>JAYRBT010000114.1:96474775-96542614 GCA_036023395.1 Myiotriccus ornatus
GGGAGCTGGGGTTGTTTAGCCTGGAGAAGAGAAGGCTCAGGGGTGACCTCATCACTCTCTACAACTACCTGAAAGGATGTTGTATCCAGGTGGGGGTTGGTCTCTTCCCCCAGACAACTGTCAGTAAGACAAGAGGGCATGGTCTCAAGCTCTACCAGGGAGATTTAGGTTGGATATTAGGGAGAAATTCTTTACAGAGAGGATGATCAAACATTGGAATGGGCTGCCCAGGGCAGTGGTGGATTCTCCATCCCTGGTCATTTTTAAGATGAGACTGGACGTGACACTCAGTACCATGGTCTAGTAACCACAGTGGCGTTGGATCAAGGGTTGGACTTGATAATCTCGAAGCTCTTTTCCAACCCAGCTGATTCTATGATTCTATGAAAAACTTATTTTATCTGTTCAAATTGGCAGCCCTGGAGTCTTTTGTTAATTATGATTGAAATGTTGACCAGTAATTGATTTCTAGAGAAAACTCTTAGAATTAGAGTCAATTATTATGTTAATCTTCGATTTAATAGAGAATTACAAACAAATTGCTTCATATATGTTTAGCTTATTGGAATTCCACTGTCATCATCTGTATGCATTTCACTTTCATAACACTTCATGAGATCATGGACTTTGTGGAAGAGTCAACTCCTTTAAGAGGGAAAAGTGCTCAGTTTGGGGTATTTCGAGTTGTTCTGTTTGGGATTTTTAGTCACTTAATTTTGATCTGCATATGGGTAACCTCAAATTATTAAATATTTTACATTAAAAAATAACAGGTAAATCTTGAATATCTCAAAAGGGCTTTGCCATTAACTTTTAAGGGTTTTTACTTCATCACTAATTTAAATATGCTAAATACATACACTGTTGTTATATATTCATGGTATCTATATTCAATGGTAGTTAACTGTAAAAGAAGGAAAAAGACCAGATGATGATGGCTGTTTTATAGTATATGAAGTAGGTGCTGTTTTTACTGAAAAAACAGAATTATATTCTCATGAACTGTGTTATTTTACATGTAAAAGGGGTGAGGTGTCTCTGCACATTGTTCAGAAAATACTGAATGATTGATTTAGGATGTAAACTACAATTTTCTTAGCTGTTGCAGTATAAGGCCTATTTGTTTCCTCTCTGTTGTTTAAACTGTGATTTGTCAAGCTGGCTAATATGCAGTGGTTTTGTTTTGTTTTGTCTGGGTTTTTTTGCAACATTCATTGAAAGACAGCTAAGCCTAGACTTCTGATCTTAAATTTTCATGTGTTCATTTGTTGTGGATAGCCAAGGGTGATCACACAATTGCAAATGTATGGGAAGCTTATTCCAAAGGCAGAAATGAAAAGGAATAGTGCTCTGTCGTAGTGTTAATGAGTAGAGATGAGGTTCTTTATCACAGAGCTGTCTGATAACTTGTTCAAAGTCACTGAAGGAAGTGGCATAAGGAGGCTTTTAAATTTATATGGCAAAATGCAATTCTGTTGTAAAGAAAACATTGTTGAGTGTGTTGTGTAGGTAAAAACCACAAATCTATATGTAATGTTTATCACAGTGAAAATGTAGTATATTCTTTTGGTTTTAGTATTTGTGAAAAATTTCCAAACTGGTTCCATTATTTGCCAATACTGAATATTTGTAAAGTACTCCAGGCTAATTATTTGTGCGTAGTTCATTTTAGTATTCATCATTTGTGGTTGAGCAATTAGATGCTTACGTACTGTGGGAATCTAATTTTAAAAATGCTTTGCTGAGTCAGAGCTCAACTAGTATAACCTTTTTAATTGGAAAATAATGGATAATTAGTTATGAATGCTGCTTAATGCCACCTTATAATTACTGAATAAAATGTAAGGATATGTAAATGTCATTCTAATTGAATATCAATCACTGAAATCTTTTTAAATGCCAAATATTATGATCTTAGAACAACAATTAGCAAAATTATTCATTCAAAAATATTATACATCTCCATCATTGTGGAAGTGATTATAATACTAATCTGCACAAAGTAAGTCATTTCATTCCCAGCCCTTTCAAAATCTTTTATAAAATGTCATATCTGTAACTCAGAAATGCTTATTTTACTATAACTCTAAGTATTTTTATTAGTACTGCAATGAAGAAACCTTTAAAATCATGCAGAAGTTTTAGATTATACTAAAAATCTTTTTAAAATAATTAAAAAAAAAATTTCAACCTCATTTTATTAATACTTTCAGTATCTTCTAGGCCACTCTTGTGTTATTTTTTTTTAATTTTAAAAAACTATCCAGATGCAAAACTTTCATGTCAACAAAGGTTTAAGTGTGAGGCAGCGTTGAGGTATATGAAATAGCAATGAGAGTAAAGTAAAACTTCCTTGGAAGAAACAAACAAAAAAAAAAAAATTGAAGATTTCGTAGGGCACAAGGGTGTAGTCTTAAAAATGACTGGTAAGGTGAGGCAAGGAAAGCCTGGGGACAGATCTCTGCTCAGGCTGAAGGCAGTGGGCTTTTTACTACTGGCTGTCAGTGGTGAATGTCAGCAAGCTGTTTCATATTACATCAGCAGCAGAAGCTTTTTCATGTCTGTTCAGAATCTATTATATACCTAAGACAACAAGCTTTAAAAGTACATGGAAAGAGTTAACTGACTTTTTACCTTAAGACTTATTCAGAAGTTTAAACAGAATTTCTGGTTTTGTTAATAAAACAAAATTTTTTCTTTCTAACCTGAAAGTTGATTGTAGAGTTGTATATAGAGTGCTGTCTAGCAAGTGTCAGTGCTATCCGAGGAGTGATGGCTATTAGTTCTTATTATCAAATTGCATTAACTAACATTAACAGAGTGCTGTCCTGGCATGTCACCAGGGTTTACAAATGAAAATACATTGTAAAATAGAAAGATTGTCTACAGAGTTTAAATCAGATGGAGAGGTCAAGTAGACAGAATGCTTTTTCATAATTAGGTTGCAGTGACAAAACATTTAGGCACTGTTGCCTGCACATTTGCTGAAAGTGATGTCAGAAGTCGTTAATAACTCAGGTCTAAGTAGTTTGCCAGAAGTTTAGAATAGTCAGATTTGGCTTTATTTGTTCTGTGTTGCATTTTGTAAGAGATGGTTTTCAAGAATATGGTAGAATATAAAGGAGTACCAGTGTTGCAAGTTAAGGGTCTTCCCACACACACACACAAAACAAACAAACAAACAAAAAACTCTGCATAAAATATTTTTTATATGGTAAATTACAGTGATGGTTCTTCTCTCAAAAATACCTTTTCTTTTTCCAGTCTAAAACATATATGTGCAGCTGGCAAGGGGATAGTCTGTGTTTCACAGTCGACTTTGCTCTG
The DNA here is from genome assembly GCA_036023395.1 of Myiotriccus ornatus. Taxonomy (NCBI): domain Eukaryota; kingdom Metazoa; phylum Chordata; class Aves; order Passeriformes; family Tyrannidae; genus Myiotriccus; species Myiotriccus ornatus. The sequence goes on from JAYRBT010000114.1 coordinate 96,478,103, forward strand.
GGATTTACCTGTTTTGACAGTAAAACTAAGGTAAGAGGAAAAGAAAAGGAAAAAAACCCTTTGTATTATTTTACTGTTAATGAAGTTATCAGTGCATTTTTATGTTGATGTCCAGTATTTATTCCTCACACTACTGTTATACTTACTTATTTAGCACTACTGAAATGTAGTCAGTTTGGGACTTGAAAGGGGTAATTATAGTTGTGCCTTAGCATATAAAGATAAATTTTGGAGAAAGATATAAAAAATTAACTTCCTTTTCAAGCAATAAAAGCAAAAAGAAGGTTATATTTAGCAGAGAACTTGGTTTGTTGTAATGAAGAAACTTAAAAAAACTTAAAAGATTACAAATCATGAAAGAAATGAAATGTCACCTGATTCTATTTGTTTTGAAGCTACAGATATAAAATAGGATTAATTCTTGTTCTATCATAAGAAATTTAGGCCATGTCTAAAATAATCAGAACAAAGGCAAATGTATTTCAAAGTCAGAATCTAAAAGGTTAAATTAACTTATCTTGCAAAACAATGGCTATATAGAAAGTGCCTACAGGGCATGGTTTCTGATACATGCCTACTTCCAAGTCCTGTCTATAATGCTATTTTATGTATAATTTATTGATACTTAAATTATTCTAAATGGATATTACTTATGTTTGAAGTAGAAGTAAACATACATACAAATAATGTTTCTGCATGAATAGAACTGTGCAGTAGAAGGCCTGTCCTTTCAAGTATGGTCTTCAATTTCCAACTGAAAGGATTTCTCAAGTATATATTTAAAAAATTGACTCAGTCATTTTGATTTAAGAGGAAGCACACTGCATTTTGAAATACTAACACAGGATCTAGTTTTTGCATGTTGGTATTTTGTGGGTTTGGGGCCAAAATGCACAAGTCTATTGAAATCTTTGTGCAGAGAAATAAGATTGCATGAAAATTTAGACTAGTTTCATTAATGTGCTATTCTACGAAGTAGCATAAAATTTCACGAAATACGTATGCATACCCTTCTGACGAACATTGAGGGTGGATAGGGAGGGGAACTCCAGGCTAGAGGTCTTTTCCTTTTACCCCTAGTCCTGGAGGGGAGCGGTGCTCCCCCTTCCCCCCCACCATGTGGATGCCGTGGCTCCAGCAGAGACCACAGGACAGCAGCAGCCAGGGGAGAGGCAAAGAGGCTTTACTGATCTGGGTAGCGACTTAAATAGCTCTTGAGGGGATTACAAAGTGACCACTGGGAGTTCAGGTCTTACTGCCCAGCCAATTACAATAAGGGGTTAACAACCAATAGATGAGCTTTCAGTTATCTCTCAGACATTCCAAAGGTAGAGGTAAGACTGAGGAACCTTGGGAAGAAGAAGGGTGAGTTTACACAGAGTTACAAAGCCATTTTAGAAGCATGTTCGTTTAAACAACCTTAAAACTTCTGCATCCTTTTATATATTGTATAACTATCACAACACCCTTCCCTGCCTCGGGTGATACTGCATTTTGAGATTGTGCTTCTTGCACAATGACACACATTTTTCATGTTGCCACAAATTAACTATAAAAAGTCATCTCTCTGTAGATTCTATAGAATGTTTCTTTTTAATGTGAACACTGATTGCAGATACTCCCACCTTTAAAATTATAAACTCACTCTATTGATAGGACTTTCTGTCACAGTGCCTCCCTTCAGTATTGATGATGAAGAAAATTTAGATGAACCTTTGTTGCTTACCTAAGGAGAAATACAGAATACTATCAGATAGCCTGATTCTGTTGTTAGACTGTAAAAATTCTGGAAGGGTTGAGTACATTTATTTTTCATCTGTGTGAGAGATAGAGATGCCCTCTGCATCCTCAAGCCTGAGAGAAGCAGTAATGGGTGACTTCTGCAGTTCATCTTATGTCCTGTAATTGTCACCTTTAGTTGATTGTGTTGCCCCATATGCATAGCTATTTCAGAATATTTTCTACCAACACAGAAAAGATTCTTAAAGTGCTCCAGCAGTTAAATTCATTAGGGACATAGCAATTTTACTCAAAAATATTTTTTTTTTTGAGGTAATGAAAAAATTAAGGTCTTCTACTGATGCAAAGAACGGTCTTCCACCACAGCAGGTGTTCATACAGGATTATTAAACTAAAGAGCAGTCCCCTCTCTGCTCTATGACTCTAAACCTGGATCTCAATTTTTGGGAAAACAACTCATGTACTTATTGAAAAACATCCTTTTTTACAGTCTGAAAAATAATACAAAAAGGTCCTTCTAATTACAAATTCTGAATTAAAAAGCACAAGATCTTTTGCTTTGGAATGTGGTGGATTGACCCTGGCTTCCTCCTGAGCTGGGCAGAGGAGAAGAAATATAACAAGAGGCTTCTGGGTCAAGATAAGGGCTGGGAGAGATCACTGTCTGCTTACCATCATGGGCAAAACAGACTCCACTTGAGGAAATTACTTTAATTTATTATCAATCTAATTGGAGCATGCTAATGAGAAATGAAAACCTGATCTTAAAACACCTTCCTCCTACCTCTCCCTCCTTTCCTGACTTAAATTTATTCCAAATTTTCTTTATCTTCTACCCTCCAGCGGCACAGGCAGATCAGGAATGGGGGCTGTGGTCAATACCTCACGTGTTTTCTCTGCTACTCCTTCCTCCTTAGGGGGAGGACTCCTCACACTCTTCCCCTGCTCCAGCAAGGCAGTTATCCACAAAATTCCCCAACATGAGTCCTTTCCATGGGCTGCAGCTCTTCATGAACTGCTCTAGTGTGGGTCCCTCCCACAGGGTGCAGTCCTTCAGGAACAGCACCTCCTCCCACGCCTCCTTCACTAACCTTAGTGCTTGCAGGATTGTTTCTCTCACATATTCTCACTCCTCTCTCTTGCACAAGAAATATGTGTCTTTTAGAAAATTCTTTTCTAGAATAATTTTGATGGAGTCTTAAACTTACTTGGAAGAATTACTGCTTTTCCTGGGTGTTCTGTTCCTGGGTCATCTTGGGCTTAATTCACTCAGCTGTTATCATTTCAGGCCCACCACAGAGATACTTTTGTGTCTGCAGATGCTTTATATCACATTTGTAGAGATTCTTTTTCTCTTGTTGGCTTGGCTGGTTCATCTTTCCCATCCTGTGTCTCCAGCTGCTCATCCAAGATAAAGGGATCCCAAAGTGTGCATTTTCTTCCACCTCCCAGAACTATCTACTTCTCTTCTTTCACACTCACTGTCAACCACTGAGGGAGGTGATGACTCCAGAAATGCCTATTATTGCTAAATTGTTCCTAAGTTCTTGTTTCATCTCCACCTTAGCAGTTATATTACATAGCAAACATTCATCTCTCCTGTTTAAAGCCAAACTCATTTAAACTTTGAACACTTTTCAGGTGGTCTAATTAGCCCCTCTGGACCCAGTTAAAATCTGTTCTTGAATGTAAAGTTTAAGCACCATCACAGTACTGTAGCATAGTTGGGTTTTTCTTCATCTGTTATATTTTTCTAAGAAGGCAGTGACATTTATGTCTGCAGGGAACCAGGAGATAGTTTTTTATTTCTAGGGCATTCCCTTTAAACTATGTGTAGGGTTCTGAAGACCACCGGTAGCACTGGTTTGCTAAAAAAAATATTTTGAGGAAAGTCATGTTGGAAATTGGAATATAGCAAACCTTTTACCATGTGTGCTTTTGAAATAGCCCTCGAAGTATTTAAATTGTGTTTCCTCAGTAGTGTCCAGGGACTGAATCACATTTCAGCATGTGCAGAGAATTTTCATTAAGATTATAGGCATTAAAGGAAACATCAGCAGGAAGTCTGGATGCAAGTTGTTATCTTGTGTGGTTTTAAATTATACATTTTCAGGTGATCAATAGAAAACATTCAGATAAATACAGAAAATTATCTTGGTTTCAAAAGTAATTCCCCAACTTTTGTTTTAAATAAGTATCTCCATAAACATTAAAGCATATCTGTCAGTCTAGTATTTGCCAGCACTAGTAACGTGACGTGCATAAGCCTGTAGGAGACCAAGAAGCCTAGAATTCTTATATATTTTACAAGCCACTATGTAATGTAGAACACATCTTTGTGGTTTCCGAGACTACATTCAATAATAATATTTTTGTGTTTCTGTAGTGTATTTGAGGATCTCAGACCACATTACAGGCATCAGTAAATTTAGCCTTGCGACATCTGTGTAAGACACTATTGTCTATGTTAAGCAGATGAGCCAGCTGAAATATGAAAGATCAAGATATGGCATGGAATTGTGTTCATAGTAAAACTGATACAAATATCTTCATGAATCTTTATGGAATTAAGCTTTTGCCATGGATCTTAATATTACGTAGGCAACTGAAACATTTAACCTTCAGAGAATTTTCTAAATAGTTGTTTAATCAGTGAATATTAACATTGTACCTTTTACTTTTACATTAACAGAACTGTTAATTTCTATTGCTCTGCAAAGAGCCTGTTATCACTTACTGTATTTACTACCCTAATACTTTATCTTAATACACAAACACTGATCATCAATCTATATAGTTGTAGGTAAGTACGTGTAACAGAGTTCTTAATCAAATTTCTTTTTCTTTAGAATGTACTGTGGAGGTTTAAATTCTCTCAACTCAAAGGCTCTTCAGATGACGGAAAAACAAAAGTAAAGCTGCTTTTTCAGAATCTAGACACCAAACAAATTGAGACAAAGGTAAGCAACATCCCTTTTCTCAGTTTTGTAAAACATGGAATAAAATTATGGTCAAGGCATCAGAAATTCCATTACTACTGCACATATATATGGTGAACACATCACAGCTTATCTTTTTCTTCCTATTCTTTAGAAACTCCACAAGAAATGGAAGTGATGGTTTATTCCACTGTTTGGATGAGCCTATTATTAAGTTGTGCTATGTTGGTATTTTACTCTTCAGAAGGATAATTTCTGTGAAGTTATTCCATCAGCTATAGAGATATAATATCCAAAAACTGCATTTAAAAAAGATAAAGGAAAAATAAAACTATATAAATGTTAAATATGTTTTTAAGCTACTACATAAGTGGACTTAAATTTTTGAACACACATATGCTTAAGGTTCACTAAAAATATAAAAGGTTCTGTAACATTTATTAGCTTAAAAAAGGGGATCTTCTTGCAAGGGGCCAAGAAATTGCTGAAACCTATTGTATTGGTTCTTCTGTGAATTAAGAGCACTCAATGCTTTGCAGTATCTGGAATTGTGGAGACATCCAGTCACTACTATAGATGAGATATTAGTGGTCTCCTTTTTTTTTTTTTCTTTTTCTCCAGCAATTATCCAATAAAATTGTGAAACTTTAAATTCAGGTTCCCAACTGAATTTCAGATGTTTCTCATTCAGGACTGTAGTCGTTTGGAGATTTGACTGTAACGCCATAATCTGCACTGATTCTGCCCTGTGATCCCAAGCTTCCTACTGAATAAATAAATAAATACATAGATGATTTTTGAATCGTGCAGCTTTAAAAAGAATGAGAACTTTGATTTGATATGACAAAGAAGAGGAAGGTAAGAGTGAGATTCAACTGAGTTTTGGTGGACAAAACCAACGAAAACAACAGAAAAGTATCTGAAGAACTATGAAAACTCTCAGATACTCTTAGCTGGAGTTGCACAGGTTATAGCCCCTTAAAAGGTAATATTTTTTATAGTGACCATACACAAAAGTTATATATTACCTATCCTTCTAATGGCTAAAAAAAGTTGTAAAGAAAAAATCCCTGAGCTTTCTTGTTTATCATAAAGTTACAGCAAATATGTCTTTATAGAGCTGCATTAGTAAATTATTCAGGATTTCATCAGCAAGCTTAACCTGAGTTGTCTCTTAGGTCTACTGTAAAAGATATTATATCTGTTAAAAAACTTACAATAGTAAAATAATAATCTATAGCAGCAGCCCATTTCCACTTCATTTCTCACAGTGCTCCTTGGAGACAGAAGAAGACTGCTGTCCTCATTTTATACGTGATCATCTGTTTGCAGAGAGCTTATGTAACTTGTTTCAGGTCAGATAAGAAGACTGTACTGGTGCAAAAACTATAACATGTATCTCTGTCTATTAAATCATTAAATCCATGTGTGTGATTAGCCAAAGGCTGCAATTCCATTGCTTGTAATGGAATTCTATTGCTTTATTATTAAATCATTCCTCTTTCTGTTGTGGCAAACAATCTGATTTTTAAAATTTTATTTTATTTTATTTTTGTGCTCACCTAAATTGTTTTTAATATTTTTACCTGCATTTTACTCTTTATATTAAAAAATGTAAATTTTAGCATTTTATGAAAATTTGATTATCTGTGAAGTTATTATAAAGGTGAGTCCTTATGATAATTTTACAGCAAATTTTGTTCAGAGGACAGATTTTTAAAACATTAAAAAATATTATTTTACATAGTTCTGATGAAAACATCTTGTGATTGGCAAAGTTTTCATGAATATTTATGAGGTACCTTGAAAGAATCAGATGGAAGTTGATATGTAATGGTTCATACAGAATTCTAAGTATCTATGTAACTAAATGTATATATGTGTGGTAAATGCTGGAAGATATCTCATGAAAGGCCAGAGGAAAGGATGACACTAAGTAGCTGAGGATTTATCAGGATTTCAGTGATTATACCTTTTTACCACTGCCTCTGCACAGTGCAGTGTACCCGCTAGGATTCACATTAAATGGGACTGGGACACAGCTGTGCAGCCTCTCCACTTGAGATAACTGGTACATGTATTCAAGAGCATACCCACCACCTAAATGGTATGATTTCTTAGGCTTCAGAGTTGGAAAATACCCAGCACTGATACCTATAGTACAGTACAGTATCTGCCTCTGCTTATTGCAAAGAAAGAAATTACATAGAGCCAGGTGGTGCTATGCGGTGAAATGCAGCCAATAACAAGAAACAAATGTGTCATCAGATAATAGGAGTTTCATTTTTCCTGAGTAAATGAGCCACTATGTACAAAATGAAGCTTGATGCATGTGATATATGTTCGCTTGGCAGAAGACAGTAGAGTTAAGGTTGCAAAAAAATTTTCTAGATTATGTCTAATTTTATATGCTTATAAATTCTTGGGGGGAAAAAAATCTCATTTGGGAGTTCTGTTTTTGTACCTTGGTTACTAGCTAGAGATGGTGTTTCTCCTCCTTCTATAAATTTTAAGCCAAGTAATTCTTCCTTTGCACATCAGTTTTACGTGAACAATACAGTCTTCCATTTTAAAAGTTTTCTGTTCATAGGAAATGATAAGGCCAAGACTCCTGTCAGTTGTTTCTCATATTCCCTACAATTTCTTCTCATAGTTTCCCACTTCAGTACTTCCCTGAATTTACCCCACTTTTAATACTGAGAAATTGGAAATAATCTTAACAATAATAGATGTTCTTTAACCTGAACTTTAAAGTTTGGTTAAAAAAAAAAAAAAAAAAAGAAGAAAAAAAGTTAAAAATTAGGACTAATACTTCCAGGTTTGTATTAATGCTTTTACTCCTTTAGCTAAACTGTAGCTTCCTGATGATAGATACTTTTTTTCCACAAGAATATTTTAATTGGGCATTTCCCTTTCCTTCTCATGTCAGTCTCAAATAGTTATTGAAGAAAGAAAGACCAGAAACCATTGTGTCAATAGCGTATTGTGAGCCATATTGAAACCTCATCTAGATGTTGCTGGTCTCATAAACTTCTTGTCTGTTACACAGATAATTTAAGAGCCCTGCATATTTAACTGAGCACATTCCATGTATTTTCTTCACTGACTTCAAGCCTCAACTATTCTGTAATTTCAGGTCTGATGTGACTTTGCAATTAGATTGCAGCAGTTTTGCAGTAAATCCTTTGCAGTAAATCCTATTCTCTGAAAGGATATTTATTCCATATTTATTCCCTATTAGTCCTCTTAAGAGATATGGCAAATAAGGGGAGTGCAAGAAAGCTCTCGCTTTACTGCAGCGTTAATCTCTATCATCAGTAAACCATAATGTAGCGCTCAAGCCCCTCTGTATTTTTATTAACCTGTGTCTTTTCTTACTGAAGTCTGTGTGTTTAGTACAGAACATCATGAGATCTTGGAAAACATTTGGACCATAATGATAGATAATTCTGTTTGTGTGACAGTATTGGACAGCCTGATTGCTGTTGGAAATTTATTTTAATATTTGCTGGAATGAGTGAATTTAATTGGCTTCTTTTATACAAACATCTTTTCAGAGGAGTTTCTTGTGCATTAGCAAAGTCTGCATCTGCCAGTGCAACATTTAAAAGTGTTTCAAACTCAGCACTACATAGTGGCATTTGGAATCACTCAAGCTGTAGGTGAGAATCCATCTGATTTTCCGGATCCCTGTAAGAACACTATTAAAGGACTTAAGTACAACTGAGAGAGTTGCAATTATCTGGCACTGAATGTTGGCATCACAGATCTGGTACTTAGACTGGCATGGTAAGAGCAACATTTTAGCTTATCCATCTGCTGTTTATGCAAATGACAATCACAAAGAGGAGGCCAAATAAAAGTTTGTAGCTGAAGAAGCTTTCATACCATAGATGACAATTTATCTTTGTGTGTTTATAACAATCTTAACAAGCTGTACAATACTAATACGTTTATTCTTCTCATCCATGATACGGCAACCAAGCCCTGGCAGACTTGCTGAGATATAAAGCTGAACTTGTAATTTTGGTTTCTATTTTGACTTCAACATTTTCTGGATCTAAATCTTAGTTATCTTTATTAAAAAAAAAAAAAATTGTTATAATTTCAATCTGATTGAAAAAAATATGCTGAGTAATACAGTGGTAATATTTGTGCTCATGTCAACAACTAGTAAACACTGGGGGTAACCAAGTCATTAAAGAAGTCATGAAATGCACAGGGCACAATAACACTATCTGTCAATGCCTCTATTATTTGCCTTTTATGTGATACAGGGTCATGTTTTGTTCAAATAGTGATTCAACAGCTCTCGGAAGTAATCAATAAAATTGTGTGTATGGTAATAATGCTACAGGCCTGTCAAGCTCTTTATGATATATAATAAATCCAGCTCTCCTAGGTGGGTGGATGAAAGAACATACATTTTTCTTCTTTGGCTGTGCACATACAATGATGGAGGTCAATGTAGTGTGCTCATTTTTTATATTTTCAGTACCAGCAGGAAGTTTTGCAGTCTTGTCCTCCCACTCTTTTAATCCAATCTTTTCTGTTCCTCTCTTGGTGTCTTCCTTCTAGTGCCTTTGTTGTACTTAATCCACTTATTATGATGCATATAGTAAAATGAAATAGTTTTGCTTATTGAAATATTAGACGTGCACAGATTCTTCTAAATAACTGACAATCTTAATTAAATTAAAAAGCAGCAATCACAGATAAGGCAAACAAACATAAGGGTGGTATTAGATGATATAGCATAAATAAAATGATCAGTTATTCGTCTGCCTGGCTGAGTATGGAGAGAAGCATTACTTTAAAAAAAAATAACTAACAGATGAATGTATTTGTTTGAAAGAGATGTCATTAGTGTTATTTTCTAGAAGTTCCCATTACATTTTAAACCTGAAGAGGCCAAATTTCCACTCTTAAAACTGAATTCAAGGTAGTATCTTGCTAAGAGACATATCGTGTCCCTGTCCTCACATCATGCAACATTTACGTGTTCCCAAGTCAGAAAGCCATCACTATCTAAATCCATACTTTCAAACTAACCCCCAGTCTGCTTCCCCTTTCCCTATTGTAATCTACATGCAAGCTATATCCACTGCTAGAACACTAGTTCTCTGAGCAACCTTCACAAATCCCTACCACAGGCATTGAAATCCTGCAAACACAAAGCCCCATTTGTGATCTCCTGGATCAAATACTGTGTTAAACTGCCTTTTTTGAAGGTTCTGGTGCACAAGGCCTCAGGTGAACCACACCTCTCTGATACCACCATAGCTGACCACATCTAACTGAGCCCTGCAAGACAACACCTCCAGAGCTCTGCTCCTGTTTTATGATCTCAGATGATCGCTCACCCCCACACATAACCTAACATAAATTAGTGAAGACATGAGAGACAATGAGAGGAGCAAACCAGCTGGTAAACTGCATGAGAAGTGCTTTTATGCCACACATTAGCTTTTCAGCTCTGTAACAACTTTCAAAATTAGCACGACTCCTGAAAATAATCCCCAACTGAGGGACCCTGCAGTATTAACTGCAGAAAATACAGTGTTGTTACATAAAACATAAGTTCATCAGTACTGCTAGTCTTCCAATTCTATGTAGGTTATATCTTCTAGAAATAAGGGAATATTAGTATTTGAAAGGTCATCCTCAACAGATTAGACAACTTCTCTCAAATACACAGGAGAGGCTGTTGCAGTTTGATCCATGCTCTGAACTGTGATAGAAACAAAGAGGACTCTGCAGAAGGGACATTGGGAAGTACTGACTTACAGTGGTGAGACATTTATTTCTTTGCCCTTTTCTTATCCCAGAGCTCTCCAAATAATGTTGTTAGAGCAGTCTGCAGTCCTGTCTGCAGACTGCATTAGGTTGCCTCTGTTTGCTTATCTCCATAAACATCTATAGATTAGAAGTGCATAAAGCCGGAGCAGAGAAATAGAAAGCTCTGTGGAGGGCTCTCTTCTCTGTTTGTTTGTTTGGGTGCATTCAGTCAGTATGTTGAATATTAGAACCTGACGTGAAATTATTGGGTGATTTCAGTTGACTTTGGAGCAAATCTAAGACTAATGTGAGTGGCCTTATATTTTTGAATTTATTGAAGATGGAAATTCAGGAGATGTAAAGCTTTTACTTGAGCCAAGAACTGATATCTTGAGGACTATATTATTTCATACTGAGTTGTATTTCGTTAATAATCAGGAGTGTGTACATCATTTTAGTTTTATAAAACTTAGATAATGAAATTTAAATAATACTTTTTCTGAAAGTGTTTATAATAATTTATATTAATATTTAAAGTAAACATCTGCTGTTGCAAAATATATTTTGAGAAACTTATTTCTTAATAATACTTAAAGATACTTGCTCCTTAACTGTCAATCAAAATAGAAAAACCAGGGGCTTTATGCCTGGTTTTATTAGGATAAAGATTACATGGGCTTAAATACCTCAGAGGATTTTAATCAGCATTCACGCTTTCCTCTGCTCCACTGTGGCTTCTCCGTTGGTTTTGGTCCCTTGTTGCCTTTTTGGGCATGTTCCTTGCACTTTCTTACATTTGTTTTCCCTCAAGCACCCCTATGTTAGCTGTGGGTTCATCCATGCCCTACAGTGGATTAGTTGGACCCAGCTGGAGCCAGCTGTGTCTGTCACAATGCAGCCCTGGCCTCTCCTCACAAAGACTGTGCCTGTAACTCCCTCCGCTACCAAAAATTTCCGAGTTATGTCCCAAACAGGGTCACAGAATCATGCCCAACAAATACTAGTGAACAATGTAAGGCATTCTTTAGTAGTAGGACCACTTGGGCCTAGTAAATACATGGCCTTGGATAGCAAAATGATGTGATGATGAGCTTTTCTGGAACAGTAAGCTTGGATTTCAAATATTCTGTTTGGGGCATTTTTGTTTAGAAGATACTATAAAGTTCTGTGATTAAAAAAAGCAGTCCAGTGCTTTACTTTCTGTTTAAAAACAAGCGTATGGAGTGTGCTTTGATAAACTACTGTGTAGCCAAGACATTGTTGAAAACAGTCTCCTCCCCAAACCAAAAACTATCCCAAGTGTCCCCACAATATATTTACCCACTGCAGACTTTACACATAGTAGTATCACGTAAATTGAACATGTTTTTTACATTATATTTTTTGTCATTTTGTCAGACTATTAGTCTGTTACTATTTGGGGAGATGGGTAAAAAGAAATTTAACTTGTGCGCAGAAAACATGTTATAAAAAGTCAAGAGAATCTGGGACCTGGTTAGGAGTAATTCTGCTTTTCTTTGTGAATTAGGGCATGTGAATTTTATACCCAGTCTTATTTCTATATGCAGGGTGTGGTGTGACCTCATCTTACACCCTTCCTTTTGGCCTCCCATCTCTCTTTCAGAGACTGACAAAGTATGTGTTCTCCCCCTTCCTGGCTGTGACTTGATACTGCATCATCCCAAACAGCCCTAACTTGTCAAATACTTTAATAATATTCAACAAGGCCAAGTCCAAGTCCTGCACTTGGGTCACAACAACCCTATGTAGCACTCCAGGCTGGGGGAAGAGTGGCTAGAAAACTGCTCAGTGGAAAAGGACCTGGGGATGCTGGTTGACAGCGGCTGAACATGAGCCAGCAGTGTGCCCAGGTGGCCAAGAAGGGCAGTGACATCCTGGCCTGTATCAGAAATAGTGTAGGCCCGCAGGACTAAGGAAGTGATTGTCCCCCTGTATTTAGCACTGGTGAGGCCACTGAGTTTTCGGTCCCTCACTACAGGAAAGACACTGAGGTTCTGGAGAGTGTCCAGAGAAGGGTAATGAAGCTGATGAAGAGTCTAAAGCATAAGTCATATGAGGAGCAACTGAGGGAGCTGGAGTTACTAGCCTGGAGAAAAGGAATCTCAGGGAAGAACTTAACTGCTCTCTAAAAAAAAACTACCTGAAAAAAGTTACAAGTGATAGCATGAAAGGAAACAGCCTCAAGTTGTGCCAGGGGAGGTTTCGATTGGATATTTAGGAAAAATTTCTTCACCAAAAGGGTTGTCAAGCATTGGAACGGGCTGCCCAGGGAAGTGGTTGAGTCTTGCAGAGTCTTGAGTCTTCTCCATCTTGGAGAAGAGGAGGCTCAGGGGAGACCTCATCATTCTCTACAACTACCTGAAAGGAGGTTGCAGCCAGGTGGGGGTTGGTCTCTTCTCCCAGGGCACTATCAGTAAGATAAGAGGGCACGGTCTTAAGCTCTGCCAGGGAAGGTTTAGGTGGATATTAGGAAGAAATTCTTTACAGATAGGCATTAGGTATTGGAATAGGCTGCCCAGGGAAGTGGTGGACTCTTAGTCCCTGGAGGTTTTTAAGATGAGACTGGATGTGGCACTTAGTGCCGTGGTCTGATAACCACAGTGGTAGTAGATCAAGGGTTGGACTTGATCTCAGAGGTCCTTTCTAACCCAACTGATTCTATGATTCTATGATCAACCCTGGAAGTATTTAAAATACCTGTAGATGTGGCACTTGGAGATATGGTTTAGTGGTGGACTTAGCAGTGCTGGGTTGATGGTTGGACTCAATGATCTTAAAGGTCTTTTTCAACCTAAATGATTCTATGCTGCAATATTTGAATGTTCTTCCAAGTTAACTGTTTTCCTTGTTCAAGCTGAGTAAAATGTAAACAACAAAGTAGCACAACGCGAAAAACTCTTCTGCCAGTGAAGAGGGTGAAGCTTTTATTCTTTTAAGTTTTAACTTTACATTTCCCTATAAAGATTCAAATCTCATGTTAAGTCCATTGTTGTTTGCTGACTGTTCTGTTCTGTATTCATGTAAAATGTTTCTAAGCCTGAATATGAATTCATGTTTTCTCTTTTTTTTTTTCTTTTACTTCTTCCAGGAACTTGAATTTCAGGATCTGACGGCAGTTTTACACTGTATTCACTCCTTTATAGCAGCAAAAGTGGCATCTGTGGATCCAGTATTCATAGACAGTCAGAGTATTGCAAGAAAATATATGTACAGTAACTGATACTAGATTATATGTTGTGACTATGGAAAATAAATTATTTTCTTAAAAAAGTAGTTATTTCATTCACAATATTGCAACTTTGTGGTTTTATAAGAAGCCTTTAGTTGTGTTATCTGTAATGTTAAGAGTTTTCACAATCTGATAAATATTTTAAATCTATGAGTTGACAAATACTAAATCAAACTGAATCAGTTTGTCATCTTCTGCATTAATCTAAAATTCTAAGTGAATATTCATTCAGTAATATTTCTAGTGCCATTTTGATTTCTGCTCTCATGGTCATTCATACTCCCCCTTATTAGACAGAAATGTGGAGTAATATTTGAAAAGCGTGTGTCCAAAATTTGGCCTCTAAGTCTCTTTTGAAAAGTGTTGGGCACACAGACAATTTCTATAGTCTTCACTGTAGAAAAGAAGTAATTATTGAAGAGGACTGCAGTAGGAATTGAACTTTTATCTTGCTTCTCTGTGTTTGAAAAATTATAGTTCCACAGTTGGGTTCTTTCAAGGTCTGAGAGTTCAGCTCTGGCAAAGCACTAAATACGCTATTTCAGATCTAGGAAAATATTTAAGCACATGCTTGGCTCTAAGCACATCAAGTAGCCCCAGTGTATGCACAAGGTAATGTAAAGTAAGTTATTTACTTAACTTACATGTTAACTATGTTATTTAAGTATCATGGTGGATCAGCTGTGAAGATATTTAGACTCAGCTAAGAAGCCTGACTATAGGCACTCAGAAAACTTGCCATAGGGTTTTCTTATTGATGAATAAAGTTTCCATGACCCATTCATTTATTCATTCACAGATTGCCTTGATGCTGTCCTTTGATGCGATGCTCTGTATGCTTGGGAACAGCTTCTTTAATAAACTGTTTTGTTTGGAGAAAGATGCTTCCAGTATAGGATGAACATAACAGAACATAAAGATATTTCTGGACCATCTACCTTTTCTTTCCTACAGCTCTAAACTTGACATATGCAAGCAAAATGGATTTTCTCCTTGTTAAGGAAATAATATGGTTTTATTTTCAACATATTCCTAACCTTCCTTCTGAAATCATCTTCTTATATGCACAGATAATTCTTGCTGCTATTGAAAAATTATATGAAAGGAAGATATTTTAATCTTCGGCCATATTCCCTGTAAGTAATACCAAATATTGCAGGTTTCTGTGATAGAAGTCTCAGTTGTTCTCACGTGCAGATTTGAAGCAGCATCAGGCAATTACATTTTTTTCAAAAAAATAAAACAAAAAAGTAGAATATCCTAACTAGATGCAATGGATAAGGAATGAATTCATCAAAGTCCTCCCTAAATTTTAGGTGTCTTGTAAAGTGTCCTGCTAAAGTAAAAGCCTAAAGTATCCCAAGGAAAAGAGGTAGGTGCCTTTAAAAGCTCACAGGTGAGGAGTGTTATTTCATAAATTCACTGCTTAAGTTTAGTCACTTAAATTCTTCCCTTGAGGTCTTAAGCTGTTTTGCCAGCCTGCAGTAGGGCCTTAGGCACTTACTTCAAATGGGTGCTTATCTGTCCACCTAAAGCTTAGGCACAAATAAAGTGCCTAATGCAGGTGATTTCATCCTACCAGGAGGCTTACTTGTTTCTAAGTGTTATCCAAAGAAGAATTCATTTCAACAGTAGGGACTATGTTATTTACGGTTCTGATGTTGTTTGCAAGGAGGCATAGTAGGAGTGCTAACTCCTGGTTAAACAATATTTAACAGAGGTGATAAATATTTTTATTAATCTAAAATAAATATATACAGTCATTGTGGTATTTTTAATACATAATCTCAATTATATATTAAATTAAATTTTAAAAAATTCTCATACACACATTTATGCAAAATATTCCATTTATTTCTCAGGTTTCTATTTTATTTTCTGCTTGTATTTACTGAGGTTTTCACATTCATAAATTACAGCATTAACATTAGAATGTCTTTAATCAATTCTCAGTTATTAGCATGCACAATTATAAATGTCAAAGTGCAAGATAAAGAATTATGGAATTCCTTCAATTTTGTTTTTCTGATATTTTGTCATAGACAAAGTTCAACAGTAATATGGTAATTTACAGTAGAAAACTGTACCAGCTAGTACTGAACTGATGCTACAGTCAGACCTCTAGGCTTAATGTTTTAAGAATCATGTGATTATAAACATATCTTCTCAAATCCTGTAATAAAATCTTAAATTAAGATTAGTTTATTACATAGTCTTTCAGTAATTTAGTTATTTGTTTCATGGAATTTCTAAATTCTTTTAGTCTTTTAATGAGCTATGTTTGCTACTGTTTTAGTAACATAGCAGTGTTCTTCTTTATATCCAAATCAATCTGAAGGGATACTAGAGAAAAATTCTTATAAATTCACCCTCTGAATTTTAGCACCGCATTTTAGAAATAATTCTCCAAACATATTTTTAATGATGGACCTACAGATCTTTATTTGTTCACTTGCTTTTTCTTTCACACTGTACAACAACCTCAAGGCAGGGACTAAAGGCCAGTCTTCTGAGCAAGCTGCCAGAGCCTGGGAAGAACTGCTTGATTGTTACTTACTCAGCTGTTATATAGGTTGTGTAGGACTTGCATAGCACCTTGCATTTCTTTGTCAAATGCCTCATATGTGAAAATGCTACGCTTCCAATTTGTTTGGTTGCTTATGCTCATTTGTCAAATTTTTATTTGTCAGTAAAGTGTATTATTTTGTCATTGCCTTCTGTGTGTGCATCATGTAACATGCATATATTTTTCCTGTCAAAGTTTTGAGTATTTGCACCACTTTTCAGCTCACTAAAGACCTCAAAATAGCAAAATAGTAGGATTCAACGGTAAATAGATCTGCTACTGGGTTGGTACCTTCCACAGTCACCTCTCAGGAATCACATGGAGGGGCAGAGGACAGTTGCTTTGTGGTGACTGGGCAGCTGGAATGTCAAATATTTAATTGCTAATCATATCATTAAAGAAATTTTAATATACTTTGTATACTGGGTATATACTAAGTTTTAGTCTTACTATCGCATTATGCATTTTTGTATAGTTTTCCTTTATTTCTTCTAGGAGGACAAAGGGGTACCAGAATTGAATAAGGAGTAGGAGGAGAGAGGTATTTGCTACAGCAGCACCTTAAACAGCAAACTGGGCAAAGAAGCATACAAACATAGAGTTATAAAATTGGGCACCATCACAAAATCAAGATAGCCACTTGTGATTAGAAATACATAAAAAGAGGATAATCTTTATAAATTTAAATTATCTTTATGCATTTATTTAAACTCAAAACTTGGTTAAATGGCTAAAAATAATCCCATCAACAAACATGATTTTGAGCAAATGGTAGTGCTGTTGATTTAAATCAGAGGAAGTCTAATCAGTGACTTATAAATTATGGAGCAGTACAGCATGGACTTAGGCACTGGACTTGAATCATACTGTTGATTTGTTAAAATAATTTCGTGCAGTTTTTGCTCTACAGGGATTAAAAGTTTCAGAAAAAATCCTGTGCACAATCAAGCTAAAGTCAGCTCACCTTTGTTCTCAGTGCATGGCTTGATTGTGCTGTCCTGTTGAAAGCAGAGCATTTAACAGAGGAGTTGTGGCCAGGCTCTGGCCAATGGCCTCAGGGATAGAAAACAGGCCCTTGCAATTTTAATTATAAATTTAGATGTTGCCCAAGAGTCTCACTGACTTAATCTGACCTATATTATGTAATTTTTATTTTTTTTTTGCCTGTAATCATAAAGCACAGAATTATAATATTGAGGCTGTGCTGATCCAAAGCTCAAGTGGTGGAAATCTGACTGAATTCTTCTAAGCTTAGGATCTTAGGATCTTAGAAAAAGTATTTCAAAGTGATTCCTACCCTTGAGCCAGTAGGTCTGAAGCTTAAATAATAATTTTCTGGGGGAGGAGGGCTAAGCTCTGACACACTTTGCAACCATAAATCTAAAATCCTGTCTTATATCTGAACTACATTAATTCATAACTTCAGACAAGGCATGACTTTTCCACAAAACCTTTAATATGTAGTCTGATCTTTGTAGTGATGTGGCAGTATTTAAAAATGCCTGAATTTCTTTGTAAGTACATCTTCATAAATGCTTCTACCAAAATACTGTCAGTATTTTATAACATTTCACCCCCTAACTCTATCACAGAGTTCAAAGTGAAGTGTGTATAATGATACTGCAATTTTTCTGCTTTTTGTTTACTGCTGTAGTTAATTTTTTCATTTTACATGGTTTTCCTGTGTTCTCCAGTAAGTTTTTGAGGGCAGAAAGGGTAAATGTTAGGAAGGAAGCACTTTCCCCCATGCTCTCATGAGTGGCAAAGTGATGTCTGTCCTTCTTTCCAATGCTTGGAAAATGGGACAAAGCAGTACAAAAATAGAAGCAGAGGAGGGATGGACAGATGGACAGACTGTGCTATCTTAAAAACCTCCTTTACTTAGGTATGCAAGCTAAAAGTATAGTATCTTTCAGTATAGTTCTCTCCCTTTGAATTGCTATTCATTGTTATGGATGCTGAATAGGAAAAGACTGCAAAGAAAAAATATAAAACATATCATGTAATCATGTATTTTTTTTCTTAACCTGTGCTTCAAAAATGTTTAGGCACTTTTGTGTTGAAATATGTAGAGAAGCAACTATCTTATGTGAACTAAAAGACCTTGCAGTAAGTTTATTAAGCACAAAAGGGATTTGTGTGGCATGCAAAATGAAATTGAAGATGTATTTTAATCTGGTTCAACCAGAAAAATTGTCAAGTAATAGATTTTCATGAAATTTGAAGTTATTTGATTTCAGGGACATGAGCCAAAACCCACTGCTGTGTTAAGTCCCAGTGACTTTTACAGGACTTAACCTGAAAAAAAGATGTACCATTTTAAATAATACACAGGGGAAAAGCTTTAAATAATACACAGGGAAAAGCTTTTCTTTTCTAATAGTCCCTTGGTGCACAGCTGCCTACATTGTCAGTTAAAGGATTCATTCCTACTGAAAAAACTGCTGACTTTTCGGTAAGGAATCAAACTCAGAACTATTTGGGCTGAAGGCTGTAATATTTTATTTGCAATGGCTGTCATGATGCCCTGTACAAGTTGCAGTTACGCAGATATTCAGACCTCTAGTTTAAATCACAGACTCTTTTTTTCAGTGCAAAAAGATGATTTATTGTGCAAGTCTACACATCAGAGCTGTGAGAGGCAGAAGCATCTCAGCTGTGTAGATCTCTACAACTGTGAGCCAACCAAGCAGGGAAAGGAAGTTAAATGTAAGAACTTTATTTTTCTTTCCTAGTTACAAATTATTCTTGAGACATTATTTCTCTAGGCTAAGTAGCTGTCAGGTCTTTAAATGTTTCTAAATTCTCAGCTATGATGGAAATGTTGCTTATTAATGCTTATTAATGAATTAAGGTAGAAATGAGTTTTCTGGCCTGTGTTAATCATCTGGTCTCAACTCTGTATTAGTGAAAAGAGACCAGCAGTTTCAGGGAGTGCTTTATTCCCTCTTGCAATAGATGCCTAAAACCAGTGGATTGAATCACATTCTGAGAAGGCATCTTTTCCCATCAACAAGCCTAAATTTTCCTATACTACCACATATTTTTTTAACGGCTCAATTTTCTATAGATAGCATTAATGTCAGATTTATATACCAGTACAATAAAAAGTAGCAATAATGAGCAGTGTTGCAGGATCATGAGAATAAAATAAAACAATCCTGAAGTGAGTGCAGTTTAAATCAGAAGTTTGTCATCCCCTTTAACAGGCAGAGGGGAGGGAAGAAAAAGCCTTAGCCATTTTTTTCGAGAAGGCAGTTACTACCTAGTGCTTAGTAGAAAATATTTATAAAATGAGGCAGTAGAAATTGTACTAATTCGTGGATGAGTTTTATGTCCCAGTGGATGCACTGACTCTTGGAACATCGAACTACTTATTAAAAAAAATATTAGAGACATTCTACTGTATCTTTAAGTACTTTGTTCAATTAACATTCAGAACTGAGCTAAATGACTGCCCTACAACATCCATACATAGAGTTCCTAATTAGTTCACTGTTTTCTTTTTCCACAGAAGACTGAAAAGTATTCCCTGGCTGAGTGAATATGCATATTTAATTGGTTTTAGGATTAAAACTTTCCCTGTGCTTTAAAGTAGAAATCCCTTACAGAACCAGTGTATTTAGTCAGATTGTCTTATTGCTGGATGAAACTGGAAAAAAAAAACCCTGTTTTTTAAATGTTTCACACTAAGACTTGGAGAAGTGCTATGATTTACATTTGTACTCCAACTATATTCAATACCATGAAGAATTTTTGGAGTAAAGGTAGCAGTTTTGCCTGCTACTCAAAGCACAGTGGCTTCCACAAAAGCCCCAGCACTTACTAGCACATATCACATCATGGTGTTTGAGATATGTTGGTACTTTCACAGAACTCAACTGGGGAAATACATGCAGTCAGAGAGAAGTAGGGAACAGTAACCATCCAAACTGCAGGGTTGAATGTCAAATACATTTCTGGGCTTCAGTTCTTTGTGCCAGTCAATCAGGATTTTTAGTATTATTAGAGGTTTATTTCTCCCCAGCACCAGGATATTCATGGCAGGATGAAAAGAAAAGTAATTAGATTCATAACCAAACTTATATTTATTTTGCCCTTTGCCTTCCTTTGGATCAAGGCACTGAGAAGTTTCAGTTAACTCGCTCTGTACGGTAGGTGGGAATGCTGTAATGACATCACCAGATTCTGAGTTCCCAGGCACTTACACAAAGTTCCCAATCTTCCTCTTTTTCCCAGTCCTTCTAATAATCTCCTTTAGTTTGCTTCTTGATTTCCTTTGCACTTTATTTTTTTAGAGTTTTATTAAGATCTCAAAATACTCTTAACATTCTTTTGTTTCGTTACAATATTTGTCACCCTAATTCTATAAAGCCAAGAGCTTCTAATGCCTTTTGTTGCCACATTAACTATTTCCATTCCCTCAGTATTTTTTGTTTTATTTTAATCGCTAATAAGTTTTGCATGTTTTGTATCCTGTGGAGAAAAATCTGCAGATGCAATCAGGAAATTACTCCAAAAAAACCCAGTTTCTGAATGCTCATATGAAAAGAATGTAAACAAGGTTTCTCTGCTTTAATCAATAAGATCTTGTACTGATTTTCATCTTGGAAAAGCTTGCACCATACTTCAGTCTTATCTGGCATGTCCTAGTACACCCAGCAATGCAGTACATCTTTTGCCATGATAATTAATATACATCCCTCAACAATAAATGCCTTCTCATCAGTAGTAAATCCGTTTATATGCCATGCTTTCTTATGATGTTATTTATCTTAGAGACATACATGTTATTTATCTTAGAGACATACAGGTTTTCTGGGGTTTTTTCTTTACCTAAATAGCTTTACCAATCATCAAGTGGTTCTTTGCACTCAGAATTGCTTAGCTCCCCTGCCTTCAGAGAAAATGTCCTCCTAGTTTGACATGATTGATATTTTAGTTCATAACAATACAGGCAAGTAGGCAAGGTATAGGTGTTATTTTTTAAAAATTATTTTCAATATACTTTTTAATAAGCACAGTATATTCTCTACCATCCACAGCTACACTACTTTCCCAACAGTTTGTAAGTGCCTGTATGTTAAACTGTGTATAATAGTGGATCCCATTTTTGCCTAATGCTTGCTAATCAATTGCTTCAATTTTGTTGGTGCATCTTAATCTACAATATACACTACCCTTAGATTTATCACACCACTTTCATTTTTTCAAGGTCATTTTTCTGAAAGATTATGTGTTGTGTTTGTTTGTCATAGCTCTTTCAAAAAAAATCAATCAAACTTCATTCTTTTACAGTTAAATTCTCATCTCTTGGTCTGAAAAAATTCAATTCCCTGAAAAATCTCTGTAGTTGTTCTCCAACAATTTGATTAATAGATGTTGGTTTTTTCCTCCTTTTTTTTTTTACCAAAAATGAGAAGAAAGTTAAGATCTAGAATTTTTAGTTCTGTGCTCCATCCTACTTTTCTTTTTCTTACATTCTTTTTTAACATTCAAAGCACACCCAGAATTATGTCTCCGTGGCATGAAAATGTCCCCTCCAAACTCAAAAGTTAAGAGTTGAAACTGTGTGAAATAACTCCAAAAGCATGTACCTAAGGCAGGTCAGTTTTCATTATTCAACACCACAGTTTGGAACTTGCCAGAACTGTGTGCAGATCTACTTTAATTATTTGAACTCCCAGTAAAATTGAAACTGAGGAAATGGGCATTTCATTAAACATTGCAAAAAAACCAGGGACATTTCTATAGCATAAGGAAGAGGGAATATCTTGGTACCAGGAATGTGGGGTTTTTTTATATTAAGATGTTTTCCTAACCGTGTGGATGTCCAATTTGTGTAAGCCTAAGTTTTGCATCACTTAAAGCAAAGGGATCAGTATCAAATACACAGGAAGGAATTTCTCAGACTAATTCAACTCTTCAAAAATTTTTTTGCGTTGGCAGATCTCTTGTCTCCATCACACCAGACTTCTAAAAGCTGAACTCTAGCACCGTACAGTACAGCCCAGCACCATTCACTGGGTGCTACTTGCAGTCTGTTTGCAGACTGCCTGTAGGATTTTCTATCAGAGAACAGCTTTCAGCTAAGGAACGGGCGGATGATGTATTTTAAACAGCCACAAAAACAATATGTAGCTATTAATCAGGGTAAGGTAGAATCATAAAATCATAGAATCATCAAGTTTGGGAGAAGTCTTTAAGATCATCCAGTCCAACCAGCACTACCACTGTAACCCTAAAACCACTAAACCACATCACCCAGTGCCAGATCCAGATGCCTCTTCAACACCTCCAGAGATGGTGACTCTGCCACCTCCCTGAGCAACCTATTCCAATGCCTGACCACCCTAATAGTGAAATATTTTTTTTCTAATATCTATTCTGAATCCTCCCTGTCTCAGCTTAAAACCTTTTTCTCTCATCCTCTCACTGCAGGCACAGCAGAGACCAGCCTCCACCTCACTTATAACCTCCTTTCAAGTAGTTGTAGAGAGAAATGAGGTCCTCTCTGAGTCTTCTTTTCTCTAGACTAAAGAAACCCAGCTCCCTCAGCAATTTCTCATAAGACATGTTTCCTGCATCCTTCACCAGCCTTGTTGCCCTCCTCTGGACATGCTTCAGCATCTTGTCCTTTTTAAAGTGAGGGGCCCAAAACTGAGAACAGTACTCAAGGTGTAGCCTCATCAATGCTGAGTACAGGGGAACAATCACTTCCTTAGTCCTGCTGGTTACCCTATTCTTGATACAGCCAAGATGCCATTGTCCTTCTTGGGCATCTGGCCACACTGCTGGCTTATACTGAGCTGGCTGTCAACCAGCACCCCCAAGTCCCTTTCTGCTAAACAGCTCTTGAGCTACTTCTCCCCAGACTGTAAGGCTACATAGGGTTGTTGTGACCCAAGTGCAGGACCTGGCACTTGGCCTGTTTGAACCTCATGCAGTTGTCCTCAGCCCATTGACTGAGTCTTCCAGGTCTCTCTGTAGAGACTTCCTGCCCTCCAGAAGATCAACATTCCCACCCAGCTTAGTGGTATCTACAGATTTACTGAGAGTTCACTCAACTCCCATGTCCAGA
Source organism: Myiotriccus ornatus (assembly GCA_036023395.1). Classification (NCBI taxonomy): domain Eukaryota; kingdom Metazoa; phylum Chordata; class Aves; order Passeriformes; family Tyrannidae; genus Myiotriccus; species Myiotriccus ornatus. The sequence continues at coordinate 96,501,457 of JAYRBT010000114.1, forward strand.
TCATCAACAAAGATGTTAAACAGGACCAGCCGCAAAACTGAGCCCTGGGGAACACTGCTATCAACCATCTGCCAGCTGGATTTAGCTGCATTCACCACAACTCTGTGGACTCAGCCATCCAGACAGTTTTTTACCCATCAAAGAGTCCATTCATCCAAGCTGTGTGCTGACAGTTTTTCTTGGAGGATGCTGTTGCAGATGATGCCAAATGCTAGATGAAGCCTAGATAGACTATATCCCCAGCCTTTCCCTCCTATACTAAGTGGGTCACTTTGTCATAGGAGAAGATCAGGTTGATCAAGCAAGACTTTCCTCAGGTATGGATAAAACAGTAGTTCCTCTGTGAACTCTAGTTAGTGAGAATCTAGAAGAGTGACAGTCCAAGCTGTTAAATATCCTTAAGGGTTCCTTCAGAGGCATCTTGAGAAACAGAGTTCCATGACCAGCTTCCCCCTTGCTATGAATAGATCTTGCCATGGGAAATGGATCTATCTGTTCTAGTGTGAAGTGTGATTATTTAAATCCCCCCAAATGAATCTAATAATTAAATTGCGAAGTGTGCAACCATCTACTCACTATAAGCACTGCTTGAATTCCTAGACCTTCACGGTTGTTTACAGTTAGTTAATAATTGCAGACAGCTGGGAATATGTGTATAGATGATTGCTGTGCCTCAGTTGACGAGTGGAAGTCATCATTAAGCTGTAATAGCTTGATTACCTGTGGTTGCTTATCTGTGAATCTATCCCTTGACTTTTCAGGTCAAATAGATTAGCCCCACTAGCAGTGTGCTTCAGTGGTGGGTTTGAAATGAAATTAAAAATATAGGAGATTTTCTGCAAAATATTCTTAGTATGATGAGAGCATCACAATTGCATTATGAATAGAAGAAAATAAGCACACTTGATGAACTTGAAAAGTCTATTAAAAAGTCTATTAAAAGCCATTTTTATGTTTCTAAATTCTAATAATTTCTAATCATATCAAACTAAGCCATTTATTTTGTATTCATGGCAACATAGCTATGCAGTGTAGAAAGGTCGTACTTTCAATCATAATAGTGTCACATTTTCAAATGTGAGAGGTTGTTCAGAGGATCTGCCTGTTCACTGCATCATTGCTTAATGTTTCTCTCTTTAAATGCATGCCTGAGACTTCTGTGGCTTTATCCAGAGCCATTTCCACTTACTCCTGGAAGCTCTGCATCCTGCACATTCCCTATGCTACTACATCAGAAAGCGAAGTTCCACCATTTCTTACATGCATTTTGTCTCAGATTTTTGAGAGTAAGGAATAGTTTTATATTTAGACCCAGAAGAAAAGTACTTTCCTTCCTTGAATCAAAATTGAAACAAAATGGGGCAAATATTCTTTTCCAACCAAAATTATTTCTATGGTTCTATGAAAAAGCTGTCTTTAAGTGGAAAAAAGTCCCACTTTCATTTAGCACAGTTTTTTAGTCTTTTCTACATTCCCCCAAACCTCCATGAGTCAGTCAAATGGCATTACGAGCAGATTAAAGGTGCTGGCAAGCAAGTGTGGCATCAGCCTGTCTTCTACACACACAAGGTGAAACAGAAGTGTGATTCTCAACTGTTACAAGTAAAAGGAGGATGAATCTTGGTAGGGAAACATCTATCAATTTGATTTTTTTTCTTATACTTTTTTTTGTTGTCTATACTTTTGTTGTTTTTTTTTTTTCCTGGTTGAACTGATTTGCCTCCACAAACAAAAGTTTTTCTGATACCCTAACATGAATTATAAGCTGAATTTGGAAGAGTACTTACTGGGATGAATTAACAAAGTAGATTTACGTGCATCCCAGCACAACTGTTGTACATCTGGCAGTTTGTCCCAAACGGCAATCAAGTCTGCCCAAGTCCAGACGGCAGAGACTTGCGTCTCCGGGATCCAGAACTTAGGGAATTCTCAGCCTGTCAGTTTTCCTGCCACCACACTTCATTTCAGAAAATAGGCCCTGGATTATAAAGACGTTTCCAAGTTCTTCTATTTTAATAACAGCAGAGCTTAAGCGGTGACCAGTCAGGAATGGAGAAATACCCTCTTTTCATTAAAAATTCCCATACTGCAGATTAGGGCAGAAGCAAATTCACTACCAGCAAGTACTGAAAACGAGAGGTACCTGAATCTGCTCTTTGTGTTTGTGTTCCCTGACTGTCTTGGTTCCATGTTAGTCTGTGATTTTAGCTTCCTTATCTTGTTCATCAACATGATGATCACAGCACCCACCACTGTTTCTTCCACTTTGAATATGGTGCCTGCTGACACCAAAGACTTAGAGTTGGGTTAATTCACTGCCTAGAACCTGTGCAGTTGTCTCTTGTTCACCTTGTACAGCCAACAGTAGGCTAATTTAAAGTATATAATAAGAGTCAAATCTACTGGAACGACTTGTCATTTAGTTTCAAACATTTAATATTTGCATAATTTTTTTTTGTGATAAAACAGTAGTTGTGATACAAAATCTGATTATAGTCAGAAAGACAAAACATGTAAAAACCATCTTGTAAATGAGATAATTACATTCACAAGGCTCTTGTTTATAGAACACATAAAAACCACCTTTTATACATGGCAAACTTATTGCTGTTGAATCATTTTCTTTATGCCATAGCTGTGTACAGTGTTTGAAATAAAGGGCAGGACTTCATGCTCTACTCTATAAACAGTTAGAGCACCGATACTTAGAAGTAATTTTAAATATTAATTCAGTGGTGGAAAAAAAATATATTTAAGCTGTAAAAACACTCTCTCAAATAAAAAACTTGGGATGTGAACAGAAAAAAATAGAAAAAAAAAAACAAACCAGTGAGCTCCACTGAAACAGCATGGAACCAGATGCTTGGGAATACACTGAGTCCTGAGAAGCTGCTACGCAGACTACAGTAGGCAGCATACACAGTTACAAACATGAAGAGCAGGGAAAGAGAATTATTCAACAATTCCTTGCACAGCATGAGCAGAAATACTGCTCAATTGTTATGGAACAGTGGTCCTAAGTAGTCCAAGTGAAATCTTGGCTTTTAAGGTTCTTTTTCCTTTTTGTGCTAGTGGGTGATTTTGCAAATGTAAGTACTTTCTGTATCTCTTTTTGAAGCATGCATATGTATAACTCACTGCCCTATTCCCAAGATTATGATGTTAGTCATCCCTTTTGGGGGACAATATAAACATTCAGAGAAGAAATTCCATTCTCCAAGAGGTCAAATCACTGTTGGTCACTTAAAATTTTCTCAGCTCATTCCTTTGTGTTTGCTGTTCCCACAGCAGGTGCCTGTTCAGTAGACACATTTCTGCCATTTACTGCATTTTTTCAATTATTCCAGCATGCTTGGGTTGTTGGGCTTTTTTCATATCTTGTTTAGTGCCTCTGTTAATCAATTTAATCAAAATTTCTTATTTCCAAACCACATATTTTGGAGTTCTTAAATGTCTCAAAGACAGATGGAGATAGGACTTTAGCCCCGGTTAGAATTTTCTGATAGCTTACTATATTGACAATACAAAATGTCAGTTATTTCAAAATTTTGCAGTGCCATAACACTACCAGGTGTACATAAGTGATTGATTATTTATGCTTATTGCATTATCTTTATTCCATTACAGGAGAAAAAAATAATTGAATATTGTTATAAGCCATGATTATTTTAAAAAAGTTTAAAACAATTTAAGATGTTAGATGCTCAGATCTGTATTTCTCTTTATTTCTTGTAGAAAATAAGTTAAAAAAAAAAAAAGGAAAAAAAACACAAAATGTTATGCAATAGGATGGGGGTAATTTTAGTTCAAGTATTTCAGCATATTTTGTAGTATATTAGTCAAGTACTAGTCCTATTTCAATAGAAACATGACTAATGGCTTAGGTTGGTAAAGATAACGTTCCCTAAATCATTTATGATTTGGAATTAAAGTTCTCAGAATGTTCTCAGGTTTCACTTAGGTGTAGAAAAATGGAGATAAGACATTATTATTTGTGAGAGTGGTAAGTGAAAAGAAGAGAAAGCTACTTGACTTCTTATTTGAGAAAACTAGTTGTTATGTGTCCTTGAAATTTCTATTAATAGCATTCCCACTTTTATATCAATATTTCCACGAATTTCTATCTAAATACTACCGTTTGTCCACTCTGGGTGACAGGCACCATTAGTTGCTGAGCCACTCACTACATATGTGAGAATTTCCGTCTCAAAATTATCGGTTTGAAATACCCAGCCATTGCTTCTTCTCTTGTCCATCATGCAATCTTGTTTGCAAAGTAAAAGGCAATTGTCACTTCTTAGTGAAAACTTATAAGAATATATTACGGAGGTGAAGTGCGGTGATTTTTAATGAAATTAGTGCTTTTCTCCAGTGGATGTGTATCACTGACAGTGGTGCCTACAAGTGGTTCACGATGTGATCAATAACCTACAATGTGGCATAAGGCTGACTCCTGTGTGCTGTTGTTCATTGAAAAAAAAAAGTGTAGATTTCAGATATTCTTTTTAGTGTAATTTTATTTTCACCCAAAGTAGAAAAAGATGCATCGATGCTTTATAGGAAATGTTTTAAACCACTTTCAGTTATGTCTTTGAAAGTCAGTGGGCATTGTCAGAATTCCCTATGAACTCAGGGCTCTAGATTTAAATCATCACTGGTGACATTAATACTCAGGTTTTCACCTCTAATTGCCATTTGTTTTTATTTATACCCTGTAAATCTTTCTTTATTTAAAGGGAAAGATTATCTTTTCTTCAGTAATTCACATAAGTTTTGAAAAATTGAGAGCATTGAGATATCTGGTACAGGGAAAAAAACACAAAGTGATCTACAGGAAGTAATTAGCACAAGGTTTTCAGTTTTGAAACTTTAAACAACACAAACTCAGAATTTCTTTTTTAAGAAGAAAAACATTTGGATTATTATACTCTATTGCAGCCAATACCTATATCTTAATAAATGTTTCCTGACAGTTCACTACCTCTGTTCTAAAAACACATTAGTTCAGCAGTTCATAATAGACCAGATGTAAATAGGTATCAAAATTCAATACAGACACATAGGGAATGTCTGAATGTTGTTCATCCTGGTCATGAGGCAATTAGATATTCCTTGAAGTTCTGGAGTTTTTGCAAATTGAAGGTTTCTTTCTGTTTTGGATAAAGGTTGTACTGAGGGCCAAAATATCATACAACAAATATGGCCATATATATGTTCATCTTAGTATAGGGAATTACTTACAGGTAATACTGTAATGAACAAACAAAATAAAATGAACAACATTTTTTCATATAGTGTTTCACATCTAAATGGTATTTACTATATATTTTATTACACATTTTATTTATTTCAGTTGGCAAGTTAAAAAAGACATCTGAAATGCAGTATTTTTTGTGTATAGCTTTGCTTTTGTTCTTTTTTATTTTTTTAACTGGAAATGCCACCTTGCAACATGTGCTTGATTGTAGATTTGCATAGTGTAAAATTACAGTAATTTTATCTGCTGAGTTCAGAAAGTCAGAAAAGGATTTAATAAATGGCAAAAATTAAACTAGGAAGTGATATAAAGGCAGAGGGTATGTATTTTGCACTTTTAAATAACCTTTTATAATAAGAATCTATTATCGTACAGTATACTGTAGTTCCACTTTCTAGTGATACTCTTGCTATTGTCACAGTAGTGTCTTTAAATCTGGATATGAATAGTTTGTATATGTACACACTTCAAAAGTGATTTCTATAATGGAATATGTGCTCCCTGTCACTCTTACTAGCATCCAACTGAAAAAATATTCACTAATTATTTTTTTTAATAAATTATGAATGTACAGTGTAAATTAACAAATCAAATATTGTAGCAATGAAGAAATGCACTTTAAAAATGTAAAAGTGTAAATCTAAAAAAGTGTTATTTTGTATAGATGTTTTTGAATAAATAATTTATTGCTCAGTGGTGGGTTTTTTCTCATTTATGGAATAAATATAAGGTATTTGATAGCAGCTAGTTGAGGTTTATATTTTATCATCAGTGATTTTAGTGGGTTTCTTTTTAAAATCAAAGTTTCAATTAGAACAGTAACCAACTTGGTCACATTTTCCCTTTCATTCAGTAAATCACTGTTGGCTTGATCTACTTGCTACGAGGAAGCCAAGGTGTGATCCATGATCAGCCCACAGTCCTTTTCAGGATCAGCCAGCAAGAGGACCCGGCCAAAGCATCTTCCCTCAGTCACTGAGACCAATTTTGGCCATGGAAAACAAGATATGGACAGAGGGATACAAGTTTTTCAGTCTTAGACAGGACAAGACAGAGGCAGGGTCTAGCCTTTGTCTATAATCTGGAGTAAGGAATTGGAAGCACTTACGCTTTCTATGGTTTAAATGCAGCCAACTGAAATTTACTGGAAGGTATAATGACCTTGGTGTACATTTGTTTCAGTGAGAGGTCAGTGCTGATATCCTGAACTGAAAGGTACTAAACAGCAAAATGTCTGCAGCCTTTAAAATTGGGCATAATTCAGATTTGTAATCTGAGAATTCTTCTAGACTTCTTCCTTGCTTTGCTGATAGAGGAAAAACGTGGCACATTAGGACCAAGTCAACTCTACTGGGCAGACGATTGGAAGAAATTACTTCAGAAAAGTTTTATAAACAGGGTGTGGGGTTTTTTAAGTCTTCTAGTATATCTAGCCTCTAAGAAGAAAACATTTACCACTGCCTACGTGATATTCATTTTGTTAATCCACTGGTAGGAACTGTTAATTGTAGAAAGAATTTTTTCCTAGAGGAAATAAGAGTATTTAAAGAAGAAGAGAATATAATCTGAAGGAAAAATATAAATCCTGAATTTAAACCTAAAAGAAAAACAGAACATGCTTGTAAGGAGCTGAGCTTGCTATCCTAGATAATGCCAATACGGTCATCAAAGACAACTTGTAAGTAGTTAACACATTTCAGTCACCCCTCATCTTAACCTTTGAATCCAGAGATATCCTACCATCACAAGAGTGTATCCAAAGTGAGGTTTAGACAACTAAACTGAAAGTACAGATTGAAAAAGCAGACACAGAAAAAGCCTTCTGTCTGTCAACAAATCTGAAGGCTGTAAATCTCAAATTTTCATGGGTGCTGATGTGCTCTCCGTGTAGGCAGAGGTCAGCTGGGAGGCAGGCTGCTTGGTTCACAGAAAAGCTTGATGCTATAGTGGATTTTTAGAGTGCAGTCAGTCTCCTCACAAGTTTACATGGCTGCTACAATTTCTATTAAAATATGTACTTCCAGGTGGGGAAGAGCAGAGTCAAATCATTACTTAACTGCCTGATGATTATAGCAAGATCTACAGCAGGTAATTAGCACTGGGCCCGAGGGGGAAATGTGTTCCTGCCTTGTGGGTGTCAGTCTGACACTTTAAGTCCAGCAGTCCCTGCAGAGGTCTAATTCAGTGTCCAGCCTGTGAGCAGCAGCGGGGCAGGCAGGACAGGGAGGCAGGGCAGGCAGTCAGGGGGCTGCATGCTCTGAGCATCTACTCCTCTTTGCATGTGGCCGAGCCCTTGGGCAATGTCACAGCTGCCTCCATCCTCTCAAGAGGCAGCTGTGAGTGGCAGCACTTTTTGTCCTCTTGCTGCGGTTGTGCCACTATGGCAGTGAGGAGTCTGGACAGGGAGAGTAAGCACTGATGAAGGTGCAGTCTTCGGTAACCCAGCAGGCAGGGAAATCATCTGGGGAGGTGTAATCCTGAGCTCTTGTCCCCTTTCCAATGAGAAATATGCAGAGATGTGAAGAAGGTCTCATTTAAGTGCAGCTTAAAGTGCTTTTTACGATGACATATTGGACTTTTTCACTTCCCTATGGTAGTAAATTGTGCTTCTCATGGCAATAGATGTAATTGCTTAGCACTAAATTATATTAACTATTTCGGATGGTTTGTTCTACTTCATGCTTGAACTGACAGAGCTGAATTATTTTCTGCAGTATGTAGCTCAAAAGAGAAGAAAATTCCTGGTTATTGGGAAAAAAAATTGGGGTTTTTTCAAGTGCAGAAAAAATATTTAGTCAGCGGCTAATTTTTCTTTTCTTATGATTTTTAATAATGGTTGTGGTTGGTTGTAAACTTCCTGATTTTTTGCGAATAAAAGGAGCTGTTCTTCACAATTAATTTTTACTAAACTAGGTTGTACTCAGTCTCCCCTGCAGCCCATGAGCTGGGAGTGGTAACATGGCACCTGACAGAGAAATGGGTGGGTGAATTTTTAAGTACCCAAAAAGAAGAGGCTACCTTCCTTTTCTCTCCTCTGAGAGCTGGACTTCATTGTTTATTTGTAGCCTTGTTTAATGATTTAGATGCAGCTTTTGTGCATCCAAAAGGGAAACTTTACTTGATAGTGTCAAAAGTAGAGAAAGAAAAGCTTAAGAGTACTTGCTCAGTACCTCTGCCATCTGTGCAACTCCCACTGCATTAAATACTTATTGCCTACCCAGTACAGAGGTTTTTAAAGCATGTAAGTGCCTCCCTGTTAGATACAAAATTGTAATGGAAATCAAGAGAATGGTTTAGTGACAATTAAAATACAGACAGGACAGAAGAAGTAGGGTAAGGAAAAAGAATATTGAATAAAATAGGAAGAGGGGGAGGGAGAGAGAGAGGGATGGAAAAGGGCTGATCAAATGTAGTGTGAGGGCATGAAAAAGGGTTGGAACTGGAAATAGAATGTGAAATCAGAAAGAGGGACATACATGACTCCAACAAGAGATTCAAAGTTTAGAGAGGGAAGTGGTGTAGGCAGGGAGTCCTGGCCTGGAAAAGTGGCCAATGCCTCTAACTTTGATAGAGAATCAGAGGGGTGCTCCCTTTCAGACATTAATATGGAGCATACTCTGATGTGCTCTGGGGTGAGGGGGCGGCAAGCAGGGTAGAGAAAACACTGAATAGAGATGGGTCAAAGCAGGGGTTGTCAGGTAAGACATTTCCTGGGGATGCAGATAAGTTGATATAATTTGCTACAATAAGAAAATTGCTCAAAATTAAGATAAAAAGATCAAGGCTGTAAGGAAGGACCTCAAAAGAGAATGGCCTCATATTTTAATGTCTTGCCCAGAATATTTAAATATTATCCATTTTCAAAGTTATTTTGTTATAATTTGTGCTCTTTTCCAACTCGCTCAGAGATAAGCTGTACTCATTTTAAGGAAAGGGCCTCAGAACTTTGGCTGATGTGGGGAACATGGAGAAAGATGAAACTTTAGGAGAAAAATGAGATCAAGGTCAAATACAACTGGAAAGAAAAGAGAAGAAAATAACTGGATGATTCACCAGAAACTAGTGAGGAAAAAAATGAGAGTCAGAGCAACCTGTAAAACTGAACTGCCTGAACGTAGTGACTTACACACACAGGTCAGGTTAGCGCTGATGCATAAAAGCAGGTTTAAATGAGAGGCCACAACTTTATTTTTGCACAATTATTGTATCAAAGCATAATCAAAACCTCTTGACTAACTGTCCTTTGCCAATTCACTCTTACTTATTTAATTCTATGAACATTTTTTTCTTGAGAATTATTGTACTTGATCAAGAGAAGATAATGAAATATGAAAAAATAATATTATATATAGGATGTTACTGGTAACATTTTTAAGGGAGGAGATTTCACATTTCTGTAAGAGGATCCATTAACTAAGACACCTTGTGCCCATGCCTGTTCAACCTTCCAGTGTATTCTAAAACATCATCAGGCCTCCATATCTCACATCCAAATTCTTCAGTACCCAAAACTGAGCAAACCAGTCAGTTCACTGTATAAAATGAGCCACAAAGTATTGGACTCTTCTCTTCCCATAAGAGCTCACTGTCTTCTACACTTTCTCCTTCTTGAATGCTGACATTGAATCTTTATGTTCCTGACATTCTCAGCACTAAAGGAGCATATGTACACCTGTACAAGCTGTACATACTGAAACACCTATAGCTTCATGCGCATCTCCTTCCTGTCTCTCAGAGAAACATTCCTGCATCTGCTGCCTTGAAACCAGGATAAAGCATCTGTTAAACGATTACCCAGACCTGGCACATGTACTATTCTAGAAAGAATGTTATGGCACAAGCAATGGAGTGCAGAAGTTGTCACAAACTATGGTCCCTGTGGGGATCTAGCCATCTGCTTGCTAATTATGTATACCACAGCCTGGCTGTTGCACAGAAAACAAACACTGCTGCTAGCAGGTTCATTCTGCCATATAATTACTGCAACTGGCACAGGCAGAATTCCAGGAAAGTTATGTCTCTTTTCTGCCCATCGCTATTGCCATTTTTGCATGTTTGCCTTTTAAAGGATCCACCTGCTCTTTCTGCCACCTTGTACCTCATTCTATCTTGCTTGCATCTGCCTATCCCCCACCTGTGCTAATCTCTCACTCTGACAGTAAAACATTCCCCAAGGCATGCTTGCTGCAAGAACTTTGTTCCTATTACGCTAATGTTGCAGTGAAGTATTTAGCATCTTTGAGAATATTGAGCTAATGTTGATATAGCATTATTTAGTACCTTTTATGCAACTTTTCATAAAAATCACCTTGGAAATAATGCAGATATATTCACTGCCTGGGAAAATGAACTTGTTCCTTGTCTTGGATGAGATCTCAAGAGGTAACAGTTAATTCAGAACAGTCAAGCCTCCTTTATGCCCAAATCTTCATGAAATATAATATCTTCATTCTTTTCTCCACTCTGGTTTTCCCTGTGTGTGAATGGCTCTCCCCCGTCCTGAAATAGTTGACAACAGGGAGCAGTCCAGTGTGTTTGTCTGCTACAGACAGACCTGGAAAAAAACAGCCTGTGGGAATGACCATTGGCTCCCCCAGACTATTTGGGCTGGTGTTGCACTGCGGGGTAGTTATGCTGTTCCAGAGGCACAGAAATGTGATGACTTTTAATTAGTGAAAATTCAGGTTCTTGGGTGCTATCACAGTTAGGCAGCAACTGAAAAGAGGCTGAGGATCTAACTTCTCTGTGCCTCAAGGGGAAGAGAATATAGACATCATTCTTAGATTTATGTATATTAAGAAAAGCCACCTGGTGCCATAATATTACTTGGTTTTAAATGATATATGAAGATTAGAAACACATCTGTATGAGTTATACACTCAGCTTCAGACTGCTTAATAATTTCTGCAGGGAGAGGAATAATTTCTTATTCGTGGTCCTTCAAAGATACGCATTATACTTGTCACATCCCAAAGCTTCTACTAGTCCTATTGTCAGTGTGTCCTTATTTATGGATGAATACCCACACCAAACTGATTAATCATGTCCTCCTGTTAGAGCTCTGGGAAGTTCATTTTGTCCTCCAGAGTGGTCATCAGGAAAGGCTGGGCATTTACTGGGACTATTCCACCAAACAGTGAAGAGCCACATTCAATAACCTTGAAAAATTTAATAGAGAGGGCTCTTTTTTTAACTAAGGTATTTCCCTAATGAAGATGTTTTCATTATTTTGATATTAGTAAATTAAACTACATCAGGAAATGGTTGGGATCTGGGTTATGATTACCCCTAAGCTAAATTTGTGAAAATGTATCTGATATGATTTTGCCCCAGGCCAGTTAATAGCATGCTGAACAGCCCCTCGGCATGGCTAAAGAATTAGCAATGGGCCAGATGCTGTTACAGGCAGTGTAATCACACTCATCTTGATTTGAATTGGAGATCTCCAATAGTACGGGTGAAATCTATAGTTTCACGTGCCTTTGATTTACTTTACAGAAGCAACTTTTCTTTGCAGAGACTTCAGTCTTCATATACAATCTCCACCATATGGCACTGGTACTTCGTACCAGAGAAAAGCATCTGTGTCTTCTGTGCATGCCTTTTGAATGAGAAGAAGGTTTTTGATCTGTGATGACTTTGCTGAAAACTAGAAAGAAGAGGTGGGTTTCAAAATCCTGAAAAATTACAGAGTACAATCATGGTGTGGATGCATAATACTTGTATTACAGTAACATAGATGTGTATTTTGAGGGCATTCAACAGTCCAACAACATAGAGTTAGAGCTCTTTTTGGGAGCACATCATGCCAGTGTGCTACTGCTACAAAAGCCACTTCCCACAAAAGGGCATTTCAATCAAGTGTTTATTCCTCATTAACACAAATTTTGTTATTTCTCATGGGAGCTGTGATCTTCTCAGAAGGCAAACAATTCTGCTGTCAAATGCTATTGATCTGAATAGTACACAGATTTGTTTTTTCTGTTGTCCATCAGGGATCAACTGCATACCTGAGGAAACGAGGAATACATTGTTAGAGAAAACTGACATAGGCATTTACTAACTGTGGTATCTACAGCTATATGTAAAAATGTCCCAGTGGTTTACAGCAATATACACGAGCTGACCTGACAGACAAAATCTCATCCCAGACAGCCCATAACTGCCTAGATACCATTACACTATATACCATATATAGATGCCTGCGATAAGGTGGAGGCTAAAAAATCAGCCAGACAGGTGTTCATCAGTGGGGGGCTGCCCAAGCAGAGCTCCTTGCTGCCTGCAGCAGAGCAGGGCTGGGAAGCTGGGCAGAAGGACAGGCTGGGGAGGATGGGAAGGGCTGCATGCAGGTGTTGCTTACCAGTCTGCAGGAGGAGTAATGAGAAGATGGAGGGGAGGCACAAAGTTAATGTTCTTTCTGTCAGTTCTTGGATTGGCTTGACAGCCTAAGGGAATTGTATTGGGACCTAAGGGAATTGTATGCAGGAGCCCTGAATGCAAGCCTGGGGTGTCAGGACCCTGTGCAGAAGGCTTTCCTTCTTCGCTTTCTTCCTTGTAACCTCTTACAATTTTAAATTGGCTTTTTTGCTATTTGCGATTTATATTTTATTCCACGGTCAAGGTTGTTTAATTCTCGTAAAGCTCATTTTCTTATACCTTTGTCTGCAGAACTAAAAACTTGCTTCCTATAGGTCTCTTTTTACAAGTATAAATGCTCAACCACTTCTGATGCCAATTTTCAGCATTTTCTCACCAAACCAAGCACCTTCACTTCGTTAAGCCTCACATTGTTAAAGCTTACTCATAGTCCCCAGACCTCAGAAAAGGACGTGATGAACTTAGTCACATTACCAATTCCATACACTGACACCAGGTCTTTTTTTTTTATTTCTCCTTTTGCATTTTAGAGACACACATTATTTTCTCTTGCCAGAGCATTAACTTGAAAAATCTGTTGAGAATCAGTGATGAATGATTCCTTTATATCTTTTTCTTTCTCCTGAGTCACATCTTCTCAAGATTCTCTTATCATGAATTTATTATCTGTAAAATTTATTTCCAACGACATCACCATACATTTGCCTGTATTAAAATGTTTTTGTTGGATTTGTCAGTCTACCACGGTATGTATTATTAATTCTGTCTCAATTCAGGTATGAAGACTTCAGTAAAAATGAATTCTTTTGTTGTGTCTATATAATTTAATATCTCTCTATATATTTAAGTATATGATGGGATTTGATCTTTTTATTAGTATCTAATGCTGCATGCTTGTTAATTCTTATGTGCCTTTCACATCTGGCTGTTTCAACATAAAAATAAGAACTGTTTTTTCAGTCTGAGAGTCTTCTAAAAAATACTTTATCTAGCTACTGAATGTTTCAAATGCATCAGGGCATTAAAAACAACAGCTCAAGATTTGTGGAACCTTGACATGACGTCAAACAGCCAAGATGTTTTTATTACTCAGTCATAAGGCTCACTTGAACACTAAATATCCCAGAGAGTAGTGCTGTGTGACCTCTTAATATCAGCACTCATGAAGAATGTTTCATTTAACTTCTTCAGGTCATTTACTTTCCTGATTTGTGACAGACTAATGGAAATTTGGAGATTAATTTGGAAGCATAATCATTTGCCTGAGTGAATATGAACTTCGATGAAACAGTTCAAGAGTATCTCATTAGATTTAAAATGTGTTTTTCAATTAACAAAATATGTTTATAATGTAGGATGTTTCTAGTGAACAGTCCATCTAATGAGCTGGTGGCCATCTTGAGAGAGACTTTTATTACTAATTTACTCAATAGAAGTCTGTTTTTACACTGGGTGTTTGTTTCCCTTTAGTACCTCTTTCTCCAAACTGATAACTCCAACTCTGAAATGATTTCTTACTGTGTTAATATCTACTATTGCCTTTATATTTGAATTAATAAAAACAAATAATTAAAAATTAAAAATTAAATTTTGAAAGTTAATGCCATGTATGGGATAATGCAACCTGCTAGGCAATTCACTAAAGCAGACCAGCAGAAAGCATCTGTGTGAGAAGGAATTCAAGCACTGAACTCCAAGGTATCGCAATATTTTTGTCCACAGGGGGGCTTCTACATCGCAACCTTGACGTATGTAATGCCTCATGCTGGGAAAGGCATACAGACTAAAAAATACCAGACTCTTTGGACAGTGCAGAGAGAGAATAATACTCTTCAGAATGGGTTGTTCCAGTGTTGTCCTGCTAAGAACCTGACCCAGCTAGTGAGAACAGCTGAGAACATACAACTGCCATAAAACATTCTTCATGGCATAAAGCATTTGCACTGATCACTGCAGGGCAGATCCTCTCTCCAGTCATGATTCCCTGTTGCTTTTCTTTCACAGGTTTCCCCACCTTTTCTTGAGCACTTTGACTACACCACGTCTTTTTTTCTTTTAGACCGTGGGTACAAAATGAAAGGATGTTGTCACTGCCTGGATTTTCACAATAAGTTGGTCCTGGGAAGCAGGAGGTCAGTGGTCCAGTTCTTAGTGCTGTCAGAGGAGCTTCCCACCATGGAAATATTCACAGAATATTCCACTACAAAGGGAGGACAGGAATATCTGCCATCTTTTGAGTATGGAAATTAATCACTGTCGGTACTTGCATCTCCCAGTTTTTCTTAAGGAATCTTAAATTCTCCTGTGGATTTGTCACTAACCATACTGAGAGCCTCATTCACAGCAGGCAGAATGCTAAAATTGGTCTGCCAGAGTTGTATTATGTGGTCATTGTTTTTATTTTACTAAATCCATTTCTGTTTTCCGCTAAGTTATAAAAGATCATGCTTGTTATCTTGTTAGTACTTGATCAGCTTTATGACTACATGATACATGGTGTACCTACCGACCATCCTTAAATCCAAGACATAAACTCAGTATATGATACTACTGTGGTCTCTGCAAGAAGGCCATGCCTTGGAAGAAGGAAGAAAACTCACCATTAAGCTTGCCATTAAAATGATCTGTCTGCAAGAAACTGAGTTCTCTCTGAAATCAGTGCTCTATGAAGACAAAAGATTAATTTATTGTTTCATTTTAAAAAGAAACATTTTTGTTATTCAAGTCACTAAATTTCAGACGTTCTATAGACCTTAAAATTGTTCATCTGATCCACATCTTTCTACATGAATCATAATACTCGTTAGTTACCATGAGTTCAAACACAAGAAATTGAGTGGCCTCTCCTCTGCAGTTAAATTACCTTTCTATAGTCTTATTCTGCAAGTTAAGTTGCTTCAAAACCTCAGAACTTCTAAAGAATTCTTCCTGTAGCTAGAGTTTTAAATGTTGTTTGCTTGCATGAGACAAAACTTCAGTTTGGCTTTAAATCAATATTTTAACAAGACAACCTCATGTTCCATAAATTTATTCAGTTAATATTCACTGAATTTCAGAAATCCATGTTATTTGCGTGTTACATTCCTCCTGTTTCTGAGAAAAATAATTTATCTGAGTACATTAAAATTAGTATGTAATGACCAAATCTTATTGATCTAACTCAAGGTAAACCATTAGCCTAATAACACTGAATCAAAGAAGGATTTGGGTCACTGAGTCCAACAGCTGATGGAACACCCCTATCAGCTAAACCATAGTTTAACTGATGCCACATCTGGTCATTTCTCGAACACTTCCAGGGATAGTAACTCCACCTTCTCCCTGGACAGCCCATTCCAATGCTTGACAACATTTTCTGTGAAGAAAATCTTTCTGTTGTCCAACTAGAACCTCCCCTGGCACAGCTTGAGGCTTTGTTCTCCTGTATTATTGCTAGTTGCCTGGGAAAAGAGTCTAACCTCCACCTTGCTACCACCTCCTTTCAGGCAGTTGTAGAGAGCAATAAGGACTCCCCTGAGTCTCCTTTTCTCCAGGCTAAACAAACTCAGCTCCTCAGCCACTCTTCTTACGACTTGTGCTCCACAACCTTCACCAGCTTCATTGCCGTTCTCTGGATACTCTCCAGAACCTCAGAGTCTTTCCTGCAGTGAGGGACCCAGAACTCAACACAGGATTTGAGCTGTGGCCTCACCAGTGCTGAGCAGAGGGGGACAATCACTTCCTTAGTCCTGCTGGCCTACACTATTTCTGATACAGGCCAGGATGTCACTGCCCTTCTTGGCCACCCAGGCACACTGCTGGCTCATGTTCAGCTGCTGTCAAACAACATTCCCAGGTCCTTTTCCACTGGACAGCTTTCCAGACACTCTTCCCAAAGCCTGTAACTCTGCATGGGGTTGCTGTGACCCAAGTGTAGGACCCAGCACCTGGCCTTGTTGAACCTCACACGTTTGGCCTTGGCCCATCGATGCAGACTGTCCAGATCCCTCTGCAGAGCCTTCTTACCCTGCAGCAGATCAACACTTCCCCCTGCCCCCAACTTGGTGTCCTTTATGAATTTACTGAGGTTGATAAAGATATTAAACAGGACTGGTCCCAATACTGAGCCATGGGAAACCTCACTAGCAACCAGGTGCCAGCTGGATGCAGCACCACTGGCCACCACTCTTTGGGCCCACCACAGATTTTTAACCCAGAAAAAGATGCACCTGTCCAAGCCATGGGCTGCCAGCTTTTACAGGAGAATGCTGTGGGAGACAGTATCAAAGACTTTACTGAAGTCCAGGTAGACCCCATGTACAGCCTTTTCCTCATCCACTACAGGAGTTATCCCGTCACAGAAGGAGATCAGGTTGGTCAGGCAGGACCTGCCTTTCCTAAGCACATGCTGGTTGGGCCTGATCCGCTGGTTGTCCTGTTTGTCCTGTGTGATCGCACTCAAGATGATCTATTACTCAACCTTCCCTGGCACCCAGGTCAGGCTGACAGGCCTGTAGTTCCCCAGATCCTCCTTCTGACCCTTCTTGTAGCCACACTGCCTAACTCTCAGTCCTCTGGGTCCTCCCTGTTCAACCAGCACTGATGATAAATGGTGGAAAGTGGCTTGGCAAACTCCTCCACCAGCTCCCTCAGGACCCTCAGCTGGATCTCATCCAACCCCACAGACTTGTGAGTGTCTAAATGGCTCAGCAGGTCACTGACTACTTCCCCCTGGATTGCAGGAGGTCTGTTCTGCTCCCTGTCCCTGTCTACAAGCTCAGGGGCTAGTTGCTCTGCAAATAACAGGTTTTTCTGTTGAAGACCGAGTCAAAGAAAGCATTGAGTATCTCAGCCTTTTCTTCATCCTTCTTAAAATGTTTCCCCCACATACAGAAAAGGATAGAGGTTCTCCTTTCCATCATTTTGTTGTTGATGTCTTTACAAAAACACTTTTTATTGTCTTTCACAGCGGTGGTCAGATTGAGTTCTAGCTGAGCTTTCACCTTTCCAATTTCCTCTACATGATCTGGCAACATCCACGTACTATTCCTGAGCTGCCTATAAGAAAAATAAGAAGAATAAGAGGATAAGAATATGAAATGCGTTCCAGCAGCCTGGGACAACTTCTCTTCAGGGTGAGACCATAACTAATCTGCAAAGGCAGAGATACTGTTTTAGAAAACAAGGATGACATTTGGAAAAGCAGGCACAAAGTCATCTGGATGGATAAAAAGTTTATTTAACTACAGACCATCACATTCTACCAGATCAGCAAGCTGCTTATTCCTTCTTCAAACCTACTTATTGCAGGAGTAAAGGTCCAAAACTCTGCTTTTATATTTTTGTTTATAGTATTTGCCACTAATTTAGACTCTGTTAATTACTACAGCCAGCCATTTAATTATTTACTGGGCTGTTTCAGTTCAGTTCCTGATCTTTTTAAGTATTTGTTAATTATGTGACATCAATTCAATCACCGAGCATGAAATAAAATAAATATATGTATAGAAAGACAGACAGCTCTCCCCCACCCCAAAAAAAGTATGCTGTACAAAGACTGGAATAATATCAGAACTATTCTTTACTATAGAACTACCTAGCCACTAATTATAAAAGTATTTTTTCACCTATTATTTACCATTTAGTTTAAGACAGGTACATTTACCAGTTACATCAAACTTCAAGTCTACACATCAGGCATAAAAATTAGTCCTAAAAGCCATTTAGCATTCTATTTTGCATTTTACTAAAAAACCCCAAATAGTTAGTGTTGGGAGAAGCCTCTAAAAAAAAGGACAAGAAAAATTCCAGCCATAGTTAATTTGTGATTCAGGGGTCCCTGCTGTAAATCTTGTATTTCCTAGGCCTTAATATATGTTTAATCCCTTAAATTGTCAAGACATTCCTATGAACTCATATGATTATTTTTTAGCATATGTACAAGCTATTTCACCTGTTGTCTAAATAACTGTCCTTTTTGGTTTGTTTTCTACTTGAAACCTACTTGACTCTTAGTTCTTTACTAAAATAGACAGTGAATTATCACTACTTTTTCACCCTCTTCATCCCATTTCTGCCTTGAGAGACCTCTGCAAGGTCTTCTCTATCTAAAGACAACAATAACAAAAAAAAAAAAAGTTTTTAATAAAATGAAATTAATTCCAGAAAAAACTAAGTGCTTATAGTAACTGGAAGTCATGGTATCAGTGAAACCCAGCTCAATTGATCTCTTCTACTAAAGTACTTTTCTTTCACCTTTTTCTTTCATTTTTTGACTTGTGACATTTTGCTTACTTTGCTTAAAATAAGACTTATTTCTGTTGTTTTTATGTTGTTAAGCTGTAATTTCAGCAAAATTGCCTCTGTTGAAGCATTGTGCAGTTATATGCACTTTTTGCCTCTTCTCTTGCAAGAGTGGTCTTAGAACTTTAAAAGTCAGGAGAGATCAGAAACTAATTTGTCTGTTATAGATTAGACATCCATATCAACAGTGTCCTTCATGCCTTGCTAGAGCCCAGGATTGCCATTAAATACTACAAAATAGTGTAATCTTCTAGCAAAAAGAGCTCCTGCAGCTGCACAGATATATGTCAGAAGTCTCTCATTCTAATCCAATGCTTTAAAGACCTGATGATGCCTCACAGAGCCTGATAGGGCTGCAGGCTGTTACAGTGCATGTGTAAGTTGCTCTGAGGCTATAGAATTGTGTCTGTTTCCTGTATCAAACATCAGTTGCGATTACATAGTATTTTAAGTATGGGCTAATTTTTTAAACACCATATTAGGTCTACAGAAATTCATATGTGTGAGTAGTGTGAAATTCTATTGCTTTGGAGTACTTCCTTGAACAGAATTTTCTTATTAACAGCAACACAAAGATTTATTTTATAGGTCTTTAATTTTTAAAAACGCAGATACAGTACTGCTTTTCATGTGCAGATTTAAATCTTGGGAATACAACAAATTGAATGAGTCATTTAATTTAAAACTTACTAATATTCATATGGTTAACTGTTAAGGTTCACTGCTGCTTTTCCGAGGAGTGCTGTTTAGCATAAGGACTGTTTTATACTGGTCTTTACTCCATGTTTAGACTATCATTGATCTGCGCAGTTTCATTGGTGTGCGGAAAGGTCTGACACCCTTTCTGCAGAAAGAATGGCTTAAGACAGGCAGCTCAGAGACAATATGGGACAAAGGGGGTACATTCAGAAAGATATTCATCGAAATTTTCTGCATTCACATGTAGATAATATATGAATTTTGGACTAAGAAAGTTAAGGCTGTTCCTGAGCCACTAAACTTTACCCTCTTAACTTTCAGCAGATTTCAATAACAGGATTCTGAATGACCTGCAGAAAGAATAAGAATACAACTGTGTCTGTCTGTGTCAGTCCCATGTAATTAAGCTTTCCCACATGTTTTAACTAAAACTATATTTGTGGCTCAGTGGGGAGTTAATCATTCATACTCTTAAAATCAGAAAAACACAAAATAAATGTTGCCATTCGGTTTTCTCATCACAGACCAATTTACTGCCTGTAACCATTGGAAGCCAACTGTTGACAAATATTTCAACTGCAACCAACAAGCAAAGGTTGAGATCAGTATTTAAACAAATCTTGATGTAGGTATGCTCTTTTTGAACCAAATGGGGAAGCTTTGATTTTTTTACTGTGAAACTGCAAAGAAAATCAAACGTGTTTTTCACTTTCAGAAAGCCTCTTATCTCCCAGAAATTAAACCTGTGGTACTTATGAAAGAATATAGATGAGAGCTCCTTGTTCTATTAGGTGTTTGGAACAGATCTGCTTTTCTCAGTGCTTTTCTGTCTTGGGAGAAGTCAATCTACTTTATGCTTTTGTATGTAAGGAAACATATTCTTAGAAGATTTACAATTTAGAATGTATATTAAAGAGTATTGAAAGTTTGACTTCATGTCTGCAATCTTAAATCCCCCAGCCGAGGAGCATAAACCTACCTTTCCAATAGAGGTCTGTTTCCCTTTGCTCTGTGCTTACCTCTCAATCATGTCCACTCACCTTTGCACTGAACAGGTTAAGGGTGATATTCCTGAACTGCGGTAAGAACAACCTGGAGTTTCTCCTGCAGTCAGTTCTCATGCTTGTAGATTTTCTTTCACCACCATATACCACAGCCACAAGCTCCAGGACGCCCCCTGCTACCCAACTCCTACTTATCACGTATGGCAGAGATCAAAACACTAATCTTTGGCTCCACCTTGTGATCTCCCTGTCGAGACCAGCAAAGATTAGATGAGGAAATCCTCAATCTGACTCCAGATCCAATTTTAATCTCTCTGCCTGTATAGGAAATAGAAAAAAACCCAGCCAGTTAGATTCTAAAGGTCAAACTACTGACTTCAGAAGAAGAAAGAGGGTTGAAAAGTGTAACTCAAGAAAAATATCTGGGCTTAGAAGTGTGAAATAAATTACGCCAGAGAAGAAAACAAAATAAACAGTGCTGGAAATTGGCGGACAGCCTGGGGGTTATCATCTGTAACTAAAATGGTCATTTTGGTAAAGCACCAATTAGAGAATGCATAAAATAGGATACAAAATTCCTTTTGCTGTCAAATATGTTGACCAAAGGAATTAGTGAAAAATATACCCAGAGTTTTTTTGCTGCATAACATGGCAATATATATATGTGTGTGTATATATATATACGTGCATATTTAGTATGAGCACTTTTTCTTCTCATTTTCAGAAACATTACTCTGATATAAGAACTGATTACATAGGTAACTCTTTGTTCCCAGCAGGAAAAAATAAACAAGTCAAGTATTAACGTCAGTTTCTGCTTTGTGGGACCATACTGTGGCCAAAAAGATTTTGAAATCATTGGCACTGTTAAAGCTTGAGTGAGTACCAGTGCATAAAGCTGATAGCATAAGCTGAGTCCCTGGAAAGTACTTGGCTTTCATATTTCAGAACAGTTACTGCCATCGATAAAGTACAGAACTGTGGAAGATAATCTCCTCAGCACACAAAAGGTCAGACAATAAAACTTTTGCTTGCCATTTTCTGAAAGAATTTAACCATATTCATTCATGAAATGTAAAAAGAAGGGGTGCTTTCACATTGAGTTTCTATGGGCAATATAGTTTCCTTGAATTTTCAGACTTGATTTATTACTATTTCTTTTAATGTTGATAGGATATAGAGTGAAAAATATTTTAAATCTTTCAATCTCCAATCAACATAGTGCATGTGAAAAATATTACCTCTTGGATAGTTCATATATTTCACTGCTGGAATAACTGCCAGAGAACCAGTGCACTGAAATAGAGAATGCAGCTCACCTTAGCCATGTGAGCATATTTGTTCTGCTGCTTCAATACCACAGTTACCTACGGATAGGAGTCTAGAGGAGTCTGAGTGATGTTATTAGTAATTTGGCCATTTCATGATCTTATGTGCAATCACTAATTTACAATAAAATCATGGTAGTGCACAGATAAGTTCAAAATGAACTGTGGTAAAAGTTGATGAATTTACCTAATATGTAGGTTAAGTGCTGCTCATATTGTGAGAACATATTATGTTATAAAATAAAGAGATGTGTCTCCTTGTGCTAGAAGCTTCTCAAAATGTAAAAGAAAAGTAATGAGCAAGGAAGGTAAAAAGAGAAGGTGAGTTACTTTGAACTTTTAAAACATAGTCAAACATGACTACAAAGCTAATCTTAAAGTAAAATTTGCTTTATCCAGGAAATTATTTATATGACTTATAATTAGAAGATGAAGGTATATATTTTGTCAATTAATATGTCTTCTTTCTTGTAGATGAAAGTTTTCATTATTTTGGGATTTTCAGCAGCTACAGCCTTCACAGCTCTTTTCTTTTCTTTCCTTCAGATAGGCAAAGATACCATCTTCGGTAAGTAACAGTAAAAATAAATGTTATTTTCTTAACTGTTGAAAATACACTGGCACTGGAGACAGTTTAGCAAAGGCAGTATAGCTTAATCTCTTTTTGTGTTCAAGATACACTATCTGGTTTCTGTGAGAATTATTCCATGGGTGTTTTCTTTTAAAATGCATCTTCATAAACTCCCAAAATGAAACTTTGTATGTGCAACATAATCACTTATTCTTTGACTAGGAGTGATTTTACTTTCTTAGTGATATTCATACGTCAGATGATATATTTGCAAACAGATTCATTTGTTAATCATTACCTTTAGTCACCCTGGGCTAGAGGCTGTTGCCATAGGAAGTCCCACCTGGCACACTCCTGCTGGCCCACAAGGGTGCATGTGTCCTGTGGGTCCATTTGCTGTGGGCACCCTGTGGATTTAGCAGTAGTCCCTATGCTCAAACAATATAATCTTGTCATTTTTAGCATCACAGCAGTTTTATTTGCACCTGTTCAATCTAAATAAATTAGATCTTGTAAAATAGAAGTGTAGGAAGGTACTAGATTGAATTTTAAAAGAAATCTGCAGAGACTGATTTTACACGGAATTATGGCAGAGATAGTAAAGAAACAGGATTTTCAAACTTTAGATTCTCTTAAATCCCTTTAAGTAAAGCATTTATTCCTAACATCTAATCTCAACCTGCCCTCGATCCATTTAAAATCATTGTCTCTTGTCCTATCACTATCTGTTCATATAAGAAGTCCCTCTCCCTCCTTTTTATATGCTTAAGTTTCTGGAAGGGCCCATACATGAATATGCATGGACTGTAAATAAATAGAAAGATGAACTGCATATTATTCTTTTTAGAGTACGTGTCTTTTGGTCTGTTGGGAGCAGTACAAAATAATGTTTATTACTACAAGAACCGCATTTTTGAAAACACTGTATTGGTACTAAAATCATACTTCTCAGCAGAATAGGGAGAGACAATGGAATTCAAGTATAGCAAGAGGATCTTCTCTTCTAGATCACAGTAGAAACCAATATTACATAATGAGCAGTACTTTAGGATATTATATTTCTCAGAGGTAATCCCCTAAAAGTAATTAAAAAACATGATAGATTAAATATTAAAAATAATTACTTGTTGTATTGCCAATAAAGATCAGACATGTTTTATAACATAGACATTCAGATATAGCAGAAATCTGAATGATAATATCAAATGAATCATCTGAATATTTTATCATGCGTAGGTGAAAAAGAGAAATAACTACTGCTGTACTTAGATACTGAGATCTTTAGGAGAGTGGAGTATAATTTTCACTAGCAAAGATTACTCCTCATCACACGTTATTTTCTATTGAGCTGAGTGCCCTATTCAAAAAATAGATCACAGAAATAGTACAGTATGGACTACAGATGAAATATGTTCACCTAAAATTACACTGTAGAGAAATGGTGAACAATTGTACATAAATTATTGTTATTATTTTTTATTATTCATTTTCTAAGAAAAAAATGGGTCATCCTACAAAATTCAGGTGGGAATTAAACCCCTGGACTTTAAATGTAACTGTTTCTTTTAATATAAAGTTATATGTAGAAAAGAGGAACAAACCAAGTTTCATGATAGCAAACAAAACAGCACAGCTGAAGTATTATTAGGTTCACATATATCTTTCCATCAAACATAGGTGAAGAAATGAGAACAGGACTTGGATGCATTGGTTCAATTCTAGAAGTCTTAAAGTTTTTTAATTATGCCTGAATATGTACTTGGATCCTTCATATGTCTCAGACTAGTTCACATTATCTGGGAGGGAGGCTCAGATTTGTCCTATCAATCCAAGGATAGATTAATGAAAAATACCTATTAAGCCTACTGAGCATAATTGCATACAGAGAACACAACATGTTTCAGCTGGACCTATTATGTTTCGTACCATATAACATGTCCATAACTGGATTTATACTTAAAGAAACGGAGAGGAAATCCTACACTTCAAGCTTTATAAATTATGGAAGAATTGATTTACTACCCCTACCTTACCTTTCAGAAGGAGAAGAAGCCACAAAATTAATTTTGAGAACACTAAAATAAAGAGACGGTGGGGAAAAATTGCACCTTAATATTAGAGACCTGTATATCCTCTAATTGTAAATATTTATTTAATATTTTAATATTTATTTAATAAATTTAATATTTATTTAATAAATTAATATTTATTTAATAACTATACTCTTGATTAAAATATTCATATTTCTTTTCATTTTTTTTTCCCTGTTAAGAAGAAATTGAAGATAACTGCATTACTGAGGCTATCCAGAAGGGTTCTAGTCTGGTGGATTATGCTGCACATTATGAAATGAACAGGTAAAAAAAAAAATTAAGAATCTGCAAAATGTTTTAATAACAGAAATGATGTCATCTCTCTGTTTCTTTGAGATAACATATCATCACAGATTCATTGCACCCATTACCTTTGAGAAACCTGATCGAGTGGAAGGTATCCCTGCCCACGACAGGAAGTTTGGACCTAGATGATCTTTAAGATCCCTTCCAACCCAAAACATTCTATGATTCTATGATTATGTTACTGATCATCTGATCCAATATAACCTTGTGCATTATCACCATATAAATTGCTCTCTTAAAATGTGAGAAAAATAAGAAACATAAAAATAAATAGAAATGTGTTCCTGATCTCAATAGTATACCACATTCCTTTAACATGTGACTCAAAAAATATTTTGAACATTCTTTTTTTTCCAGGGCAGAGTGAGATGGGAACAGCTCCTATGGCTTTAGTGTCTAAACCCTATTGCCTTAAATTGGACTGTTAAAGAATTTCATATTTCCTGTTCCATCTAAAGCAGATGTAATGAACTGATAGGGAAAAGGAAATATAACATTTATCTTAAACTGTGGGTAGGTAACAACTTACAGAAAGCTCCTTTGTGTTGGAGTTACGCTATGAGAGTGATCACTTTCAATCACTTTCTGTGTAGCTCTGACGAGATTTCTATTATACAGAATTAATTTCTCCCCAGGAACTGGAATACATCAGCTAAGTTTTAGAGGGCTCAGTTATCATGCTTTTCCCCAGATTTTCCTAAAGGACTTATCCCTGTGATTTGAAAATGAGTCACGATTTGCAGAGCTCTGTGAGAGATGATTGTTTATATGGACAGAACCTGTCAAGAACTGTGGCCTTTCTATATGTAGAGACTGAGGTAATTTTCATTTTGTTGTGGTTTCGTTGTCAGTGACAACCCTGAGGCATTTAAATTTAAAAACACAAGTCTCAACTTCTCAGTGGCTCAGCTGCCTAGTGTACTAAATGGAGATACTGATGTTTATTCATCTCACAGTATATTGTGACAATTATTTTGTCAATATCTTAAAGATGATAAATGATAAAAGATGCTAAAGATAAATGCTAAATGAGATTGTTTCAATTACGATTTTAAATTTTATTAGGAATAAAACTCACCCCAAATGAATCACCAGACTCTTAAGCTTCCTTTGAAGTACAGTGTATGTAGATATACAGACTCTAAAGAACATTGGTACTCAGAAGTCCCATTATTGGGTTCCCTTTAAGAGCCTTTATAACAGTTGCAGATTTACAGTAGGGTGAGGTTAGAAGGGATCCCTGGAGGTCCAAACCCACTGATCAAGCAGGGCCACCTAGAGCCACCTCCAGGACCACACAACTTCTGAGTATCTCCAAGGAGAGACTCCACAACTTTCTGGGCAACCTGTGCCAGTGCTGAGTCACCCTCCCAATAAAAATGTAATGTGTTTCCTGATGTTCAGACACCACCTCCTATGTTTCAGTTTGTGCCCATTGACTCTGGTCTTGTCTCTGGGCACTGCCTAGGACCACAACATGGTCCACACTAGGACTTACGTGCTTAAACATGTATAAAATACTCATCATAAATGACTTCATATTCCTAATAATGATACTATCGTGGGTCATTCTACTAGGTTTAGGAGGCTATTTCTGCATTACTAAATAGTGAGACAGTTTGCAACTTACACGGTGTTCTGTGTAAGTTCCCATATTTAGGAATATGAGTAAGAACTAGAAGGGACTAGCATGCATACACTGAATAAATGCAGGGGGTAGAATGGGAAGGAAATGTGATAAACTAATGACTGCTATAATGACTAATAATCTTACAGGGCCTGTGAGATTAAAGAAATGAAATATCTCACAATTGAACACATCTTGCCTTTAAAGATGATGGTCATTCAGTTTTGGGTTTAGGTTTTGAGTTTATTTTAGGGTATGGGTTATTTTTGATTTTTATCTCCTAGATAATTTGTACAAATGTTTTCATTTAACTCATTTGTATAGAGATGTTTGTCTTTTCATGGAAGTTTTTTTAAATGATGCTTGACTGATATTATGCCCATGCGGACATTAAAATATTGAACTTGAATTCTTGAACTTAGTTACCTCATCTTTCTATTTTTTTTAAATGGGACACAGTTCAGGACTTTTAATACTCCAGGTTCACTGACAACTTCTTTATTTTCTATAAAAGACCTGAAAAACACAATGCTGAAGAGCAAGATAGTTCTTTTTCATAGTTGCTCTGGTCTTCAAAAAAAGGAATAGTTTCTTTGTAAGGAATAAATAAACATGTTAAATCTCTTGTATCAATTAAGGACAAATTAAACATCTAGAAAAACCTTTTGAGTTGTGTTTTTTTACTTAATGCCTTTTATGTAAGCATGTTTCTAATTTTGCAAACAGAAATTTAACTGCTTTGCCAAAATCAAAACCTTTGATTCCACTTTAAAATGTTTTTTGTTTTCAGCACAAGAATATGACAGCAGTGAATATGACAGCACATTTTCATGAAAATTGCATAACCAAAAAAAAATATGTTGTAGAGAAGCCCTCAGGAATGTCTGAAACCTATGACCATGTCCAGAGATGGAATAGACTGGAGCGTTTTTTCCTAAGCTGTAAGGAGTCATTTTAGGTCAGCTAAAAAGGAAGCTCCCTTTGATGCACTTTTCTCAAGGCTCCTCTGCCAAAAAAAAACAGAGTGACAAGACAGCTCATGCTGAGTAAAAAAAAATAAAAAAACTAGCAGTGAACCACAGAATGGTTGAGAGATCTGGAGACCACCTAGGCCAGTGCTGTGTTTAAAGCAGGATCAACTATGGCAGGTTGCTCAACACCATGTCCATCTGGGCTTTGAATGTCTCCAACGATGGAGACTCCACCAGCTCCCTGGGCATCCTGTTGCAGTGTCTGGCTACCCTCACAGGAAAATGAGTTTTCATATGTTGAAGTGGTTAACTTTATGTTGCAGAAGTTATCTCATCAAACCTGAACCCCTTGAAGTTAGAGGTAAGGCCAGACTGTAAAGTAAAATATATAGCCATATAACTGCCTGATTAAGCCCTACTAAAGTAATTGCTGAAACCCCATATATAAGTAATCAGAGCCAGGCAGGTGCTTGGACAGTCTCTGAGAAGACAAGTCTGTACCATAAACTGCAGATAGCATCTAACTAGCTGTGGGCCAGTTGCTTGACTCCTGGGTTCTAAGGCATTTGCAAATCTGCCTCCAGTGATTGAGATGGTCATCGGTATTAAATGTCACATGAAAGCAAAGCCTACTCAAAACAGTGAGCAGGGAGCCCTCTACTGGGACTGTCCTGCACAGTCTTCCCATCTACAAGCTCTGTTCATCCCAGCAGTTTCTGTTTCCTAAAGGCTTCACACAAAATTAACCTTTGTTGTGTGTGTCCAATTGAAGGACACTTTCTAAATTTTCCTTGCAGATCAAGATCACAAAGTAGTCTTCCTCTTTGCTTTCCCAGTGTACCCTTCAATCAAAATGTACCTTAACTTGCAACATATCCAACACAGACAAAAAAAGCTATGAAAAAGTTCTGAAGTGCTAAAAAGTTGCAAAACCTTCTGTGTTTTGTCTCAAATACAGAAAAATCCAAGGAAGTGGAATAGCAACCCCTACTTTGCTCCTGGCTTTCTCAAAATTTCCTGAGCAAGAGAGTCAAGTTATTTCCCAAGCAGCTGAACAAATGGAAATGTCGATGAAGGTGCTGAAACAAAAAGTTTGCCAGAAGCACAAACGTTCATTGCATCAAACTGGTAAATATAGTATATTGGTGCACAATCCCCTCCCTCCCCACCCCGCACCCCCCCGTTGATTTCTTGAATACTATGTTCTAGATTAAAGTTAACTTCACTTTTATTTTACCTCTGGCAGTAATACATATCCTATTGTCACTCTGGGGCCAGGAAGCACTTGCTTTTGTTCTTAACAATACCTCACATGGTCACTGGTTTACATTTTTGTTTGCTGGAGTGTGGGTGGTGTTCCTGTAGTTGAGGAGAGCAGCACCACACTATTGGCATCCTGTGAACTCAAGACTGTATATTTGTATTGCCTATAAAGCAGCTTGCATATCATCAGTGTTACGAGCTTTTTGTTTACAGTGAAATCTTCCCCAGCACTTTTGGTTTAGCGTTTGATCTTCTATCACTTTATGGCAAACTTTCAAACACACTTCCTCTCAACCCTGATTGCCTTACGCATATTCCTCTTTTAAAAAAATACGTTCTTATTTCCAAAACTAATTTTATAATGCATTGCTGTTAGACATTTATTTCCACTTTAGCTGGTTTTCTTATGTTAGATGGGGAAAGAGAGAGAGTCCAGAAAGTTCAACATTGGATAATTGTCTAAGTAAAGTAACATTCTTGCTGTTAATTAGAGATGAATTTCAAGATGTCTGTCTGGTGTCTGGAAGGCTCAAAAGTTCAGAAATATTGACTATTTTTTTCCATAATTTAATACTGTCACTTACCTGAAATGTTCTATTATGGTATTATAACATGACATTTTTTTCAAGATTAGAGTTCTGTAGACAAACAAAGCTTCACAGTTATTTTGTTTCCATGCAGAAACATCTGGCTTACTAAACTAATAGGATATTTGTAGAACTAAAAATATATCTATATCATGTGTGTGCATATATTTATACACATACCAAGATATGATAAATTTTGTGCTATGGAATTTAAAAAGAAATTAAATTTTTAAACTGCAGAAGTGCACAAAACTCTTGTTAATTTTTAAAGCTGTAACAACATTAACGGAATGTAAATAGACACAGTACAGTCTATGTTCTGCAACAGAATACTTTTACATGGATTAAAGAACTTAATTGGCTTTAAAGAAAACACAAGTCAATACCTAGGCAGCAAAGATAACTGGGTATAATTTTCAACCTGAACTAACAAGCTGTATCTACAAATTCGGAACCAATGACTAGTACATAATGACAAGGTAGCCAGTCTAACAGCCTCTGCTCTCTCTCTTCTCTCCCTGACCTTGCTCAATTTCTAACAGCTCAACAGAACATTTTTCAAGCTGATTTGACTCTTGAACCTTTTTGTATTTTTTGCTTTTCTGGCTTAATTTTTTGATTAATGAAAATTTTGATTAATGAACTAAAGCAGCTTAGTTCAGAGTTGAATGGACAGAACGAATAAGTAGTAGGACTGAGTGACCTGGATTAGCCAGTGGGTAGACAAGGGCAAGAGTTATATGTTATCTCCACCACTTTCTTCCAGCATCTGATGGTTACAGTCAGTTTAAATGTCAACGGTTCTCTGAGTTCAGGAAGGATATTCATAGAATCATACAATGTTTTGGGTTGGAAGGGATCTTAAAGAACACCTGTTTGCAATCCCCCTGCCATGGACAGAGGCACTTTCCACTAAAGCAGTTTGCTCCTATTTCACGTGTATATCCACCTCCAACTGGCCATACATGTGTTTAAATATATGGAGTGAGAGAGGGTGCCAGCTCTCTGGGGTTTACACAATAGTGTGACTTTGTCCCTCATCATCAGGTGCTCACTGGGAGACCCATCTTGGATCATATTACAAATATATTAATGACATGCTCTCTACTGTTATATCAGTACCTGAATTTACCTAGCTTCCAGATTCCAGCTAATAATTATGATCCTCTTCCACTCAACACTGAATTCGATAGTCAGCTACAACGTCTTTAAAGTTCTTCATTTTCCAGTCCCACATTTTTCTTCTTTGATATATACTTTTGGTTTTGAATGACATTTTTTACACCTTTGTTGTAAATACAGGGACCAGACAAGCAAAGGATTACAACACAGGGAAACAAGGAAGCAGAGAGCAGGTCAAAGGAAGACACAAAAGGGCAGGTCAGCCTCAGTCCTCAGCTATTGCTGGAGTACTTTCTTGTTCTCTGTGCATCAGATAATAAAACCAGCTCTTCCCCTAAGCACCTGAGGCAGTCTCTTGCAACACTTCTCACTAAGTGCTCTTTCCTAGGAAGAAGAGAGAGAATGCTGCAGTTGCAGCTGACAATAATGCCTTTTCTACTGTAGCAGCTACATCGCATACAGCAAATTGCTTGTCTGGGTTCTTCCTTTCAGATCTTTTATCAGCTGAACTGCTCACTAGGATTGCTAATACTTCTGGATGTCTTCCTTATATGTTACCACCAAAATGTCCAAACAATTGCTTAGCTAATAAATATCGACTTATCACTGGTGCCTGCAATAACAGGTACGTATGATAAGAATTGTGCCCTGAAAAATCCTCCTTTCTTCTTCTTTAAATTCACCCTGTTTAATTTTTCCTAGAAAATTGGTGGAGGGGAAGTGACCTCTTAAAGTTTCCAGTGAAAAAACTCATCATTTAAACTTTGGTACACTAAATTTTGTAGACAAACTCTCCCTCTAACGGCCTGTAAGATTATGTGAGGAACTTTACATTTAGGGAGGACTGATTCAGTAGTCGACTCTTCCTATATAAATGGAGCAAACTTAACTCTAACCCAGCATTTATTTTTGATTGAATTGGATTAAATGTTATTAAGCAGGAAAATATAATTACTTTGTCAGGAGCAATAGGAAAATCAAGTAGATTCTCATTTTTATATTTTCCCACAACCTAACATTTAGCAAGCATGCATCTAAATATTCTGTGTGATATATTTAGTTTTATATATCTGTTTATATAAATATATGTTCAGTGGCTATCTGAATGACTATTTTTTAGTCTACTTATTGCGTAATCTACGTGGCAATTGTTTCCTGAAAAACCCAATATAATAGATGTAACTGTCTCTTCAGAATCCTCCAATGCAATGTGGGTGTAAAACTGAGAATGAGATCCCTTTTAAACAATATTTATGCTCTGCAGTCTTTTAACACATAGACATGAGGTCACAAACTGAAAGACAGGCTGTAATGTTAAAAGTGTAGGGCTACAGAGATGAAAGTGGAAGGCCATTAGCATTGTACAGGTTAAGGTACTCTGCAATATGTTGAATGCAGAACAATAACATTCTGAAGTTATATTATTCAATCAGTGTGTTTTTATAAGATAAATCTGTTTTGCTACATCACAATTCATTTGCAAGGAGCATGCCTGCTAGACTCTTTGCTGAAAGGACACAACCTGATATCCATCAATTTTATAAATCTAACTGTGTGGATACCCATAATTTCCCTCAGGCACTTGCAGAGTTGCTTGAAATCTGAACTAGCAGCTAGTATAATATTTGCACTGACAGCTCCATCAGGGCTTGAATACATTGGCCAAGATTCATGCAGTTGAACATAGGCACATGGCTGAAGCTCTTAATTTGCAGACATCGCTGTGTAGTCTTTCTCCCTAGAGGTGGAGAGAAGCACGCTGCTGTAGGTAAGGTAAAAGACCTTTTTCTCTACAGTGACTGATAGTACTAGGATATGTATAGACATTTCAGTCTGGTTCCTAGAGCTGGGTAAGGTAAATAATCCATTGAGTCTGGTTAGTCTGTAGTCACTGTGTTCTACTTCGTATATTTTTGTGCTTGCACCACATCAGAGTTTAAACCCACCACTTGTGTTTGGTGGTATTTTAGACTCTGCTCTAAATTTACGTAAATGGTGTAAGGCAGAAAACAAACAAACAAACAAAACCCCAAAACAATCAAACCCAAAACAACTCAAAAGTAAAGACTTTGAAACGAGTGAGTCAGATCTCACTTTGTGAGTCCCTTAAAATACCTGAATCTCTGTCAGAATTCATCAGCTTAAAAAGCCTATTGCACTATAATGTAAATAACATATTCTGTGATGTAAACCACCTTTAAAGCCTTTACAGATACTTAATGAAATACCAGCCTGTTCTTTTCCTTGCTTTACATATGCCACTTTCTGTCAGAAAATATATCAGGACATGTTGCATTTGTACTTTTAGTCACCCAGCAGGAACATGATGCTGTGCTGTAGTTCAGTAAATACTGCATTTTATAGCTGAAATTTAAAAACAAAACTCACTCTGGAATTGTTTGCTTACAAGAAAAATCTGCTTAAATCTATTTACAAGTGAACAAGGAAATACTCTACAGATGTTTTACTAAATCAATTCACATATTTGGCACAAATCAGATTAATTACAAAAGATTTATTCCACAGCACTGAGATTACTTTGTTTTAGTGTGTACTTCCTAGAACAAAGGCATAGCAGAACAGCATAAACATGGTCTTCTATGGAGAATATCAACATGACATCAGATATTCCAGCAGTGTCAT
Source organism: Myiotriccus ornatus (assembly GCA_036023395.1). NCBI lineage: Eukaryota > Metazoa > Chordata > Aves > Passeriformes > Tyrannidae > Myiotriccus > Myiotriccus ornatus. The sequence goes on from JAYRBT010000114.1 coordinate 96,534,590, forward strand.
TACAGATATCAAGAGATTCTGCTTTTCTTTCTGTCCTGAGGTATATGTGTGAATAACAAGCAAAATAAAATTATATTTTTTTCATTTTAAAATTAATCATAAGGAACAGGAAAAAAATCCAAAGAGCTATTTCCCCACCCATTTTTTATAGTAACTAACTAGCATTGATTTGTGTATTCCTTTAGTGTCTGTTGCAATGAGAGGGATTCAAGGGTGAAAAAATTACAAGTACTGAAGGAATGGAATCTTATAGGATAATCAGCTTCAACTAATCTTAGCTTTCAGACTTAGTTATTCATCTACTGCAAGGCTGCATCTTGGGCTGTTCCTAGAAATGAGAAGTAGAGTGGAATGACAGGATGGCACCTAGGAATTGTCTGTCCCTCTGGTTTGATGGACAGGTTCTTAGGTGACTAGCTTACTTTTTGTACACCCAGTATTTGGGCATCTAGAAGGAATTTTATCTGCAGCATTTTTATTTCATTGCTGTCATTAACTCTTCCATCAGGTAAGGAAGGACCTGATGCTCAGTCTAAAGGTCTAGTACCATTAGAGTAAGGAGTATGAGTATGGCTCACCCAATGGAAAGAACAAGCAGCCTTGACTGAATCCACTGACTATAAGAAGGAATTGATATATTTCCTTTAGGATAGCAACTTCACTTCAATATGCTAAGTGTTCAATTTAGTGGCAAGCTTATTTTCCAGAAGCATTCCATGGTTGCCAGAAATTAGTTCCATGGTACCTTAGTGTATTGTAAAACATTATAAAATCTAATTATTAAGTTGCCATATGGCATTTATTCCTTCTACCTGCAAGTAGGCAGGACATTAAAATAACATTCAAAAGATATAAGTCTGGGCAGTGAACTGCAGCTTAAAACTCCAGGTTCCTTGTAAGGCAGTCCAAAAGAATCCAAATTGTACAATTTCAGTACTTCATGAGTAAATGGAAACTCTCACTACCCATAAACAGGATATATAGTAATCAAATTTGACTACTCTATAAATCTGTATGTTAACAAAATCTCATTATTTCAGCTGCCTTTTTAACTCAAGCAAGATTCCAAGACATTAACATGTTTAATGCAGCAACAAAAAGGCACATGAGAAGGGTTCTACTAAAGTAGCATTCCAGTGATCTGCTAAAATACAAAAGCAATCAAGAGAAAAATCACTGGTTAAGCAGCTACATTAACATTTCATTATTTTTAATTGAGTGAAATAGCACTACACTATGTGCAGTATTTTATGCAATTTCAATAAAAGCAAATCAACTGTAACTAATTTGAATTAAAGCATACTTCAACCTTCAAGTGTGAATTATTGTGGATAATTAAGTGTATTACTGTGCCATATAGCTTGGCAAATTGAGCTTCTTCAGTGTGCTGGAGATCAGTGAAGTATTAATGAAATAATTGTTTCCTCTTTAGCAGGCTGATAGACATATAAATGTATATTTTAGCACTGTGTATTTCTACTTACTGCCTGGGAATGTTTCTGGTTCTTTGTGGCTTAACTTGCAATTTTGGTCAACAGAGTGCATTGCAAAAAACTTATTTCTTCTTTTACATGTTGATACATATTTTAAAATTATGATAAATTTTGAACAGGACAAGTTAAAAAAAACTCCAGACAAAAACAAATCTTAAAATATTATATTAAAAAATACATTTTAAATATTCATGATAGAGGGAAAATTAACTGGGTCATTACCAATCTATTTTTTCTTTATTTTCCTTTTGAGTCAAACTGATGTTGGCATACATGAAGACCAGTATTCGATGTCTTTTCAAAGATTGCTACATGAACATCTTATTGCAATTGAATATTGTCATGTGGCTGATGTTTATTTTAGATTATGTTAGATTATTTTGTACTCAGGTTTCATATTCATTATATATATATTATATAAATATTTAAATATATAGTATATTCAGAATACATTTACGCGTTCAAGTTGTTTTTTTTTTTTTGTTTTGCTGTGCCGTTATTTTTTTTATGCTTTTTTGTTTTGTTCTTCTTTTCATAGGGAACATCCTAGATGGGGAGCATCCAACACAGCTTTGGCTAGGTGGCTTCCACCAGCCTATGAAGATGGGCTCAGCCAACCTCGAGGATGGGATCCCAGCATCCAATACAATGGATTCCAGCTACCCTTGGTTAGAAAATGCACCATGAGATTACTTGAAACACTTACACTGGGTTATAACCATGGCTGCCATCACAGACCTCCATTTACAACAGTAAATGGAGCATCTGTGGCAAATACCTCAAAAGTATCTGTGGAACTCAGCTAAGGAGCCACTGGCTTTGCTAAAGCATCAGTTCAACCAGTCACATAGTGAGAGGTCCCCTGCCCCTGGCTGGGGTAAGCCTATGGGACAGTCCAGTGGGGCCTTGAGGGGCAGCTCTGTACTCCAGAAAGTACTGTGGTGGAAAGAGGTAGGGCATGAGCCAGCCACATGAGCTTGGCCTGGCCTGTCCTGGTGTGCACTAGACGCTGGACAGCCAGCAGACCCAGGGTGAGGATTTCTCAGGTAGAGAAAAGGTGGTGCAAGGTGGACCTAATCATGACCCTCCCATGATGAAAAGGCTACTAATAGAGAAGAGGATGCAAAGGATGCACGCTGCCATGGCAAGAGGCAATGGTCCCAGGTTGCTTCAGAGAAAATTTTGTCACGATACAAGAAAAAAATTTGTTGTGAGACCAACTAAATATTGGAATAGGCTTTTGCAGGAATAGGAATTAAAGTTTGGAATATGAATTCCAGCCTAGACAACTGCTGGAATATCCCTCATAGGAAACATATCCCTCATTTTCAATATAAAGTTGCACAGTGTGGTCTCCAGAGTTTCCTTCCAGCCTAGACTTTCCAGTGATTTGTTTAAATAATGGTGCCTTTATTCAGTGAAGGAGGAGGGAGAAAACAAGTTTGGGTGTTAACAAAATAAATATAAAGCACACAGATATGGTAGCATGCATGCAGGTGTGTGCATGTATGTTGTTTCTCATAGACTAGCAAGACTTAACAAGTATTACTGTCAAATCATAACTTCATTTTTTAGCTAGCCCAAGTTACTGAGATTAGAAAGTATTGCAATATTTGTGGATTTTGGCAGCTCATATACCTAAAAAATAGCAGACCTGCTACAGAGGGAAATTTGAACAAAAATATTTGCACAGAGGAATAGGTGAAAAATTCTCCAGCGCAGTGTGCAATGATTTGGGCTGGATTTATGAGTTCTGGTTTGTCATCATTTCTTTGAAACCTGACTTTTGATGGACTCAAAGTCTTATTTTTCTAACTGCTGTATGTTTAATAAGGATAAGCAAGAGAATCTAGTGTTAATGTCATCTGCAACTCATGTTATTAATTAAATAACATTGTCTCTAAGCTGCACAATTTAGCACTCAAAGATGAAAACCTGACATTTACACAGGTAAATTTCCAGTAGACAGTACAAACTGCCTTTTTCTAGATTCATTAGTGCCCATGTATATAAAGTAAAACACCCTAAAAAAAGATTATATAACTGTACCAAATCTGATAATGTCTGACAATTTTCTCTGATTTGTTTTGGAGTAAGATAGGATAAAACTGTTAGAAATGCTTTTACTCATTTACTTAATTTTTTTTTGTACTTTTATCTAACTATATCCTTTAAAAAGCACCACGAAAATAATGTGAAGGTGATAGATAAATGTGAGTATTACTATAAAGCAATACTAGAACATAGTGTGTAGCTGTGTAAGTTAACAGCGATACAAAAATCTTACTAACTTCAAGAAGAAATTGTTTGGGCGTTGTGGCCACCAAAGCTATTAAAATACTGACCTTGAATTCCTGTTGAGCTCTATGTATCTTGCTCTTGACTATTTCAGTATAAATTCTGATGTTCCTAACAAGTCCCACGTTGCCTCCTGTCTTTAACAATTCTATTTAATTGAACCTGCCTTATGCATTCATTATGTAGCCCTTATATTTATTACCCACTCTGTGACACTGTTTTATATGCTGCCTTTTCAGTTGCTTGACTTCTAAGGCAGCTGCTGTATGCCAGGGAATATTTTGCAGCATGAGGGAGGAATCTGTAAATAATGACACTCTTACCTTCACAAACTGAGTACTGATTCTGCTCTGATGGTTTTGCTTAGTTATTAATATAGGCTGGACATGTAGCGTAGATGTCTCCATGTGTTCCTGCTCAGAGCATCTGTATCTCTCTGCAGCTTGCACTGAAGTGCTTCAGAAATATGATTTGGCTTCTCTCTGCCTGGGAAAAGGAAGTAGAGCTTTCAGCTATCATGTGTTTGCAACCTAACTTGTCTCATGGGCTGCATAAGCTTCTCCATTTATGTACAGAGCAGCCAAGAGCCCTCTGTGTGTTGACAATGATTTGAAGTTGCCCAGAAAATCCATTTGTTAAAGGGTGAGAAAACAGAATAAATAGAAAACTTTTAGACAGTCTAAAAGAAACTTGTGGTTTTCAAAATTCTCTGGAAAGGAACAGATCAAAGGTACACTGCTCACTGGCAAACATAGAGAATCTTAGCTGAAACATCTTTGAATCTGATTGTTGCACCTGGATCTCGGCTCCTGAACAGAAATAAGATTCTGTCAGAGGTCGGGTTTTTGTTATTGTTGTTGGGTTTTTTGGTTTTTTTTTTTTTGTTTTTAGGCAAATCATTGAAAGTATATAAAGTTGGGGATGGGGGAAGACAGCTTTTATCGGTTTCCCCTACATTTTAGCGTTTTATCATTTTGTGAGAAGTAAAAACTACTTGGCAGTCAAGCTAAATTAGTTCTCTTCCCAGGTTCGTGAAGTGACAAAAAAGATTATTCACGCATCTAATGAGGCTGTTACTGAAGACAACCTGTATTCTGATATTATTATGGTATGGGGACAGTACATAGACCATGACATTGCATTCACTCCCCAGAGCACAACTAGAACCACCTTCCTAAATGGGATGGAGTGCCAGATGACATGTGAAAAACAAAATCCATGTTTTCCAATAAAGGTAAGATTCTAAATTAATTTCTTGAAGAGAAATTCCAAGCTCCAAACAGGTGAGTAAAGTGAAACAGAATAGTGAAACACATGTACTGAAATAATTATAAGGAAAATTGATAGACCATCAAGAAATATTAGAGCAGACAGCAATAGAAAAATTGAAGCCTAGTGCATCTATTAAATTAGACAAGTAGATATATAATTTTTTTGTAGAGATAATAAACTATAGTTAATGTACTTAATACAAGCATCATTTTTTTACCTCAAATTTATGTTGCAGAGAAACCTTACTAGTCCCTCCCAGTGTTATTGTTCTCATGCTTCAAGGTTTTGTGTTCCACTGGGGAAAATAGCAAAGTAGTTGTTTAAATTTTCAGCCAGATAAAGTGAAAGGATCTTAACTTTACTGACTGAAAGCAAAGATACCTCATGCAGGTAATGCAGACTTTTGAAGAGAGCTATCTCTTCAATGTATGTATAAAGCAATCTTCAGGGAGCTGCTGAAACTTCCACACATCACATCTTTGCTTTGAGCAGACGGAAAATATGAATTCAAAGCTTGTTAAAGGGCTAGAAGAAACATACATTGATATAAATATAGGATCCCGTATTCTTGATCAATTAATTTAAAAGCATAGTCATTCTTTCACTCAAAAAATTGTTAACAAGCAGCCTGTCCAACTCATGCTACAGGAGAGCACCATGCCCATTACAGCCTTTGAGCTGATGCCCCCATCTCCATGCAAGGCAACCTAAATAACTTTCCTCAGTGTTGGAGCTTGATTACTGACCAGATTCTCTATGTACTGAAGTCAACATAGGGAATAAGTTTCATCAGAATAGAAAACCCTTTTCACCTCAACAAACTGTACTCAATAAACATGTCACAGTCTCATTTTGCTTTAAATGCCTCATTCCTCTTTCACTAAACATAAAGGAAGACATTTGGCTACCTTTAATGGGAACCAAATTGGGTTCTGTGTTAAAAGGTGGCTCATCTTCCATTTAGTGAGAGAATTTAAAACACAGGGAAGGTCAAATTAATGACTGCTTGCAATTTTACCACAAGCAGGTAAATCTAGTCTCTCTTACCCTGGAGATATGGATTTTTGAGTTTGCAAGCATATCTTGAGAGCATTCAAAAAAAACACAGGCTTCTTAGAGAATCACATTCTCTCAGACATTGAGTGACCGAGGCACTGAGTAACCTGATTTAGCCACAACAGCCCTAGTTACTAAGAGTATGCCATAGTTCTGACAAAAATCTCTAGTTTGCTATGTTTCAAATTTCCATCTGGGGCAAGAAATAATTTTTCCTGTTTGCGTTAAGTATTGGCCTTGGAAACATTGCCATTCCCAAAGTCTTACCTGGAGAGATTAGGGCAGGCATCAAGTCCCTGTCCAGCAGTGTTTTGCATGATGTGATTGATGAAGGATCCGTCTGAACAGTATGGTGCAATATATTGACTCCTATTTTTAAAAAGTCTGTTTGCTGTAGCTATAAAATTGCAAAGGCTTATGTTTTGTGTTTATGACATATTCTTTGAAATAGCATGATTAGTATTGATTTTTAAATGCAAAACTCCCATATTTTTTTATTACTGAAAGGAATTTTTTAGATTGAGAAGAGACTCATACTGTTTCCCAGAACTTCAATCAAACGCAGATCACAGAAAACATAGAAGTCTAATCACTGAACCCTGACTAATTCAATCCTAGAAATCCCATCTGCATAGAAAAAGAGTCAGTGTAAGCAATCTTTAAAAAGGGACTCCAAGGCTAACATTATTATTGTGGTAGAAGCATTGCAGTGCAGAGAGAAAGAAGTTGCACAGATTCTCATGGTATAGACTCACAAGTGCATCCTTCAGTGCTCTAAATAAGGCACAGATTTTGGATTTTTTTTCTGGAGCTGTTTCAGGGATGGTCTTATGGACAAGTTATGTGAACAGTGCAAACCTAGCACTGAGTGTAGCCTAGACACTGCTCCTGCTCAGCAGTGTAGCCTAGCAGAGGGATGGGTCAAGACGTGTCCATGGCTACCTTTGATGTAGCCATGGGTGGCCATGGTGGGGGATACACAAAGAAATTCAGTCACAACCCTATAAGTGTTCGATAAGTTTCACAGCTTTAAGATTCGTTACATGATTACATTCCCATGAATTTTTCAGCTCCATTTTGTAATTAATCTGTTATTCACTGCTCCGATGGATTGCTCTTTTGCTTTTGTTATGTGTCCTGTATATTGTGACTGTTTTTCTCAAAGCCAAAGAATAGATTCTATATTAAAAAGAAAAAAAAGAAAAAAAGTGTTGCAGTTAATAGTGTGACCAGAGAAACTGATTTTGAACACTGAAACAAAATGCTGTTACCCTCTAGAACAAATCTTCCTAAAATTTTAATGAAATTAACCTCCACCTATTTAATATTTGGAAAACTTCCACAGTTACCTTTATACATTCATTTTGCATATGAAGAAATTGTGGCTGATTTCCAAAGACAGTGAAATCAATTAGCATATTATACAACAGTGTAAACATAGAGGCTGCAGTTTGCACTCTTGATGTGTTCCTACAACAGCAGCAACACCCAAGGGAGGATCCTCAGAAAAGGACAATGTTGCCTACAGCTGCACGTGCTCTCTGGGGGTTTCAGTAGGGAGAGGAGGCTCCTGACTGAAGAGTTAGGGAATCTGTCTGGAAAATATTCTCAGTCAGTGCGATTCAGTGAAGGACTGAAAGCTGCAGTAGTGCATTAATATTAATAACAAGTGTAGGTAGATGATTCAGAGGTTAACAGAAACCATTGTGATTTTCTATTCCGGAGGTTTTTATAGCAAAGGTTATTGAATTTCTCCCTGTAGTTTCTGGTAGAGCCTGGACATTCTTTTTTTGTATCTTCCCAGTATCCCACAACATGAAAAAACAAAAAAACAAACATCATGCAATCACTCACCACCTCCCAAAGGCAAACTTTTGTCCAGCCAGTTCACAAACAAAACGTATAA
>JAYRBT010000114.1:96542714-96567127 GCA_036023395.1 Myiotriccus ornatus
GAGACCTCCACCTCGGAGGCTAGCGCAAGAACCCCTGACGCTGGTCTGCTCCTTTCCAGGACACCAAAGCCGCGTCATGAAATTACAATGATGTTGCTAAATTAGTTAATAATTAAAAAAAACAATACAGCTGCAATACAGAATATTCCTCTCTATAGACACTGGGATAGCCAAGCGTTTTACTTATCCAAACTCAAAAATGGCTTATTCAGCGAAAAAAGAGGATGCTTTTTAAAAATATTACTCAAGTTTAAAATTTGTCTTTAAAAATCAAATATAAGTATAGTAATGGAAGTCAGAATATCACTTCATAAACATCGTTTATACTTCCTTGCAACAGAATTTCAATTGCTGATAACAACAGATGGAATAAGAAGCGAATTTCAGAAAATGGATTAGGAAAACAAAAAATTTAAGAACTCTTGCTGCAGACTGTCTGGGAATGTTCAGCAACCAAAAAAAAATGTTCTAAATAGCTAAATACACATCAAACAGACAATTTATTAATGAAAATGTTACATAAACTAGCTCAGGATGGAGCTGTGTTGGCAAATTTCAAATACATAAAACCCAGTATGGGTATGATGAAAAGTTTTTGAAAGGCCTCTAAATTGAACAGTCTCCCTCTGCTTCTATTCAGCTTTAAAATTCATTTTATTTATCCGTGTCAGTAGCAGCCAGACAGGTAAAATTACAGATAATGAAATACAACACAAAGATTCAGTGGGTGTTCAGGGTGGTTTCTATACAATATGCCATCCCTAAGAACCATTGCCATGGGGGGAAGATGATATCCGTGTCTTGTGCTATACACAAGACACACGCTGAGGATTTTTTTTCTTGCATTCTTATAAGCAGGACAGTAAAACACAGAGGTAATTTACATCACAGACACCATCATTAAATTCAAATTAATACAGAACTAACATGAGACAAATATGCACATAACTTGGGTTTAATGTTCCTGATTCTTTCAGAATATCTTCTCTTGAGATAATGCTTTGAATAGATTTTTGTTAATAACCTTAGTTTTAAAGAATACCTTTTGGTTTTAAAGCAACCTTGGTTAAGCACATTTGTATTTTATTGATAAAATTTGATAATAGTTCTATCGCTTGTCATGCTTAATTCCAGGAAAAAAAATAAATTACCTATTTTCAAATTTTTTCTTAATTTTGTAGTCGTGCTTCATCTTAAGAACAAAAATTATAGTTAATAATTTTTGTAATTTTTCTTATATTTTCTTGCAACATCCCCACATATGGAAAAAAATAAAGTCCAAGTGACTAAAATGTTGTACAAGAAAACTACACGATCTTCTCTCCAGACTACACACAAATGGAAGTGGCTGAAGTCAGTGCCAGGACTGGATGGTCACTACAGTGAACAGCATGAGGGATGGGAAATTTGCACCATCGTTCCTAGTACATATTTGGAAGCTGACTGGGAAGACCTTTGTATACATCTCATTTGCTAGAGGCAACCTTCAAGAGGTTTCCTTTCATGGATTTCCTCTTCAGCTACCAGTGCAAAATGGGATATTAAGTCCTACCCTAATTTTTGCTAGCCCCAATGAACTTCCGTTTTTAAATGAAATAATGATATGTTGATTTATGTTCGGCTCTTAAAGCTACACTAATTTCTTGGGAGCAGTAGTTCCTTTCATGAATACAAAGTGTGTTGTGATATTCACTGTCTTAGCACGTTCCTATCCAGAAAGTTATCACTCAGCTGCAAACCAAGAGGAAGCAAACACATGGGTAACTTTAGGCAGATTGAACTGCTCTCTGCTTATTACTAATACATATTTCATTTTTTTTCCTTCTAAAAGCTCAGCTCTCTAGTTTTTCTCTCTCCAGTATTTTTGAGTTTTCTGATCTTTCTCTAATCATATGCACTAGCATCTACGAAGTGAATATTAGAAGCTTATTCAGCTGTCCTGCTCAATTTGTATAAACTCTATGCAGTGTGTCCCATGTATTTTTAATTTTATGCACTCTATTAGAGCAACTAAATGTGTGGAATTTTGGAACCACTAAGGATAACAAAATCCACTAACTCTGCTCTCATATGTGGGAAAAAAAACTTAAATACTGAAAGCTAAAATGTTAAGTCCAATGTTAAATCTGAATAAGTGCATATATAGAATATGGTATCTGCTTTATTATCTATACTGTTCCAATATATGGCTAGCAGTTTGGAAAAGAACCAATTTTAAAATTGCCTACCAAAATTATGTCAATAAAATATATTCTTCATTCTTTAGATTACATATAATTTCATATGTTGAGCAGTTATGTGTAATGATGCATCTAGTGCTGTGATTACAATCCCCCAGACTCAGTTCTTTGTTTCCTTTTCAAGCAGCTTGTTGGATTGTAAACCTCACCAAGACCTATCAAGCAGTTCTGTATTATTTAGTGGCTCAGAAGTTCTTGATGGATTTGCAATGATCTTCAGTTCCAGAGACTACATAATTCAGATACACAGGATACTTCTCATGATTATTGTAAAAACAAGGAAAATCCTAAGCCTAAGTGGCTTGCTATTGGGAGCAGATTATGAGATTTCTTTCTAGAAACTGGTTTATGTAACATGAAGTCTGTGTTTCTAAGAGTACTCCAACAGTGCTGTCCTGTGCACGACTGGATACTAGTGTATGCAGCTATGAATATCTAATGAATATTTGTTTTCTCTCTTCAACTTACATGGATTTACTTAATTATGCCTCTAAGCAATTTCTGTTGTTCATATGTCTTACTTTTTCTTGTTAATGACAAGCCAAACCAAACCCACCTAAACCTAGCAGTGGAGCTAGACACTAAAATTATAATTTTCAAAAATCCCTGACAAATTTCAATACAGTGTTTTCTCCAGTAAAAACAACAAGAGAAGAATAAGGACTTTCATGTTGGACTCTCACAATGTTAACTTTTGCAGAGACCTTTATAGCTATTTATTACTGATTAATCATCTGATAAGATCTGTTGCTATTCCCCCTGTATAATTTAGGCCTCAGAGATTTGTACTCCATGTGGGCAGAGATATAATTAACAGAAACCTACAGATGGTAAAGTAGATGGTAAAGTTTGCACCATGATTATTAGATTGGAGATGCCCAGACTTACCCTACAAAGACAGCACAAAATGCAGAAACGTGGTAGGGGTCCCATCTGACATACTTCGTACACTTTGACGAATTCAGTTTTTCAGCTTTTCCTCCAACAGCATTTCTTCCAATATTCTGTACCTTTTCCGTGCACACAGGCAGAACGCAGATGGAATCATTCTGTCTTGGCTTATACCTCAAGTATAAAGTGTTTTTTATGACTCTTCATAAAGTTTTTTGAATATATAGAAAGTGATATCTTTTCACTAGCAGAACCATATCTAGGGAAAAATCACAGCTCAGCAAAGCAGAGTTTCCACTGAAATTAGTGTTAATATTGAAATTAGAGGTATATACTACCTCATTTGGGGGGGGGGGAAGCCCAAAACTCCAATGCTAACTTTTTCACTTGCAGTAAACAACTAAAACTTGTTTTTTTCCTTGTATATTAATAAATACAATATATTATTAACTTTCTCATTAGAAGAGGAATATTTAAAGTGCTTATCAAACAAACATTAAAAATTTGAGAAAATAATTAAAGCATAGGCTGATAATTCTATTATTTGTTTTCATATATAATCCTGACATTACAGGATGAGGTAAAATAGATGAATGAAAATTACTTTTTTCAATACTCTATTAATAAACAATGTTCTGAAGTCTCTGAGATTTCATACAGTCTAACATATTGCAAAACCATTGCTGCTGCCAGAGCCTGATGAGTTAGGTGCTCATATACCAGAGTAACTTCAAAATCAGATTAAATTCATTTTTCCATGCCAAGTTTATATTTGTAATTTTCTACCGCATTTGTGGCGTACATGTACAACTTCTTATGAAACAACAGACTAGTATCTTGACAGTAGAAATGAAAAATTAGCAACAGTAATCTTAAAACAAGTTCTTTCTGGCCATCATAAAAGCGTTAAAAGCCAAAAACTATAGTTGGAGAAAAATGTGTACATATTTTTCTTCAAGTGTAGAAGCATATACTCCAAAGGCCATTCAAATTTATATGATTTTTAAGTGAATTTTATATTTATTACTACTGAGAAAAAATAAAGGATTTGAGCTTTTTTTTTCTTTCTCATATATGTATTTTGAATAGATTTCCTAAATTTAAATATATTGCAATACTTCAAAATTTATGAACATGACAAACATTTTCACACTTCATGAAATGAAACCTCTGATTTTATTGAGTGTATTACTCTCCTCTAACTTTAGATATATAAAGCGCAGGTGTTTGGGTGAAGTAATTTCCCCTGCTTCCTATATCTAATCACTTTTGATGAATAAACAATTTTATTTTGTCTTGATGTTCTGCTTTAGGATGATGTAAAGTAGACCAGGCTCCTCTGAAGGACAAGTAGTTTTTCATGACCAGTTCCAGAGGTGTACGTCTAGAAAGTAAACACACATTTAACCAGAGGGGAAAAAAATACAAAAAAAACCAACCAAAAACCAACAAAACAAAAAAAAAAAAAAAAAAAAAACAAAACAAAAAAAAAAAAAAAAAAAAAAAAAAGAAAGAAAAACCCCCACTAGCTTTAGTTTATACTTCTTTTACAGCCTGACACATGGAACAGCGTTGTGGAGTTAACCTGACATTCCTCAGCTGATTGTTTCAGGATAGAGCAGAGACATAATGAGGCATTAGGAAGAATTTCATAGGAGAGCTACTGACTTCAGTAGTGAATTCAGTATTAATAACATTGCTTCCAATAAGTTAGACATGGCAGGTGCACATAGTATGATACAATCCAGAAAAGCTTTCATTACTTCAGATACAATAAGGTGGAAAAGAAACCGTCACAGAAAAGTGAGGTGATTTGCAAAAGGTGACATGTAACATGACAGTTTACTGTCTCAGCTACAAATAGATCAGTCAGTGTTCACTCAACAACCAGCAAAGCGAACCCTCGCCTTTTTCTTCTGTGTTTCAGAAGTGGCAGCTTGCTGTTGGGGTCATGGACTCTCCTCCAAGTTTCATGTCCACAAATAGACATTCATCTTTTCCTCTTTTTGAAGCTTTCATAGACCATAAGCTTGGTTTTCTTTTAAGTCTACAGCAAAAATCCTTTTACAAGGTCATTTCCCAGTGAATAAATCAATAATAAGAAAGATTTATGTCTAACTATAATAACAGTTTACACATTGCAATATACTTAAACAATTAGTGCCTTTCATTTTCCTACAAATTAAAGAATTTCACCATCACCATCTTTGACCATGCATATATAATGAGCATTTAAATCAACATAGTAAAACTATTGTGGCCAACCAGGGTAGTGTTGAGAGTTTTTTCCATCTAGAACTATGCAAGGCAAAAAAAAAGGATCATATGAATATTATTAATTAGTTTTTTTGGGAAAAGGTGATTTTGTACCCATTTCAGCAGAAAAAGGTCTGTTTTTTCACTCAGATTATTTTTAATGTGTTTTGAATAATAACCTAAGGAACCTCTCTCATTTACACATTCAGCTGCTGGCTGCACATTACTTATCCCGTGAAAAGGGAAAGGATGGCATTATGCAGCTCTGTAAGTCCCTTAATGTTCATTACTGATGTTTTTCTCCACTGGGGACCAGAACAATTTGAATTGAAATTGCAGAGGCAGTTAACTAGAGATTATTCAGTATGAACTTCACTCACTGTTGATTGGTTTTGGTGTAAGCCTTGCTGTTTAACAATGTAAAGGCATCTCCTACATTCTTTTCTCCATAATACCTGAATTCTTCCATGTTTTCCTGATAACTAGAAGCAGTAGACAGACAAAACATACAATATCGTGGCTGTCAAGTTCAGGTATTTCTAGTATGAGATGCTCTGCCTGCTTACATTAACAGCTGAAGGGAAAAAGAAACCACACTAATAGCAATAGACTTAGTAACAGATACAAATACTAAGTAGGAAACACAAGGCAGAGAAATTATTGATTTCAGAAATCAGTGAAAGAAGGAAAAAGAAAATTATTTCCTTCAAACATAACATTCTTTGATTTGCCAAAATCTAGGCAATGAAGAAATAATTGTAGAATTTCTTTACCAAGCAAGGTTGTAAAACAAAGTAAGCACTTTCTTAATGTAAATGCTTTGTTGGTATCAATCCCTACTGACATCATGAGTTCTCAGCAGTATGAAAATTTTGTCTGGTATAATAAATGAAGTAACAATGTTATTCTATGAAGCTAATTAATTTCATTCCAAAATTGCATTGTTACTGTTAACCCAAATTTAATGACTGTTCTATCTTCACAGACTGATTTCTTTGTTATTAGAAGAATGAAGAAGAAATTACATCACTTTATATTACATATACAGTTTTCACTGTCTCCTGCCAGAGAGTTCTGAAAAATGAAAAGAAGCAGATAGAATACAAATAAATGGGTTAGCTCAGGTGTCTGTACAAAACATTTATTTTCTCTTGCTCAAATTTTTGAACGTTGTTTTTTTCTGGGATATTTGAGTAGCTTTAGTTAGTGTTACTTGTACCTACTTCATGTTGATTAATTGATAAGAAAATACTAGATTCATATTCCCTGAAACTCATACTCTATGATTATTATAAACTTTTTAATTGATGTTAATCACTTTTAAACTCTTGGAATGGACAGGTTGTTGTGGATCATTGTCAGTGCGCAGTGCAGTACTGTCAGAATTTGGAAATAATGTTCGTTCCAGAAAAAGAGAGTTTGTAAAGCCAAATCTGCATTAGACTACACAGACAGATTTTAGTAATTTTGCAATATGGCAGCTTTTCTTTAAGTGTTGAACTCTGTCCTTTGAAATAAACGTGATGGCCTGAGTTTTCCTCTTGGATATCCTACAACGTGAATGAAACCTTTCTTCTTTTTCCTTTCTATCCTTCTCCAGCATTGCTGCTACCCTCCCCACAGCAGTTAATTTATTCATATACCATATTCAGTGCTCCATTGTGACAAAACAAGCTGTCTGGTTTAGGCTGTATTATCCTAATATTTATATCTATGCCTCAAGGCTCATTTTGTAATTCCCACATGTTTCTCTCAGACCCTTTGCCTATATTTGGAATAGCTGACCAAATGATGGGCTGGTTCAGGCTGTATCTGTGCTGACTATCACACAAAAGCTGGACCATCGTTTGACCTTGGTGTCTCAACTGTGTGGGGTCAAACCAGTAAAGGACTGAGTAGTCTTTCATTTAGTAAAGTCTACATGCAGCTTTTGCTTTTTATAAAGATAGTCAGAATTTAATGCTTATAAGACAGCTGTCACTGTCAAATAATATGGGAAAAGAATTTTGGTGGGACTGGCAGAAAGCAGAGTGAATATTCACATCTGCCTTTTTTAGTTAGGAAACTGGATTACAATTCAGTATTGAACCAAAGCTTTTACAGCATGCTGCTGCAGACGTTGAATCTCATCGTTATGTTTTTATGCATACATGTAAACCTGTTGCTTCACTTGCTGTTCAGTAGAACAGAATTTGACCAGATGTTCATGACTTCACTCTGATACATTTTATCATGAATTTTGATTGTGAAGCCAGACTGATTTAGGTGTAGATGTATTACATCAGTAGCTTGTGACAGAGTAAAAGTTTGGGGTTTATTTCTGTCTTTACTTAAAAAAGGTTCATCTCTTTCCTTAAATCTGAAGGAAAACAATCTCTATGGATTTAGAATATGTAGATGAGATCTGAACAACGGAAAACAGAGAGGGAGGGTGCAAATACTTAGACAAGCCTTAAGTCAGCATCCACAGCTGTTCTCCACACCTCAGAAAATGTCCTTATTTTTTATGCAGGTCACTACCAATGATACATTATCCACCGGGATGGATTGCCTGCCCTTCTACCGCTCATCTCCTGTGTGCGACACTGGTGATCATGATATTCTCTTTGGAAATATATCAGTGCTAAATCCAAGACAACAGATCAATGGCTTAACTTCTTTCCTTGATGCTTCTACAGTCTATGGCAGTACCCCTGCTGTTGAAAACAAACTGAGGAATTTAACAAGCGAAGAAGGCCTTCTTAGAGTAAACCTTAAATATTATGATAAACATCGGGAATACCTGCCTTTTACAGATAAGATCCCATCACCCTGTGCACAGGACTCAAATGCAAGTGGAGAGGAAAGGATTGAATGCTTTCTGGCCGGGGACAGTCGATCCAGTGAGGTCACGTCTCTGGCTGCTATGCACACACTGTGGCTGAGGGAACACAACCGCCTGGCCCGAGCCCTCAAACGCATCAACAGCCACTGGAGTGCAGAGAAGGTCTACCAAGAAGCACGAAAAATTGTTGGTGCTCTGCATCAGGTTGGTTAGTTGTTTGCTTATCTACACATTACAGTGAATATCTTAGAACGGAACAGATCATAAAACTTCAAATATGTTTCTGTGAGTGGCTTTTGAGAGCTTGTTACCTTTTCCTTCCCGCTTATTTCTGGGCTTCAAATTTGACATGTTTAAAGTTTGTTTTGTTTTTCACTTTCCTGAATGCAAAGTCCTGGTGCTTAGTCTGTCCAGACCCCTCAGTGCTCTGATTTTCATGGCATTTTCTACTCAGCTCCCTATTTGTGCAGGTTTCTCCAATGTCTATTTTGTCTATTGAAGAAGCCTTTTCAGATGCATTTTTTTTGTAAAGGAAACTATTTAAAAATAATGTCTCTATATTTACATAGAGCTCAAAATGCTTACTTTCTCACAGGTATTATATAAATAATAACTTCCCTGTGTAAAAATGCCTGTGAAGTTCTCAATGAAGTATTAATGCACAAATTTCAAGGGCTACTGTTGACAGGAGATAGCAGAGGAAATAAATGTGGGAAAATACAGAAGAAAAGTCTGTAAGAATGTTTATATTAGACATGTTTTCTGATTCTTACAAATATATATATAAAAATATCTCTTCTAGATTTTTTTTTCATTTTCCTTTTCAAACCACTGTGGCAAGGAAAGTCTGCTGATCCTTATGAAAAGTGATATGAATTCCTGTATCTTTTGCACCTAATTTGTAATAACTTTTAACACAAACAGGAAGTTCTTAAAAATAATCAGAAATCATGTAACCTATTTCCAAATATCTAATGTGTGGCTGACTTCTGCTGGAGGTGGCTCAGCCTAGAGGCAAATGCAGCCAGGATACTCAATGAGTTTATAAGGACACTTGAGAATCCCTTTTGTAATTCTGCCTTCTGAATGAGAAGAGTGTTGCCTTTAACACTAAAAGCCTGTTTGACTTGCAATATTGACTTGCAGTATTATCATTTACAGGTCAGGATTCAGTTACTTTTTCTATAAACAGTGCACATGGTATGATGTAAAATCTATACAAAGCCTTTTCTGACACTCTTGTAAGACACTCAGATACTTTTTCTGTCTGGATACTTATCCAATAATATTGCTGAATTGCTAAAAAATTAGCATTTTATTTTTGCTGATATGACTAAATGAATAACATTTAAAAGCTTTTAATCTCTGTTACTAGTTGATGATATAGATTACAAAAGTCATGTAAGCACTGTTTAAAACAGTGCCCATTTATCATAATTTTTCACTGAATTTTGCTGTTGAAACAATACTATTGTGAGACAATAGAAATATTCACATTATTGACTAAAATAGTTTCCTTCATGAGGCTTCTGTAGAGCTTGAAGTTGATGCTATGAGGTGATGAATGTGTCCTAGGAGGAGCTTGGATTACCACTAATCTCATAAATATCACAAGGAGTTAAGATCATCCATTATTTTGCAGGTTCAGACTCATTATATCCACACACGTTCCTTATGCTGCTGCAAATACCTGAAAGTTAACTTATTATTCATAAATACACTCAAAATAAATCATAAAAGATGGAGTTCATTATACTAGTTTCCAATTTCTTTTCCATTTAGTTGCTTTCTGTCTCTGATTTTATGGATATATTTTGAGACAAGAACATTTCTTTGTTTCCACTGGAGATTCTCCTGTGTTGAAGGAACTCTCTACTGTGAGAAAGTACTATGCTTATTTACGCCATATATGGAAGGAAATAAACCTTTTATAATTATTCTCTGAGAGCAAGGATTGTATGCAAAAGAATTGTAACAAAAATAATTTTTATGTTTGTCAGATTCTTGTACCTTCTTTTAAACTTATATGTGTGTCAGTTATGAGAACTTGTACTGAGCCTCTCCTTGACATCACACAGACAAATTTAGGCAAGGTGCATTCAGAGACTACACAAATACTCGATGCTATTTTAGGTGCAGTTCTTTGGCAGACTCCAGTAGTAGAATCACATTCTGCTGTATTAGTAACAATTTACCCTGCAAATCTCTTTGATGGAGCCACATTTAGCCACTGGAAATTTCCATCAAACAGATGCCTGTCCTAGCTCAGGATAGGCATATGACCCCTTTTTACCTTTAGTCTTTTAATTATCATATCCTGAAATAGCAACCTCTCTTTCCCTATGAAGGAAACTAGAAATGAAAATGTTGCCTCTGGAGCAAATGAAAAATCTGAGTTGCCTTTTTCTTCAAGGAGTCTGGCCTTTATGAGCAGCTTAACTCTGGGATTTACAATGAACCAAAAAATTAGTCATACCATGATGTTTGTATCCATGACTAACCTAGTCCTACTGAAAGTCTTTGATTGTAAAAGCTATGCATCTAAAATTAGAACTGCTGTCTTGCAAAACCTTTGTAAATATAACAAAATATTAACTTCTCAAATGACAGTGTCAGTATTAATTTCCTACAATAATTTTGTTTCATATGCTGCATTAAAGGGGCTGTAAAAGGGATTCTAACATACTGTCTTTTAAATATTTTGTTCACTGCACGACCTAACCTGAAAAAATAAACCTCTGCCTTCTGAGAAAAGTGAGTAAATTCTGCAAAGGTGTGCTTGTCTCTTCACTGTGCCTAAAATAAAGACACAAGTTTTTTATATGGTCATTTTATGCCAGCTAGCTTTTCAATATGCTCTAGATCAAGTTCAAAGTACATTTGTCTGTATATTTATTGCACATTATATTGAATATATAAGTTATTTTATTGAGTTGATTATGCTTCATATTTATCCCATTTTGCTTTAATGAGTTCAGCATAATCTTTACCCTATAATGCACTTTCATTTTATTTGGTACATTAGAACATTTTCCCCTCTTTTCTTTTGTCATGATTACTCATATGCTTTTCCATGCCACTGTAATACTAATACATTATAAAAGCATTTGACAGAAGGTGTTTATCATTCTTTTAATTTTTGAAGTGAGTTCTTGAGAAGTCTATAAATTGGCTTGAGTTTAGTATAAAATTTCTACAAGAGGATTCTAGGCACCAGTATCTTAAAGCCTGGTCATTCCAAAGAATAAGTAAAGAGGATTTGTGTCACAAGTATGTGGCTTAAAATAGAATCCATTCCCATTAACAAACATTCTTGAAAAATTTGATAGTCTTTCATGCTTTCATAGCCATTTTTAAGGGTATTATAATTTACACCATCACAATCAAGACTTTTAATCTCAGCACACCTCCTATGAGCTGGACCCCATGGACTGTAAATGAGCAACACTGGTAATCTCTGTTCTGAGCTGTGCCACGGATTTTCTCTGGTCATTTGTCTCCTTACTGCAAAAATAAGAGTGATATTGTTTACCAGATAATAGTGCTCTTAGTCGTGCCAAATGCTTGGGCATAGTTGAGTGAAGAAAAAGGTATTTAGCACCTGGGATTCATTACTATTCATTCATAGAAATGTTGAAAAATGTTTCTTTTTCTTTTCTTTCAGATAATTACTTTAAGAGATTACATTCCCAAGATCATTGGTCCAGACGCTTTTAATCTGTATATCGGCCTTTATAGAGGTTATGATCCCACAGTGAATCCTACAGTTTCTAATGTGTTTTCAACAGCTGCTTTTCGTTTTGGTCATGCAACAATCCAACCAATAGTAAGGCGATTGAATGCACAATATTTAGATGATCCTGAACTCCCAAATCTTTATTTGCATGAAGTTTTCTTTAGTCCTTGGAGGCTCATTAAAGAAGGTATGGTTTTATTTAAACTGTTTCTGGGTTTTGTTTTTTTTTTTCTCCCCAGAATATTGAAACTTTTTTTCAAAGTTACATACCTTGAATTAGGAATAGGCACATTTATTTAATTTGATCATTTATTTAAGTTGTTGAATGAATTCCAGAGTACTAACTCAAACTCAGATGGTTATTCTGAATTAAATAGTTGACTGAATCAGAAAAACATTACTCTCTAGATTAAACCAGTTAGTAGATTGACAATTGAAGGATGATTGATAGTTAAGATATTTCATATCTTTTTTTTGTGATTAATTTATTAACAGGTTGAAAATTCTTTTCTGAAGAAAAAGATGGAGGTTTTTCATAGCACTATTACTTCTATTTTAAACTAAAGGAGATTTTTACATATGTTTGAATTTAAAAGCCTGGATGGCCAATGTTTTTAGAACATACAAACATACATGCATTCACATTTTTTAAAAAAGTTAGAGTGGTTTTTATGTATTCTGTAACACTATTATTTTTGTGTTTAAAGGAGGTTTGGATCCTTTACTAAGAGGTCTTCTAGCACATTCAGCAAAACTGCAGGTGCAAGATCAGCTGCTGAATGAGGAGTTAACAGAAAAACTCTTTGTATTGTCGAATAATGGTTCACTTGATTTAGCATCCTTAAATTTACAGCGTGGCCGTGATCATGGACTCCCAGGTCTGCTGACTTTCACTGAATTTTCTTCCAACTGATAACTGCAGTATAACTGTTTATATTTGAAATATAATCATAAGATTTTAAATAATAGCTTTGCTAATCAGAAAAGTAATTTAAGTATTTTTAAAATGTAATTTGCTAATATTTTTAACTTTGATGGAAATAAAATATTCCTCAGCTTTTGAAATTAAAACAGTCTGGTAAACCTGAAATCTAGAACAGTACTTGTGAGTGGATTGGGGTGTGCCCAGTGTAGGTACCTGAAGTTTGTTCTTGCTAGATCCAGCTCCAAAGCAGTAGGGTTTCTGCCTGTAGCAACTACTTCCCATCAGCAGGCTGTCCTCAGTCTGTGGGATAGGTCAGCTTAGGCACAACCTCATTGACTCTACCAACCATAGAAGGTGTTGACAGACATCTCCAGAAGTGGTATAGATGGCTTAGTTAGGTACACACTTCATTTTAAGAAATATTGCACATTTGTGCCTGGTCTTTTCCACTACATTTTTTATTCCAGTTAGACCAGGGTAAGATTGAACTAACAGTGAAGGAGCAATAGCCCACGAGGCCATGGATATACCTGCTTAGAGGAAGACTGTTGGAGTTTAGTTTAATTTGATTGCATCAGCTGTTAAAAAAAATAGAGTAGGTTCACTGTTCAGTGTTAAAAACTCTACAAGTATGCCACAGCTTCTGAGAGCAGAGGAGCTGGCTACCAATATGAAGCTCAAAGGCAGCCTTGGCTGCAGTGACCCTGAAATGGTGGAACTCAATATCCTTAGGACTGTGAGATTGCCTTCCCTGGACTTCGGGAAAGCAGATTTTGACTCTTGAGGGATCAGTTTGGTAGAGTACCATGGCATAAAGCCTTGAATGGAAGAGGGGCCCAAGACACAGTGTATGCTGCTATTATCTATTATCATGTTTTCATTGTTTACATATGAGAGAATTACTTTAAACTTTAGTTTTCCTTCATTAAAATGATGTAACAATTGCATATGCTGTAATTTCAGATCCTGCCATAATTTCTCTGATCAATTTAACTAATAATAGGCCTCCTTTTATACATAACTGTCTATGACTATGATTAAGATTGTCAAAGTCCAGTGCTTATACATTTATTAATTTCATACATCATGCTTAGCAATCACTAATCTTCCTTTTAACATCATATTTTACAGGTTATAATGAATGGCGAGAATTCTGTGGTTTACCAAAACTGGAAACTCACACTGACCTGAATACAGTAATAATGAATCACAATGTCACTGAAAAAATCATGGAATTGTACCATAATCCTAGCAATATTGACGTTTGGCTTGGAGGTCTGGTGGAAGACTTTATTCCAGGTGCTAGAACTGGTCCCCTGTTTGCATGTATAATTGGAAAGCAGATGAAAGCACTAAGGGATGGTGACCGGTGAGTTTATTCATGTGGTAAAATCATGTGTAAAAAAAGCAGTAGCAATAGAGATTTTACAGCAGCTTAAATATGCTTTAAACAAATCATTCTCTGCCCCTTCCAATTTTTGTCTTAGCTCCTTTTGATTATTCTTCTTAGGTCCATTCATAGTCCCAATTCCAGATGACATGGAGTTTGTATCTATGGTACTGAGGTGTCCAGCTTTGCACTCCTGCTGAAAATGCAAGGTGCCACCAGATGTTAATTGTGGCAGGGACCACTAACATCTGTGAGGACAGATGTAGTACTAGGCAGGCTTTATTTCCCCCTGCACTGTGCTCAGGAACTTGAAGAACCTCAACATTTTTCTTTGACAACTGCAGCAAAGTCAGAAGAGATGCAAAAAACCCTGTAATTCAGGCTTTGTAGACGGGATAATAAAAACACCATGTACCTGGCCTTATGTGGATTGGGACTAGAGAATGCTCACAGAATTGCCTTATTTGGCACTGCATAGGATGTCACTTCAACCAACCCTGCACAACTGCCATCAGCGTCTTGTACCGGGACAACCCTTCACACCTGGAAGGCAGGAGAAATCAGTGTCAGATCACAACAGGGTGCAAGAAGCAGTTTATATCTTAGTTCTGCTCCTGAAGCAATTATAAAACCACCATTTTTTAATTTCTGTCTTGTACCTGTGGCAGTAATTTTTAATCTCATGAGAAGACTCATTTAAACAGCTCACACCTGCTAGCAGTGCTCTTTTAAGTATATCTGGTTCTTACGCTCACCTTTAAACTCCTCTTATAAGTCACTGTTATGGAAAGAAACCATTACAGAAATAACCATCTGAGGTAGAGTTTAAATCTGAACTTTAAAAAATGTCAATTAATTAGTTCACAGGAAAAAGCAATGTTAATCATAAAGGTGGTATCTTATTAGCATAAACTGTATAGACAACAAACATTCCACTCAGCTGAGTTAAAAACATGGTTGAAAGTCCTCTGAATTGTACAAGCATACTTAACCCTATCTGGAGAAGGACTATCTATGGAGGTCCTCTCAGTCTTGTTTCCATTATTCAGTGCCTTACAATGCTACTTATTATTCAGTGCCTTATAATACTACTGTCATTAATCAAACATAAGCATAATTTAATATGTTAACTCCCAATTGAGAAAAAGAGAGTTCTAGTAATGAAAGAATCCCACAAGTTTCTGCCACAAATTTTGTGGCAGCTAACTTAAATTTGAAATCATCATGGCTAGGCTTCGCAAACGAAGATTTGAGAAGGGTTCTACCCACGCTTGTCATTAATACCAAAGGAACCATCTGAGAGAAGTTAGAAGTATGTAATAACATGTTATAGTTGTCACACAGCACAAGAATGGAAAAGTCTAAAACTCATTGCAGTGCCTGGTGAGATGGAGTATTGGGTGTTATTTGTATCTCCACCATTGACACTACATACCTTAAATATACGTCAGTAAGTAGGGATTTAAAAATATTTCTTCTAACATACTCTTTAAGATCAGAAATCAGGACAAAGTGGAGTTTTTATCTGATTGAACTCCATTCTGATAGCCCTAAAATCTTTTGTGAGTAATCTGACAAAATATAAAGGGATTTCTTTTTCCTGTGTACTAAACCCATGCACTGTCTTAAACTCAGCCACATCACCTGAAAAAAGTTCTTTCCAATCCATCAGCCTTCTTTTTGCATCTCTACCTTCTCTGAATCTTTTTGTGATCTCAGGATTGAAATATTTGGGCAGAAATTATGAAGTTTGATCATTCTTTGCATATGGGTTTGGTCACCTGATACAGATTGAATGGAGCAGCCTTTGTTAAATACCTGTTTGCTGAGTAGATTAAAAATTATTTTCTGCTGAAGCTTTCCCAGCAGTGTACATAAAACTGAATTTTGTGATGAAAATAGAATAGGCTATAATGTTCATGAAAGGGGAAATAACAGGTGTAAGAGAGATGAGTGGAAAAAAGTGTTTGATAGCTTTGATTATATGAAGGGGCCTGGGAATGGTCACTGAAGTTTCAGCATGCTCTGAGAAGTTTGGGAACAGTGTGAAGGTGAGGTGTAAGAGGAAGGACTTTTTTTTTTTTTCTTCTCTCTCTAGCTCCTCCACTTCTCCTGCATTTCTTGTCACAGTGCTGCTAAGCTGTGGGAGATTAGCTCCACTGCTGGTCCTGTAGGTTGCCTCCTCCTTCAGTATAGGCAATATTACCACAAATCCTGCCTAGAATTTGGGAAATTCCTAATTGACCATAGTACCAGACAGAACTATCTTGGAAGTTTAGTAGTACTTAACACTATCTAATACAGATGTTCTATCAGACTCTCCAGAACTATTAATGCAATGTCTTTATGTACAAAATGTTTATCTTCCTTTCTTCCCCCTAGTGTTTTCTTTCCCTTTAACCTTTAAACATATACATTTGTGTGGATGCATACATATATATTTTATATAATGTATATCATTTAATAGATAACTCTTTTAATCACCAGTTGGTTATCCTGTTTGACACCACACTCCTGATCTGAAAAAAAAAAGCAACTCCTACCTGTTCCAGACAGTCTTAGCAAAAGCATAATTACTGTTATGTTTTTCTACTATAATGAATCTGCATATCTACAGGTTTCTTAGAAAATTAAGTACTCCATATTAACCAGAGGAGCATTCAGCAATACCTATTTTCATAGCAACCATTCAGTACTACAAGCAGAATTCAAAAGCTATGGTATGGGAATATCTATTATGGCTACCCCTTAATTCTCCTTTAATTTATGTTCGAAACAATTTATGAGTGAACAGCAAGTACTGGTGTGTGTTGGAGTAAGCATCCTGTTCAACCAAATTTTTTTCAAGTTTTTCTCTCAAGATCGTAACATTTTTTGTGGCCCTGTTTCATCAATGAAAAGCAATTCTGCAAATATAAATAATTTGTAGTTTTAACCAGCTGCCTTTAACACACTAGCTGAGTTGACCAGTACATCAGACTCACACTAGCCTTTTCAGGACTTATTCTGTATGGTCATGGTGTTTACTTTTACTAGTGTTATATCTACCTACTTTTTGCTGTAATTTTTATTTTTTGGCTTTTACATAAGGTATTATGAAAGTAAGAATAACCAGCTCTTTTCATTTGACCTTTTCAAAAAAGTTTCTATCAATCTTTCCAGATTTTGGTGGGAAAATGATAACGTTTTCACAGAAGCTCAAAAGCATGAACTCAAAAAACACTCATTGTCCCGCGTGATTTGTGACAACACAGGAATTACTGAAGTGCCAGCAGATGCCTTTCAACTTGGGAAGTTTCCACAGGATTTTAAGCATTGTAATAATATACCTGGAATGAATTTAGAAGCTTGGCAAGAATTTTATCAGGAAGGTAATCTAGTAGTTACCATTTTTTTCTGATGGTAGGGGAGATGCAGCACTCCACATGGGGTCTCACCAGAGCAGAGTAGAGGTGGAGAATTACCTCTCTCCCCCTGTTGGTCATACCTCCTTTGATACAATCCAGGATACGGCTTTCTGGGCTGCAAGGGCACATTGCCAATCTTTCTCTCCTTCTTTCTCAAATTCCTCTGTAAAAAAAAAAAAAAGATACAGTTTGGCAACTGCATTCTGACAACTTGAATGGCTGGTGAGATAACCAGACATTTTGACAGTTAGGGAAGAAGTTCTTAGAAAATATCAACTAAGAGCTCTGCAGAATATAAGTCAAACATGTGGTATTCTTTTCCAAAAATGAAAAAATTAAAGTCTTGATCACCTTAAAATGCATGAGAAATTTCCCTGAAGTTAGTTATAGCAGTAATGGAGAATAATGTCCATTTGCAAGGGTAAGGTGGTAATTTTTAAAAAGCCTGTAATACAGGTTTTTTTATTTGTAGAGGAACTATGTGGGACACCAAAAAGTGTGGAAAATGGTGATTTTGTACACTGCTCAGAATTTGGAAAATCTACAGTGACATACACATGTCGCCATGGATTTCAGTTACAAGGAGAAGAGCAATTAACCTGTACAAGTAAAGGATGGAACTTTGAGGCTCCCATTTGTACAGGTATCCTTTTTTTTATTATATTATATTTTTATTGTATTATATATTATCATTATTTCTGAAATTTCTAGTATGTAAAGTCCAGCAGAGCTCATCAGAAGTGAACTCTCTCCTATGCTTTTTTGTAGTCAACCTTCTGGGGTTATAAGTACAATAACATGATTATGTGAAACTCTCCTTGCTCCAGAATTGCTATCTCAATCTCTACCCATTTTAATTCAGCAATCAAATTGATGGTAGGAAAATGATACTAAAAATCACCTAATTAAGCAAAAATAGAACCTATTAACACCCAGTAGGGGAAAAAAAGAAAAAAAAGGCAATAAATCAGAATTATACATTGCTTCCTCCTACATTCAGCATAACAGCAGACAGACAGTTGTCATTTTCATAGCACTGTTTCAATGCATGCTCTAGATAGAAATTGAGTTCTACACCACTAGGTCATGTATCATGCTAATAATTCAAGTAAAAGTGGAAAAAAATACTGTGAATAAGTGAAATTAAGTGAATTAATAATCACTTTAGGTCTGAACTCCCTCTCCCAAATAGCTGTGAAAAGATTTGCCAGAATTTAATTACTTCTGCAGGTGCAAAAGTAAAGCAGGTGAAAAATAAGTAAAAAGATATTTTGTTTCAACATTTCACACACATTTTCACAGGAATACTTTTCTGTTAATTTAATCATTCTTTTACTTTCTGTTTCCTTTTTGTCTTATTTTTACTGTTCAATAGCATAGGTTAGAAAGAAAGAAAATGCGGCAAATATTTCAAGACTTTCACTCTTCACACTATGAAGGATGAATTCTCTCTATTCACATTTCAAATGTGTGTGCTTATAATGGAGTGTGTGTGTATATACTCTCAAATATATATACATATATATGTATATACACATACTCAAACTGCTCTGCTTCATAAGAACACAAGAGAAAACTAAACTTGAAAAGACCATATTTAGGAATATATTCTGAATAGTGGTAAATTAATTTGAATGCAAGTGCAGCAGCTGATCCTCAATAAAGTCTGCTTATCGGTATTTCTGTGATAGCAGAATAGAAAGCTATTCATTCTAATTGTATACCTGGTATGGAAAAAGTCAAATGAATTTTGCAGCTCTTTCCTTTATTCAAATCCTATTTATTCACTGAATTCCACCCACGTAAATACCATATAAAGAAATAAAGCTGTTAAATTAATTATAATAAAACCTTTTCAATAGATTAATGTTTTGGCAGAGAAGTGAATAAATAAGTTAAATGAGTGAATCATTCCTTGTCCTAGTTTCTTTTAATATGTTCAGTAATGTAAACAAAAGACTGTATATCTGCTGTAGGAAAACAAGCTGCTGCATATATTAAATAAGTGATGCTGGTATTAAAGGAAAACCATCAAAACCCACTCATGCAGATGCTACTTCAGTTTTACAGTAGAAAGCACTTTGTTCCACGCATGTCTTTGCAATGTGTTCCCATTCTTTTAAATGTTCAGCAAATTAGGAGTAAATCAAGCAACATAATGAGGAGTATGGAGCTTAGCATTTCTGCAGATGGTTTCAAAATTATATGCTGCTCTGGAAAAGACAGAGTGGCCTGCTGACAAAAACATAGGATTCTGAGAGCTGTTAATTCCTGCTTGTTAACTTGGACTTTGACAGAAATCATTTCTATTGATTCAGGAAGTGGTTTGGTGCTAACATATGCTACCTTGCTTTATATTAAGTGCTATCATACTCCTGATAGATAGCTCTGTTTACTTTACTTTAGTAAGCTACTGTTCTTTGAGTAGTAGAGTAGGCTGGTAAGGTCTGACATACCCTATTTAGTGATGAAGAAAAGAGTTAGCTAGTTAACAGATAGCTTGACTATGGATCTGCAGAAGCTGAGAGTGCACGTTTGAATTACAGTGAGGGCAAAGGCTGTACAGGTTCTGTTTCCCAGATGATGATGAAGCCGATGCTCATTAAGCCAAAATGTAACTTTGAAGGAAATAATACTTACTCAGATAACTTCATCTTGAACAATGGATTCTTTTCTTTCTTCAGATTGGTGTTACTAAAGTTATTGTTTCTTAAGGGTTCTGAAGTTTAAGATTATTCCTTGTATGATTAGTGTTTTGATTGCCTAAGTTAATAGCTAGCATTCAACACAGCTACTGTTTTGTATTAAAATTTGAGAGAATCAGGCTTGATCCTATTTACAATGATAGAATTCCCTTAGTGACAATGTTAAAGTCAGTAAATTGTTCCCAAAAGGTCAGTTTCTAAAATTGATCGAAAACAACTACTTAGCTTGAAGTAGCAGATCAAACACTGTGTAGAAAAGGAAAGAAATATAGCCAAAAAGAGAAGACACTGAAGACTCAGCTAGTTGCCCACATATGGGCTTGCAGTGCTTCCCAGGACCATTGGTCAGAGACATTAAACAAGCTGTCATATAAACAGGACCAGTGGGAAACTAACTGAAATAATACTGGACATCTATTTTTATTCAACTGAATTCAGTCATGCAAGTAAATATTACACAGAAAAAATAAAGGTGCAGAAATAAGAAAAGGAACACCTTCTATCTCTCCCTAAGCACTTTCTTCCTGCACTGCATACTGTCTTCCATTTCATCATATAACCAAAGTATGAGAGAAAAAGGTCTTGAATGGCATCAAGAATAATATGTTTATGCACGTTTTCCAATGATAATTGGTCATCTGCTCATCATTTTGCCAGGACATTGTAATTTTACAGAATTTATATAGCATCCAGAAAAAAACATATTTGCATTGATATCAGAAGTTACTGTTATAAATTTTGTCACCAAAGGTAACCTGAAATCATTCCTAGAAGTGTATAGAACTTTTTCAGCATTATTATTTTCTCTATCTCTATAGAGCACAGGATGAAAATAGTTTATATAAGAACCTAAAGTCTTAGAACACAAACACATGCAAGAACAGCTCTCAGGTTTAGGGTCTTCTGCATTTTTGAAAATTCAGCCAATTGCCTTTTTTAGGTTTTGGTGCATTTTATTTTTTCATCATTTCCAGCTTAAAATCAAACAAACAAAAAAACAAAACAAAACAAACAAACCAAAAGTACCCTGCTTTGTGCTTTAAACAGTATCAGTAAGGATCTTTGGTAGTATGCACGTCTCACTGAAAGCATACATTACCTTTGATTTACAAATCCTTGTGAAAGGTGTTGGTGAGAGGTTAGTAATCCCTCTGTAATTTGTAATGGTTATTGATCAGTGTGTATTTATTTTGCAGACATCAATGAATGTGAAAATAAAATTAATCCACCATGCCCTAATTCTTCTACATGCATTAACACTGAAGGCAGCTACAAATGTCTCCATACTGGTCCTTCCAAGCTGGTGGAAGATGGAAGAACATGCACTGGTAGTGCTTGCGAACATACCATCCATTAGAACTTTCTCTGTTCTGTTTTATAATGCTGTAAAAAAGTCATAAAACTGAGATTTATCGAGGAGTTGTTAACATATGTGAAAAATGTCTACACAAGTATGGGCATAAAGATACAGTCAGATTCTGTAAATGAAGATATTGGATAAATAATACAGACACAGAAATAAGCTTTTCATTGTCCATTCCTACTGTATAAAATCTACTAAGTATTTTCTTACAGTGATGTCTTAACCCCTTCAGAGCTAGCAGAAATGATGCATTTTCTTGAGGTTTTTCAGCTTTTCAGCATGTTAATTTAAGCCACTTGGAATTTCATGTGAATTAGACAATAGAAAAAAACCTCACCTTTTTTTCCCGTTGTTTCTTATCTTCATTATTTATAATTTCTTCCTTTTTCCATTCAGCAATGGTTACATTTATTTACTCCTTTAAATCCAGAGACCAAAACCTGCTTTCAGATTAATTTAAGAGGTTAGTACACTGGTGTTGAGTGCAACAAGGATTTTATGAGGTCGCTGCACTGGCATGAATGAGGTAGCTCCAAATATAAGGTAAATTTTATATTTCAAAGGAGCAAACAGAAATTGCTTACAGACAGTGCAGCTGTGTCAAGTGATCATTACTCCAGAACAAGTCAAATATGTTTTTCAGAGCTTCATTTGCTTTCTGACAGGTCAAAAAAAAAAAAAATGGGCGGAGGTACAACCACCCAGGCCATTGCTGTATGTTTACCATGTAGGCTTAGCACCTTCCTTTAGACCTCAGTTACTGGAGTAGTTTGTCATATCCATGGATCTATCCTTCCACGCTGTGCTAAGGCTTGAACTGTTGAATCTCTAGAGTCAGTCATAACAGTTTCTGCAATGTGACACACATGGCTTCCTCTTACAGTTTAAAGCTATGGAAGAAAACATCCATTGACAAATGACTGGCGAAAATTGGCAAATGATTACCTGGATTACCTTGCATTCTGTTATAGAAATAAGACTTGCTTTACAATATCTCTGCCATAACTAAATTTTAAACTGATTGGTCAATTTGAAATCATACCATTAATTCAGCTGGCAATTCTTTAAGCCACTGCAGAGTATCAGACATTGCATATTGGTTATAACTTCTATTGTCAAACAAACACAAATATTCAAAAACTTTAAAAATATATCACCCCCCCCTTCTTAGATTCAAGCATGAAGTTGTAACTGTTCTTGACCTCCTCACTGGGAGGCTCTAGCTAAGTACCATGAGTAAAAGACAATATTTGCAGATGAAACCTTCTAAATAAGTGTTGTCGGCATACACGCTGAAGAGCTAATGCTAATTTCAGTGTTATCATGTGAACTGTAACCCAGATATACATTCCTGGGGAACAGCCAGGAGAAATTAGAAGTCTGTGTACAGTTATGAAGCTATGACCTTATGGGAATCACAGAAACATGAAACAATCAATCAAGTGGGACATGTTCTACTTTTTATGAGACGGCAGGAGAAATGCATGGGGTCTCTGCCTGGGAATGGGTCAGGATTCTGTGGAGAATTTATGGGCCAAGATTAACAGGAAAGCAATATGGCTGCTGTCATAGTGGGGTATGTGGTATGGACTTCTTGATCAGGAAGAGGATAGATAGGGCTTTCTCAAACAATTAGAAGAAGGCTCATGTTCATGGACCCTGGTCCTCATGGGGAATTTTATCCACACTTGGAAGGACAATACAGCAGGGCACATGAAATCTAGGAGATTTCTGGAAAACATTGGCAACTTCCTGAGAGAGATTGATCAAGCAGACAGCAATGAAAGGTGTTCTCTGAGACCTGCTACTTAAAAATGGAATCACAGAGTGGTTCTTCTTGGAAGGGACCTCTGCAGTTCATCTTACCCAATCCTTCTTTTCAAGTAGGACCACCTAAAGCCAGTTCTCCAGGACCATGTTCAGACAGCTTTTGAATATCTCCACAACCTCCCTGGGCAAACTGTACCGATGCTCAGTCACCCTTACAGTAACAAAGTGTTTCCTGATGGCACCTACTGTACATAAGACTGTGGCCATTGCCTCTTGTCCTGTCACTGGGCACCACTGGAAAGAGCTTGGCTCCACCCTCTCTGCACTCTTCCTTCAGACAAATTGATAATTTTCCCCCTGAGTCTTCTCTTCTCAAAGCCAAATAGTCTCAGAGTTCTCAGCCTTTCTTCCTAGGAGAGGTACTCTAGACTCTGATCGTCTTTGTGTCGCTTCTCTGGACTCTCTCCAATATGTCCATGTCTCTGTTGTACCAAGGAGCCCAGTCCTGCACACAGGACTCCAGATGATGCCTCACCAGTGCTGAGTAAAGGGGAAGGATCATCTCTCTTGAGCTTCTGGAAATACTCTGCTTAATGCATCCTAGGATACCATTAGCTGCTTTTTAATCAAGGGTCCATTGCTGGCTGATGTTCAAATTGGTGTCCATAAGGACCCACAGGTCCTTCTCTGCCAGCTGCTTTCCAGTAAGACATTTGCTAGTGTGTAGTGGTGCTTGGGCTTATTCCTTCCCAGATGCAAGAGTTTGCATTTCCCCTGTTGAACTTTGAGGTGCCTGTCACCCCATTTATCTAATCTATCAAGGTTCCTAGAGGGAGCCCCTGGTGGTCTAGTGGTTAAGGCGCGGCGCTGTCACCGCCGAGACCCGGGTTCGATTCCTGGTCAGGG
>JAYRBT010000114.1:96567227-96593832 GCA_036023395.1 Myiotriccus ornatus
TGGGCTCAGTTCTGCGCACACTGTAACTCACCTAAAAAATCCAATGCGCAGGCTGGAAGGTGTAAAGACCTTCCCCGATTCTTCGTTCGCGAAGACTGGCCATTACTTACTTACAAGGTTCCTAGGCAACCTGCTGTAGATGATCTGCTTAAACAGGAAGATTTGACTAGTTGATCTCAATAGATTGCTTCCAGCCTCAATGACTTTTTGATCCTGTGATTAGGTATGGAGAAAAGGAATAGGATATTAGCAGTGTTTTATATGGTTTCTCTGTAAACTGTGGTTCTTAACATGCTAGTGTGCATTGAGAAATAAGTAGTCAATTAGCCACTTGACAGTAGATTGCTCCCAAAAACATTTGCAATAACTAGTGCAAGGAAAATGTCACAGCCAACTGTGTTCTAGTTTGTTTCATTTGCATGCTAAAAAAATATGAAAAATCTACATAAAACAATTTGTCTGTATTTTTACTTCAACTGATATGGTAAGTTTTTGTCAAGGTCACTGAGTGGCTTGGTTTGTTGGTCTATTGTTTTTGCATTTTTAAGGACATTATTCATACAACCTAGATAATTTCACCATACAGTTAGAGTAAGGTTTTGAGACTTATTAAAAAAAGGGAGTGCAACACTTTTCTAAACCAACATATTAATAATAGATGAGTGGCTGAAATTTTGCAGTAATAAGAATTTGGGAATCTGCAGTACAGAGTGATTTAAAATTATAAGAGCACTTCAAATTATGAGAATTTAATCTTCAAAACTAATCTTCAAAAACTAATCTTCAAAACTAGCATACTCTAGTATGCTAACCAGTCAATACTGCAAATCTATATAACCTTTAATCCTGCTTTTATTGATGGAATTCATCAATAGTCTCAAGGTTTTCTTTTCTAAGGTTGGATAATATTTTTGACTCAGATGGAAACTTGTATAGGGTAACTTTATTCAGGAAGTGAATTTATTGAATTGCCACAAATCAAAGTTGCTTATCCCTTACGACTCTTGCCCGTGGTTTGTGACATTTTAAGAAGGAAAAAAAAAAACCAAAACAAATTAAATCAAGAAAAAAAAAAGTCTCAATTTTTCATCTAAGCATACTCTAACCACAAGAAAAAACTGTCACATTTTACATATCTTCACTGTTGACCCACAGTGAAGATATTAAGATGTGTGTGTTTTGCCTCCCAAATGGAGTAGCTAAAGTTAGCTAAAGCTAACCATTTATGAACACTTAGTCAATGGGCAGAAACTTTTTAGATTGAAGCATGTTATATACATAATTACTTGTTCCTACCCTCACAACAATCAACGGAAATCAGTTTGATATTTTTAAATAAATCCTAAATTATTTGATGTGATCCCAAATTAAAAAGCAATCTCAATGTATTTAGTCACATTTTTAAAAATATGACAAATATATTAAAAAGTTGAAAAATTTATATTAAAAATATTTTCAACAAGTACACTAGCATGTGTTTATGGTTAATGGATGAGGATTATCTAAAGTGCTCATGGGAAATTTCTAATTCAATGAGTAATACAGTTTTAACCTTACATTTTAAATTAGATTACAAAATAATGAAAAAAAAAATCTACCAAGTGTTTTAAATTTCTGAAACTTTAATGAAGCCTTCCAGTGCCAGTACAAAAAAGAACACATTATGCATTAAAAGGTAGGAGCCTATTGTTTAACTGCTCTCAGTCTTCCTCATGCCTATGTTATAAGCAAAAGATGAACAATACTGGACTCTTACCTGGAAGATTTAATTCCGTCATTAAACATGCCACAGTGCAGTCTAAAGGAACTAACATGAACAGGTGAATAGTTTTAAAATTAAAGGAAGTCTCATGTTCATTTCTCTACTGCTGATGAGCAGGTTAATATTACTTTCGACACTGCATATTTCAGCAAATGTGATTTTCAACTGGAAAGGAACTCATTCATTTTATCATTCTATTTCTTACAGTGCTAACCATTACCTATCTCTTTCAATATAAATATTCATGTATATCCAGTCCGTCTCTTACTTTTTAAGGATATGAAGTCCAGCTCACTTGAGAATTGACCATAAATCTTTTCCATAACCAGCTTAACCTGTTTGTATACTGTGTATGAAAAAAACAAAAGTTAAAATCTCCCACTAAAGAATTGTCCTTAACGTTAAACCTGAGAACCAGTTAACTTGAGAGAAGATGTGGACTCAGAAGTGATATTTCAGGTTTATCTGTAATACTATATTACTAGTTTTCCCTGAAACAAACTGAAAATTAAGAGGTACTTCCCTCTCTGCTACTGAAATAAGATATAACTGCCAAGAAATGAGCATACTGTGTCACATTAAGAATTTTCTGTATAAATCAGAATGAATATGAGACATTTTGATTCATTTGGTTAAAAAAGAGACTGTTTAGTTTCCATCATTTTAGGAATCATCAGTATCCTTTTTTTTTTCTTTTTTTGCAGTATTGAGTTTGAAAGTACTATGCCAGTCTTTAGTTTCACCAACATTTATCTTATTTATCTAAATATGCAAATATTTAATCTGTGTAGAACTTCTGTCCTTGGTTTGTTGTTTTTTTTTAATCTGCATAGTCAACCAGTAGCAAATATAAAGACCTTATTTTGACCTTTTGACATATTTGTTCCTTTTAGATTTTCAAAATCTTTACATTTGCTTATTATAGAATGCAGCTGAGAACATTTAAAATGTTCTTATTTTTTATTGAACATACCAAATTAAACTGAAATGGCATTGAAAATATGTGGTGAAGTTTTTGAGTTCAAGGAAGGGAAACAGTTTCTTTTGATATGTGTTTTTAAACTAGATTCTGTCTATTGTTGCTGCTTTTAGGTGTCTAACTGAACAATGATTACAGAATATAGATTTGGGGTTTAACAGACTAGACCACAGGTATCCCTCTCAGACCACACTTTCCCAGTTGCTTTTTCACCCATTGCAATCTAAAAGAATGAATTTATTGAAGTCTATAGGTAAGATATGTCACTTGACATACAGGGACAGACAGACTCTTTTGGAGATCCTCAGCAGAACAAGGAAACATTAAGTTGTAGTTTCAAAGAAACCTTTAATTTTTTTACAGAATATTATGATTAGCATAGCAGAATTAGTGTAGCACAATTTTATAAGTAGTATAGCATAGAATTTTTAGTACAGCTTAGTTTATTGTTCCTAATTACCTCGATCCTCTGCACACCGAGTCAAATCTTAATACTTGGCTTACCGTGTCAATATAAGAATCATAATCTAGACTCAAAAACAGGTAAAAGAATGCAAGTCACTCACTCAGTCCTTGGAGAAAACAGATGATGGTGGAGGCATCCCTGACCACTGAGAGATCACAGGTGTTGCTCACCAGCTGCAGGTTCCAGCGCAATCCCCATTTAGGAGTTGTAAATGCTAAATTTTATAGATAAAGCTCTGTGTGCTGTTACATTTCCCTGCTCTGAGACAGAGTCATCCCAACCTGGCTGGCCAAGTGCCTGGGACCTTCAGGTCTGGTAAAGGAGGGATGATGTAGTAATTAGGACAAGGGGAAATGGCTTTAAGCTGAAAGAGGATGGGTTTAAATCAGCTATTACAAAGAAATTCTTTACTGTAAGGGTGTTGAGGCACTGGAACAGGTCGTCCAGAGAAGTTGTAGATTCCTCGTCCCTGGGAGTGTACAAGGCCAATTTAAATGGTAGTCACAGCCCTGCCATCTCCTGGATTCCTGATAGCTGAATCTATGCTAGATCTAGGAGTGCTAGCTATAATTCTCTCTTTTTCTCTCTTTTTACTGCTTCTTCTCCTAATCTCCTTCCTTGATATTCAGGTAACTTAAACCCAGATGGCTTGGATTTTGCTAAGCTGTATGGGTTAGCACTTGCTAGGTCAATGCTTTGTGGAATGCTTTATTTTGGTTGAATGTTGCCCTTCAAACTTTTGCCAAGTTCCCTTATTTTCTAAAGTTTACCAGGAAAAGTGTATTATTTGGCCTCCTGAGAAATGTGTGCAGTGTCTTCTCCCATGTTCCCTCTCAAGGTATAAAAAAACTGAAGGCCCTTTTTATAAATTCACTGGGCAAATTTTCTGGAGCCTTGAATATTTTTAAAGTAAAACCCTTTTGACAAGCTTGAAGCCTGGCGTTTTACACGTGGGGCTCTGAAAAACCTGGTCTAGTGGAAAGTGTCCCTGCCCATGGCAGAGGGATTGGAGCTATATGGTCTTTAAAGTCCCTTCCAACTCAAACCATTCCATGATTCTATGATTCTAGGGAATTTGATAGGGAGAAGAAGATGAATGCCTGTGCACAGGAACTTTAGGGTCTGATGGGGAGTGGAAAGGGGACTGACACACGACCGGCTCAGTCACAGAGTTTGGCCATTTGCTTTGTAAAATGGTGTTATCTGTGCTAAATATGTTACCACAGATCAGGAACAAGGGGTGCAAGTAGTCGAGCAGGAGGTATAAATCACAGATCAGGATAAATAACCATTTATGGCACTGACTCATATCTCACGAGGTAGCAGCTATCTGTACAATTCTGGAAAAAACTATGTAATCTTTCTAAGATATTTTGAAAATTTTGTGCATTTTCCCAATGCAATCTGGAAACTGATTTTCAAAGCAAATTTCCATAGTTAAGGAAGATGAAAGTATGCCAGAATTTAATTTTTGTGACAATGTTAGCATTTAATACAGTTCAACTGAGTATACAGCTTTTCAACATTAACTCCTTTTTTTCAGTATGCAATTCTCTTTGTATGTTATTAGAAAGACCTATCTTTTAAAGTGCATTTTACCTCAGCACAAACAAATTCAGTTTCCAGATTCCTTCCTCACATTCCTTCCTCAGTCATTCAACCCAAAATACAGTCATTGGCCTCCTAATTTTAATTAGCTTTAATTTTTATTCTGAATTTTATGACAGTGACAGACTGTAACATTTGGATAAATGTTCTTACCCTTTTGCATGCTTTTACTGCTATGTCAAAGGAACATAAATCCTGAAAACGACACCTCCTTAAACTTTGATTGAATTATATATAATATTGGACCAACTTTCTTTGTTGTCCTGCAGAATGCAGAATTCTGTGACTCATCACAGCAGGTGTTTTAGTCTGCAAAGTCACTTGGTAGTCTCAGCACTGCACTCTGCAGGGTTGAGAGAACCAACTGTTTTGAGACAACAAACCCCGAGACTTTTGACACTTTGGTCAAAACTGCATGAAAAATATGACCTTTATTTTGAGAAAATTTTGCAACAGGAGCCCGATATTCTATGTTACTCAGGTAATTCTCAATTTTACATTTTCCAGTGGATGGATTCATGTCTAAAGATTAATCAAGAAACTAAGATAAATGGTGAGCTATAGTCAGGGGTAGGTAAAGAGAGTACATTGAAGCAAAATAGTTCAGCACTTCAAATAAAGTGTGTACTAAGCTCAAAACAAAGTTTTATTCCACTAATAACTGAGATGTGTAAAAGCAAAGCTAAATACTTGAATTAAAGCAGAATAGGAGCACATTTTTAGTAGCATTGTTTTGCAGTCATGATATTCTTTTCTGACATGTTCCCTCCTATTAGATTGTTTCAGTGAAAAATATTAAAACTGTATTATGACTTCTGTGAGTATTCAATTTCTTTTGGCATTTCAGCATACATAAGGAAAGTTTTGTACATTTATACTAAATTTAGAGCATTGACAATTACAAAGCTACGTTACCAGTGTCATCAATTTTTTAAATCTGTACAACTTCTGGTGGAAATCTAAGAAGGAATTAACATTCTCATTTTACCATTATTCTTCCCATCCTGTCTCATAAGTTGCAGATGAGTCTGGTGTACCTTTCTTCAGAAGTAGATCACTCTCAAGTCTGTCATTGACATGATTACACCCTTTGGATACTGAAATTCAAGATAAACTGAACATCAGACTTCCCAGCTTGGAAGGTCATTTTTATTTTGCATGGTACTGCATGGCACTGGAAGCATACATACCTGCCAAGCTGATGGATGCCTGCCCGCTCCCAAAACAGCAAACCAATTTTGCTAGGATACAGATGGCAGCTGAAGATGCCTTGCATACCCATCACCTCAGGGGCACAAATTCCACCCTTTAGGAAACTTTTGTCACTCTATCATGGTGTGCCATTTTGTACTTGATCATACTTCTGTTTGCATCAGAGACACAGAGCAGTAGAGTGAAAAAGGTAAAAATCTTGCACTGCAAGATGCAGCAGAAGAGGTTCAACTGTGATGGGCCACATGCTGGAGCCTATGTAAATGTGACTCCCCAATCCCCAGTCCCTGAATACAGCAGACATCCAACCTCCAGGCAGACCCTGCTAGCCCAGGATTAACTCAGAGGTAAACACTTCCAGAGAAACCAAATCACAAGACTGAATCACAGCTTTGTCCAAATTGCAGGGTTGAAGTCATGCTGAAAGGCCAGTGAAAAGCCAAAGATTTGTGTACTGACCATTTCCCCAGTGGGTGTTTGCATTCCGTTACACACTGCAGCCTAAGAGCTGTGATTTTAGACACTGTGTTGTTGCAGAGTGATGTTGTCAAGCTGCCTGCACAGTGCCTGGAAAGGGGTATGCAGCCCATCCTCCATCAGGTTTATCATGCTCTTCCCATTCTCCTTTTGGGTGTTTCATGCACCTGCTTGCTTATCATATACATGGCCTGCATGCTTTTTCCCTGACTTTTTATCATAAAACTGTAGAGTGCTTATCTTTTATTTTCATTCTTGGTTTCCTGGGGTTTCTATATTAATTGCAATTAATTATCACTTCACTGATTTGATTGCTGAATGAGATTTGACCACAAGGGAAATGATCACCTTTTGAAGAATTCAGGAGATGTTAATATTGGATGAGTCCCGTGAAGGTGGCAAGAGAGACTTCAGTCAACGCTCAGAATGAACTACAGTTTTCCCAGCATTTATCTGTCATCCAGGTTGGCTGAGCACTACACATTACAAGTCTTGGTTTCACATCTTTGATAATTGTTGACATGACTGAAAAAAGAGTCCTGTATTCCCTCTTCTTTTCGAGCTCCTAAAATGAAGAATAATGGTTGCTACCATGCTCTGTATAGCCAAATAACAGTAAACAAACATGTGCTGAGGTTAGTGCCCCACTAGATGAGCTATAAATCAAAGGTACTGACCCATTTCAGCCATTAAAATCCCATGATCCTTTGTGTGAATGGAGAGACAGAACTACGGATCAAAGTTTATGTATTCCACGATGCTTCAGGGATTTTCTGACATTTTTCACTAAGATGGCAAGAAACCAAGATGTCAGCTGGAAAACATTAAAAGAACACTCTCTTTTTTGACAAAACCAAAATATATCAGCATTCATAACTTTCTTTTTCTTTTACTATTTTCCATTCTGTGAGAAAATTTGCAGGATTTTTTGCCTCCTATTCTTAATTTTAGGAATAATACAAAGTTCTCAGCTGCTTTAGATCATTTTTCAGCCAGAATAGCTCTAGCAATACCCTTAGTTTTTTAATTCTGTCCTGTGAAAACTTACACTGGGGACTCTGATCTGAGATAAATGATGTCCAAATACTAAGTGGGTAGGTTGTTGACCACCCCAAAAATTTGTGAGCTTCTAAGGAAGAGTTCATGGTAAGATAGTCAAGTTCTTGATGCCTATAAAAAGCCTGCTGACCATATCTCTGAAAAATTACTGATGCTTACTTTTACCCTAAAAATTCAAATGTGAAACTTCATTTCAACTAAAATATAAACATATGTCAAAGTGACAATGGCAGATTTTACCAGAAAGAATTTAAATAACTGTTATGTTTTAGAATGATGATATTTGTAATCACCTCTGAACCAATTTTGACTTTCTGCATGAATTTCGCCATTATATTCCTCTGACATATTATTCAAATAAACTCCTCATTAAATGAACTTATTTCTCATGGAATGAGAACAAGTCCTCACACTGTAAAATTCTGCCATTTTCTTCCATAGGACAGAAATTTTGCCTTTGGGCTGTTCCCAACTAAAGCAGTACTGTTCTCTTTGATCTGTTTCTGAGCTGGTGATATTTTGTTTCTATAGGGTGTGTATTACACTTTCAAAATAAAGAGCAGCTGTCTGTTTAGTTAAGTACCATGGGAGTATTTAAGTGAGCATATCCCAAAATAATTTTGTGTTTTGTGGTATTTTTACACTTGTTCTTGAATCATTGTAAAATCTGGTGTCAATTCTCTTCATGCTAAATACAAACCCAAATGATTATACACAACCTTCAATGAAAAAAGCTAGAAACAATAGGAAGAAATTTAAGCAACTCTTATAACGTATGTCCCTCTTTCCACAGAAACTTTAGAAATCTTCCGAGAGCAGGCATGATCCTTGTTTTCTTGCAGTTGAAGGCACACCACATAAAAACAAAATCATAAGTTATTTGGCCTAAGATAAATGAGGAAAATTATGACAAATGAAGTCATTTATGCTTATAAAAAGAGATCCGAAATTTTTCACAAGTGGTGTAAAATTTACTCTTCTTCCAAATTTTTATTACAGTACTAGAACCAAAACTTCCATATATGTGTGTATATACCTATGGATGTAACTTTTGAGATTCCAGTAAGT
Organism: Myiotriccus ornatus; assembly: GCA_036023395.1. Taxonomy (NCBI): domain Eukaryota; kingdom Metazoa; phylum Chordata; class Aves; order Passeriformes; family Tyrannidae; genus Myiotriccus; species Myiotriccus ornatus. The sequence goes on from JAYRBT010000114.1 coordinate 96,575,859, forward strand.
AGACAGTTTTTTTCTGTAATTCTGCTCTGTCAGTTTTCTTAATAAACAGGTGTTGCATTCTGGCAATATCATCTTGCACATTATGATAGTCTCTACTTCACGTTGCTATTCCACATACCAGATAAAGGTGAAGAATGGGATTTACACCCCTTGAGTTTAGATTTCTGCCTGTAGCTGAAGTCAGTCCCTTTGTGGGGTTGTGAGGGAAAAGGACTCTTTTATGGTGCAGCTCCTCTAATACACTTCTGACTTACTTCAGTTGTCTACATGAGAATGAAGTTAATACTCCACAAGCTCAAAACATCACAAATGTAGACATATAAAACACAGTGTCATGGGTTTGCTTGTTCTTAGAAACTAAGCAGGAATTTTTTCCTTCCCCCTTCCCACTGTGTGAAAGGGATGCTGAATGGGCAGATTGACTGTGGCTTAGGCAATTGAGTAACACAAAAGAAGTGGCTGCTAAAACCACATTCCAAGTCGAGGGCTCTCAGGATCTTTTCTGTGGGAGGGGTGAGGAGTTCTTTTTTTACTTTTTTTTTCTCTCTCCACTCCTGGGAAATGGTGGGAGGACCTCGGTAGCTGCCAAAGCTGGAACAAGATCAGGGTAACAGGAGCTCTGCTTTGTTCTTGGCCTGGTTGCCAGCTGGGAATTTTGCTTGGATTTTCATCTGCGAAGAACTGTTCGGGAGGTCTCTCCTCCTCTATTATTTTTCTTTTGGCAGCAGTTCTTGTGCATACCAAAGGAGAGGGGGAGCTACATCACACGATTCAGCCATCAGGACAGACATTTTTTGTGCACATCAAAGGAGAGGGGAAAGCCAAACCATACAACTCAGCCAGCAGGACAGAGTGAGTTCCCTTTGGGAAGGACATTTTTCTTTCTTTCCCTCCTCTCTCCATTTTCCTGGTGATTGGGAGGGAAGATCTCTATTGTCAGCTTCTCCAGCACACCCGGGGGCTACCCCATATGGCAACCACCGGTGATCCAACAGTGCCCCCTGCTGACTGCAGTTAGAATTGCACCAAGGGGCGCAAACTGAACTGTTTACCTTTTTGTTTGTTTGTTTTGAAGAAGATAATTTTTGGGTATAGGATTATTGTTTGGTTTTATTTTGTGTTCTTTTGTTGTTCTGCCAATATACTTATATCTTTTATTAAAGGACTGTTATTTTTCTTTTCCCCACATTTTTCTCAATTAGAGCCTTTTCATTTTGGATTTACAATTGCTTAGAGTAGTTTGGGTCTTCCTCATAACTCATCCTCAGCAAAATACTTATGTCTCATTTAAACTGAGACACACAGATATCTACATTAAGCTTAATGAACTATTTCAGGGCATAGTGGGGGCTGCAGGCTGCTTGTGAGTGGTTGCTGAAGGAGCTGGAGGCCCTCTGGGGTGGCAGGAGAGGGTGCAGCAGCCGAGGCATGTCTTACCTGCTGACTACGAGTAGGGCAGCTGGGGGCACTGGGGCAACCCCATCCCAGGCATTGGACACCTGGCTGGTGACTGGGGATGGGACAAAGCTGGACTGGGAAGTGAGCCCATGAGTGGGGTTTGCATTTCACATCGACAGAGAATGTGCTCTGCCATGGGCATTGGTGTGCAGCATCTTTAGCAGAGAGCAGGAGGGGAACAAGCCAGGGTGGGGAGGGAGCCCGGCTTAAAAGCAGATCTCAAGCAAAACGATTTTCCAAACGCATGCAAATGCTAGAGCTCTATTAATTATTTTTTTCTAGAAAAAATATAAGGTTTGTTGTACTTTATGGAATCTTCTTTATCTTTTCAATCTAAGGTTTTACCCTGTTAAAATAAAGACTGCTTGATATTTAACAGCTATCTCCTGTGAAAGCCATTTGCAGCTAAAGTGAATTTCTGATGCATCTTAAAAAGCTAGAAATTTTTGTTTAAGAGAAGTTTTTATTTAATTACCCTGTCACTACATAAATCAGATAGACAGGACTGAAATTTATTTAACAAAGTATTCCTTCTTCTGTAGGCTCTGAAAACACTTTGCTAGACCAATCTGAATTAGCAGTAGGACTTTTTTACTCACTATGCTTATACATAACTACAAAGGTGTCTCAGTTTAAATGAGACACAGGGTTTTGTTGAGGATGAGTTATGAGAAAGACCCAAACTCCTTCCTCTAAGCAATTGTAAATCTGAAATTAGGAGGCTCCAATTGAGGCGAAAAGAAATTGTGGAAAAATTAAAAAAACCCAGCCTTTTATTAAAAGATATATGTGTATTGACAGAAAAAAAACAAAAGAAAACAAGTAAACCAACCAAACAATACTCCTATACCCACAAATAATCCCCTTCAAAACAAACCAGTAAACAAGGAAAGAAAAAAATAAACAGTTCAGTTTATGCCCTTTGGTGCAATTCTAACCCCAGTCAACAGGGGGTGCTGTTGGATCACCAGAGATGGAGAACCTGCAGTGTTCCGTGCTGGCTGGCAGGGGGCACTGTAGGATCACTGGTCGTTGCCACGTGGAGTGACACCCTCCGGGGTGTGTTGGAGAAACCAAAAAAAAATTAGTTTCCCTCCCCCCCCGCCCTGGGAAAGGGGAGAGAGAGAAAACAACAAAACAAAAAAAAAATCAAAAAGAAAACAAAAAAGTCCTCCCAAATGGGGGAAAACTCACTCTGTCCTGCTGACTGAATCGTGCGGTATAGTTTTTCCTCTCCCTTTGATGTGCACAAGAACCACTGCTAAGAAACAAACAAACAGGAACAGAGAAGGGAAAAAAAAAGCAAAACACAACAGTTCCTCTCCGATGAAAATCGAGCAGAATCCACAGCTGACAGTGAAGCTGAGAACAAAAACCACTCTGAGCTCCTACCTTGTTCCAGCCTCAGCAGCCAGCCAGAACTCCTCCCCACCCCAATTCCCAGGATATGAGATTCTGAGGGCCATTAACTAGAAGGCAGCTTCTTTTGTGTTACTTAACTGTCCACTTAACAGCTCTGCAGGCAGTGGGGAGGGGGAAGGGAAAAAATTCCTGCTTAGTTTCTAAGAACCAGCAAAATCATGACAAAAGGTCTTTCTTTATTAGAAAAGTTATGAATGAGTTTTTTAATTATTTTTTTAGAAGAGGAAAAACCCAACTTCTTCAGTTTTAACAGCAGGGAGAAATCTGACTTTAGGTACACTGGAAATTTAGGAGCAGCAATGGACCTAACACTTTAAAAAGTGTTACTGAGACATACTTACATTTTTAATAAGAATTTGTGATGAGGAAGCTGAAAGCTTATTAAATGTGTGAAATATAATCCTTTTACACCATCAGTTTGCCTATGTACATAAGATTGTTGAAAATGTGGAAATCCGGCAATATTTCTCTGCTTTTGACACCCAAACTGCTTTCCTGCCTCCAGTGACATCATATCTACCCTTATACCACCACGACTGAACTGTATTCTTACATTCTTGTGCTCATCCCAATTCCAGTTTGCAAGATCAACTATTATTCATGAGGATGCTATTCTGATATCCATGAGAAAAAGAGCTAAACAAATTAGAAATATCTATATATCTTTTAAAGAGCTTTCTAGTTTCTGCAGCAACTTCATTTTCTTTTTGAATAATACCTAAAAATATAATAGTATTATTAAAAAAAGTTAAAGTACTGAGACAGTAAGTTAATGCTAACTACAAGCCTGGATTTACCTGTCCTCTCCTGTCCTGAACCAATTGTCACTTTTTCACTTAGCTGCCCTCATTCTCCTGAGTATGCTGTCTGCAGCACTCCTTTGAGTACTGTCCAACAGAGAAAAACTCTTGTTTTAAAACTCATGTATTGTAAAGCTCCAGGCCATTTATGGGTGAGTCATTTTTTGAATAAAGTTTGGCCTCCTTTCATACAAAACAGGAACTTATACGAACTTTCGGATTTTCCTGTGCTTATTCCCAAAGTGAAGCTATATTTACCATTGATCATTTTTAGAGAAATGTTTGGTTTATTTTCTTCAGACAATGTTTACAGAAGTGCATAGGAGCCCAAGGGCTAGATCAAGTATAGCAAACAAGCAGCTAAGCTTAGGCAAACCTGAAACCTCAGTTCCTGGCTGAAGTAAAATGCATTTTTGCACCCAAGATCTAAACCTTAAATTCTGCCCCTGACAGGAGTTTTCCTGAACAAATAGCTGGAACCTGCCTTCTCCTTTGCAGATAGACCTTAATCCCTTGGAGAAAACAAGACTTTAAAGGGACCCACAGCTGCATTCAAGTCATCCCAGGAGATTGCACTAATCAGGAGTCCAGGCCTAATGCGGGGCCATGGTACACATTGTACGCATTACATCCAGAGTAATCAGTATAAGAAGGCCTTGATCATGTATATGATTTTATTTCTGTTCTTATTAATATATGAAATTAATTGCTTATGTGGCACCTATTTGAAAACTATCTCCTTATTGTTTTTCCATAAGCATGTTATGCCCAATAGGTTTTGTTGCATTAACCTCCCTTTCAAAAAAAAACCCAACAAAACCTAGTGTGAAATGGACTCTTTATGGAATAAAATCTTTCAGTGGCCATGCATGGAGTACAGACTGCATCTCCATTAGGTGAGTCAGAGGAAAGAATCAATGTAACACCTGTACAGATTTAATTTGAGTGTTTCACCCACTTCTATGATCCTCGTGTATAATAGACAGCCTGCTGCAGAAGAATTATATAGATGACTGATTAGCCATTGTTAACAGGTTGACAGGGCATTCTCTGATAACAGTGTGTTGAATCCCTCCCTTAAATTCATACTGCATGGAGAGAAATACCACTGCCACCATCTTTCTTATACTTAATAATTGTTCTGTGACTGTAGGTACAGACATGTGAACAGGATTTAAACTCACCTTTTTTTTCCTTTTGCTTTTTCTCTTTTTCCAAACAGGTATGGAGGAGTCATTTTAATTTAAGGATCCTATCTGAACTACCTAAATGTCTATGATAGGGAAAACCATGTTTACCAGTTCTATGGGGTTTTTATTGCTTGTTTTACACTAAATTACTCTGAAAATAATGACTGCAAAGTGTTAAAGCTGATCTGTGTTTCCTTGTCTGTGCATGTGTGGGTGTTTGACTGTGTGTACACATGCTCTTTGGCAACACACTTGTCAATCAGCTGGCGGGACATGAAAAACAGAAAAATTCTTCTGATTTAAGAAGACTATTTTGAAAGCATTTCCTCTGTCCCACTTGACTAATACAAAAGAGTCAGAAGACTCTTTCAAGAGCTAAGGCTGAAACCTGAACTATAGACAGCCACCAGCACTGACATTCAGCTCTCAGAAGTTTCACTGAAGTATTCCAGTTGCTCTAATTTTTCCTTTTCTTTTAATGTTTGAAAGCTGATCTAAATAACATATTTCTTTTATTTCCAAATTTTGCTGAATAATTTCTTTAGGCTTTACTTAAAATGACACAGAAGTCATATTTTGATTCATACTGAATTGCTCACTTTATTGGCTATCTGAGAGGTTCAGCATGTTTCCTTCTTTTGTTTTAAACAGGGCATATTCTGTTATCCCATGAGGTCCATCAAACATATCAAGTGGATGGAATTAATCTATTCAGTAAATGGAAGCTACAAAAAAAAAGAAAAAAAAATAAGATTAAGACTTCTCAATCCACCATATTGCCTGATCCAGTCAGTAAGGTCTAATGTCCCCTAGAGTCAAAACATCATAGAAAATATTTCTGAAGTCAAATCCTATGCCTGAGCCAAGTTTTCCTTACAGGGAAGATATTCACTGGAACTTCAGCAATATTTTAATAAAAGCATAGGCAATTTTACAGACTGGTATATATACACAGAATGATCCAGTTTCCAAATCCAAAGTAAGGGTGTAGAAAATAGATGAGGTAGAAATTTTGGAAGTGTTTATATAAAGCCCTGCATATGCATTAGGACTTTATTACATCTTTTAACTAATATTTTGTTTGGTAGTTTTGAGCAAATTATTGGGGTTTCATTTTAATATACCTTTGAAAATAAGCAAAATATTTGAATTGCTGTCAGACACAACGTGGTACATGCCAAGAAAGCAAAATTTGAACTTGCCAAGGAACCTGACCTCAGGTGAATTCTTCTTTCCTTCCAAATGAGATACCACAGAATGGAAGATTACGAATAAGCTTTGGAGACAAGGGGTATCAGCAGAATACTATATGCAGATTGGGGTAGAAGTCTGTTTGCAGACTTTTCTCTGAGTTGAATCCCAAGATAAGCAGGTTGCTAGTGAAACTGTATGAGATTGGATGTAGTTGATGACATTGTGGCACACACAGAAAAGGGCAGATAACAACTATGCTCTGCATAAATTAAGGTACATGGACTTTGGGATGCAGAAAATTATCTTTTAGAAGACAAGGTGAGAAAAGGTGAGTGGGTGCAGGAATCTGTCAGCAAGTTGTAGAAAGAGCAATTGTTACAAGGTGAATGCTGAAATAGGTGCACAAAAATTTTAAGTGGAGCTCACAGCTCATGACATATATCGATGCTAACAGTGAAAGTTATTTTGGGAAAAACCTGAATCAAAAGGCAAAAGATAGAGAGAAAAAGGAAGGAAAAACTCTCCTCAGTGGCCAGTGGGAAGAGAAGTGATGGGAGTCCCCGCGTAAGCAACCACCCCAAAGCTCCCCTCCAGTGCATCAGGTCTCCATCATAACACTCTCCTGCAGTAGGGACACAAGCTCTTCATCAAGACCTGTTCAAATACTTGTTGGTGGTTCCTGATTATATGCTCCTATCTCTGACTGGCACGTCCTGGGTGCGACTGGTGCTGCATTCTCACTGCTAAACTCAGTGAAAGTGTATTACTGGATGTATGTATAAAGTATGTAATGTGCCCCAAAGACCCGAACAAGGGGAAGCGTGGTAAAGACTGAGTGTTTCTCCTGCCTGACACGACTGCTTCCTTTGAGAACCCACCACAGCCCCACTACCAGCTTACCAGGTGCAAGGCCATGAGAACACATCATGGAGAGGAAAATCCAGCCCCAGAGCCCTGGGATACCCTGTGGCTGGGGTGATGGGCACCACTGCTGGGGAAAGGCAGGATGCTCACCTGCAAACAGGAGGTGGTCCGTCAGTAGGAATGAAGCTAAGTCATCAAAAGCATTCTGCAACACTATGCACACACACAGCAAATTAGCACCGAGCATCACCATTTTCTGAGGAGGCTGTGGAGTATAAAAACCATTTTCTGAGCTGTGAGTCATAAAACAATTTTGTTGCTGCAGCCATTCATCAGCCTCAGCTCTCTAAAATTAGATACTAAGGATCCAAATCAGCAGAATATTTTCTACATGTGCATGGAATTCAGGCAAAACTTCAGATGTAAAATTTGAGTATTCTTTTCCTTATCTTTAGGATCATCATAATTTACCTATCTTGTAAAAATCTTAGAACATCTTGAAAGACAATGGAAAAATTCAGAAAAAAATTACTTTGAGAGCATTCAGTGTTCAGACACTTGGGAACTTCTTTTAACAAAGAGTTTACTTAATTAATATTTTCTTACTTTAAATATTTTAGACTTTTACTATTCTCTATCATGATTAATATAATAATTCAAATTATCTTAAATTTTAATCTGTGTGCTCTTCCAGTGTTTTGAAGTAATTAAAGAGCAGTATAGTATTTACTCTGGAAAATCCAAGATGTCTTCTTATTTTCTTTGTGAACAAAAGTAAACAGCTTTATTCTTATCTAGCTCCAGACTAACGAAATAAATAAGCAAATAAGTAAAAATAAAATAAGGTAAATAAAACCCAACCAACCAATCAAACAGCCCCTCAAACTGACATATTTCCTCAATGTCACATATTTGAATTTCAGTCACATAAATGCTTTATTCTCAGGCACTAACATATCCACCAGAAATATAGCTTCTTTGCTCTCTATTCATCCCCATTGTCACTTTTACATGCCATCCTTTTCGAATCTTTAGATTCCTGGGTTGGATAATCTTTATCCAAAAACCAAATTAGAAACATATAAGCAAGACAGATCCATATTCTATGAAATGCAGATTTATAAAGGACAATTGCATTTATACCAATGTATGGCAATATTTCATATTGTCATTTTAGCTGGTATTTATATCCTCAATGATCTCTGCACATGACTCATGGTTAACACACTGTGTCTTGATTTCAGCTATCTTTTTATGCAGCTTTGAAGGTGACTTTTGAGTTTTCTCATGTGCACAGTTACTTATAAAAATGTCTGTGATTTTTTTTTCCCTTTTTGATAAATTTGACTGTGTTTTCAGAAAAGAAAGCTCGTTTTTATTGCTGTTGGTTGAGCTAGTTTTAAGTAGGATCCTACTGCCTCCTAATAAAACTTCCACAGAATCACAGAATCACAAACTGGGTAGGTTGGAAAGAACCACAGTGAGTCATCTAGTCCAACCTCCCTGCCCAAACAGGGTCATCTTAGAGCACATTGCACAGGATTGCATCCAGATAGTTCTTGGATAGCTCCAGTGAGGGAGACTCCACAACCTCTCTGGCCAATCTGTTCTAGTGCTCAGTCACCTGCACAGTAAAGAAGTTCTTCCTCAGATTCAGGTGGAAATTTCTGTGCACCAGTTTCTACCTGTTGTCTCTTGTCCTATTGCTTGGCTCCACTGAGAAGAGCCTGGCTCTGTCCTCTTGGCACCTTCCCTTCAGATACTTGTATACAAGGATGAGGTCCCCTCTCAGGTGTCTCTTTTAGAGGCTGAAGAGTCCCAGCTTCCTCAGCCTTTTCTCATAAGACAAATGCTCCAGTCCCATAATTATCTTTGTTGCCCTCTGCTGGACCTGCTCCAGGAGCTCCATGTCTCTGTTGTACTGAGGAACCCAGAACCAGATCCAGCACTCCAGATGTTGCCTCACCAGGGATGAGTTGAGGGGCAGGATCACCTCCCTCGACCTGCTGGCAATGCTCTTCCTAAAGCACCCCAAGATACCATCAGCCTTCTCGGCCACTAGAGCAAACAGCCAGGTCAGGGACAGCTTGCTGTCCACCAGGACACGCAAATTCTTGTCCACAGAGCTGCTTCTGAGCAGATCAGCTCCTGTACTGATGCAGGGAGTTGTTCATCCTCAGGTGCCAGACCCCGCATTTGCCTTCCTTGCATTTAAAACAGTTCTTTTCTGCCCATCTCTTCGACCTGTTGAGATCCTTCTAAAGTGCAGCACAGTCCTCTGGGGTACTGGTCACTCCTCTCAGGTTGGTGTTGTCAGTGAACTCACTGCCATGAGTTTATGAGGCTGAGTTTTGATAGCAAGGGGGCTATAGAGGAGTGGTTTCTGTTAGAGACTGCTAGAAGCTTCCACTGTCCAATGAAAAGCCAATGATAACCAGCTTCAGGAGGGATTTCCTGCTGCTGGCCAAGGCTGAGCCAATTAGTGTGCTTCTGTGATAACATTTGTAAGGACAGAGGAAGAGAGGAGTTGTGGCGCAGTCCCGGAAGGGAGGAGTAAGAACAGGCAAACATCAAGGTCAGTGCAGCGGCAGAGGGAAGGGTAGCCTTCCCCTCCCCGTCCCACAGGGGCAGGGGTGAGAGTCAGAGCCAAGGCCCCTGCAGTCTGTGGAAGACCAGTGGGGTGCAGAGACCCCTCCCTGCAGCCCATGCTGGAGCAGGTGGATGTATAAAAGAGGCTGTGACCCCTGGTGGTGTGGTGTGACCCCAAGATGGAGCAGGGTACCTGCTGGAGACCTGTGGCCCATGGAGAGAGAGCTCCACTCTGGAGCAAGATTTTCCTGGGTAAGACTCATGGCCCTGTGGGCCACCCACATTGGTACAGCTTACCTGTGAAGGACTGCACCCCCATGGGGAAGTGACCCACGGGACAGCAGATTTGGAAGGACTGCTGCCCGAGGGGTGGGTGGGATCACGCTGGAGAGGTCCATGAAGGACTGTCTCCCATGGGAGGGACCTTCACGGGAACAGGGGAAGGACTTAGGGTGGTGGCCCCCCTGTAGCCCATAGTGAAGACCATAGTGACACACGTGTCCGCCTGTAGACTATGGAGGACCTTTGGAGTGAAGAGACCTGAATGCATTCCATGAGGGAGTGACCAACGGGACAGCAGAATGAGAAGAGCTGTTGCACGAGGGATGGACTGACCACCCCCCCTTTCCCATCCCCCTGCACTGCTGGAAGGGGATGAGGAAGAGCATATAAGGAAGGGGGTGGAGGGGAAGGTGTTTCTAAGACTGTTTTATTTCTTGCTTTTTGGCTTTTATCTTGTTAGCAATAAATTTAAGTTCTACCCCCACTTTGAGTCTGTTTTGCCTGTCAGTAAGCGAGTCTCCCAGTTCTCATCTCTACTCAGGAATCCTCAGCTGGTTTTTTCTCTCCTCTGTGAAGTTGCAGAGTGGGGGAATATGCAGCTGGTTTTGGTGGGTATTTCAAATCCAGCCAGGATCAAAACCAACACACTCACTGAGGAGGCTTTTGCCCCTACATCCAAGTCATTGTTGAGTAAGTTAAATGATACTGTGTCCATTATCAAACCATAGTGAACACCACTAGTGGCAGGCCCCTAGCTATACCCTTTGTCACTGATTATGACCCTCCAGGATCTGATTTTGAGCCAGCTCTCAATCCACTTCTCTGTTCAGTCATATAGATCACAGTTCCTGAGTTTGCCTATGAGGATGTTGTGAAGGACAGTGTCGAAAGCTTTGCCTGCTTTTGCTGCTTCTCCTTTCTGAGCTTCTCTTTAGATTTCCAGGCACCAATACAATATGTATTTCTTCTCGTTAATTAATAATTTGAAAAAGGGCATGAGAAAAAATTTAGATATTTTAAATGCTTTTGTATTTAATAACTGTAGAAGATAGTCAACAAATATGTAGATACATTTAAAAACTATGCTTTGTCTGTTGAACGAAGCAATTTCAAAAGAAATAACATAGTGAATGTAAAATACTTTTCCAAAGGCTTATGAATGGTTGCAAACACAAAAACATGCATAAAGCAGAAAAAAAATTTTCAAATGCTGCCTAGACCAGAGATAGCAAGGATTTAGTCACAAAGATTGACAAAATATTTATGTCACTTCCAATGGATATCAAAAATCATGTTTGAAGTAGTAGCACTTAGGTTTTCCCACCTGTGCTTTTAAGAGTTTTTCCTTGCTTTATGTCTCAAATTCATATTGCGTTTTCAAAGGAACAGCTGAACAGTAGTACCCTGTTTCTGCATTGTAAGGCAGAACAGCAATGTACTGTGGTACAATGGGTTTACTTTAAGGCATTATAAGATAACAGGGAATTTCTAATGTGCTCCATTTATCACTCTGAAGTAAAAAATGCACCTACAATATAAAGGGAGAGAAAATACTAAACTCTTGCTATAATATTTTTTTAAAAAAATAAGAAAACTCAATTGGTCTTGAGCTCTTGTCTCTTACAGTAAAAAGAATCAATTATATGTTTACAGGGTCTACAATTGAAAGGTAGAACCACAAAGGAATACTCAGTTTATCTCCAAATGATTTGGTAGTTCTACACACCACAACATAGAGACAGTGATTAGCACTCCTAGGTATATCACAGAGAGGACAACTTTGGGGTTCCTTCCTGCCAAAAGGTGCATAGAGTGTTGCAGACATACCCGTAAAGTTCTAGGGTTGGTGAGCTTACTGCAAGACTGACAAATTGACATCTACTTCACCTTATCCCCAAAGGCAGCAGTCAATAGCAGGGCAGGCATTGTTCATTATCAACAACATGGATCACACAAACTACACGTTCATCAAATGTGCAGATGATGTCAAACTAGGAATGACACAAGATCAGATGGTATTATCTACAACAGAATAAACACTGTCAAACCTGTAGGAAACTAACAAGCAGATGAAGCTCTAGGACTGCTGCAGAAAAGACTGGTCAGGATAAATACACATTTTAAGTTTGCATAAAGATCATGTCTATTTTAGCAAATAAGGCCTGGGCTTGTGGTTGATATTTTCCTCATAATCATCCATGTGGGGTTTTAACCCATATCACTTAGAGTTCTCCTATATAAGTCTGGGGCTCTGAGCACCACTTCAAGTACCCAGTGTGATTTGCTCCAAGATTGCTCCAATACTGATTTCTGAGATTAAGATCTTAACATGAAATCCACAAATAAATGAATCATTCAGATTGAGAATAATTCTGAATTTATAAGGTATGAAGTAATCATGGCATGGGGCCATATATTGAACAAGACAATAAAACACTGAAGACCACAGCTGTGCTGTGCTGGTTTGTATTAAAAAAGGATATTATACAAGCATATAGCTAAGGAAGCAAAGCATAAACACAAGGGACAAAAGTCACAGACAGTCTTCAAACTATCATATCCCTACTTGAATTTGTGGTCTTAATAAATTGTTCTGTTGTTGTTTTGTTGCTGGTTTTACGTAGTAAATCTATTCTTTTTTCTTATGCTGGTCTGATTTTCTCTGCCTTCCTGCCGCAGATCTTCAGGATAAGGATGTAAAAATCCCACAGAAGGAAGACATTAGCTTCCAAGAGTTAGGCTATCCAGCACTGTGAAGCTTTCTTAATGACAGAAGCAAAGGGAAGAGTCAGAAATCGCTTTCACATTGCATTCCTGACCTAGACTGAATTGGTTCCACTCATTTTTCCTATTTCCTGTGTGAGCAAAGCCTTCCTTTCCTCCTGCATTTGTATATCAACCAGGATGTCTCACACTGTCAATGCTGAAATCCATCTCCAGTTTGCAACCACCTCCTGTCCCTACTTCCTTACTAGCCTCTCTAGCTTTGACAATATCAACATTGCAGTGCGAGTATTTCTGGTATATTGATAAGCAGAAGAGTAAATTTAACATTTAAAAAACTTTGCAACCACTGGAAATTCTGCTTCTGGTCTCAGTGAGACTGAGATGACCTCTTGAATAAGCAATACATACTGGCCTGTTGCTTATAATAATAATTTTCATAATTAATCCATCATAGTTTTCTAAAAGACAGCTTAAGTGGTCACAGAATTTCCAGTTCACTATATCATATGGGCACTGTAAACTGGAAGTCTTACACTGATACTGTAAAGGTGGTTTAATATTTGTTTATAAAGCTGGCATAGATATTTGCAAAGTATATCCTTGGAAGAAATTAGGTCTGGATTGCCATGAGTCACATAAAACAAGTTTCTGTCATGAGCCATCCTTGGCCTTCTCTGCACATATTTAATCAGCAGAGATATTCAGATTTAGACTGGCCTGGCTTATAGCCACATAACATTGGAGTAGGGCCCAGTGTTGGAAATGCAAACTTTGTGACCGAAGTCAGCTTGAGTGAGAAATCATGAGTTTGTGACTCATGGCAGATTAATTGGTGTGTGTGGAACTCCATAATAATTTGTCTGTATTGGTCCTGAATATGCTGTGTGAATTTCTAATCTAATAGCCTGGAAATCCCTTTATTGTTCTCTATTTAGATGTGTAGATCTGCTTCCTATTCGTTGCAGAGCTTTTGGAATAATGATTGTTCTGCAGGATTTCAGGCAACAGTATTGGGGAGCAAGAGTAAAGAAGGATTCTAAAGATGATGCATCTGTGATCAGCCAGCTCTATAAAAATTTTCAGGCAGAATTACATATGAGTACTACAATTGCTTCTCTCAGTTATGTGAATTATTTTCATTGTGTAGTAAATCTTCAGTATCAGCATGAAGTTTTATGGCAGGTAAGAAACCTCTGTATGATTACCTTACTAATATTATGTTCTATGCAATCGCCATTAATTTGGGCAACATCCTGGAGTGGCTTGTAAATATTTGTAGTATTTGTAAATATTTTCATAAATTGTTGTATTTGCATAAGTAGTCAATCACCACCATCATTTTATATCATTCTCCTTGGCATGAAGACATGTTCCTTCATCTTAGGAGGGCAGTCGTGAAAGGGTCTATGAGGATCCATGAAAGCTAGAGACAAAGCTAAAAAGTAGAAAGAATGAGGAGGCTTTAAGCTACTTCTAGTGATTTCTAACACATGCCATGTAAAATCTGCCCTGAACAATGAGAGAGAGACAGTGATTTAGAGTCCAGAAGTTTTTATGAATGAGCTTGGTGATGTCACAGCAGTTGAAAATGCTGAAGATAAAAAGCGAGAGGAAAAAAAGGAGGAGCACCTGAGACAGAGTGAAGGGAAGAGGATGTTATAAAAGAAATTTAAATTGCCATATGTTGTAGCAATATTGGAATAAAAAGCAGAAGTGTTTTCTTTGACGTAAATAAAAGGCACATGAAGTGGGAAGGGAAGAAAAGTAATTCTCGCAAGAAAAATTGCTAACGTTGGAAATAAGTTGAGTCAGAGATGTTAAGCTATAGATCATTTCTGCTTAATTTTCAAAGCAAAACCTACCTACCAGTGTAATATTTTATACAGCTCTGTAACATCACAGAGTCATAAAATCATTCAACCTGGAAGAGAACTCACACTGACTCTACTGCAACCTTCTGCTCAAAACAATCTACATTGATTACAGACTAGGTTTCTGAGGTCTTTGAACAGGAAGGTCTGTAAAACCTGCAAGGATGGATTATGGAATCTCTCTGGGCAAGCTGTTCCAGTTTTGCATACTAACTTGTTTTTCCACTCACCATGTCCCTCAGTAGAGAGGGCTCCATCTTCTCTGTAACTTCCATGCAGGTGTTGCAAGGCTGCTGTGAGGTTCCTCCATCTCTGCTCCGGGCTACACAAGCCCAGCTCCTTCTGCCTCTGAGTGAGGGAGAACAATCCCTTCTCTATTAGAACACTCAGGATGCTGTTGGCTCTTGCTGGTGCCAGGGCTCACTCCCAGCTCAGGCTCAACTCACTGCCCACAAACTTCACAAGGGTTTATTCTGCCTCCTCTTCCTCCTGTTGGCTAATAAAGATATTATACAGAGCAGGCCCCAGGATAGTGTCCTGAGGTACTTCACCTGCTTCAGGTATTTAGGTGAAGCACAATGCATTGACACTACTGCATGGGCTCAACAACTCGTCCAGTTTCTCACACAGCTGGTGGTGTCCCAGTCTAGACAGTGATACAGCTTTTACTGCTCAAGTTGCAGACATGATAATTGATGTTTAATGTGCATGTCAGAGAGCATCTGACAAGCTCTTGCTGAGAAGGGTCTGTGGTAAGTGCAAAGACACCACTGGGAGTTGTGGGGTTTGAGGCAAATGTGAGCAAAGGAAACCTCTTCACTGATCCAGATGATTTCGTGGGAGTTTTGATTACCTGCAGAAGGCCATAAATTGGCCTAAACCAAGCACCTTATTATTTCTAAGTAACTACTGGAAGTTGTCAGTCATCACAGTCCCTCTATGGATCTTCTTAGTCATAAAATGGCAAATAGCCAAATGTATCTGTTCCATATATACTAGTTCCAGTATTTTTCATGTCAACACTGAAATGCAAATTAATGCAAATGTTATTGCAAGTCCTGTTACATTTGAAAACTAAGTGAATATACCACGGATGGCACTGAACGTCGTGGGAGTCACTCTAACCAAACAGGCACTTAGGGGAAATGTTACTGCATGCAATCAAGATGCTCTGCTGCTGAGCTCTGCCCAAAAATATAACTGCATCTGGCAAGTGGAGCTGAAAGAAGGTCCCTGAAGCCAAGGCAGATGTTTCCTTCCTTCAAACCATTGCCATTACAGCTGAAATTTCACTACATCACTCTAAATGAAAGAAGGAGGGGAAAAAGAGTCTCTGGTATTATCAATCAATCTTAGACCCCTACTTCATAACTGCCTTCACTTGATATTATTAGAGCAACATTTAAGGTGTCTGAATCAAAGCATATATTACACTGCTGATGTATAGAGTTTATGGGAGGGTGAACATCCTAAAGAGAGAAATTATTTAAATTTCTTCTGATAGGTACATCAGCCATTGTATGCTGGCTAGGAGCCTGGTACCTGTAATATTTTGCATTCCTCCTTCTTTTATCATTTAGATGTGCTTGTTTAAGTAGAAAAGTATGAAATATAGTAAAACTATCCCACTGTTTTTTCTCCCAACTTCAATCTTTGAAAACAAAATGAGGAAAACTTCTTTGGTTTTCCCCTTTCTCTTGCACACGAAGTTAATATTCACCAAAATGAGAGCTTGACAAGTTGTCGGATTTATTATATTATTTTGAGTTAGTGTATTTAGTGTTTTCCCAAATAATTTTTAGGATCAAAGGTTAGTTATGTGATATTTTACATAAAATGTAAATATATATTTGAAAGAAAACTATTTCAACATGGCTCTGCCCTAAGGAATTTGGCATGCAGGAAGAGAAATGTTGCATTTTGGTGAAATTTAAACTCTGTCTGTGAAGAAACTAAGTTTTAGAAATCAAAATTTAAATTTTGTTACTTAATTAAGAGGCATAATTATGAATTGCCTCACATAATTTTTGTTCTACAGATATAAGCATCTGAAAACTCTGTACTTGCAGTTAATTTTAAATCCTCTGCAGTGCTGGCTGATTCATTCAGGCTTTCTCAGCTCTTCAAAGTTGAAGAAACAATTGCTGAGGAATTGTCCCTGCTTCTTCTAATCCATTAGAAATAAAATGTATGAGTTAGTGAATCCTTGAGAAGATGGGATTTTCTTATTTACTGTTGAAGTTCACTCATATCCAACCTCATTAGTTACACTTTTCAAATGACTTGCATTTTTTTCATACTGTAACTTATGACACTAGGAGCCCTCTTAAACCAAGCACTGCTGTTTTAAGTATAATTCAGATAAAAATACACCTCATACAAATACACATTAAGTAGAGAAAATTCATGGTAATATATAAACAACAGTGATATTAATGAATGGAAATTCATACTGGGAAAATTCAACAGAATTTCACTTTTGCATCAAAATCCTAAAGTAGTGTTATTCTGAACAGATAGTTATGGTAACTGCATATCCTCCAGTTTAACTACAACACCCATACTTCTATTATGGCTAAAAATACAGAGAACAGATCAATGCTATACTGTAAGCTAGATAAGGTACTTTATCAGAGGTAGGAATTATTTAAATTAATTAGCTACATGGCTCTTTTATGGTAATGATGCTAATTTATATTCAAGTGTCCTTCTGTAGTAGAAGATATTCTTTGGTTTTTCTAGCAGTTGTAGGAAAGCATACAAATAAAAACACTGTGACTTTATCTGAACATATGGGAGAAATGACATATCTGTATTTCTCAGGACCATATTTGGTCTGCTGGCAATTACATTAAGCTTGATTTATTACTTGCATTAAATAGGTGAGCATCAAAAGGTCAGAACCACAAATACAGTACTTTGGCATTGAGGACAGTGAAACTAACTTTATCTACCTTCACTATGGATATGGCTCACAGTTCAGAAGACAGAATATTACGGGGACCTCCATTTACTCAAAGTTGGGAGTAGAATTCAAATTCACTTTCAAAAGACAAAATCTTTCAGAAAAGTAAAAATCCTTAGGCTGAGTAGAAATGCAAGAAATTTAAACAACAAGCCAGATATGTATAAGAATTTGAAACTTAAAAAATGTAGAAATGTACTTAGTGGGACTTTAAAAGCATCAAAAGCCAAGAATTCAGTGTTCAAAACTATGGTCTAAGAGCCTAATCATAGCTTGAGCTATTTCCTTATTTAGATTTGGTTACTGAAGTAAATAGAACCATTTGCTTATATCAGTATCAATTTTAGACAGGTGTTGGAATGACCGACTACTGTAAACTTTTGACAGGGATAAAATTTATTATAAAGCCAAAGCAGACATACTTACTAGCATAACAATGATAGTACACCAGCTGCACAGTTAGGAAAAAAATCCCCTTAGAAAATTATGGGAATTTTCTTTCTTTTTCAGTGGTCACTCAAAGTAATGGGGTCTTTTGTGGGATGTTTGACTAAAGAACAGACAATATGGACAAGCCATATTAGTGGGCCTTAAGCCTGAACCAGCAAAAGG
>JAYRBT010000114.1:96593932-96636357 GCA_036023395.1 Myiotriccus ornatus
TCACAGGATAGCAAGTACTGAGTGCTGAAAAGTGTGTTTAACTATTCCCGACCAATCGTGTAAAGACATGTGTGTGTAAGAAAAGTATATAATGGAAACTGTAGCACTTAATAGAGGAGACTCTGCCTTCGATCATATTGATCTGCACGCGGTTTCTCTGTGCCCTCTCCGCCGACAGTCTTTTTGTTGTTCTTTGATTGAGTTGTTTAAAAATATGTTATTATTTTGGTTGTGTGTTGTCTATTGTATGTAGATCAAAGGCAATTAACAGAAATATAACTATAAATTTAGGCATAGAAAAACAAATATATTATTTCTAGAAATAGCTTGTGACTAGCCTGTGTTTACCATGATTTTTTTATTTACACAAATGCTTCATCAATGTTAAACAGTTTTCTCAAATAACTTCAAGGAGGTATCAAAACCAACAATTTCTGCTACCAAATTTGCATCTTTATGAACTTTCTGATAATGCAGCCCACTGCTATTCCAGGATCTGTCTGGAAGTGGCACATTTTAGGTTTGCTGCTCTCCTCTGTCCTGTAAAATACTGCAGGGAAGGATGGGGCTGAGGGAGACAGCGGCTAGGCTTGGGAAACAAAAACTAAGGGCAGAAAACACAGCTGACCTCTCAGCTTTTAGTTTAGAGGCGTAGATAAAAGTGCCTGGCAGGTTCCTCCAAGGTTAGTCCCTCCTCTTGGCCCGCAACCTGTCTGTCCCCCAGCAGAGAGGGTGCTCTAGGGACAGCTGGCTGTCCAGGCACAAAGGACAAGACTGAATCCTGTCCTCTTCAGTGACAGCGCTGACAGGCTGACCTCAGCTCATTACTACAATCTCTTCTTTAAATCCTGCATCTTTTTCAGACCAGATTCCCTTGCATTGCCCAGCCATGTGACTCAGCCTGACAGTCTTGTGTCATTTGATAACTTTACTCAGGGCATCATTGTAGCAGAGTTAGCCTCTCACTGCCTATCAGTCATACTACCAAACTATTATTTAGACAATCTGCTTTTAGGCCATCACATCACCATTTTTAACCCTTCTGTCCACATGTCCTCTTCTCTCCAATAGAGCCAGAATAGGCACGTACATGAACATATTTCTCAAAGCAGCATATAGAAGCATAGTTAAACTTTGCTTCTGGTTCCCTGTGTCCCTGAAAGCAAAATGAGTCACTCTCCTGGAACTGTCCCTGCCCTGCTTCTCCTAGCATCACCCAGATGATAAAGGGTACGACTTTTCCCTGAGTGGCTTCTCTAATAATTTAAGAGCTGTGACTGACAATTCATAGAAAATAAGGGTGAAGAAAAATTACCTGGACAAGTATAAGCTGATGATAAACAATTTAAACCATATTTTACCAGAATATTCATTCTAAGGTAGTGCTGCTGATACTGTCAGTGTTCTCTCTTTCTCTGCATCTCTTCTCTCATCTCTCTTTTTGGCACACTACTTTCTTGGTTTAGGAAGCAGCCTGGTTGCATAGCAGACTAGTGGTTGCTCCATGGCTTAAAGGGCTGGACTAGAGTATACAGTAATGTAGAAACACCTGATGAAACGGGCTGCAGGCTGGTCTCAGGGGCAGCTGTTGCTTCCAACAAAATAATTAGCAGATATTGCACTATGAACACTACCATGCAGCAAAAGCTTTATTTTCTAGAAGCCTAACACTGAGAAGAAAAGCAACAACGAGCCTCTTTCAGCCAAAGGTGCGCAAGAAAATTACTTAGAGAAGTTCTTGGTCTGATCATTTCAGAAATCTGGCTACACAGGAGATAATTTTCATTTCAAAGTAAGCATGAAATTAGGGATTAAGGGGCTGGAGTGTCTCTGTTATGAGGAAAGGCTGTGGGAACTGTGCCTGCTCACCCTTGAGAAGAGAAAACTGAGACGGGACCTCATCCATGTATACAGGTATCTGAAGGGAGGGTGTCGAGGACAGAGCTAGGCTCTTCTCAGTGGATCCAACCAACAGGACAAGACAACAAGTAGAAACTGATGCACAGGAGTTTCCACCTGAATATGAGGAAGAAGTTCTTTACTGTGCAGCTGACTGAGCACTGGAACAGACTGGCCAGAGAGGTTGTGGAATCTCCCTCACTGAAGATATTCAAGAACCATCTGGAAGCAATCAATCCTGTGCAATATGTTCTAGGACACCCCTGCTTGAGCAGGGGGTTCAGACAAGATAACCCCTGTGGTTCTTGCTAAGCTGACCCAGTCTGTGATTCTGCAATTCTGTGAAATGAAAAGACGGACTGGGTTTTATGGTGTGTCTGAAGGCTCACTCTCCGCACAAAAGGTGCTGGCTAGGCCAGTGAGCTCCTTGTCCCATGTACTTTGCAGGTACTTTGTGAAAGCTCTTGTTTTCCATCAGACAGACACCTGCTGAGCACAGGTCTTCAAAGTGGAGCTGCAGGCTCTATTGAACAGAAGGCCACCCAAAGCCTCAGTGTGCAACAAGCAGCTGCAGCTTCCTTCATAATGCCAGTTAGCTTGTAAGGAAAGCTGCTTTCCTACACAGTGACATGAGGAAAGGACCTCTGGATTCATGCACAAGTATCTGGATAAGAGCAGAACTTTCTGACTTGTTCTCAGTCCTAGTGTTCAACTGAAGTAAGCACATTATATTTTGTATCAAAGGAGCACAAAAAACTTGCCTAAAACTGACATCATCATTTGATTATATCAGTATGTTCTGATTCTGAACAAAATCCAGAATAAATCTAAAGAATTCTCTTTGTCTGTTCCCTGTTCAGTTATTTTGATTTTATTTTTTCAGTGTTGAGCAATATCAGTTCCTTTTGCCAAGGCAAATTAATTAATTTATTTGCTTAATTTTCAGTGCTGCCTTTAGCCTATAATTATTGTGTTCAGTGGACTTGATCCTACATTAGTGTATCTTTACACAGCTCCACTTATTTTCAAGAAAAGCAGTTTTTCATGTCCATGTGATAAATATTTGTGTATTAGACAGAAATCTGAGGCTTTGCCAGCACTCTCAGCAGAAATACTAAGCAGTGGATTGGCACACAAATCTCATTCTGCATTTGTGCAAGGTGATGCATCACCTCTGGGAACTGAGGAGCTTGCTGCCAAGGGCCAGCAGCTTCTATGGGGAGACTGGATGGCCTACAGCAGCTGGAGAACTAGCTGCAGGGTTCATAAAGGGCTCATGTCCCCAGGCCATTTGTGGGAGCCATTTTAACTGCCAGTACTGCATGGTGATGCGGGAAGCCTCTCACACTTTAAAGATGAATAGGATGGCTTCTGCTATGGTCAGGAGAGGGAGCAGCAGTTGGCTAAGTGGCAGCTTTTGTCCAGGATGGTGCTTACATGACCATTTGAGTCACTAGTGAGTCAAAAGAGAGGAAAAGAAAGGTGGGAGCTGCAGGGGTTGTCCTGCAGTGCACCGTAAGTGTCAGCATTTGCCAGCTGAAAAAGACACAGGAAAAGCATTTTAACTTCAGGTAGCACAGACAATATGCAATAAGAACATGAACTCCTCAGGTGCCTGTGAGATGAAGGAGCTGGTGCCACCAGGGAATAGGCACGGACAGGACAGCACCTGCCCTCTGCACTGACCATTCTCCTGAGGTACCTCCTGTGCCTGTGGCCAGCCCCAGTTTGCATCACACCTGGGTGTCTTCTGGGACTTCTCTGGAGTAAGAATTGCTTATGACATACACATTACTCTGTATTTGCCCTGCATAGAGAAAAATTATTTTACATCGGTTCCCAAAGAAGGAAGAAATTATAATAAAACAAAGAAAAAACAGAGATTTAACCCTCTCAGCAAATACATCCCGGACATAGTTCTAAACTTTTATACGGCTTAGCATACCATAGATTCACAGAATCATTTATTTTGGAAAAGACGTCTGAGATAATTGAGTCCAACTGTTAACCCAGTACTGCCAAACCCGTCACTAAACCGTGTCCCTAAGTGTCACATCTACATGCCTTTTTATTACCTCTGTGGATGCTGACTCAACTACTTCCCTGGGTAGCCTGTTCCAATGCGTGAAACCCTTTCCGGTTTTTTTTTTTTTTTTTACTAATATGGTAAAATACACCAGAATATTAGGATTACAGAAAAGAATTCAACAGATTTTTCATTGTTTCTTTTTTTTAAACAATCATTTGCTCACATAAGACTACATATAAATTGCCATATGTTTACATGACCCATCACAACAATTTGTGGATCAATCCCTTGCACAGAGTAATTTGTATGTCACTCATAGTTTAATAGTTTAAAATCAGCAGCCAGAGTGAAATGCATGTTTTATGCTACAGCACCATCTACAGTAAGGACTGAGATGTCTTGTGGTAAAGTTTCCATTTTATCAGATGTTAAATCTCACAGTAGGCTTAAATTTACATTTGTCTGTGGATTTGTCTTGATATTCCCAATTTGCAATAACAAAACTGTTTATTTACTGATTAATGAATAAAAACCTTTGCTTCCTGATCTGTTCTTGTTCTTAGTCTGCCTCACTTTTTAATATTTTATAGGCTAATTTGCATTCTTTTTAATTTTATCATACCGTAATCTGTGATAACTCTTTCTAGTTCCATAAAACATAGGAAGTAGTTATATCAGATGTTACAAATAACACATCAGTCCACAACTTAAATCCTGAGTTATGTCACATTATGTTCCAAGCACAGATCTCTTGTCATGGGTTTACCAGCCAGCGCCTCCCGGGGCTGAAAATAGCGTTCCGGGTGTATTTCTGGAGCAAAGCCAATCAAAAGTTTTAGTAACACCTCTGCGAATTACATATTTAAGAAAACGGGAGAAGGGTTGTGGAGCAGCAGGAAAATGGAAGGGCCTGGGCGCCTGTCCCCCACCCCGGGCAAAGTCTGGCCAGGCCCCTTCTCTCCTGTAACAGAGTAGAGAAAAAAAAACTTTAGAGATTAACCTGGACGAGACATAAAGTAATATTTTTTTTCTGTACTATTATCAACCCTTTAATTCTGCTCTGCAAATTAAAAACTGTTGCAGGTAAAAAAACGAATGTAGGACGAATAGGGGGAGGAGATATGGAAAATCCCAGGGCAAAACTTTCTAAGCTTCTCCCTAGTGTCCCAGAGTAAAACACCTGCACCAAATTCTGAACACTTGCAGCAAATTATTATTTTTCTGACGATTTAGCATAGTCTTAGGAGATTCACCTGATACTTTCTCCTGTGATGGCACAGGAGTTTGAGCTAAGAAACAGGTGGAATTAGAATAGCAATCTTATTTAATTTGAGAGGAACTCTATGTATGGAAAGGCTCTGTTATAAATCGGAATTACAGCTCCTTGCAATCAGGCTTCACAGTTAATAACTTTACCTTCTGCGTGTCAGAAGAGTATTGGCAGAACTTATAAGAAGCTGTAAGAGCTGCACCAGTTGCCTAATATGGGTTCATAAGTAGAATAATTCCTGAAGGTATGCGTAATGTAACACACATCTGAAATGATAAAGCAGTTGCTCCACAGTTGGATCTTTTTTTGCAATAACCTTAGCACAGGGCTTATGAATTGAGAAGCCAGCTAATGCTTCCTGTAAACTGGTCAGGGCAACAGAGACAGCTAAAAATTCCCAAATTGTCTATAATTTATAACTTTAAGTGACTGAATGTGGCATTTATTTAACTTTTTCTATTTTTTTAACAAGTGCTGAGTCTGTTTCAATACTTTCCTTGTTCATGAAGTCTTCCCAAGAGTGCTATTTCACCTTTATATCTCTTCCAGATCACTCTTAAAGAGTGAGAGGATTTCATTACACACAGCCTAGTCACTTAAAGACATAAGGTTTGAGACAATTAAAAAGTGTTAGACTGTCTGATGTGATTTCCCATGTCTGACATACTTTTTATTTTTGTACAGTTACCTTTGCATTAGATCTTATGATTTATGACAAACCCCAAAATTTATGCTTAAAAAAAGTTTGAACAAGGTTTTCTGATCTCTTCACAGCTGAACATCAAATAAGAAAACAGGGAGGATCCTAGACATGACTGCATTAAGCCCCTTGTCTGTCCTAATCTCAGAACTGTACTGCCCTTTCTATGCTCTGGTGTTGCGCCATGTTCTTACTTATGATGCCTCTGGTTCTTCTTCTGTCTGTAAATGGGGATGAGATGTCACTTTAGCTATAACTACATTTAAAGCTTATTTGTTACATGATTGTGTCCCCCTGGCTTGGGAACTAGTTATGGTTCTATGACAGTGGGAGCAGAAGCATCATCACTTTGTGGATAGTTAGATCCAGCTTTTAATTGTGCTGTGTCTTGTTTTGACTGTAAATTCTCTTGCTTCAGGTTTCACTTGCTACTTTTTGTTGCCTTTCTCTCTTGCATGTTTTCTCCACATGGGGATACTAAGGTTCTGTTAAACAAATCATGCTTTGGACTTTTTTATTAACTAAATAAACTGGATTTTTTAAATCTCACAAAGTATTTTCCTTAGTCCTCAATTCTTTTTTTGTGACTCATTTTGCCCTGTCAAATTTCCTCAAAGTTGTTGTTTGTTTTTTTTTTTTAAATACTGGATGTGCCTAGTATAGATAGTAATTTCACTCCTGCTACTCATTGTTCTTTTTTTAAGTTTTTACCCATAGCAGCTATTTTTGAAATAGTAGCATCTTGAAAACTTCTGTTGAATTGCTTCTCTTCAAGACCTCTCTAAGTTATTAAGTTTTCCAGAACAGAATATTTTCTTCATTAGGAACAGGCTGCATATTGGGAGTTTTTAGCTTGCCATAATGTCATAATTTTTAACAAAAAAAAGTACTTACACAAAGTTTAGTTCTAATACACCTTCCCTTCTGTTCCACTAACTGTAAGAAGTCTGGGTTTATAATACCCTCAGAGAGACATGAGACATGTGGCTCATGTTAAATGTGGAACTCAGAGGAAACTGGTTGCTGAAAGTTGCAGTCATTGGTTCTCTTTTAATACCTCTGGAACCTGATCTGCTTCCAGATGCTTTCATGTCATTGAAATTCTACCTGCATGCCAATTTTTGTATCAGCTCCATAGGCTTGTTTTTTCTCAGATATTTGAGTGATCATGTTGATTCTCTGTGCATGTGTCCTAAAGTTTTATTTTTCTTAGTGGCTTTTCCACTATTGACAAAGCAGACAGATTGATCTGATGGAGACAAGAGGTTTCAAGGGAAAAGCAGGGGTACTGCTGATAAGAAACTTAAGCAGAAGAGATGGAATGGAGCTGTGGGCACCATGGAAAGAGCACTGACACCACAACTGCAGAGACCAAATTCAGTTATCCTACCACTTGGGATTCAGTCTTGCTAAGGCAGAAAAGCAAGTGAAGGTCAGCCTGCCAAATTTTGCGGAATGTTGTGATGAGCCAGGAAACCAGGGATGACTGACAGCACTGTAGTTAATCCAGCAGAGGCCAGAGAATGACTGAGAATCACAGAATTGTGGTAGAAGTTTCTCAGCATTTCAAGAACTGCTGCAAATATTATGCTCAGTCACAGCTTGTGCAGATGGCTCCAACCTTACAATGCCCTGAAGGCCAGGAGTGCATTACTTCTTTTTCAGGGTGATGCCATGGGCTTCCACTGCTGCCTGATAACAAAAAACAGGCTTAGCTGGGAGCCTGTGAACTGTTCTTGATCTACTGTGTGACCTGCCAGTTGCTGCAGCTACATGCTATGACGAGTACCTTGGGTCTCGCACCATGTGGAAAAAGAAACTTGGAGAAGTGTTAAGTACCTTGTGTCCCCAGCTAATTAACTGTGTGATGTTACTTCCATTATTTATGACCTGATGCAATGTGTATAATTCCTTGTAAGTGACTTTTTGTGCTAAAAATGAAGCTTTCTCACCTCTTACTGTCACAGGGGGAAACACTGGGCAAAATCAGTCTAACACCAGGCTTAACTAAATTTTATTAAGTGGGTCTAGCAAGGGATAAGTTGTATCAGAAATAGCTTTACTCGAACACAAAGATGCACACAAACACGCATGCGTTACCAATTAAGTGAGTGGGCACAGGCAGTCAGGGAAATGCGTCACTCCCATCAGCAGGCTCAGTGTTGGACTCTAGCTCCAACATAGCAGTCCTACCTTGGGTCCTCTGCTTCCACAATGACTTCAAAGTCCACTAAAAGACTTCCCACAATTGCTGTTAATGGAGGGGGGGTATATAGCCAGATAATGGCACAAGCTGTAGGAGAGGTCAGTCTATGCTGAAATCAAGGTATGCCCTTCCAGCAGTTTCAGGTACAGCTAAATCCAAGAGGTTCCTGGGATGTATTGATGACAACTTCCTTCTCCAAGTGATAGTGGAGCAAACAAGGTGGGTGCTATGCTGGACCTCACTCTCACCAGCAAGATGGTGGTGGTGGGAATGTGAAGCTCAAGGACAGCCTTGGTTACAGTGACCATGACGTGGTGGAGTTTGAGATCCTTCAGGCAATGAGAAGGGTGAGAACAAAGCTTACTACTCTGGACTTGAGGAGAGCAGGCTTTGGTCTCTTAAAGGATCTCCTTGGTCAAGAGTTATGGTATACAGCCCTGAAGGGGAGAGAGGACAAAGAGAGATGAACGATATTCAAGAATTGTCTCCTCTGGGCTCAAGAACAATGCATCCCTACAAAGAGGAAATCAGAGAAGAATGTCAAAAGGCCTGCATGGATGAACAAGGAGATCCTGGACAAACCTAAACACAAACAATCAGCTTATAGAAGGTAGAAGCAAGGAAAGGTAGCTTGGGAGGAATACAGAGAAACTGTCCAAACAGCCAGGGAAATGGTTAGGAAAGTTAAAGCACTGACAGAAGTAAATCTAGCTAAGGACATCAAGGACAACAAAGAAACCTTCTTGAAGTACATCAGTAGTAAAAAAAGACTAGGGACAATGTTGGTCCTCTTAGTAAGGATAGGGGAGACCTGTTTACTGAGAACATGGAGAAGGCCGAAGTACTCAATGACTTTTTTGCCTCAGTCTTCATGAACAAGTGCTCTGGCCACACCTCCCAAGTTGCAGAAGGTGAAAACAGGGATTGAGAGAATGAAGAGCCACCTGCTGTACGAGAAGACCAGGCTCAAGAACACCTAAGGAACCTGAAGTCAAGTTCATGGGAGACGAGATACATCCATGGGTCCTGAGAAAACTGGACAAAGAACTGGCTAAGCCATTATCTACCGTATTTGGCAGTCTGGTGAAGTTCCCTGGAAAGGGGAAGCATAACTGACTGGAAAAGATGAAACATAGTCCCCTTTTTTTTAAAAAAAAGGAAATAAGGAAGACCCAGGGAACTACAGGCTGATCAGTCTCACCTCATTGCCTGTCAAGGTCATGGAGCAGTTCCTCCTGGAAACTGCTAAGGCACATGGAAGATAACGCGGTGATTGGTGACAACCAACATGGCTTCATGAAGGGCAAATTATGCCTAACAAATTTGGTGACCTTCTAAGATGTGGTTACAGTAGTGATAGAGGAGGGAAAGGCAACAGACATTATCTACCTGGACTTGTGCAAACATTTTATACTGTCCCACACAATATCCTCTCTAAACTAGAGAGGCATGGATTTGATGGATGGACCACTTAGAGGATAAAAAATTGACAGGATGGTTGTACTCAAAGACTTGTGGTCAATGACTAAATGTCCAAGTGTAAACCAGTAATGGGTGGCATTCCTTAGGGGCCAGTACTGGGACCGGTGCTGTTTAACATCTTTGTTAGGGATGTGGACAGGGGGATTGAGTGCATCCTTAGCAAATTTGTAGATGGAACCAAGCTGTGTGGTGTGGTCAACATGCTGGAGGGAAGGGATGCCATCCAAAGAAACCTTTATAGGCCTGAGACCTCGGCATTTGCGAACCTCATGAACTTCAACAAATTACGAGGTGCTGAATCTGAGTCAGGGGAATCCCAAGCACAAGTACTGGCTGGGAGGAGAATGAATAAAGACTAGCTCTTGAGAGAAAGACTTGGGGAGGTTTATGGAGAAAAAGCTCAATATGACTTGCAGCCCAGAAGGTCAAGAGCATCCTGGGCTGCTGAATCAAAGAAGGTGTGACCAGCAGGTTGAGAGAAGTGATTCTCCCCATCTATTCAGGTCTTGTGAGACCCCATATGAAGTACTGCATTCAGGTCTGGGACTCCCAACACAAGAAAGTCATAGACCTGTTGGAATGGTCACAGGGTTGGAACATCTGTTCTACAAAGATGGTCTGAGAGAGTTGGACTCTTCAGCCTGAAGAAGAGAAGGCTCCAGGGAAATCTTATAACACCATGTAGTACATAAAGGGGGCTTACAAGAAGGCTGGAGAGGGACTTTTCACAAGGCCACGTGGTGATAGGACAAGCTGGAATGGCCTTAAGCTGAAGGAGAGTAGGTTTAGAGTAAATATTAGGAAGAAATTCTTTAATGTGAGGGTGGTGAAGCACTGGATCATGTTTCCCAGAGAAGGCTCCCCATCCCTGGAAGTGTTCAAGACCAGGCTAGATGGGGCTTTGAGCAACCTGATTTAGTGGATGGTGTCCCTGCCCATGCCAGGGGGGGCAGAGCTGGATGGTCTTTCAACCCAAACAAGGCTATGATTTCATTCTATGATTCTAAATGTACCTATATAATTGAATTGAACAAAGAGTACATCATCTTTGTCTATCAAGACAGTTATGATAATAACTGTTTCACCCTCACTCATAAGAACTCATCTTCATAATAAAGTATTACTTTGGTATACTTGAAGATATATCACAGCATTTCTGACATAACATTTTATCTGACTGAGCTAGATTTTCACAAAAACACCTCAGTGTTTCCTGCATGGACCCTAATTTCTGCTGAGCATCAGAGTTGGATAGACTTCTAAGCTTGGTGTGACTTCCTTTTTTGAGGTCAGATGGAGGAGGGCTCACTTTACTTTGCAAGATATTTAAATTATAGAATCACAGAATTAACTGGGTTGGAAGAGACCTCCGAGATCATCAACTACAACCCTTGATCCAACCCCACTGTGATTACTAGATCATGGCACTCAGTGCCACATCCAGCCTCATCTTCAAAACCTCCAGGGATGGTGAATCCACCACCTCTCTGGGCAGGCCATTCCAATGCCTGATTACCCACTCTGTAAAGAATTTCTTCCTAACATCTAACCTAAACCTCTCCTGGCTCCTGGATGATCTATTAGCTATAAAAAAGTGTTGAGTGGTATTAATTAGGTTACAATTCTTTAATCCTTTCTGAAGCATCATGCATCTACAATTTCATGGGAACTCCAAAAATGCAGATAAAGAATATAGGAAATGGAAGTTGTGTTAAGATCTGGCAACTGTTTTAATTAATATTTTCTGCCTGCCTAATTTCATTAAAAGGCAATGTAAACATCAAGGCATGATCTGTAGGAGCACGGTTTAGATGAACTGTGGGGGTTATCAAGTCTGACCAAGTCAACGTGAATTTCAGTTTTGCAAGCAGAGTCCATTTGCATTCCTGGAAATCTTCTCAGAGCAAAACATTTGCTCTGTACTTGTCCAGGATTTCTAGACATCTCTCAGCACAGCAGGAGCTCTGGACCTAATATATGTAGATCAGATATACTCACCGTGAAACTTCAGACCATAACCACCGGATAAAATGTCCAGTCTTATAGGTCTGTTCCTGATCTACTGAACATGTGTCACATCAAAATGTCTGGACATATTGGAACTACAGCAGACTAAAAAAATTGTACAGTACATGTAGAGTGTGTCTCATGCTTTTTGGACATGTTTGAGTCTTCAATGTTCTATGCATAAAACACCCACACCTACTTCTAGGCAGAAAATTTAAGCAGAACTTTGGACTTCTTGATGTCAGCCATGTAGTCTTAGTATTCCTTTGTGGGCAACAATCTCATAAAAACATTACCGAAGATTTTGCTTGCAAATTCCCAGAAGGCAGTTGCAATGCACTTTAATGATCCTGGACAAAAGAACAGATCTTGGAAGTCGCGGCCTGTCAGTTCAAGACAGCAGACCGGAAGCTTTAATTTGCATTAGCAAATTAGCTGGCTCCCCATCCTCAGTGAACAGAAAAGTCACATTTTCTTTTTCTCACAGAAGAGAGATGCTAATGGAATATTGATACAAAGGTAGAAAACATACCACAGACAATGTGATTTTGGTGCAAATGTATCTGAATATTGGGTGCACAGCATCAGTGGGGAAACACGATCTGTTCTTCTGAAGGGACATTCCTAAATTCTTCCTGCAGTCAGCACAGAAATAGCTATAGCTTTGAAGGCTTCTTTAAAATAAAATTACAGTAAGCGCTTACCTCTCCTGCTGTATTGATTGAAAATGCTTACACCCACTGGCAACCCAAACTGATGGTCTCTTTTAAAGGATATAACACAGGACCGGTGTGGATGAATCTTTTTTCTTTCAAGGTCTCAGCCCACTCTTCCAGGGAAATGCCTTAAATACCAGCTTTTGGGGTTGTTTTCACTCTTTTTATAGTTGTGGAGCCAAAAGTGCAGGAGTGAAAAATGGTGAGACGTGAAGCCAGACAAGATGGACCCCAACTCTAACCTGCAGGGGAAGGACTTGGACTTTTGTCCCTGACCTGTTACACTAACAGAGCTCTCTCACGCCAGAATGGAAAGAAAAATGGTACTTGTGGATGAGAAAAGAAAAATTTTCAATTATTAGTATTGAATAAGTAGCATATCAATGCTGACATTGGCCCACACTGTATGAGACACTTGTGTCCTCTGGTGATAAAAGCATTGGAATCCAGGTAGCAGAGCAAGGCGGTGCTTCATTGTTTAAAAGCACCTGACAGACAAACTGTTGAAGTTATTCCATTAATTTTATTCAATGTCTTTTAGAAAGCTGGATGACTTTATTGAGATAGTGAGATATCTTTCAACTAAGTTATACTGCTGTTAGAAAGATCTTCCAGGGATTAGTCCTAAAATTAAGTTATATGAAGAAATTCTATAAAGAATGCGTACAAAAACTTGAGCAAATTTAGCATTTAATTACTGCTCATAATATGATGTTTCAAGGAGGTGACATTTCATTGCTTGCTGTCATAGAGCAAAGATTTGTGCTTAATCTCCCCACAGGTGTAAAGCCAGCGTCATTCCTGATAAGTACAAAGAGTTGCTAAAATCCTCAGGTCACAGCCACTCGTTTCTTCTCTGCATCTTTTGGATCACTTAATTTCCATATTTTGCACTTTGATTCTATTTCTGCAAGAAACAGTGAGGAAAACAAGCTTATGACATAAGTATGAGTTCTACAATGAGAACAAATCCCCAGGGAGCCTTCAGTGATGCCACACAGACCATAAACAAAAGCATAGTCTTGGAAAAATACTTCAATACAACCAGCATACTGTTGGTGCTATGTAGATCTAAGTCACTGCCTGTTTTATTCTACCTGCATAGAAAAGTCCTTCAGCCTAAAATATTTTATATAAGGATGGTTTGCTAAAAACCATATTAAGTTACTTTT
The DNA here is from genome assembly GCA_036023395.1 of Myiotriccus ornatus. Lineage (NCBI taxonomy): Eukaryota > Metazoa > Chordata > Aves > Passeriformes > Tyrannidae > Myiotriccus > Myiotriccus ornatus. The sequence goes on from JAYRBT010000114.1 coordinate 96,607,414, forward strand.
TAAAAGCAGTGATATTACAGCTGATGTGTGGCTGAACTAAACAAAACGTCAAGCAGATTATGAGTCCTTTGGCTGAATTTTTCATTAGAAAATGCTGATTCACTCAAATTGAAATTCTGCAACAGAATGTGCAGCTCTAGTGAGATGTTCTCCTCATGGGGAAACTGTTGTCCAGAGCAGCACCTCTGTGCTGGGAAGCTTGATCCTGAAACCACATCTGGGACACTCACTGCACCTCTGGCCTCAGAAGGTGAAAGGCATGTATTCATAAAATAGTGCAAGGACAACTGCTCCATTACCATGGATTGAATCAAATCAGGATCAAAGCAATTTCTGTTTTGTTGATGTTACAGAAATTATTGGCAATCAGTACTTTGGGATCATTATCAGCAATACGATAGATAAAACTCACTACTAGATACATACAAAGTGTAAATAGACGCTGTAGGAGTAGTGTGCTTTCAGAATAATTTGTAACAGGAAAGCTAAAAACTCGTTTTTGCTTAGGAAGCCTGCAAAGTGCCTTCTCAAGAGGGTTAGATGTTTTTTCCCCTTCTGCAGTTTAGAGGGGGTTGCAGACAGAGCTATGTTTTCTCTTTCTCTCCTGTGCCAGAGAGAGATAACCCTAACAGACATGTACAGAGGCCTTCAGAAGGCGGGAGAGAAACGGAGAGGATAAAGAGGCTCTGTTGAGGGTGGGAATTTGCCTTTTTCTCCCTGGGGCCCAGTGCTTAAACAGCACTGTCAGGTACTTGTAAGTTTCTCATGTTCTGGCCTTCTAAATAAACTTTTGAATTTTTTACACTGCCTTGGCATTTCTGAGGTTACCTCTATATCGTACTTTACAGACACCTATGAATTTCTGAACACTATTCCATAAAAAATTCCCGAACATTCTAATTCTACCACAAAACAGACACACACACACATACAAGGTGATGTGCACACTCGTGCCCTCTTTGTGGTTTTGTGAAGTTACCTGTGCACCTTGTATCCTCAGCATGAGGATTCCCCCTTTGCAAGCTATAAATTTTCATTTCCCACTGGAGATGTGGGTGCTCCAGCTCTATGTGTGCCCCTGCATCTCCCCAAAGCCTGCTGGGGCTGGGAATGGTGCAAAGAGTCCCACTGGCACGCCAAGGTGTGAATCCCCATGTGCATCCTTCTCCTCAGATGGCACATAGACAGCTTGGGGTGGGGCTGTGGGAAGGTTGCGATGCTGCAGGGCAGCTCCTGGAAGTGCCACACCAGTCTTTGCTTCATAAGCTTTTCTTATACCTCTGTCTCTCAGGTTAAAAAAATTAAAGGAGTCTTTTAAACTTCTTCTCAAGCTGACCCTTTTTACGATTGAAATTTCCCTGGGCAAATGCCCGGTTGTGTTCTAATCTGGCTGCTAATCATCTTCCTCCCAGCAGTACTAGTCTGTTCAAGCACTTGGGCTTCTTGGGTTTTGGATGTTTGGGTTTGTTGGTTCTTTTAATCATTCTCCAACTGCAAGTAATGATTTCATCTGTTTGGATCTTTTAATAGATTGAATGGATTGGTTGAAAGTGGTAATCAAAAGTTTGAAAAGGGATTTGAAACTAGGTACTTAACTTTTATATTCCTGAAATGAGACACCTTAAAAAAACCTGTTATCAAAGACACCCCAGAAGGGATGAGAGATAAAGGGATATCTGATTGCTTAATAATACAAGCTTATAGACAAGACAGAGCTAGACTCTCCTCAGAGGTGCTCTACAAAAGGTTGAGAAGCAACAGTTGTAAACTTCATCAGGGGAAAATTCAAGTTTTTGTTTACATAGAGAAATTTCCCATGGAAGAAGTTAAGCACAAGTTTCTAGAGGAACTGTGATATGTCCATCACTAGAGATTTTCAGAAATTGACTGGACAATCCAGAGAAAAAACACCTCATTTAAGGACCTCGAAGGACCTCTCCTAAGGGAGTGTCCTAGCTTTGAGTCTGCTCAGCAAAAGTGGTTCCCTACTCCATTTTTTCAGATGATAGATACCATCTGTGGTTGCTTTGCTGTCTGCTGAACTCTGTGCTTACTGTGTGTCAAGTGGTGCTCAAATAGAGTACACCTAGTAGACCCTGTTTCTTCCTGAGGTTTTAGTCAGCTCTTTGTCTCAACCCTGAATCACAAGAGCAGGAACTAAAAAGACCTCTTTGTATGTTTGCATGCCAGGGGAAATTTGCAATGCCAAATGTAGACACTAATTACAAGTATGTTCTGGAGTTTAGGTTTTACAAATTATTCTTCTTGACTGTGAATCTGAAGCTGATAGGATTTTTTGAAAGAACTCCATCTCTGAAAGTTAGACATGAAACCTATTAGATGGGGGGGGGAAAAATCTGTTGATTACATTCAGGCTCTCAGAAGGTCTACACAGTCAAAAAAGGAAAAAAAAAAAAATCTGCTAAGCAGCAAACTGTCTTGAGAAAGTGTATCTACAGGAACCAAAACCAGAGGATCTTTGAGCATTTAAGTCACTGACAATGACTAAAATGAGGAGCAGAAAAACAAGGAACCTCTCTCAGTAAAATCCCCTTCTCACAGGAGTTCAGCTTATTTTCTTTCTTTGTTTGCAGTTTATACTGTAAAAGGTCCAGGTTCAACAGAAAAAGTTCAAAGGAAAATTAGCCCTGACTTTTCTGCCAGTTTTTTGGCTACAGAGTAGTAGAAATTGTAGAGAAAACATCCTTAAGCTCATGTAAACCTAGAGCCTTTCCCTGATTTCTTGGCAACTGCATTACTACTGTGTGGAGTAAGCCTTGTCCTTGTATCTCCTTGTACATTAAATGCCTACTCTCAAAAGAGCATTAACCCATCTGGAACTTTCAAGTAGTGGAGAGGTGGGTTTATCTGTAAGGATCTCTGAAATCATAGTTTAGACACCTCTCTTGTCAGGCAGGAAGCCTAGGGCTAGGTTAGATTGCCTGAATCAGTTTATGAAAGCCTGAAGTCTGCTTTTTAATCACTGAAGGATCCAAGTTAAATGTGTCAAGTGGGCAGTGTAAATGACAAATTTCTCCTATCGTTGAGCAGTGTGAGATTTCTGCAATGTTTTTACAGTTCAGGACAAGAAAAATAATTTATTTCACTCATATAAATTCATAATGTCCTTTTTAAAAGACCAAATTTAGTTCTGCTTGAGTGTGTTTTGAATGTATTTCACCCTGATAACGTTCTGTTACATGCGGACTCCTTTACTGCTACATGGATACCAAGATGGAGGAAAAAAATATCATTCTAGGAGTAAAACAAATTCCTTGTTCAACAGTACAAAACCCCTTCACTGGTATATACTTTAGAAGGTGTTTCATACTTTCCAATAAAGAAAGCTTCCTTTTACCTTTTTAAAGCCTGGAGTACTTCGGTGGTGTTATATTAATGGATAAGAGAATAGATATATTTTCACCTTTCTCTGTAAAACGGTATCTTGGAAACAAACACGAAAACTTTTGTATTGGCTATTACTAACATTGAAAATTATCCAAAACTATTAGGAAATTCTAGAGTCAAGTTTCCAGTGTTTGTGCTAAATCTTAAGTATCATTTTTATACTACAGCCTTTAAAAACGTAAGTATGTACTATTTTTTCCACAGGATACTACGTCATTCAGTGCACAGGACAGACTGTTAGGCCTGTAGTGAATGAAACCGTTGTCTGTACAAACCCTGTCTTATGTTTGATAGAGTATGGAACTTATTTAGAAAACAAAAAAAAAATGGGGACATTAGGAAGACAAAGGAGGGTCTTGTTCATCAGTGGATTGATTACAGGCTAGTTATATTTCAGCTTCTTCCAGATGTCCAGTTTCTCAAAAGGGCCTAATTTCAATGTGTTCTATGAAAATGAGAGTTGGAGAAAGCAGAATCAAAGGAAGCGCTGTGCAAAGTGGTACTTAAATATATTTATCCAGTATTTTTTTGTACATAGATGTATTATAATACATTTGTAAACACATTAAAAATTCATAAATATTAAACATATTAAAAAATCAAGGGCATAAGTCATGTGTTTGCAATTAGCTGTACAAGCTGTGCAAAGTTTACAGAGCTATCATATTAAGCCCAAATCGGAAGATAAATCTATCCATTGCAATACCTTGTTATTTTCAATGCAAATTATATTCTATTAGAATAATTTTTTCATTTTTAATTTCAGCAACATTAGCTCTATATTGGTTTTGGCTTTGCCTATTGAACACATAGAAATATTTCTATGTGCTGGAACACATTTCTTCCCCACAAGGTGGTAGTATTACTATGCTGTATAGTATCTCTTCTTCAGCATGAACTGAAGCAGTTTTATTTCCAAAGGGAATAAAATGTCATGTTGTTTCATGCAATGAGCAGTATAATTTAAGATCGTGTTTGTCTTGTTAAAAGGTAAAAAGACTCTACCTTCTTCAACTTTTAAGATTAAAATGTCTTTTTGTAGATATCTTTACCTAGATTTGACTATAGAGTAATTTTGCCTTAAGAACCCAAGAATTGAGGAATCAGTTTCTCTCTGTATTAGAGGTGTAGATTATTTCAGTCAGACAGACAACTGATGTGTTTCTGAGTGTGGTCCGCAGCTCACACTGGGGTCTGGGGCCTGGTGACCAGCATCCCTAGGGGTGTGGCAGAGAAGGCTGGTCAAACTGGGCTGTGGAATTCCAAATCTCTTTCTTCTGTGTAATTGATTAAAAACCCACATTCATCACTGAAGATTCAAAATTGCTAAATACCTAGACTAGTTAACAATTTTATAAGTTTCAAAGTGGTATCTTCAGTTTCTTCCTTGAATCTTCGAATACCACATAGTTCAGTCTTTTATGGGAAAGGGAGCTCTGATGCGTTTATCTAACATCCTGTTCAATCCCATCTTGAAAACCTCCAGTGATGGGCACTCTACTACGTCCCTGAGGAGGTTGTTTCAGCACTCAAAGCACTGTTACTAATATAGACAAGTCCTTACTAAGGGAAAGGTATTCAATAGATGTACAAATTGACAGAGACTTAGATCTCTTAACTATTTCTTGAAATATAAAAACATTAAAATTGCTTAAAATTCTTTGACATTTTTGATTGTCCTGAAGCTTCACATTTCTTCTTTAATCAAAGCAATTTCTAAAGTAATAGAATGCATCAGATTTTAAGATTTTCATTTCAGTGAAAATATGAGAATAAATGGTATAGACTATCTGTAATAAAATTCCTTTATAATCTTCAACATAGCCAAAACCAGTTCTAACAAACAGTAACTAAGTGCAACTTCATGGGAAACAAGCTTTTGAAAAGCCAGTGCTAAACCAGCCAAAATCTGCCCTCAAAAACACACACATAATTTACACTGGGGAAATGATGTTCTTAATTAAACTTTTACAAACTGCTTCTTTGACCACTGACACATATAATAGCAGAACTTAATATTCACCTAAATGGAAGCAGACTTTGGCACTGAGTGCTTCAGGAAGCTTGGTGATCTAGGAACATTACTGGTGGATCTACAATTATGGGAGAGAAACCTGTTCACACTCAGCTCAGACGAGATATCTTTAGTCCAAGCTATGAAATGGACTGACAGTATCAGTCATTTCTAGGACAATATTTCTAGTGTGAGGAGTAGCCTGTTCAGAAAACAACCTACAACGTTGCTTCAGAAAGCAACCTACAAATGTAGAAAATCAACAAAAAATTCAGCAATAATTTGACTGCAGGCAACTAAGATGAGACTCCTGTCAAAACTGAGGGTTCTTCTTTAATCTATGAAGTGAGAAATTGAGACATTCTTTGTAAATAAGACACTTTATATTAAAATCCTTAGCAACTAAATTGGTTTCCCTTTTCGCTTGAACCATATTAAGGAGAATTTAGATGAAAAAATAATTACAAGCCCATAGTATGTTTTACTCTTTGAGATCACTGCATAATTACTTTTTAAAGTAGTTTCTTTGTAGACTTTTTTTCTTTTTTTGAATAAACAGCCTAGGTAAGAGATTTTATTTTGTAAACTGGGGGTGGAGGAGGACATGTTTTATTGAAGGAATAAGAAATTTCCTACCAAAAAAGCAAGTGAATTAATTATATGCCATTGAACATTCTTCCATTCTACTATAATCAATGTGTTATCGTACTCAGAGGTGGGAGAAAAGTCAATGGGAAAAGAAATTTGTCTAAATAGTAGCTAATCCAGCTATTTTTATAGCCTTTGCTTTTGTGTTTGGGAGATCATAGACTGCTGGATGTACTGCTTACTTTGGCCTCTGAATCTGTGAATCTTATGGTTGATCTTTCCCTGTTTGTTTGGGGTTTTTTATAATAATGTGTGAAAGAGGGTTACTCACATCACCTGACACATACTCATGCAGTTTCACATTAGGATGATGATAACATGTAAATCTCAGCTTCACAGTTTCTGTCAGCTGCCTGAGGATTTTCTCTGATAAATCTTTGGCCATAAGTAGTGTGAAGAGTTGCACACCAAGAGCTACTTGTATAACTTATTTTTTATTTCATATGTGCAATGTTTGATATCATGGAGTGCAGAAATTCACCTGCAGGAAGTCAGGACTCTTTCCCTTCCATAAGGATTTTAAACCACTAAGCTATTGAGTCAGACTGCCTATTTCTGTCTGCTTCTTACAATTTTCTACATCTGGCTGCCTTGACTGAAGCACTGGCAATACTTCCCATCCTACTTCAGTCTCACATCTCAGCTGCTCTTTGACAAGGAAAGAATTTGAGGTTTATATCCCTCCTTTAGCTAAGGCAGTAAATAAAGTTAAGTGACCCTAATTTCATCTTTTCTCAGGTATGCGCTTTAATGACCAACATAGTTATACAAAAGATGGGCATTTTACTATATAATCCAGTTCCAAGGTCTTAAATATTATACTCCTACTGACAATTAAGCATAAGCACAGAACATGTAATCACTTGGATCTGGCACAAATTCCAAAACGTACTAATGCCTGGCGTTTTCACAGAACCAGCTACAATTTTTGACACCAATTCTTGAGCATAATGGGAATTCAGTCCATAATATGACCTATAAAGAGATAATTAATATAACTCTAAAACATATTTTCATTAGTCATTACGCCTGCCTGGAGCCTTAACTCTGCACTTAAACTTGAGGGAGTAGAAAAATTTCTGTCATGATCCATCTTTGGCAATTTCTGGTTGGCTAACCTTCTCCTCACAGTACACAGAGGTTTGTGACTACCATTTTGAATTATACAACCCTTCCCATGCCCTGAGGACTGTAACTCTCAATTCTAGATTGAATTCCAGGGAAAAGTGCCTAAAAATATAGCTGTTACACTGCCTGTTTTCAAGATCCATAAATCTTCTTTTGACTCTAACCTAACTTCCCATTGAAGATCTCTTCTTTAATGTTGAAGAAGTCTATGAAACTGAGCATTTCAGATTGTTTGGTGAAAATGCAGGGCTCAGAATAAGGGTGAACAAATACTTAAGTTTGAATATACTGTGCAAAATTTTATGTTTCTTCTTCCAGATGGAGATTAATTAAATTAATGCAAAATTTTTGCAGTAAAACCTGACACTGGGAACTAAAACAGATAATTGTATGTACAGAGCTGAAGTCAAGCCTGTTTAAAGACTACCTAAACTTCACTCCCTTTTCATATTTATCCAGACCACTTTGAGGTTTTATGCTGAAATTATGTTTAACTTGGGGTTTTGACATGACACCAAGTGAAATTCTTTTTCAATTTTTAGCTTCATTCAAAGTCAAAAAGGGGGGGGACACTATGTCCTTATTTGCTGTAAACCAGGATCTCTACACTACTTTCAATAAGACTGTGTAAGCTTACAACTACTGGAGAGCTAATCCCAGTGAAGTAAAGACATGTGGTGAATTGAACCAAAGAAAATGTTCAAATGAGTAAGGCCAGCTGTATAGCACAGGCAGACTCTGCATCTGGGCACTGTTCCAGGTTTCCCCATTAATTGCCTCCCTATGCTACACTGATGGAAGTTTGAAGCCAGTCCAAATCTCCTAAGCTCCCCAGCACCACCCCTCTGTTTCTACTTCAGCTGAGGCTTCTAGACACTGCTCTCACTGGCAACGAAAATGGGAATACACACGAAGAAGTTTTCTAAACAGTACTTTGCGTGAGCTGCAGAAACAGGGCTTAGTCATGGGTAACTCTAGTTCCTGGAGCAACAACGTTGTAGGGGCTGGTGATGAGGATACAAGTAGAGGAGATGAGGTGGGAGGAGAGGATGGTGCTGGGAAAACAGGTGGGGGGAAGCAGATGGGAAAAATTAGAGCTTGTCTGAGATGCAAAGGAAGGGAGAAGAGGCATCTCTGAAAGCATAAAGACTTCTGAAAAAGTCTGAGTGGAAGAACAGGAAAGGAAAGTTCAAAAGTGTATGGGATAAAGTTTGTGAGTGAGGAGATGTTTGCAAGGCATGTCTACATCTGGAAAGGAAACTGAGTTGGGTAGTGTGTAAAGAATCAAAGAGCTCTTTTAGGACAAATAGTCAAGGAATATTGAGTGGACCAGGAGAGTGTGGTGAGAGTCAGGAAGAGACATTGGGCCTGGGGAGACCAGAGATGAGAACTGGAGTGGTAAGAAAGTATATTGGATAAAAGGCTCAGGGAGAAAAATATGGATTGACTGAGTAAAAATCTGGAAACAGGATGTGTGAGGGGAACACAACGGAGGAGCTGGGAGAGCAGAGAAGTTTGACACAAGCATGGTGGTGGAGACATCAGCAGGGCTTCTCCTCAGGAAAAAAAGATGGCCTGACATGTCAGCATCCAGTAAAGCACAGTCTCCCTTAAAACTGAAACACAGATTGCCATTTCTGAGCATCAGTGTTCACAATGGCAGCACATAACCATGAAAACTAGAGTTAATTTTATGCTGGAATGATCAAAAATAGCATATACTGAAATGGTTCTGCCCATCAGCTAACAGTGCTGTCCAGTATTAGCATTCTGATACTTCACACCTTCGAAAGTAGCACTGCTGAAGCCTACTGGCAAGCAGTTTCAATTCCCTCTCACAGCTATTGCAGAGATTAGAGCAACTTATTACTGCTATCAATTATCTCTGAGTTGAAGTGGGGCTTGAAGAGGAAATGAGAACAGTGAAAACCATGTTGTAGAACTGATGAACGAATGTGCACAGGCCAGAAGGGCTGTTTGGAAAGATTAATGTTTTTTCTTTACTCAAAGTGGGAAAAAAAACCCACAACAAAAAAGCATAGAAAAAGTGTTCCAAGGCTTTGGAAAAAAGTTCACAAAGAGAATTTCATAGTTTTGCTATCAGTAGTTCTTCTGCCTTGTGTCTTTCATAACAGAAAAGACATACAGTGAATAAGACAGGGATTCACAGAAATGACAGTTCCATTAGCTGTGTTGGTTATCAAGTGTGTCAGCATGAAGTTCATATTTCCCTTTCCCTGGTGCCTGGTTTGGAGAACTGAAACAAAGACTGTTTACTGCTGTCTTCTCACCTCAGCTGTGTTCTCCATGAAAAGTGTTTAGCTTTAGTACCTGAACCTTCTATCAAAATTCTCAAATTGGAGGGGCTGATGCCTTTAGCTAGCTCTCTCTCTGCTTCCAGTACTTCTGACACTATTCTGTTACCGAATCATGCATAAAAAACATATTATAAATATACAGAATAGAGTTTACTATATTCTAATGCTTTACCAAATGTTATACATAATCAAAACCAGATTTTCTTTTCCCTTTCTTAGTCTCCAGAGTATGAACGAACCCTCAGTCCCTTCAGCCTGGTGCATAGGAGCTGGCAGAATGTTCCTGAGGAGGTACCAGCTGATGGTTGCTGGAGTACAGCACTGGCTGGGCTCAATCCCTCCCTCTCCTCCCAGCCAAGTCAAAGTTGTTCTCCAAGTACGCATGTTATAACTCTCTGTAAGTGCGAAGTCCTCAGCTGGTGAGACAACAGTCAGTTTTAGTTCTCCCTACAATACCAAAGGAGAATCTTGAAGCATGAATAGAGTTTTATATTTTCTCCAAGATATTCACTAGCACAGCAAATTGCAAACTTCACTCTTCTGCCTTCTGTTCTGATTAGGTCAGACTTTGGGCCAAACACGGCTGTCAGTTGCAGTGATTCTATTTTATTTCAATCGTACAATAGTGTAAGTACTATGACACTTTATTTATAATGGCTTAAATTCCCACTTCTTCTGTACCATTCTGTGCAACTACACTCTGTCTTAGTTCCTTTTATTCAGGCCTTTCCTAATCTTATTGTTATGTCTGACAATAGCAAGAATAGCTTTGTGTCATCTATAATCTCCAGCTTTTATAGTGTTTAGGTTGCTTTGGTGAACTACCCTCCCACCTCCTAATCTCCTGTAATAAAGTTGGGATGTGGAGGGGGACAGGGAGAACGGGGGCATGCTACACGACATGGGGATTTTCCTTCTTTCAAGCAATTATATTTAGCAGAGTCCGTGCTCTTTATCCAGAACAAAAAGGCAGGGGATATATGAAGAGTCTTGAAAAGAACATGGATGGCATGAACTGGATTTATAGCCATTCCATAAATTCCCACAAATGTTTGACTGGTTTTGTTTTTAATTGCTAGGAATGAAACAGTTCACAGTACACTACAAACATAGATCAGGCTTTTTGTTTGAGGCAGTTGGAGAGGAGGGGGTGAGAGAGGGGAAAGGCTCATGAGAAACATGAATGAGTAAGTTTTGCTGACTCTTCTAACTGCAGGGCCTGACAAAGTGTCTATAAACACATTTCCCATGATGTTAATAGCTGAGCAGGACTTTTGTTGAAAGATTAGTGGGAATCTGAGCTTGTCAAACCTAGACAAGTGGGAGTAAATTGTAATTAACATCTCTAAAGAACACAAGTATTAAACAGTTGGTCTGTATTGGAAAACACACCTTAACTTAGACATATATATCATAAACAATGCATTTGCCTTACTGTTTGTTTTCAAGGTACCTCTTAATTGTTTTCTGATATTTTGCTATATACAATCTGCTAGTCTATCTAATCCAAATCATAAACATCAATCCCAAATACTATTTTTTGTTATTAAATACAACTGTTGCTTCATGGTACAGCACACAAATGGACTTATTGATCATGTAATCTTATATGTTTACAAATAATATGAAAAAAGAGAAAATGTATGCAAATGTTCATCACAATGTGTATCTGAAAGGAGTGAAATTTTTCTTTACTACCTTTCACCTACCTCTAGGGATAGTTATTTCCTGAAAACCTGTTTTAGACAAAAGTTAAAAAGAACTGTTGTAGTAAAATCTCAGAAAAAGTTCTAGCAGACACAAGCATAAGTCAGTTTCTTTTCCACTAAAAAAAATTTAAAATAAATATAATAAACAAAGAGGTTAAAAAATATGTTAATAAAAATATTTCAACGTTAAAATTTCAGGGGACACAGAATTTCAGTCTCATGGATTGATGTCTCACAAAAATAGGAGTTTTCTTTAGCCACTGAAGTTTTTAAAATGGCATGAGATACGAAGTTCAGGCTCTGGATCTTGTGGCATCCCTAGTTATACTATGGATAAAGTTTCACTCAATTAATTCAGGTGTTTACTGTGATTTACTTTACTATTTCTTTTAGCAGCAAGTATTTCACAAGTTTATTCTTTTTGGTTGTACTCAGCTAAATCAACTGCGATATTTTTATTTCAAGAAATTAATTTACCATTTTATTAGAAAGAGAAGATGCTAACTGTAGTGTATCCCAATCATACTAATATCTTCTGAAAATTACTCAGTGAATTCATGGTGCATTTCCTGTTGGAGCTGTTGATAATTTCTAAACTGAGTTTTTGTTCTGTATTTGCATGAGATCTGAGAGATGTTTCTTTGCTGTTTTTAATGGAACAAAATTACAGAAACATACGAACACAATCTGATGTTTATAATTTGAAACCAGGTGATCTTCTAAACAGGATGAGATTTGAATGCAAACTCAGGTCTATAGTATACCCCCTGTAGTTGTACTCTGGAGTTCACATAGCATTTTCCCTACAAAAGAGCCACAAAAAAGGATTAGGCATTTGCCCAGTGACATTTTCCATGTGTTTCAGTGGGTATTTCTCTATTCACTCTCCCCATGCCCTTCATCATGTTGTCTTCCCCAATACCTGTGTGATATATGTAAATATACATAAATGCAATAGAATATTGTCTGTAGAGACACAGGTTTTATAAATAGTTTCCTTCATACTTCAAAACTACAGATTCCAGTCAAGCACCACTTCCTCCAAAACTTCAAACCTCACTCCTATTAATCTAATGAGTAAAGTTGCTTCCTAGCCAACTTCATCTGTTCCCTCACCTTAGTTGCTTTTGCAAACAATCTCTCTACATGCTTAGACGTATATTTATACACACATATTCTTTCACCTAAAGGTTTCAGCCCTTCTCTTTTTTTCATATGAGACTCTTTTTTGGGGGAGCAGTAAATAGCGAAGTGCAAACCTCAGGAGGCAATTACCATCCAGGCTACTGCTCATGACTTAGTATATCTCTGAGGTAATACCTGACTACAAACAACAGCAATTTCTTCCAAGTGCTCATTGCCTCCATCAGGACTTCTCTTGCTGTTCATAAAACACAGCCCTCCACATGACATTTTTGATCGGTAATGAAACAATCACCTGTTTGCTTTTTTTTTACTGTAGCCAAAGAAAAGGATATATAGAGAGTCACAAATCTATCCCTTAGAAGCTGGTGCCCCGCCAGATGTGCAGAGTTAAGGAAAGTAGTGAGGGTAGTGAGGTTACTGAAGGAAGTCAAGTGGAAAAAGGAAAGTAGGAGACTGTTCATAAGAATGTATAAGAACTTGAGAGACAATTGTCAGTGCATTAATTAGAACTTCACTGCCCTTAAGCTCAGCATCCTCACCCTGGGATACCTTCTGGTGCTGCTTCCTCCTTCCACTGGCTCTGGCAGACAGCACACTGGCAGCAGGGTGTGAGAGGCGTAGCATGAGGTACAGCTGCTGAAAACAAAGGAAAAGAGTGTTCTTCTTGGAGTCCAGTTAAATATATTCAGCTTATATTCAATTATATTTCATACTATAGTCACTATTGAAGTCAATAGGCTTCAATTACATGCATAGCAGCAGAATGATGGTCTGAAAACACACATTTAAAAAGTTTTTGGGGAAATGTTGAAATGAGAAAAGAACTAGATGAAAAGTTTTTGTACTGATTTTGGCTAGGTTAATTTTCTTCATAGTAACTTGTATGGTGCTAGGTTTTAGATTTATGCTGAAAACAGTGTTGAGGGATTTCTTTAGCTATTGCCATTGTGCATTGTAAAGGTCTTTTCTGCTCCTCATGTCACCTCACTGGTGAGCAGGCTGGGGTTCAAGAAGAAGATGGCAGGAAACACAGACCGGACAGCTGACCCTGTCGCAACCCACCTCTGTGGTGGGGCAGCTATGTTTTTTACTAAGGATCCCTTGGCGCGGATTAAAGTGAAACAACACTAGATAACCAATTATTACAACAAAAATAGGTTTTATTTTTATTTTATATTTTACTTATTTTTAAGAACTCTGGAATAGGAACTGGAAAAATCATAACTGGAAAAACTGCAACTGGGAAAATGCTGTTCTGGGATTTAAGATTTACCTTAAGAGAGGAGAAATAGAGAGAGAAAGAAAAGTGGACAGAGAAATAAGAAATGAGATAGAGAGATACAGGGCAGAAGAGGCAGAGGTGTGGCACTGTATGTAGCAGAAGGGTTAGAATGTACAGAGCTCACAGTTGGCAAAGGCACAGTTGAGAACTCTGGGTGAGAATCAAGGGACAAACAAATAATGGAGATGTCATTGTGTGAGTCTGCTGTGACCTCCCAGCCAGGATGATGATGCCAACAAATTATTCTTTGAGGAACTAAGGGACACTTGCAAATCAACTGCCCTTTTCCTTATGGGGGACTTCAACATGCCAGAAATTACCTCGGAGCATCACACAACTGGTACAACCCAGTCCAGAAGATTCCTAAAAAACTTGGATGACAACTTTATGGAACAGGTTCTAAGGGAGCCAGGTTGGAAAGATGCCCTTCTTGATCTGCTGTTTATTAACAAAGTGGATCTTGTGAGCGAAGTGGAGATTGGTGCCTGTCTTACAGGATGAAGATGGTCAGCTCACAAACAGGGACTGAGGCAAGGCAGAGGTATTTAAAGCTTTCTTTGCCTCTGTCTTCAACACAGATTATGAACCAAGAGAGTCTCAATGCCCTGAGCTGGAGGACCATGACTGTGAGAATGATTTGAAATTGTGCAAGATCTGCTGCTCCAGCTGGATCCCTATAAATCTATGGGGCCTGATGGGATTCAGCCCAGAATCCTCGAAGTACTGGTTGATGTCATCGCACAACATCTCTTGATGATTCTTGAGTGGTCTTGGGAACCTGTAGAGGTCCCAGCTGGCTGGAAACTGGTGAATGTTGTCCCAGTTTTCAAGAAGGGCAAGAAGGAGGACCCCAGAAACTGCAGGCCTGTCAGTCTCACTTCAGTGCCTGGTAAAATTATGGAGAAGATTATTCTGGGAGGTACTAAAAATCACCTGAAAGATAACACAGTCATTGGTAACAGCCAGCACAGCTTCAGGAGAGGAAAGTCCTGACTATCAAATCTGATTTCCGTTTATGACAAGGTAACCCACCTAGTGGATCAAGGGAAGCCAATTGATGTAATCTTTTTGAATTTCAGTAAAGCTTTTGGTACTGCCTCTCACAGGATCCTTCTGGAAAATATGTTCAGCACACAGCTGGATAAACACATCACGTGGTGCGTGAGCAATTGGCTCATGGGTCGAGCACAGAGGGTAACAGCAAATGGGCTGACATCAGACTGGAGACCTGTCACTAGTGGGGTTCCACAGGGCTCCAGTTGTGCGGTGGTGTCTTGCTGCACAGGAGGGAGATTGGCACAGTAAAAACGTTAATCTGTCTCCCAAGGATCTGCTGGTTACCAGCTGCTGGCAGTCTAAAATCTGCCCAAAATATGTGAAACAGGGGTGCCAAGTCACTTCAAAGCTGTTCCTAATATGTCACATAATATGTCACATTGCTAATTTAGGCATAGCCACAGCTTCTAGCTACTTCTTATGCTGAAGTCATGCATTTTGAGTCCAGAAGACTAGATCACCATTTTCTCTCAACACTCAGAAAATGCTGTAATATTCAGTCCTTGAAGTGCAGTTAGAAATCCAGTCTCCAGACCCAGGTCATACCTGACTGGGGACATACCCAAGTGGCACATTAGTGGCCTGCGTAGGTTGTTGCACTGAGTGTGGGAGTTGCACTACCGCAGGGAACAAGGCTGTCAGATGTGGAACTAATAGTTGGGCATTCCTGAAGCTCAGAATAGCAATCAGTCATCATCCAGAGACTAATGGAGCTTAAAGGGCATGAAAACCTGCAACAGATCCAGTCAAAACAAGCAAAAGTTCTGAGTGATGAGTGAGAAAGTTGTAACAGGTATCTAGCAGAACTATCTGAAGGTGCTCTATCTTTCTCATTTTCTCACGTTTCCCTATTTCTTTGGAGCCATAGCATGGAGAAGCTACGGGAAGAAATCTTTCAAAAGCATCGTTAAGCCCACATGTTCAGAAAAACATAGCACTTACACTGAATACACAATGCAGGAAACTGCTCTATCAGGGATGATGTTCCTCACCTGATTATGATTGAAAAGCAATAAATAGAAAGAACTAGTCATAAAACAAATAGCAACTGAAAACCCATGCATTTAGGTCTTTGGCTCCAGAATAAATTAAGTGCAAATGTAGATTCTTCATATATCTGCCAGAAGTCAGATAGGTATTATTATTTTAGCCTATTTAAAAGATTCCTTGTATGAGGTTTTTCTGAAACTGAAGAACTCATTGTGAAAGAGCTTTTTTACTGACAGAGGTAGAATGAAAGTGTAGTTTTCCTGCTTTTTTGTGCCTGCACAGCTGCTGTAAATGCCAATTAAGCTTAAAAATACTTGTTGATGGTAAACATAGACCATAAGGTCTATTACATCATTAGGTCTATTTACTTCTCTGAGGCTTTACCTGCACATAAAGTCTGTGTTCATGGCTTAGGTGGCAGACGTATTTATTCAGTTAAACTAAATTCTTTTAGAAGCCCACAAATATTAGAATTTAATGGTCCATGTTCAAAAATAAATAGCTGAATCCAAGTCTTGGGTAATACAGTGTGCCTACCAACATTTAAATAAATATTCTTGATTCAACTATCAAGCAGTTTTGATAACAACTTTGAACTCCATAAGCTAAAGTTCAGATCATTCTCCTGTAATACAATTCCCCTGAGTCAGATGTCTTTATATTATATATTTCAAATATATATCATATATTTTCAAATATATATATAATATAATAATACAATTAATATATTTTCAAATATACATCATATATTTTCAGAAGTACTTAGACACTAAAATCAGTTAAATCAATTTCCATGAAAGCTGGGTGCTTTGTTGATGTAGGACTTCGTCTCCTTGCTTTTCAGTTTCTGACCTGTAAAGAGGGAATTTCCAAACATTGCCAGCTGTTCAAATGTCATTTTCAACAATAAATTTTCACATCAGAAAGGGCAAACAAGATCGGGCATCTGCAGAACACAGGCAGACATTGGTGTTAAGTAGTTTATATTCTGCAGTTATTCCAAGTTTTCACAACTTTATTGGCAGAACAGCTCTATGATTATTGCAAGACCTTAAGGAAGTAGAAAACATTGACATCAGGAGCTCATTGTCATTCCACATGACATGCCACCTTCCATCAGAACTATCATTTAACTTCTCTTTATACAACTCCTTTTTACTAAATTTTACCTTCATTACTAAAACACCAATTACCATATAAGGCATACAGCTACATAGCCAAGTGTAACTCTGTGACTGTGACCCTCTGCTTCTTCATATTCTTTAACTATTTTTTTAATGAGGATTAAGATGGTATTCAGAAGTCTTCATGTTACACAAAACCTCACAGCAATAGTCAAATCCTGCTTTGAATACCTTAGGCTCTCAATAAATACAAGAGACAAAAAAAAATTACTGTTTTCCTGACATTACAGTTCTCCCAGCTATAATACAATTTGATGCTTCTTTGAGCAATTATCACACACTGGAAAGCAGAAAGTAGGTAATTGCTCAGAGCAGCTCTTCCCCCTTCAGGCAGTAAGTGGCAGCATTGCAATAGCCTTTTCTTATCTATCTTTGTTTTCTTTCAAGGCAGTCCCATTTTTCTGCTAAAGCACACAAAACTCCTTCAGTCATTTTAGATTTAATTTATATAATCTACTTTTATATTGTATAACAATATATTATATTTAATATAAATAATTTTATAAAGTTATATAAGGGGGAAAGAATTGCAGATTTGGGGTCTCTTTTGTGAATGGAGACTGCATATCAAAACCAACCCCTCCATTTCCATACTCTCAGCCAGGGAGTATTTTGTAACCTTACCAACATTTCTAAAAACTGAACAAATTAAAACAAGCATAAGAACAGCTGGAAGTTTTTCTTTCTGCTCCTGAAGCAGAGGATGTGAATGGGATGTTGATAATGTAGATCTTCATTTTTGAACTTTATACTTGATAGCCACTAAAAAATGAGCCTGCAAAACCAGCATCAGGCTATTTCATGTTAATTGACTCACCAGTGACACAGGATTTTATTTACCCTGTTCTAAAGGGGCTTTTTGGAACAACAGCTGTGGTTTTTCCTTGGCTCATAATCACAATCAGCCATAAGGAAACTGCAATCAGAAGGGAGGAGACAGATCTGCTGATGAAGCACAAGCCTGCCTCATATCTAACTCCCTCTTCCAGACCCCTTTGTTGGCTCTGCAGTGCTAAAAGGAACAACATACACCAGGAATTCAGTGTTGTCACTTGCATAAACATGTAGATCTAAACACAAATTACACCTTTTTCAGAGCCAGCTGAAATAAGTGGCAATTTTCCGTTGTAGGGTAGGACTAAAGAGTGGATCTGTTCAGCAAGAAATGGATTCCCAGGATAATTGCTTTTCTGGTTAGACCTGTCTGTGGTGATTAGCTTGTGTAGTTATTATGTCACAGACTCTTTTCACACTATCTGGCTGTGTACCATGATGCTGGATGTTACCTGTCAAAGGTTGTTGCTGGTGTGGCATTTAAGCTACTGCCCTTTGCAGAGAAATTAAACCTGTATGCTCTGTCTTTGTGGAAAATTGTTATTATAAGGATCCAGTTTCCCCATAAGAACATGACAAATTGTGTAAGACAGCTCTTCCTTGAGAAACCCTGCTTATTAGCTGCCATTATTAAGAAGTGAATAAGAAGACTCCTTTATTTTTCAGAGCAGAATGGAACATTTCCAGTGACAGCATCCTGGAAACACTTGCCAGAAAAGGAGAAAAAGAAAATGGCTTCATAATAACTTGCACCATGCCCATGTAAAAAAATCACGATGTTTCTGAGTCCCGATTTTGAGTCACATTAACATAGGCCTGACTTGGTGCCTGGGCTTTTAAGGTCGTGTTTAGGAGAACCAGTCATAATAGTATTGTAGTGGAAATTTTTAAAGTATTAGTTAATATTATGATACACAGTGCAGTCTGGCAACTATTCAAAATTCCCTGTCAGTGATATTCATGTTTTTCTGCAACACCAGGTACAAACATTTTTATTCAACATGTTTTTAATATACTTTGGAATACTAAGAATACAAGTGCTTTATAAATTTAAACCATTACTATTAATTATTACTACAGAATTTTTCCTTCTTCATCTCCCTGACCTTTGAGGAACATTAATGAGAAAGTTTACTCATTGTGAGTATGAGCTGGGTTTAATGAATGTCTTTCACTGAGACTATATGACTGCTAAGATGAAAGCTCTCAAATGTTAATGCACTTGAGGTTTATAATGTCTAATGTTAATGTCACAGGACATAGGTCAGGGAAGTGAACTGGGAGTGATTGCTCATGATAAACCATTTGCATGTTATTTTGCAGCAAGAAAACAGGATAAACTAAGTCCCATGACATGTCTATTTAGTTATGAAGTGATTTCAGGACTTCATCTAGCATTAATGAGGCCTCATTTGAACAAATGGGAAATTATTGAAATAGGATATCACAGAAGTAACTTGTGAGGGGCTTATGGTTATCTATTCCAGGATGAATTGGATTACACCCAAGGATAAAAGACACCTCGATGACTAGTGTGAACACTGACCTTGTGGACATACTCATTATGACCAGTGAATCCAACCCATAAAGTTATATATTCTCAAACACAAAGCAGAACTGAGAGAAGGGTCTCTATGGTTCGTTGATCAGCTTAGGTCCATCTTCAGAGAGACAGAGAGCCTAAGCAGAAGGCATTTGCACATATAAGCTATGTATGCAACCAACTGTAACGGAATAAGCCTGATCAGTCCTTTTGCTTAATGTGGCACAGTGAGGAAAAGTCTAAAGAAGACTAAAGGGTGAAATGAGATGAGAAATTATTTCTTCTCAGCTTCTGTCATACTCATATAGAAGGGTAGCTTGGAGGTCCTGAAAACAAGGCTGGAAGCATCTCCCCAGATTGGAGAAAATTAATCCACTAATAATTTTTAGCAGAGGAGCCTGCTATCTGACATGCAGGAACTGACATAAAGGAACTTAGGAGAATTCGTCAGCCTGCCTCTAAGTTTGGCTTTTGCCTTGTAATTAGTAGGATGATTCCAGGACACCTCAGTTCACTTAGACCAGCAACAACAGCAAAAATGAAGTTGTCATCATTCAGATCACTTATGGGTTTTACTCTAGAGCCTTTAATATTTTAAATATAATCAAATAATGCCTTGAATTGAAAGAAAGAAACTTCTGCAGAAGAGAAGCTGTGAGGATTTTACAGGTCTGGCATTGCCAGATGTACAGCAGTTAGAAATAGTACCTAAGCTGAATGGTCTGGAATGGCTATATCCTTTAGCCAGCTGTGACAAAACACACATACCCAGCAGAGTGAATTACAGATGATTAATTTACATAGGAACAACAATAATTTTATTTATGCTGATGTTGTAATTTCCTTTGCATCAGGTCACTCTTACTTACCAGATTATTTAGCTGATCAGCGACCTAAACCATCTGCACTCAATTAACAGTCATTCCTGCTAAAATCTGAGCTTGTGTTATTTGTAGGGATATTCATAAGTTCATAATATTCATACTGTTAGTTTGAAGAAATCCTGTGCTGACTTAAGTAACCATTCCTAGGAAAGGAAGAGTTGGCACTCATTGTAGGTACTACGGCTGCTATCACACATCCTCCTTCTTTGCTACTATAGAAAGCATTTTGAAGCAGACATTTTTAAACATCCCTTAACTGCTAACCCTTCACTGGGATACTGCAAAACAAAATGGCACAAAACCTGTATTAGTTATCTGCTCACAAAACACAACCTTGCCAAGAGTCATTTCATTTAGCTTTGGATACCTTCAAGGTATAGGTTTATGTCCAAGCCTATCACCCTTGGTTCCGAATGAGTCACATCTAGGACAGGATTCCCCACAGCATAGACATTCACAAGATGAATCCTACAAAGTGTAAAAGTGTTGATTTTCTTCATTTATGTTGACGAGATAATCCTGACTAGTCAGAGCACAGATGCTCCCTTTATAGATGTCTAAAGTGAAGTAGAAGGCTTCATCTGTTCTTTGAGAATCTGAAATGTCTATCACCTGCCATGTTTCCATAGCACATCAGAATACTGTCTCTTTTCTGCCTCTTGACTGCTGGCAGTGAGTGCTCTGCATGACAGATGCAAAACTGAGCCTCACAAAATCTGAAGCAACTTGTGTCCCTATTTTTGCTCAGTTACTCTTTAGGGGCTTAAATTTTCCTCTGGCTGTATGTCTGAGGCAGATATATCTGTCTTACAAGCTAGTTCTTTATACATTTCCTTCTCTCTCTCACTGATTTTTCAAATCAGAAAACTAATGCTAAATAAAAAATTTCAGCATTTCCTTTCCAACAGTGGTTACTATATATACCAGAAATGCTCAGCAGTAAAATTTCAATGTTTATTTCTAGTCAGGTAAAATAAAGATTTCACTCTCTAAAATGTATGTCAAAGTCAGGATACTTTTTTTCAGTTAATCTTTTTTTCTCATTAAAATTCCATTTTCTTCAAATTTCTTATTCACATTTATCAGAGACTGATTAAAATATTTCTCTTCGTTTTCCAGACATTCTGGTGTTTTTAATTTCTTTCTGATATTTTGCATTTTCCAGGGAAATATATGCATGTACAAGGACTCTGCTCAAGAACATATCCTCAGAGAAGGTTAACAAAGTTCCTCTACTAGTGCATACACACTGCTCTAAGGAATGAACCCTCTTCCTGCAACAAATTGGCCCAAAAGGTGTCTCAGTAGTTTCCTAGCAATGTCTAGTTTGCTAACCACTAATTATCATTCTATTCCTCAGAGCCCATCCTATTCATAAAGGCAAAACTTTCCAGGGGCCACCCTGAGCACTGATGAGCTTGCATCCCACCTAAGGTAATCTACATTTTTTGATCAAGTAACTGCCCTCAGTGCAGGGCCTTCGTTTTGTGCACCTTTCTACCTTTCTTTCTGTTATAACTGAAATTTTGAACCCTCTTTTTTTCCTGTGTGTGAATTCCATTTAAATATGGCAGGTTTCCAAAACACCACTTATATGTAATAGTATCAAGAGTACTTCATATTTTCTGTGGGTATCACATAAAGTGCATTGAAGTAAAACATTCAATTTGATTAAAGCTTGACACGTATTCCTGTGCTGGCACAATCACATATTTCTGGCCCAATCCAAATCACAGATTTCTGTCACAGAATAAGATACAATGATGGAGTAAATTTGGATATATGCTTTACATACATACATTAATAAAGACCACATCAATGCCAGGTTTGCAAAGATGCGATATCAGTTATAACTAGTCAGATTTTAAAATATGCAGCGCAAGAGAAATGTACTATTCACTGGGCAATTAATTCACCAATGAAGTTATTCTGCATTTCTTAGTAATTTTTTGTCCTGAAAATCTCAAGTCATGCTGAGACATATGAGCTGACAATTGTTCTACAAGAGCCTGTATGGAAACACATTCCTGTAGTTCGGAGCTCACACCTCAAGGATTGCACAGGGCTAAAGGACCACAATAAAGTAACTTCCATGCAGGGTAATTAGTTATCACTCCCTGTTTCTCCAGCAGAATTTAAGAGAAAAAGTGGGAGAGCAGCTGTATTCGATAAATACAGCTGTATTTGATAAATTTGTTCCTGTATTTTATAAATAATAGAAAGTTTTCTTTTGTGTACATTATTACTGTAATTACACTAAGATTATTGAAGCCTTTCTAAGGATCTCCTGACTTCAAACAGGAGGAAAGTCAAAAGGAAAGCTAGTACAAATAACCAAAAAAAAATCATCCCTTTCTTTGGAAGGCATATAATTTTCAATTAGAAATCAGAATACAATATTTGCTGGTGTTGAGTCTCCCTGTAGAACATATTTCTGCCTGACATACCCAGTCTGTCATTTTGAATGTCTAAGCACAATGTCAAGTTTTATAAACATATTTTATTTTTTAATTTCTGTTTGATGGGGTAAAAGAGGAGAGATTCAGAAGTGTTACCTTTCAAAGAGCTAAGGGGAAAATGGAAGAACTGCATGTGCTAATTGTGGTGTCTTCAAACACAGTTCACATCCATTTACGAAACACACACATACTTGTGTAGATTTGGTTGCCAGTGCACTATGAGGTTTCATGCCCAGTTAAGCCAAGATACAAAGGAAAGCCTTAGCAGTGGCATGTGGCCACCACCCAGAGGGGCTCCAGACTCATGCTGCAACCTGGTTAGTACCTGTGGCATGTCACTGCAGGCTCTGTCCTCGCCCTTGCAGGCAGAACTTCGGTTACCATGCAGTAACACATTTCTGTATTGTGTTACTGTCCCCGGGCTGCTCATTCATGCTCACACAGTGCTTCTGCACATTATTTCACATTGGTGAAAGGAAGGTTTGAAGTACAAATATCAGACCTCAGCAAATCTTCATTTACCATTTTGCCCCTTGAAGAACTGAGGTTTCAGTCCTTGAGCCTTTTATGTCTCATCTTAAATGGGGTCATAATTCAAAATCCCGGTTTCTGGACTCCATTTATTTGCAGAAAGCACATCTGGACACAATATTGCACAAACAAAGTTTCTAGACTCACTGCCTACACTTGGTCTCAAGCTACTAGCCGGTGAAAAAGAGTTTTGTAAATAAGTATATACTGATATCAATTTCTTTACAAAACAAATTCGTGTCCGGGGAAACTTCATGGTGTCAGTCACCAACATGTCCTAAACTTGAATTTCCATTAAAATTCCTTTGAGATGTGACTACAAATATGGAAGCAAATTAAATATGGATGAAATTGAGGTTTGTTTGTGACTTTGTTTGATGATGTAGCTAGCTCCTTATGTATTTTCAGTCATATTTCACATTTAAATACTGAGATTCTTTTTTTCCTGTTAGTATTTGAGACGAAAAATTCAGAGTCTTCTTTTCAGAAGGTGCAGGCTCTGCTTTAAAAAAATGAATCCTATTATGGTTGTGAAGCTTTGGAAGACATTCATTTTAATGCTTATATATTTTATCCCATTTATCAATGAGGCAAATTAAATCTAATTTTGTATCTTCCCATATTTACTATAAATACACTTGCTTGCTGAGAAACATCCTGTGAGAACAAAGAAACAGCAAGTTCCCTGCTTGAGAGCTCAAAGGATTAGGCCAATTGCAAAAGTTTCCTTTCCTGAAATAAAACTTAGCCCAGAAAAACACAGCAGTTTGCCCCAGGCTTAACTCACTAGAAGAATCAAATCTCCTGCCAGATATCTTAGCTATGGATTAAAGCTGTTTTGCCATAAATTTCGGATATCTACATTTACTAGCCAAATGATACACTAAGATTCTTTCAAAGAGGTCAGTGGCACATAGGTGAAACCCATACTGGGTACAGTGGGGGAGACAGAGAAAGATTTTCTATAATTATGTTTGAGATTTGAAAAGTTAACAAACATGTTGTATTATGGGGTGGAGAATGCCCCTGAGAAAATTCAGTAGTTTCCATACACTTCTCTGGTTTTGTTACTCATCCTCCCACATTTCTTTTTCCTTCCTCATTTCCTTCACAGCTGCACTTTAAATAATCTGGGCCTGATTTCCCTTTCCCTTGCCCCCAGTTTCACTGCATTCTGTTGGGGTTAGAGCTTGTTTTACTTCGTAATGTTATACCCAGGAACATGAGGATTGAACTTGTGAGAGTGACATAGAGTTTGGGAATGATACTCTGAGACAAAAAGAACAAAGACTATCTATTCACACGTCAAGTGGCTAAACTATGGAGAAACATTTTGTCCAATTCCTCCTCTGAAGACCAAAGCATCTGTTTATAGAAGTTTTTTCCCAATTGTCCACTGGCTACGGATGAAACATCATGTAGAAAACAGTGTTTACTGATTTGTGATAATTTTGCTACAGATATTACATTAATGCATGTTGCAGATAGAAGTAAAATCAATTACAGTAATTTCAACACAAAAAAGTAACATTGTATCTATGGTGTACTTGAGCATATTTAAGAAATTTTCTTTCTATTTTCAGTGAATAATGTCCTAAATCATCTGTAAGAAAGAGAATGGATTAGTGTTTGAAACATGCTTAGGTCTACAGCTCTAGTGCTTCTAATAGTGAATTTCTAAATGCACACATATAATGTAAACAAAAGTAATGCACTTTATGTACATGAACATTGGCACAAATAAGCTGTATAAGTGGAGGCTTCTTTTCCTTGAAAGGAACTGCACCTGAGGAAGGAACCCCTACTTCCCTTTACATTCTTTCAGTGCCACTTACCAGTGACTTTTAAAACTACGTGCTGCCGAGATTTTGGAGACAGAATCCAGATCTTATGCTATCACTGAACAGAATAGGTCATGGTTACTTGGATCTCTTCATGCACATGATCTGCCCTCTCAGGAGACCTGGAGTCTCTGTCCAGATGTAGCCCTGGATAAAACATAATGTGTAGATAAAACCAGCAGATTTCCTGCTGGTCACCAAAAGATGGGAGCAGTCCTCCCTCTGCAGAGCACTAAGACACTGTGTTTACATAACATCCTTAATCATTTTTTTCAAATGTGTCACACAGAAGTTTTACAGTGCTGAGAAGTTTTACAGTGCTGCTCGTCTCAAATCTTCTTCCTTTCACGGTAAGAAAAGGGGCTGCTCTTGAGTCCAATCCAAGTTATTGTTCCAACTGAAGACAAATTGTGTTGCTGCATTGAGCAGAGCTCTGTTTATAACAGAGTTTTTATATTCTTTGTGTTTTAAAGGTAGATACAGGTCTGGTCCCATCTCTCCAAGCCTTCAAAAAAAAACCCCAATAGAGTTTATTTAATTTAAAAAAGAGCTTACATTTACATGTACGTGTTCTGTACATGTATAATGCATAAAATGAAGGGTATTGAATGAAGTGCACATTGTAAAATATTGCTAAATTATAACAAACAACTTGAATTTGAGAAACATATGAAGTATATTGCAGAACTTATTCCTAAACTAAATCAACAAGACCCTTAAAAAGTTTTCCATTTGGCCCTCACTTTCTCAGATTATTCAAGGAAAATATACCTACAATGAAGTGTCACAGATTCAATGTACAAAGAATGAAATACCAAAAATAAAATTAAAGGGAAAACTTACTTCACATACAACATTTTATATTCCCAAGCTACTCAGTTTTCTTTTACGTCGTAGAGATTTTAGCATAAATTATTGTTTTACAATTGAAAGCTGTTAACATTCATATTATTCAGTCCATTCTAATGAATTATATGAAAATATAATTGCTGTATGGAGCAAGCTCTCCATTAGCAGTGACTTCTGATGATTCCTTATAAAGGCAGGACATAGTGAACATATTCTTCACTACATCCACAAATCACGTGCTAGGGTCAAACAACCTTAAGATTGCAGAGCAACCATGGAATTGTGGCAGTTGCCACAATACTCCTTCCAGTTCAGGCCTGAAGGAGTTGTTTAGCATTGTTCAGCACTGAGAGACTAGCAACCTCAAACGAGGATAGACAATACTCTAAATCTGCAGAAGTTTATCCCACCATTAAGCCTCAGATACAAATACATTGAAAGAAGACACTTCCTAGGCATTAGCTTTGAAAACAAGCATTTATTAAGTTATTTATTTTTAATTACATATTGAAATCACTTTAGCAAGTTAAAAACAGTAATGATAATTTCAAAACTATGTAACTTCAGTGAAAGCACGAGGGTGCTGATGCACATCACAGCTCCTATAAAGCTGCTCCACTTTAGAACTTCAGTCATGTCTCTGCTTTTTAGATTACTTTACAGATTAACTTCTAACTATTCAGACAGAGGACGTTACTCATAATTTCTTGTTCATTTTGTAAGGGTATGACAGGATAGTTAAAAATACTCCACAGGCTAAAGGGAAGGATATCAGCAATAGTCAGTTTTGCACACCCAGAGAGACTGATTGAGTTGAAAAGCCATCATGCCGTCTCAAGCTGCATGTGAAACCAGTTCCTTTGTGGGAGACTGAGACCAAGACTACTTCACGTGCTCTCTGGCTGGAACAGCACAATCAGGGGACAAAGAGCTGGAAAGCAGAGAAGGTCTTGGGGAGCCTGCTGATATGAAGCTGACCATGAGCTAGCAAAGGGCCATAACAGCAAAAGCCAATAGCTTCCTGGGTTGCATGAGACAGTGTTGCCAGCAGGATGAGGAAGGTGATCCTTCCCCTCTTTTCAACACTGCTGAGAACCATCTGGACTGTCGGGTACAGCTCTGAGCCACTCAGAACCAGAGAGATGTGGACATACTGGAGCGAATTCAGCCAAGGTCCATGAATATGATATGCATATGACATTTGAGGAAAGGCTGAGGAAGCTGGGACTGTTCAACCTAAAGAAAACAAAACTCAGGAGGACCTTATAAATGTATGCAAAAGCCTTCTTATTCCTATTCGAAATTTTTTCTTTGTTTCTTGAAATGTAGGGTATATCACTGCTATAGATTTCACATCAATAAATCACTTGTAAGAGACCCTAATAGCATTAGATAGTGGCAGCAGCTGTGAAGCATCTGATTTACACATCACTGTCATGCTTTTGGGCAAAGGCTGTATTTTAACCTGTTCGCATACCACTCCTACATATAAAGTGATTTCTGATGAAACAAGGCAATGCTGTTCTAAGTATATATTCACAGACAGAAAGGACAGCAAGTTAGAACCAGATTTCTCTTCAGAGCTTTGTATTATGTTGCCCATATACATAACTTGCTAATTCCATTCTGTTCATATAATTTTTACATTTCAGAAGTTACCCTGCTATCAAGAAATGCACCAAGCATAAGGCGTGAAAATAACTAGTACTAACAACTTAATGAAAAAGTCCTAGAGCCATAAAAAAGTTCATAAATAGAAAATACATTTCAGCAAGCATCTTGATATATGGTTATGGAAAAGTTTGAACAGAGTGTGATCATACAGCACAAACAGGACAACCAGGGGATCGGGCACAGCCAGCAGGAAAGTCAGGTCCTGCTTGATCAGCTTGATCTCCTTTTATGGCCTGGTGGCTGAGGGAAAGGCTGTGAATGTAGTCTACCTGAACTTTAGTAAAGCCTTTGTTACTGTCTTCCACAGCATTCTTCTGGAAAAGCTGGCAGCCCATGGCTTGGACAGGTGCGCTTTTTGTCAGATTAAAAACTGTCTGGAGAGCCAGGCCCAGAGAGTGATGGTAAGTGGTGCTGCATCCAGTTGGCGGCTGGTCACTAGTGGGTTTCAGTACTGGGGCGAGTCCTGTTTAATATCACTGTGGTTGATTTGGGTGAGGAGACTGAGTGTATTCTCGCTCAGTTCGCAAACACCAAGTTGGTGAGAGTTGATCTGCTGCAGGATAGGAAGGCGCTGCAGAGGGACCTGGACAGGCTGGATCAATGCGCCAAGGCCAAGTATATGAGGTTCTACAAGGCCAAGTGCTGGGTCATGTCCTTCAGTCACAATAAGATCCCATGCAGCACCATGGACTAGGATAAGAGTGGCTGGAAAGTGGTCTAGTGGAAAGTGGAAAGTGGAAAAGAACCTGGGGGTGCTGATGAGCCAGAAGTGTACCCAGGTGGCCAAGGCATCCTGGTTTGTGTCAGCAATAATGTGGCCAGCAGGACTAGGACAGTGATAGACCCCCTGCACTCAGCACGGGTGAACACACCTAAAATCCTGTGTTCATTTCTGGGCCCCTCACTAGAAGAAAGACATTGAGGAGCTGGAGCATATCCAGAGAAGGACAACAGAGTTGGTGAAAGGTCTGGAGTACAGTTCACATGAGGAGCAGTGGAGGGAGTTGGGGTTGTTTAGCCTGGAGACAAGGAGGTTGAGGGATGACCTCATCACTCTCTACGACCACTTGAAAGCAAGTTGTAGCCAGGTGGGGATCAGCCTATTCTCCCAGGAAACTAGTGACAGGACAAGAGGAACTGGCCACAAGATGAACCAGGAGAGGTTCACGTTGGACACTGGGAAGAATTTCTTCAGTGAAAGGGTGGTAAAGCATTGAGACTGACTGCCCCGAGAAGTGGTGGAGTCACAACCCCTGTAAGTGTTCAAGAAATGACTCCATGTGGCAATTAGTGCTATGGTTTACTTGGCATGGTGATGTTCAGTCACAGGTTGGACTCAGTGATCTTGGAAATCTTTTCCTACCTTGATGATTCTATTCTATTCTATTCTATTCTATTCTATTCTATTCTATTCTATTCTATTCTATTCTATTCTATTCTATTCTA
>JAYRBT010000114.1:96636457-96714348 GCA_036023395.1 Myiotriccus ornatus
CTATTCTATTCTATTCTATTCTATTCTATTCTATTCTATTCTATTCTATTCTGTTCTGTTCTATTCTATTCTATTCTATTCTATTCTATTCTTACAAGTACTCAGAAGAATAACACATCAGGTTCCTTTTACAGTCATGCTTTGTTCCATTTTTATTGTCTCTACTCCAGACAGCAGGCTAAGTATAGGTATCACAAACATATACAAAACGAGACGGCAGCAGTATTCTGGCACAGCTTCCAGCTCAGCTGTCATCCCGGCTGACTCTCAGTGAGCTCAAATGTAATCCATTGAAGATGTCATTCCCACAGGAAGCTGAGGATCAGTTCACACAGGACTTTGTGTTTGTTTGCATATGCGTATTCACTGTAGTTAATGTCATTTTACTGACTGCACTTAAAAATTCCCCTCCCCCCGAAGCGTGTGAAATGAGATTATCCCTCAAACCATGAGACTGTTTCTGACAAAACACACACGAATCAAGACACAGCTAGTCTCCCACGTTCATGAGAACTACGGGTTTCAGAAAAGAAGTATCTAAAAAACTTCACATCCTATTTTCTCTGCATTACTACTAATAGAAATAATGGATTGGCTACCTTTTAAAGCTTATGGTCCAAAATGATTGCAAAGTGATTATAAGCAAATCTTTTATGTCTCTGAAAAATATCAGTCTTTTCCTTCCGAATGTTATGTCATATCATATTCCCAGGATAAACTTTGAAAAAATGAAACTGTTCTGATTGAAAAAAAATTACTGTAAGGATAAATGTGCAACTTAAACCAGCAAAAACAGGACTAAAGAATAATAACAATATTATTATCTATTGTGTAATTCTAAACCAGCAAAGTCCAAATGAAGATTTGTGATATATCTGTTACCAGTTCTGACTGGTTGTGAAAAGATTGTATCTATTTTCAAGAAAGATCTCACTACAACACCTTTTAGCCAGCTAAATCTAATGAAGTGAATGGAGTCACATCAATTATTGAAAGATTGCAAGAAAATGAGGTAAAATAATTTTTAGCAAAGAGTTCTCTAATAGGAAGCAGTTCCATGGCAGAAAATAACCTTTTTTAGAGCAAAAGAAGAAAAAAATTACTAGATAAAGTGGCAAAATTCTTTTCTAGCAACAACCATATGTCTACAAAGAATTGGGAATAGTTATTGTGGGATAAATGTATGAGGTCCCAACATTGACTAGAAATGCATGACTGTAAGACTTTGGGGACAAAAACATGCATGCCACAAAGCTGATTAACTCATACAACTAAGAAAGAGAAAAACAGAAAGCCAAATGTTGCCAGCTAGGATAATAAACACCAAAACCCCACATCTTGGATGTATTCTTAACCATAGGACGTCTGGTATCTTTTCATAGTGTGCCAGTCACTTTTTAATGTCTTGTGTACCCTAGAATAAAGGTAGAGCATCCTATGTGGCACAGCTTCCAGCCATAGCAAAGGCAGCCAACACTCACTCATCAGTTACAATGTGTTAAGTCTTTACATTGGTGGGACTGACCACCAGTTTACACTGTCTGGGTGCCTGAGTATCCAGTTCTGGTATTACAGGACAAATCTTCTCAAATCCTTTAGCAACACTGCTAATACAAATATCCTGTGCCAGCACACTGTCAGGAGCCGTGATGCTGATGCTTGTCCACACCAGTCTCAGAGAAGAAATAAAAGATGAGGAAAGTGAAGTGTAAATATGAGATCATGGAAGACAAGTTGGAAAAGTTGGCTAAGGATCTTAGAACTTCTGCTTAAGCAGGAAGTGTGGAAACATCTCTTCTTTTCCCTTTAAACTTTCCTTCTCCTGGTCTTCAGCCTTTGAAAAGGTGTCTGGGACGCTCTTCCAGGAATCCCCCTCATTTCCTGACCTGGTTTCTATCCGACAGGTAAATTCTTCTGAAAATGAGAAAAGTTTCATACTTTAAGACTCACAAGTTGTGTGGCACCCACCTTTTGAAATCTTAATTCTGGGGCTTACCCAAAGAGTCTCTCTATCAGCACCTCATCATTTCAACTGATAAGGACAACGCTGATACTTACTTCAGTAAACTTAATTTTCCTGAGGAGTACTGTCAAAGTTGACTGGGAAAAAGCTTTGAAAGATCAGACTCAAAATCCTTAATGCTTTTAGGTTTACTTCTGTTAGTTGGGTTTTTTATATTTTAGTAAATACGAACAAATTTTTAACATTTACTGGAAAAATAGATAAATACTCAGGCACAATCTGGAGCAACAAATGTTTCCAGGGAAATTCGCAAGGTACTATGAAAACAAAAACCCTACCTGGCAAAAAGCCAGCTAATAAAAGTATTTCTGCAATAGACAAGCATGCTAATTCCAGAACATAACATAAGTTTTGATAAACATCCTGAATGCTTCATCCCCAGAAAAATTCCCTCCTACATAATAACCACTCTTGCTGTGTGATCATCTCCTCCTGCATATCCCTGTGAAGAACTAATACTCTGGGGAGTTTTGCCTCTGATGACTGATCTGTCTCAGCAGCCAGTGGGAGTTTGCCCTTGACTTCTGCAGAAGCTGGGTCAAGATCCAGAACAAACAGCGACAGATTTCTATTCGGATTTGCAGAAATTTGGTGAAATCCCCCCCATCAAGTATAGGAGAAAGAGTAACAAAATTAATTTAAGGGTAGGGGAGGTTCTTCACCTGAGACATCTAACAG
This sequence comes from Myiotriccus ornatus, assembly GCA_036023395.1. Taxonomy (NCBI): domain Eukaryota; kingdom Metazoa; phylum Chordata; class Aves; order Passeriformes; family Tyrannidae; genus Myiotriccus; species Myiotriccus ornatus. Next base: position 96,639,159 of record JAYRBT010000114.1, read on the forward strand.
CACATCTTCAATTGATACTATAGGCTGACTTTTCTTATATTAAAGTAGAAAGAGTCAAATTAAGATAGTATGTCCAATTTGGCAAACTTATCTGTTCTTTTAGTGAAGAGGCCAAGGATTGACTAAACACTAGATCAGAGCTGGCAAAAACCCTCGAGGTTGTACTAGATTGATTTATGCTAACTGAGGATGTAGCAATATATTGTCCTCTAATAAACTAAGGTATACAAGAGACAATGTGCTGAAACTTCTGATTGTTTTCTCTTCACTGAATCTATATTACTAACAGAAGACTTCAGAATTAATTCCGGAAACACTCAAAACCACCCATTTGCAAAACTTTTGGAATCAAGCCATTCTAGTAGCAAATATTTGGAATAGATTTGAAAGGCATTCTCCATGGAAATCTTTTATTGAAAAAAAGAGTGCACAAAAATTTTACTCTGTAGACCAGAAGAAATGGAAGCCCTTTTCATTAGGCATAAACTCTACTTTAGCAATTAGACATAAAACGAAAAGGATTTGCATACTAGCATTACCATTAATTCAAGGGATTGCTACTGATTACATCTATGTATAATTTCAGTGAGATTATTTCTGATTTGAATTTAACATATCTGAAGCTGATGCTAAAATATTTCAGTTTTTCATCCATTATAAAAATATCGTATAATGCCAGAGGAAGTATTTTCTTCTCACAGTTACTCTTCTAAGAGAGTTAACACTTTCTTCACTTAAGAAGGACCATCTTATTATTGCAAATAACATGAGAATAATTTTGTTAATGTAAGTAGAATTCACTGGCTCCAGAATTCACTAATTTTAAAATACCTATTGCAGTGATTCAAGTAAAAAAATTCTGAAATTGAACAGGTAAGAATTAAAATTGCACACTGTCAAGAATCTGGAAATGTGCAGTTATCTTTGTTTCACAGTTCTTTAATCCATTATATTATCAGCATATCTCTGTTTCTGGTTTTTTAGATTCCCCAGTTTTTAATTTGACTTCATACACTACCCCTATAAATTATTTTTATATAGATTCCCTTCCCTGATTTTATGGGACAATTTATTCTTAAATGCTCTTTCTTCAGTATGGGAGGGTGGGGAACAGCTACTCTTTTCACAGATCACAGATTTTTTTCTAATTAAATATTTACTGTGCTCACATGTTGATTTATAGCTAAGGTAACAGAAATGTAACTATGCAAAGATCTCAAGGGTAGGAGTAGTCAAAACTGTCCAGTTAGTGTTGGCCCACTGTCAGGCTGATTTCTGCTTTCCTCCTGAAACAAAACTGTGATTCTCTGATGAGATTCAGAGTATGTCATGGGAAGCAATTCTTACAATTAATGTAGCCTCCTATCATTCAGTTTTCCTAATGTTATGCTCTACTAGACCTGTATAAAGAGAATGCATTTTAAAACCCAAAGTCACAAAAAGTAGCAGAAACCCAATATTTAAAATATATGATCTGGATCTCCAGCTGGTTCAAACTTTACCTCACTGTAAATATTGACATAATATCCCATTTGCAACATTCTTTGGTTCTATAGTTCTCATATACAAGATCGCCGAAGTGAATTTTTCATCTTAACCTCCTCTCGTTGGGTCTGATACATTACAGAGATGGGAAAGCTATCACTTCACACAAGTGAAACATCCCTGGATGCAGTTGTTTGTACAAACAAAACCACATGGCACCCAGTGAGGGTTCACATTAGACAGAATTATGGAGCTTTACCTGGTTATTCTCCAAGTATTACTCACACTTACAGTGCTACTGTGCACACAGCTGCTACTCATCACAGAATAGCATTTCACCTACACAAGGTGTACAGACTTCTACTTGACCTGGGATGGACTGTCTCCTGCAGAATTGTTTTCTTGGTCACAAATGTCTGTGTATATAAAGGCATTCATGGCTGGACAGCATTATGATAGCACAATAATAAGTTTGTCTGTAAACAGTTCCTGAGCAAATGACGGCAAAAGAAGTGTCTTACTAAAAGACAAAAAAAAAAAAAGTTTGGACATTAAATTTCTACTAAAAAAGAACTTTAAAAGTCATTGCACTTTGATTTCTGTGGAATTATCACAGGTGACTCCTTTTGCATCTTTCTGATATTAAAAAGCTTATTGCCACATGTAGTGGGTTTACCCTGGCTGGACGCCAGGTACCCTCTAAAGCCGCTCTCTCACTCCCCTCTGCAAGTGGACAGAGGAGAAAAAAAACACCAAAGGAATCATGAGTTGAGATAAGACCTGGGAAAGTCAAGTACTGATTACCTTCATGGGCAAAACAGACTCAAAGTGGGGATATTAATTAAATGTATTGCTATATTAGTCCTTCACGGACCTTTCCAGCATGAGTCCATCCCACAGACAGCAATTCTACATGAAACTGCTGTCCCGTGGGTCACTCCTCCATGGGGTGCAGTCCTTCACAAATGAGCTATACCAACATGGGTCCTTGACAGGGGCCAAAAGTCCTACCCGGGAAAAACCTGCTCCAGCATGGGGTCCTCTCTCCATGGACTGCAGGTCTCCATCAGGACCTGCTCCCTCCTGGGCCTCCCATGGGGTCACAGCCTCCTTCCTGCATCCACCTGCTCCAGCATGGGCTCCTCCACAGGCTGCGGGGGGGTCTCTGCACCCCGATGGTCCTCCATGGGCTGCAGGGGCACAGCTGCTCCACCCTGGTCTGCACCACGGGCTGCAGGGCCTCAGCTCCAGCACCTGGAGCACCTCCTGCCCCTCCTTCTGCACTGACCTTGGTGTCTATGTTGTTATTCTCATGTTCTCACTCCGCTCTTCCCCGGCTGGAATTTTCACCTCCGCAATAACCTTCTGTTCTTAAATATGCTATCACAGAGGTGTTACTGTCACTCCTGATTGGCTCGGCATTGGCCAGTGGCAGGCAGTCCATCCTGGAACTGGCTGGCATTGGCTCCACCAGGCAGGGTAAGCGTCCAGCAGCTTCTAACCGAAGCCACCCCTGTAGCCCCCCCCGCTACAAAAGCTGAGCCACAGAAACCCACTACACTGCACATCGTAATTTCCCAGCTCTGAGATTGGTTTGTACATTCTTAAAAAATTTCCAATAATATTTCTTGAAAACATTATATTTACCAGTAAAAAGCATGATTCACAGCCTATTATGGAATGGAAATAGTCCCAATAGCATTAGTGTGTATCAGTTGTAAATTTATTGCAAATCATTAAAAATTATACCAGGAATCAACAGGAAATTATACTGTTGTATTATATGATTTAGAAATCTAAGAAAAATAGTGAAAGGGGGAACTGCCTGGTTTGCATAGTAGCCATACAGTGTAATTATTCAATGAATGTAAATGAGAACAATAGATTTTTGACAACTAAAATTGTGTGAAATAATCACAGAAACAAATAAACACTGATATATATTATCTCAGGCAGACATACTGGGAAAAGCCCCTCAACATTCACCCTCCTTTTTGTTTTAAGGTATTCTCATGGACTTCCATACTCTCAGATCAAGGCCAAACAAGGCTTTGCTGGAATCCTCTAGCTGCCAGATGAGCAGAGTCCCAGAACTTTGAGAAATTTTTCTTGCGTCCTCTTGCAATAAAATGACTGCCAAGGTTAACTGTCAGATATTTGTAAGGAGCAGTAAATCTCACAGTGAGAAAGGCATTTCCCATTGTTTGGTTAAAAAAAAAAATCTTGGAATATATGTGAGAGGGAAAGACAAACTGTGCTTTGAAGCCTGGGCTTTTTTCAAGACTGAACATCTTGATTCTTTGCACTAAAAAACATTTGCAAAGAATTACTATGTGAATGGGAGCTAGCAATTCAGCAGCCATTATGGAGAGAATTATAGACCACAGTCTGAGGCTTTCCAGGGCATAGCCAGTTTTATATACTAAAAGAACAAAACTATTAGCTTAGTTTCCCCTGGTTTGGCTATGAATATAGCTCACAATTAGTTTATAGTTTCTTTTTGGGTGGTTGTCTGATTTTTTCTGATTATCTAAATAAAATTCCTTCAGCTGTGTTTTCTGGCCTGCATAACTCCTGTTTCTGTATATGGAGCACTTCCAAATTGGATTGCTTATGATAATCTCTTCCTGCAAGCTATATTCCATCAGAAACACCTGTGATTTTTAAATTCTTTTAGCATCTTGGTATTTATAGATTAAGATCATATATTTACACTGTAAAAGCAACATTCCTGCTGGTCCTCTAGCAGAAGAATTAAAAAAATGTAGCCAAAATTGGACAGTACCATTTTCAGTCAAGATAAGAATTCAATTAAAATACCAAAAGTCTTCAGGATTGCTCCACCAAGCTAAAAGAAACAATAGAACCTATTTATTTTTTTTCCACACAACCCTTATTTCCCTTCCCAAGGAATGAGACAGAGTTTCTTTTTCTCTTTCAGTTTGAGTGATCAAGCTTTCAGAAAAGTAATTCTACTTGCCCTCAATTGGCAGAGAAATTATCCAAATAAGGTTTTAATTTCTTCCTTAGAAGCAGTTTCATATGTCAGGTAGCCTGTGATCACTACCATAGATTAGAGAATGTCCATATTATTTGAATTTAAGTAGTAACTGTGGTGATGGACAGTGCATCTGTTAACACTCATCTTCCTACCCCTTACTGCAACATGCTGCCCCAAAAAAGGTAAATACTAGATTGTGCATGAGCTTTCATTCAGATTCCTCTCTGTGTTGTTAGCCATCAATTATTGGTAAAAAACCAGATCTATTCATCTCTGTTTTCACACAACTTTTAGAATATAAATGGCAGAACAGATTAAAAAATAGATATGGATATTTCACATCAGTAACCTTTAAAAACAGTGCTCATAAATAAAAGATAGAGAACTAGGAAAATTAAAATTAAAAAGCCAAATGACAAATTATAGGTGCAACACAGTGCCCATGAAGTCAGCAAAGAGATGACTTAATGGGAACTAGGCTGAGCTCTACACCATATATTAAGGAAGCTGAAATAATTCAATAGACTTGGTTTCTCTAAATATGCAGACTGGAGACAGGAAAAATTCTCTTTCCAAACTCATTCACTTGCAAATATCAGTGGAACATCAACCATAATCTAGATACTATTTTCTTATCTACCTGGAGCTGGAATAAATATCTTGGATATGAAAATAAATATGAAATTAATCTAATCTAATCTAATAATCTTAAACTCAGTATTATATAATCTATACGGACACCACTGTCTGAGAAACTATTTATTCAGACCAAAAATAATCTCAAAGTTTTAAGGATCAATGCTGTAAAATACCTTTGTTTTACTTTTGTCCTATGAATACTTTAATTTTCTATAGAGATCATTTTTTGGTATTGGTGTCTCCAGTGTCATTTTAAGTGTCTACAACAAAAGGCTTTTGGCTACTTCTGTGTTAACAAATCAAGCACTGCCAGGGAACATTCCTGGGCACTGAAACTTGAACACGTTAAACTCTTAGAACATTCCCTGGCACCATTTTTCCTGGGCCAGCAATTGCTCTATCAAACAATTTCCAGGTATGGGTTGAGTGTTAATGCAATCCAGAGATTGATCTCAAAGGATGTACAACCTGCTTTGTTGCCTAAGATGACAACGGAATTTCTTCTATGCCCCTTGGCCTCAGTACCAGAGGATAGTCCCAGGTGCACAGTTGCACTGTAAATACGTAGCCTTTTGTGTCACAGGTCAAATAAAGACAGACTTAAAATTAATGCTTCAGATTCTGAACCAATGTCCTCTCACATTTTTGGCCATGAGTTTTAACTGTTCCCAGAGCAAAGTCACTTTATTTGACTATTTTCAAGATGTATTTTGGGCTTAATTACCATGCTACTGTAATTCCCAGTTTTTTGTTAACTTTTCATATTATGATCCAGATAATAAAAGTTTCATGTAGACAATTTATTAGGCATAGCATGCCCTTTTATCTTGTAAAAAAGGTTTAGTTCTGAGGGAGTCTTGAATGTTTCTTAGTCTTTTTATCTGCCTTTTTTTTTTTCACCTGGCTTTGTTAGTTCCCATCTCTGCAAAACAAATCTAGCAGCTTTCTAAAGTACAGCATGAAAAAAACTTGAAACCTATAGTTTTCTACATTGTCTTTCAAGCTTAGAATGATCTGGGCAGGACTTTTACCAGATGGAGGCTCACATTTATTAAAAGTACTATTGGTATGTAATGAGCATTTAATGAACTCACGGTAGTCTACCTGAAAAACATTTAAAGTACAATATTTGTGAATGTGCAGTCTGTCTGTCTAAAATCAGTGCCTGAGTTCCCTGTTTAGAGGATGGAGACACCTCCTTAAACCAGGAAAGGGACAGCCATTCTGTCCAGCAGAACCACCTTCTGCAGCTGAAGTGACAGACACCAAGCCTGCCTTCCTCCGCAGATTCTGGGTATTTTAGGAGTCTACGTTTGTCTTTAAAAGTACAACGAACGAGGATGCAGCCTATTCTTGGCTTTTTTTTTTGATAAGACCATGTATTCAGAGGGCATATTTTTCTTTGGTGTAACAGATTAATGACTAGAGAATTCAAGCAGCAAAGAAATAATTTGAATTCTTGGCTCAATTTTTTTCAGAAGAGAAATATTTAGGCACAGAATCAGGGAGTAACTGAATGTAAGTTCCTTGCCTTCATTCTCTTTTGAAAGAAAAGTGCTGAGTGCAGAAGTAAGCCAAATCTTGTGTTGGGACACAAGCAAGAAAGCACCACTTTCTATGCTGTCACTCAATCAGGTGAAACAAAGCATTTGGTGACTGCTTGCAAGAAAGTTTAATTTGTTTTATTAATAGTTCAAAATAAAACATATGCATCTTCCAAGAAGCAAGATCTGAAAACAAGAAGTGTCCCAGTGCTCATCATTCAACAACTTTTAGGTACTTCTTCCTTAGTCTTTTTTCATGCTAAGCAGTTTGTAGACTGAACTGCACAATGGATTTGAATTAAAGCAAATAATATTCTCCACATTCATGACTTATGAATTCAGTAGCTAGTCTGGTGCAGGGAGCTCAATATCTTCACATTTTAAGCTGTGCCTCCCACTTTCTGCATTAACACTTTACCACCTGGGTATTGTCCAAGAAATAAGTGTTATGGATGTCTGTTGAAATATGGACAAAAGCAAATCTCCCAACAGAACAGCCCCTCTGAAGAAGAATGGAATGAAAAATGTCTGTAAAAGTCTCTTGGGAACTTCCAATCTAAGTTAGAATGTGCCTAGTAAATAGTGATGCCCAGAATTTTAGGACATCTTGAAGTTAAGACTAATAAGATTCCTGTCTGAAACATGACGAGTTTTAGAAATTCAAATTCTTAGTAGGGAAGGAAGGAACCTTAGGACTGCTAAGTTAAAACTGCCCAGTAACTGCTTTTGGCACCAAGGCAAACTGGTGTGAAACAGTCTATGTCATTAACAGTAAATGTTTTTACCCCTCTAAAGCAAGATGATTTCATCCAAACTGCAGAATAGATTCTTTTATAGCACTATTTAATTTATTGCTATAGATGTTTTAGGTGAAACGGATCTCATCCAAAATTAGCACAGTTTCATATTTGATACAATCTTCAGCAAAGTACTGTATTTTATCGGCTGTTTTTCTTTTCTGTTTTCTTCCATAAATGTGGAACCTTTTTCTATGTTTCATTAGTAGAGTCCACGGTCCTTAGCTAGTTCTATGGTTATATGATCAGTGTTGTCGGAACAAAGATTTACGTTATCCACAGTGCATATATTTTTCCAGTTTTCCAAGAGCAGTCATCTTAACACCTACAACCTTCTATCACCCTGGATCTTCATTTGCGGCTCTTATTGCTGTAAGTGGAAGTTGGATATGGGGATTGATGTTTAACAACACTGAGTTATCATGTTTGCTCCAATGCTGTTCACTTACTCTCTGCTAAAATATTCTCATATGTTTTATGGGCTATGAAGAGTGAACACATTTTGACGACATTCGAACATGACATTACTGAAGCCAAATAGCTTAGCTGTTTTCCAAAAAGTATTGGACCTTTGTATGAATAGTAAAATTATACAGAGGACTGAAAATATTCACAGAATTTTCTTTGATATATCAGTCCTCAGGTTTTAGGTATAAACCTGTTTCCAACTGCTGAAGAAAGAACTCTCCCGTAGGTAGTATCTGCCACAGCAGCCTGTGACACCGAGTTGATATGCCTGCTTCCAGCCACTGATGGACAGAAGCACACACATAATTCTCTGATGATAATTAACATTTTTTGTTGCTTTCACCATTAGCAGCGTTCTTCACAAACACTTCCCACAATTACTCACAGTTCTAACATAGTGAATTTTCCAGTGTCATGCCCACTGTTTATTATCATCTTTCATCGTGTATGAAAAAAAAGGTAGGAAACAAGTTGGTGTGCACATCTGAGTCAGAAACTGAATTACAAGAAATCCATTCAGCCAATGGAGGAAAAAATAAACACAGATAAATCGCACAAACTTAGCAAGTAAAGCAACACTGCCTGACTTTTGCGTTTCTCTGTTTGACTGCCAAATGAAAAAGGAGAGTCAAAGAGTAAGATATCCAGTCCTATCGAAAATAACTGAGAATACACAGAAGCTCAAACAGTAAAAATTTCCAGGAAAACTGGAATCCCACTATATGTTTTTCGCAGAGAGGTCTTACAGCAAAGCACATTGGACTCATACACACGATTAATTACTATGACCTGCCAGGAGTCCACATCACCATGACCCAAAAAAGAATGCAGAAAGGATACCAAAATTATGAAACAGGCTGTGAAAAAAAGTCTTAAGGAAGGCAGAAGTGAAAAGGGAGCCAGTAAATTAGCTGTCAGGCTGGAGAAAACAAGACAGGAAAAGTAGTAACTCAACAGGAGACAGAATGTACAAGAGTTCAAGCTGTCATAATAGAACAGCTGGAAGAGAAGAGCCTTTTCCTATGGTGGCTATTTCTTCCCATTTCTATTCAATGCTTGGATCTTGGAAGAAAAAACAGACTCCATCTGTGACTTCCCTTTACTTTGTTTAGGAATTCACTGGAACATGAGGACAGAGATTACATGAATGTGATTTAAGACAACTAAATTAGAAGTTACATCAGCAGAGATTTTTGCTGGTGAAGTGCTCTCTAATATGACCTAGCAAGCTGACCATGTTTTGTCCAAATGTGAACATGCACAGCGTTCACTTAGTTTTGAATATCCATTAAAACAGCAGTTTAAACAAGAGGTCTCCCAACAGGAAATGGGCAAAAATGTCTAAAGCTTTGGGAAGAATGCATTTTGTTCCCAGTTCTGCCAGTGAAGTGCTGTTCTTTCTCCGTCTGTCAAGTTTCTCAGGTCATAGTTGACAGTAATGAAGTGTCATGTAAGAAATAAATATACCATAAATGTGATAAAGGAGCTTGATAACAAATGCTGTTAATTTTAATTAAGAGTGTTGAATTAACTAAATGACCATGGGCTGTTTTCACCATGGGCTTTTGTTTTTTCTGAATTAAAGAAACCAAATAGCTGCAAGTCCTTCCTACCCTTCTCTTTTTTCTTCTCCCTCTATTGCCTAATAAAACATGATGTGAAGCAATAGTAAAGAAATTAAAAAATAACACTGCATGTGGTTTAGAGTCATAAAATTTTGATTGGTAGGTATCTCTGGAGGCTGTCTAGTCCAACTGCTGCCTCAGGGCCAGCTACCAAGCCAGGTCAGGTTGTTCAGGGCCTTGTCAAGTTGAGTTTCAAGTGTTTCAAGCGTGAAGACCCCATAGACTTTCTAGGCAGCCTCCTGCAGTGCTTAACCACTGTCACAATGAATTTGGAATTACTCTTGATACAACTTGTGGCTGTTGTCTCCTTTCACTGACCATCACAGAATCACAGAATAGTTAGGGTTGAAAGGGACCTCTGGAGATCAACCCTCTATTAATTGTGTAGGGGTTGATTCAATCTATCACAGGGATCCAGTGCCATTTAAAAGGTCCTAGGGTCTCCTTTTTGACATCTTGCTGCCATCCAGTGGGGCCCAGATGTTCAAAGTTTCTGTACAATCTCTGACATTCTAGTATGGATGTCTGAGCCAGCCTGGGACATTTCAGGTGGCACTCTGGAACCACCGTTTTGATGGCTGGTTAAGTAAATAATCCTCAAATACTCATAAATCACACTGAATCACATTTTCATTGCCTGGAGTGGAAGTTTAAGTACTTAAAATGCCTGTAGATATAGACGCCCCAAGCGTCTAAGTGGAGGTGTCTTTTGTGCCATCTGTGTTTAGACTACCCTGCAGTGACAGAAGTGGCACTGCAAACATTACCTGCAGTAATGAGGCATCAGTGACAGTGGCTTTAGCCACCTTCTGCTAATAAGAGTGGGTCTAAAAATAGGCTTACAAGGGAATCACTGAGCAATTTTAGAGAAATCATCTGGGGAAGAATACAATGAATACATTCAGCAGGAATGAATGTCAAGTTCTGCACATTAGAGCGATCAGCTGTATAATGACAGGATGAATAATTATGATCTCTGGTACTACAGAAAAGGGTCTCTGAACTCTGGTGAGTCATGAGTTGAAAATGATTCAGTGCTAAACTGCTACAAAAAAACCCAGATCATACCATACTGAGATAGATAAACAATAATTTTGTCTGCAAAACATGTGAAGTAACTCTCTCATTCTACTTGTCAGTAGCATGACCTCAGGGAAAGCACTGTGTCCATTTTTGGGCAGTGCAGATCAAGAAGAATGTGGGTCAGCCCAGACAAGCAACAAGAATGACTGAAGGTCTTAAAAACATGGCCCATAACTGTTGAAGGAATCAGGACTGGTAATCCAGATAAGGCTGAGGGAAGAAAACTTGGCATGACTGAATCTTTTCTGCCTTTAACAGTAAGAAAGAGAACAAGGAGAAGAGAAAGGCACAAGGCCATTTCCAGTGCTGATCCATACTAAAGACATTTGGCCACTATGGTTTATTTCTCTGCATGTGTATCAGGAGCAGGGTCCATGCAGCCAGTTCGTCCATCACTACTGCTTAGCTCACCCTTATGAGCTAGGCTTTTGGCAGCAGAAGGCTCTGAGGAAATGTGGAGCTACTGCCAAACACTGAGGACTGTCCAATCTTGTAATCTTTTTTCCTCTACACTGTGCATCAGCCTGTATTTGTACAAAGGGTGTTTACACCACATAAAGACCTGACTGAGTCACAAACAGAGGCAAGCTACTAAAATCATTTCATGGTGAAGTTTCACCATGTCTCTGTTTCTTTAAAGGCAGAATCCAAGAGTAACCATCAGCTAAGATTTAAATGGTGCTGTGGAGTTGTACACAAAATGTACTTCTGTTTAATAGAAGGAAAAAAGAAATAAGGAAAAAGAAATCCATTGATTAAAATATGATGTCAGAGAGTAGCAAGGGCCAGCTGCTGCCTAAGGGCATGGAAGCTGAAGGTGATCCAGGGCAAGCCATGCCCTCACCAAGCAGGCACAGTCCTATTGGGCTGAGCATGGTGGACAGAACTGTGGGCTGGTATCAAGATCCGTCAACAGTCCCAAATCCAGGTCCACAATCGACGATGGGGATCGCATCAGGGGCAAATGAAGATGAAGCCTGGGAAATAGCTGCGAAGAGACATGTTTTCAAAACAGTCTGTGCAGGGACAGAGCCTGTGGCTGAGCTGAAATGGTGTCCTGGCCCTAAAGGCAGAGGTGGGGGAAACCAGGCAGGGCCAGCAAGGTCTGTCGAGTCTCTCATGGCTCTGGAAAGTTTCAAAGGAGCAAAAACGTGGCATACTCTTGATTTAACACATATCTGACCGATTTTAAGGATAGCTGTATTTAACACTAATTGATTCTACAAAGCACTTTAAAGTCCTACAGAAGACAGATAAAATTTAATAAATACAATGATTTAGCACCAAACCTGACAGAGTTCAAGAAGCATTTGGATGATACTCTCAGGCACGTGATGTGACTCTGGCGGATAGTCCTGTGCAGGACTAAGGGTTGGATTCAAAGATCCTTGTGGGTCCCTTCCAACAAAGCATATTCTGTGCTTCTGTGATTCTGTGATTTGTTCACTAATATTGAATTCAAATATAGATATTTCTACCAACATAAAAACAAGATGAATTTGTTAGTAAATATGGACTGAAGGAAAGATTTTTGCTCTTGGCTAAACTTGAAGGTTTAAGTTTACCAGAGTTACAGTTTGGGTCAGTGGCAAAACCAACTGTGTCAAAATGTTTTTTTAATACTTATGTGGTTTTGGAAAAAATCTCATAAAATCTCCTGAGAATTGTTGCTTTTGAGAATCTTGGCTGCATCTCAAATGGGAAACAGGCTCTTCCAGCTTTGGGATCTTACTGGAAACCATAAGCAAAGGAATTATGTTGAATCTGGGAATTCAAATGTTTCCCCGCCTTTCTTGGCTACAGATTAGATGAGCTGAATGTGACATACTAGGTTCAATCCATCTGTTCTTTCAGGCACAATCAGATGCATAGCTCATTTCACTGACACCAAATGCTCAGAATAATTTGTATTACTTGCATTCTGCAATAGCCTCAGTGATCTGTTCTCCTCCCCCAGTTCCCTCACAGACACAGACTTAGCTATTCATCATGTGCTCCTCACCTCATTCTACTATGGGACAGCTGTGCTCTCATGGATTGCTTGAGACCATTTGGTTGCAAAAGCTGGCTGGCAATCCTGTACAGCTGTAACCTTGGCCTGCTAACTTTCTAATGAAAACCATGCCACGGTGGGCACCAAAGGGAAAACAAATACCCTTTTGTCCATGGAAAATCTGGCAGGGAAGCGGATCCACTTTTGTTTCAATAACAAATTTCCCTTGACTGCAGCCCTCCCTTTGATTTTTTTCACAGTTAGTCAAATTGACAGAATAACCAAGGGCAGGAGGAGACCTGCAGTACTTTGGGCTACAGCTGCCAATTATTTGAAACAAAGAATCTATGAACAATTACCAAAGAAACTGCTAAATCCCGTCTTACAGTGCTGCCTTATGGGAGGCAGTTTCATTCCTCCAACTGGTTTCTTTTTCGTATGCGCAGACATTCAGTAGAAAAGCCTGGAGCAGTGAGGAATGTCTGGCATTTCTGCTGTCAGTGTGCATGTACATTGGAGTGTGTATTTTTAGAAGCCCATCACATCCAAGTATGCATGAATTCTCACGTAACCTCATAGTGTGAACAGCTCATGGAGTCAGGGATGTGAGGGTTTATCAGATTAAGCACACAACTTGGTTCCTGCTGAGTGTTTTCCACACAAACACATGCTGCATATTCCAGTCCAGGGATAAAATATCCCGTAACATTTAAAAGGAGAAGAGAAGCAGGAAAGGCTATGGTAGCTGAGGTTTAGCATAGCTCTGCAGGGCAGAGCTGAAGTTCATTAACCTGGAGACAGCATGGGGAAATCTGGATGCTGAGTGCATTTAGGTGATAGATTTTAGACAGATACATGCCTTTGCAAGTGGCTTTAAGAGAATGTTTCTTTCTTAGGGGAAATTTTATGTAAATAGGAGATTTCTGCTGGGTCTACTCTAGTTTTCTGACCCATGCCCAGAAATGAAGCCTTTCTTTTTCTCTCTTGGCTGGACCATCTGACAAGCAGACTTTAAGTCCCTTCACAGTAGAAGAAAAGCAGGGTCAGCTTTACAAAGAAAGCCCAGGGAAGGTCAGCTTCAAAGAATTTCTGATTTGAGACATACAGTTATTTATATAAGAAGAAAAATGGACAAGTTTGGATGAGAACATTCTGGAGCTTTTTCAATTTCCCTTTATTTCCAATAGGGAAAAGGATACCATTTATTACTGCAAATGTAAGGAAAACATTTAAGAGAATATTCCAGTGCTGGAGAAAGAGATTTTACTGCCTGAGTCACAGAACAATTTTACAGCACACTTTCATTTAAAAAGGGCACTTTTTTAAAGATAGGGTAAGACTCTCTAAACTGCTGAGTGGTTTTAGATCCCTGAAAATTTGTAGGCCAACCAGAGGACAGTTTAAAGTGCTTTGCATATCTGCTTTAGCACTAAAACATCCAAAATCATTTGACATGTAAATGATTAGGTGCACTGAAAAAATGAACAGGACAATATCCCACTGGGGTACTTTTGAAAAAAAAAAATTTTTTTACAGTAAAATAAAGCAGAAATAAATATGAACCACGGGTCAACCTTTTTTTTTTTTTTAATGAGAGGTCTTAATCAGACTCTCAGTATCTAATTTTATCACCAAAGCTTGGGCCTAAAGCCATTTGCTAAATAAAATCCAAGTTTAAAACATAAATACAACATTCCTGCATAATGCAGCTTTGATCTAATGAATACTAACAAGAAGGTAATTCTTGTTTTATTACACCAGAACACAAATGAAATAGCCTTTGTGTTAATTTTCTCTAATCTCGATTACATTTCTATGTCTTGTAGGTCTAAGACAATAAGACAAAAGTAATTATGATTCTGTTGGATTAAGGGCAATCTCTGCTTTTGGATCCAGAGATTTTTAAGAGGGCTGAACTGACTTTTTTCTCCTTTTTTTTTAATTTTAAGTTTCTTAAAAAAAAAAAAAAAAAAAGAAGAAATTAAAAAAAAAAAAAGCTCCAAAGAAACAAACAAACAAAAAGCTAATGAGATGGATAGTGCTACTTGTTGCTTCTTGTGAAGCTGTCCAGAATTCATAATACATATTTCCTTCAAAGAGGAGATAAAGTCTTAAATAAATAAAGATAACATATTGTCATGCTACTGGAATTGTGCAGGCTCGTGCAGCCTACAAAAACACTGTGTAAGAATATGCTGAATGTCTTCCTAGTCCCTATGGTAACCACAGGAGCAATCAGTTGCTCTGAGGACAAGTGGAAAAAAATGCTATGAGAAAAACAGATCCTTTCTAACTCGAGCAAAGAAAAAGCATGATCTCTGCAGCCTCATAGCTGTAGTGTACACTGTCGTTATAACTTTAAGTAAGCAAACAAAGATCCAAGTATCACAAAGGGGATAAAAAATAAAGAGCTGGCACAAGACTGGAGTTTTATGCTCAGGCTTAAGGTACAGAGGTAATTTTCAGCCTGTAATTAATATTTCCCTGCTGCTGCCAAGGCTTCCTTAGACTAATCTCTCCTCTTTCAGGGTTCCTAATTGGATATCCTCTGAACAAAGTCCCATGGTTCATTTTGCTCAGCACCCAACATCAGTCATCTTTAGAGGTGCACCCAAGCCATTGCCAGGCATGAGTGGGCTTTCCTTACTCCGGGGCAGAAATACCTATTACCACCAGCATAAAATCCCTGTGGCATTCCTGTCAGAGATCACTAAGCTGAGTTTCTTGTCACAGCATTATCTTATGCGAATTTTCACAAGTGAAAAATATGAACTGCTCATACTTGAATGTATAAAAGATCAGCTTGGTATACTAAAGATAAGTAACTGTTGTTTTTGCTGTAGAGATCTCAGAGAGCAGGAAGGAAACTTTCCTGAGGAACATGGGGGAAAGGAAGAGGATCTGCAGCATGAATTTTCAGCAGAGAATTGGAGGAACTAGATGGGCAAGATGAACACCTGGCATAGTAATTGAAGTGCATAACATGATTTTACATTTAAACATTAAACCTATACCAAACATTTAAAACTGTGCATGTTAAATACAGTTTCTAAACCCATATATCTATGCTCCAAAACATATAAAAACATCACTAGTATAACAAATACATTAATAACACTAACAATGAACAGTTAATAGTCAGATAAATATTATACCTGATTGTAATAATTGTCTAAACAACTAATTGGGCATACCACAATGCTTAAACTAGCAAAGCAGTCTTTTCTACCAAATACATGATTGCTTAAAAGTGTTTTCTTGAATCTCACTCTAAAGTTTGAAGAGTTCTTTCCTGCAGCTCACCAGAGCAATGACTGCCACTGAAAGGGACCGTTTATGTTATGCCTCTGATCTAGAAAATATTGGCTCTAAAATACCAATTTAGAAATTCTTCACCTCATCATTCTCAGCTGCCATTACCTCTTGAAAACTCTCTCCCCCATTATTTGAAAAGAAAAAAAGAAAGAAAAAAATCATCATATTTTGTGTGTTACATAGAGAAAATATATTTTTCCTTCCTGTATATCACTTCCAGAATTTCAGCAACTAGTTACTGAACTACCAAAGCTTCTGAGACCAGAGGGGTTGCCCTGCCCTAGGCAAGGTAAACTATTTTCAAGGCATTTTTTGAGTGCCATCTCGCAGGCAGAAATATGTGTACATGTGCTCCACCACACAAATGGAGTGATCTTGACAGAGATCCAGGACACATGGAGTCTACTGCATGTGATGAACAGATTGACCTCTCAGAGCAGAAGTGTACCTTTGCAATAGGTCTGGTCCCTCCAAAACATGATCTATCAGTGAATTATATGCATAATTCAGTTAACAGAGTAGCTCAATATACATCATACATTACTAGCCTCCACTGTAGTAGCTGCTTAGTTGCTAACAAAAGACAAACTGTCCTCACTGGTCCTCGGAACCCTCAAATTTCATACATGTCCATCTGGTACAGAGTTCTACTTTCAGGGAATATTAACAGCATGTACCAATTTGGTTTCTGAATCCAGAAAATATATTTTTTATCTCTTATAACTCATGAGGCAGAAATTTTTGTCATTATTGTTATCTGTCTTGGTGCAGGAAACAAATCCCTCATGCTTAATTTTGCTGCATTTATTTACTTTCCAGCACCTTCTCCCTCATTAGAGAATACAAGTCTCAAAAATGTCATGGCCACCAAAGAATGGTGTTAGCAACAAAATTAAGAAGATGGAAGGAAGACCCAGTGTTGACAAAGTTTCAAAGCAAGAACATATGTACTCATCATCCTCTTATTTCCTTTCCCCTTTATCAAAACTCATCTCTTGCTGCTCTTAGGAGGATGCTCCAGGCATCCCTAACAGCAGGAGGTCTGTCAGTGTACCTTATAAAATCAGTGAAAGTCTGTAGGTCTGCAGGGTCCTGGGAAAAAGAATAGTGTCACTTCAATCATATGAAAGGATCTTTAATCAGTCAGTAAAAAAATGCTGGGCTTACAAAGTGAAGGGCTGTTTTTCATTCCTGCATGTGCTGAGGAAGTTGTACAAAGGCATGTGCCCTAAGGAAGTTGTACAAAGGCAAACTGAAGATCATTGCTTTTGTTTGCCACACACTTCTTGGCCAATAATAGGAGGCAAACTGATGGACACTATAAGTAAGGGAAAACTAATACAAAAAGACTAAAAGAGGTTACAATAAAACAGAAACAGGAAACATGCATAAGTTAAAAATAAGAAACAGTCTAAATGTAGACAGGCTGGCATCAGTTCAAGCTGTGGGACTTAAGACAGTCACCTTTAAAAAGAAATCATAAAAATGCCTTGGCTGTATCAACAACCTAAGTCCTTCTACACAGCAAAACCTCTGTTTCTCTTTCCTTCTCCTGTTTTCTCTGTTTCTTTATGCATCTTGTCATTTCCCTCCGTACTTAACCCCTCACAGATAAATTTTCCTCATGGTCAGAAAGGCATTATTGAGACTACCTAAAGGCAGGGTTTTTTTCTAATTATACTGGTAAGCTATAGTATTGTTCTGGGTCTTTGACAAGGGGTGACATTTTTAGATAATACTAAATTAATACATTCTAATTTTTTGCACAAGCATTTTTACTGTATTGTGACTCAAAGTATCAAGACAGTTAAAAGTATTGACAATTCTGAAGAGATAAAAATGCTTAACATTTGTTATCTATAAAGATGAACAAATAAGAAAAACTAATACGTGAAAATGAGGTTACCTTAAAAAATAATAAAACATAATAAAACAAACCAGAATCTTTAAAGGGAAATATTTTCTGTTGTTTAAGTGGGGATAAAACGCTGTTGAAAATTCTTTTAAAAAACCACTTTTATAAAATGCCCTGTCACAGGAAACATAAATTATGTTGGCTATGCCCCAGGTAGAAACAAGCTAAAATATCTACCATGAGGTCATAATGATTTCCCAAAAACTCCTTGAATGTGAAGTGTGTCACACAGAGGATTTTCCTGATGAAGCCATGTATAAATACCTTCAAAAAAGTAACCAAGGGAGTTCATTCTGGCAGAAGGATCTGCTTTGAGTTATTTAGAACTTGCTCTCTCCTCATGTATTGCTGACAATTTAAATCAACGGATACTGCAGCTCAAACTGCCAGAGAAGAGTAAAACCTGGGGCTGGTAACCTAATTACCTCATTCCCAGTCATAGATCTTGGGCTGCTGGGAACCTTCTCCGCCCCTTTTTGGTGTAGTACAGGACACTGTTCAACCCATCTGCCTACCCTGCTGCCTTCTTACCGCTTTGCACACACATACACACTGAGGAAAATCTAGCTGAAGTTGGCTAGTTCAGAAAAAATAATTTATTCCAGGCTGTTATGTTTCTCAAGTGAATGTCAGGTGAATTAATAATTATGGGAACTCTTGAAACCTTTCCAGCTTTACACAGCATAGTTGTTTTAGGGCTCCAGTGACGTCTGTAATGTGTGGGTCTCCTGAGATTTGGAACAGATGCATTATTTTCCTCAGCCACCTGGAAGAAAGTACAATATTGAAAAAAGCTGGTTTATAAGGGCTCCCTGGTGTCCACAAACTGGTCTGGTTAATAAGAGGAAAAATATTTCTGATTTTTTCAACTGCAAAACAAATAGCTAAACATACAATTGCTGCTTTCTGTGAAGGAAATAAAAATGTCATGAGACTTTCAAGGCTTAAAATCAACACACAGTAGCTTGCCTAGTGTCCTGTTTTGGGGGCGCATTAAGGATTTATGAACGTAATTTTCAGGTCTGTCCTGTAAACCAGAAACTGAAGAGAGACCTCAAACCTGTGTGCAATTCAGTGTAGTATACTAGGAAGGTTTAGCAGGAGTTAGAGGAAATTCATAAGGTTATTTCAAGTTCCTACATTCTTTTACTGGGGAAAAGACACATTTGAAGTTTATACTTGAAAAGCAAAATATCTCTGGGGAAAAAAAGTGGTGAAGTTCGAACGGCAGCCCACAAAACAGACAGAGAGATGTTCAGCTTGTTGTAAATGCCTTTGAAATTAACAGGCAAATTATTTCACATAAACAAATATCACCAGTCATGTCTTTTGCTTCCCCTCAATGTAATGAAATGAGGCAAAATCCTTTCTAATCCGCATTCCCTTCTTCGAAAGATTGGTGCCTGTGTTTTTAGACTGAAAAGAGGAACTCTATGCCTGCAGCCCTGAGCCTGCGAGCATAATGACTGGACTTCATCTCCCAACAATGACTTTGTAGCTGGAGCAAAGCCTCAGGCAGGGATCAGGAACACGTGAGGAGACCCTGCTAAGCTGCAGGGCTCTGCTCACATATGGTCTCATGGCCTCAGAGATGGTGCTATCCACTACAAGAAATCCCCAAGCTGACTCAAGATAGAGCTTCTCATATGTAGTTATATTTTCTTAAAGACGGTATATAATAAATCTTCCTTTATGCAGAGGCCAAGGGCTGTTACAGGCCAAACTACAGAACCTGGATATTGGCAACCCTATCACAGTGCTTTAATATCCAGTATTTCTCGGGTGGTCAAGCAAAAACTTTTACTTCAAATATGTGTTTTAAAATGTCTTCACAGGCTGACCAGAGCTTTCCCACAATAAGATATACAAGGTTTTGTCTGAATTATTTTCACAAATTGACCTGAAACATCATCACCCTTAGGTGAATGAGGTAAGGTGTTTCTTAACTACTGCTGGGAACAGGGAGAACATAGTACAAACAGCAAAAAACATTTGTCAGAGATAAGAGATTTTGTCCTAGATACACACATTTCAGCATCAAATGTAAAAACCAGTCGCTCCACCAATCATCCTGAGCTGCTGGCCTAAAAATAATGTTTGGGTAGATAATGTTCTAAAAGAGAGAACTCTATGGTCAGCTGTGTTTGCAGGCTTACAACCCTGAATATTCCTTTTCTTTACATGCTACAGCTCAGCTGTAGCATATACACCGGAATTTCCAAACAACTAGGTTTCAGACCTATATATTCCTTTGAAATTATTTTTTTGCATTTCTTTGGAACTGTAAAATTTCTAAGAGAGCAATCTGCATCTATTGTCAAGAGAATATCAGGTTGAGCTGAAGTTATCTTTTGTTTCTGCATTTCAGAGGTTGAAAGGCAATTATTAAAATATGATTTTTGCATCACTAACAAAATTCCTGCATTGTTGTTGTGTGCTGGCTAATGTGTAAGATCAACTCTTTACCACAGTCGGTTCATCTCACCTTTGAAATATTGTGACATTTACGTGGCAAGAGCTGTGTAAAGGGATCAGTGTAAGATGTAGTTGGCACTTTTCAAAAGAAAAAAAAATAAACCACATAAAAAGTTTCTTTTCCAAACCTCTCCTTTGCTAAGTGGGATGTAAGATAAAGAAACTTAGTTATAATACTAAGAAAACAAAATATGGAATACGTTCCTCTCCCTTCACCCCCTAAAATCTAAATCTTCATTATCTAGCAATGTATAATGAGCTACATCTGCAAAACAGCATTGCTGCATTTGAAAATCCCAAAGGTCTAGTGCAATTCCTAACAGATGTATCACTACTTTTACACGAAGGGGAATAACGGTTTGATTAGCTCTTCAGCCCACTAACCACAAGAAATACATCAAGTTATATCTCTGCTGATGGATATAACATCTGGTGGTGATATCATGTGCCAACTTGTTTTTTCATCATCTTACATGGACATAGGACTAGGTCTGGCTATGGAGCTCAGCAGAGAATTGCACTGCAGTTCACTTCTTATAGCCTTTTCAGAAATGCTATGGAACATTTCATTGAAGTGATAATGCATTTATGAAGTCTATTATTTAATGAGCCATTTGTCATCTTTACATCAGGGATATAACCCAGGTATCAGGTTTACAGGATATGTCTGCTTATGTTAGACTCAAAATTGCTCTGCTGGGGCTTGATGACATGCTTGATTCTTCCAGCTAAGCCCAGTCTGGAGCCAAACTAGAAGAGAGATGAGCATACTTGGGTAAAATGCTAATGGGAGTAGCAGGATTAAGATGAAGAGTTAAGGATATAAGGAGGAGAAAAAGAGCAAACAACCAAGGTGGCAGTACAGTAGAGAAGGCAAGCTGAAGAGTGAGTCAGAGAAGTGACAGAAGAGCTAGATCTGAACAGGGATTGTCAGATAACATAGAAATTACATAGAGCTGTAGTCTTCAAGTAGCTCATGTAATTGCCAGTTATTCAAGGCATCATTTAGTCCATTGGATTTTAGATAACTAAAAATTGCCACTCTTTAAAACTGATTGGCCTATTTGTGCTAATTTTTTGGAAAGTGCTAGTTGGAATGCGGATAAAAATGTGCAGGTTTTTTCTCACAAAAACAGTCAAGTTTGTAGGTATGAATCTGGCATTGTTTAATTTACTGTCATACAGAGCTTCATCATCCTGATCTCTTGGAGTCAGCTGCATGGCAGCATCACTGTCTGGGATTACAATCAGCTGTTCTCACATGCAGAGCAGCCAAGCCTTTGGATAAAGTTGTTCTCAAGTCTGTGAATTTTCTCTGTCCTTAGTTCATGAACATTTAATATTAGACACCACTTACTTCTCAGGCTCTCAAGTACTCCTCTGACACTTTACAAACCACCAAATTACTGTCAAAGCACTAAAAAAAATAAAGTCTCAGTAGAGTTTTAAATTAAGTGTTAGCAAGTAGCTGAAAATTAGCAGTAGCATGCCTTTTCTCAGTTATATATGAAGGAAAACGTGAATTCAGAGTGATTGTTTTAAAAGGGAGGCTAAAGTATATGCTCAGTGATGTTCCTTGGAAGAAGGAATGGTGCTTTGGACTCCATGGCAAATGGAATACAAAGTACAGACAGGGTGACATTTAAAACATAACCTTAGTCTCAGTGTGTCCCTTCAGATTAGTAGGTTGCTCACTGTTCAGCATATTCTTTCATCATATATCCCATTTTTAGTTTCTTAACTTTCTTTGTGCATCATATTAATATCCAACACTTAGATTTCAGATGTTTTTGCAGGACCTGAGTATCTAAAAGATAAATATTCATTTAAGGAAGTTCTTCCATTTTAAGACAGGTACTTTCGAATAGTTTCAAATTATTAGCCATCTGGCTGTGCTGACTTCTGTAGATTCCTAGGACCTTCACAATTGTAATTAGGACCTCCTATTTACCCATAGGCCAAAAAGTCGTGGTATCCTGTGACCAATCATTTTGGGCATAAATGAACATAGACGGACCATAGATGGGTCCTGTTAAATATCATTAGTGATCTGGATGATGGTGCAGAGTCTACCCTCAGCAAGTTCACAGATGACTTGAAAATGGGAGGAGTGGCTGATACACCAGATGGTTATGCTGTCATCCAGAGGAACCTTGACAGGATGGAGAAATGGGCCATCAGGAACCTCTTGTCATTCAACAAGGAGAATTGAGAAGTCCTGCATCCGGAAGGAACAATCCCAGGTACCAGTACAAGCTGAGACCACCCAACTGGAAAGCAGCACTGCAGAAGAGGACCTGGGGGCCCTAGTACACATCAAGTTGACTTTGACCCAAACTAAGACACTGGTGCATCTCTGCTATGAGGAAAGGCTAAGGCAACCAGGACTGTTCAGCCTAAAGAAGGCTCATGGAGTATCTTATCAACATATCACAGAATCACTTAGGCTGGAAAAGATCTCAGAGAACATCGAGTCCAACCTGTGACTGAACACCACCACGTCAACTAGACCATGGCATTTAGTGTCACATCCAGTCTTTTCTTAAACACCTCTAGGGACAGTGACTCCAGCACCTCCATAAACGTGTGAAGGGAGGGTGCAAAGAGGATGGAACACCACTTTTCAGTGGTGTTCAGTGAGAGGACCAGAGGCAATGCCTCACCATACTCCCAGTCAAGAATTTCGTCCTAATATCTAACCTAAACCTACTCTCAATTTGAAGCCATTCCCCCTTGTCCTGTCACTACATGCCCTCGTAAAATGTTTCTCCACAGCTTTCTTGTAGGCTCCCTTCAGGTACTGGAAGGCTGCAATGAGATCATCCCAAAACCTTCCCTTCTCCAGGCTGAACAATATCAATTCTCTCATCCTTTCCTCATAGGAGAGGTGCTTCATCCCTCTAATCATCTTGGTGGCCTCCTCTGGAGTGATCAAAATTGACAAAGTTACTATATTGAAAAGACAGGAAAATCTTTTGATAGCGCTGTATTTTTTATTCAAATATACAAATTAGTTCCTTGAAAGGATACATCCTTTTCTTTGATGACATTCTTCCTCATGCATTCCTTCATACTCCTTCCTAAAGAGCAGATTCAGACCAGCTAGCTACATGAAAAGGTCTGTTAGTTTTCAAAGACATCCTGTTCCTCAGTGAGAGTAAAGGGCACATATCTTTTGCAAGGTGCCACTGACAGTTACTTATCTACAGAAGTTTTTATCCTGTGTTAGTAAGACAGCAAACCATTATTCTATGAGGAGTTTATATTTTTGCAAAACAACATCAGTATTGTAAAAATAATTGCCAGTGCTGCACTTCGGGAAGGTCATTGGAGATTACTACACAGCTATCACAAATTAGGACACTAATGCTGTTTTTCATTTGTGGATGTCTTATAAAACATTGTTTTGTAACATGGAAATAGGAACTGTGGAAACCCAGTCATATGATGTCTTTCACCATTGGAAAAGTAGACCAGCACAGTGAGTTTTCAAAAAGATTAAAAAGTTGATAACAATGGCATGCTTATTCCACTATAGGGTACTTAAATGTGGAATGTTCACCAAGCCAGACTGGAATATCACTCCTGGACTCCTGAATATTTTTAGACATCACCTAAGCAGAAAAAAACCACCTCCTGCAACTGTAGACTCCTCTTTCTCAGCCTCTAAACATAGCCTGACAAAGACAATCTGTGGTATCAATAGAAAGACACCAGTTCTGGCCTGAGGTTGCTAGAAACATGATCTTGGTATTCAAAGTCCAGTCTGAAGTTAATTCTAAAAGTATAAGAGGGCAGTGCTTAATCCCTATATAACAACAAATTCCTGAGATGCCCAAAGTGATGTCACTGCAAGATTTTAGATGTTGCTACTTTTATATCACAGTAATGCTAATATTTATGTATTTCTAAACTGTAAGAAAACTTCTGTGCTGACAATTTTCAAAATAAATAGTGAACACACAGACTCAAGAGCTCTTAATCATGAATAGTTGTCCTTCCAGAAGAATCAAAATTGGTCTTATCCACCCCAATGCAACTCTTTCTTGTGCACTCTGTAAACATCCTTGAAAAACAGAAAACTTGGATTATTTTATAGAAATGTGGAAAAAGCAATCTGTGAAGGTTCAGAGTTGCAAAAAAAAGGCAAAACCTTTGTGCTATTTAACGTTTCATGCCAAGAGGGTTTTATCTCATGTCTTTCTCTGACCATAATTTTAGTGGTATTTCTGATAAAGTAGCTATCTTCAGACAGATTTCTAATCATTGGAAAAATGTTATATTGATTGTGTGTGTACTATTGTACACAGTATTTTCTGTCAACAGCATCTAGACAATTACAAGGTTGTTCTTACTACTAGGAATATAGATAAATATAAATTTATTTTTGATATTACAACACCCTGAGATTAGTTCAGTCGGTTAGAGCAGGGTGCCAATAACACCCAGGTTGTGGGTTTGATCCCTGTATGGGCCATTCATTCAAGAGTTGGGACTCAGTGATCATTGTGGGTTCCTTCCAACTTGGAATATTCTGTGAAGTCTTCCACCATCAAGCAGCTAATGATCATTTGGAAAATTTGCCACAGTGTAAGATCACTGGTGATTATCATATGAATCTCTTAGTAAAACCACCCAGGCAACCTAGATAAGGAATTTGAAGATTGACAGAGAGTAAGAATGTATCTAGGAAATGCTTTAATTCTGCTTCTGCTCAGTTTTTTACAGGGAAATCTCTAACTGAACTTCTTTAGTGGAATAATTAATGCTAATTCGTTTTGGAGGAAGGGAATAAAAATGTAATTCATGCCCATAAAGATATACTTATAATCAGTCAGAGGAATTTGAATACAGAAGTGAAATAGTGAGACTGTCTCTCATCCTTCATAGGGTACATTTGTGAAAGGGGGCATCTCTACAACTTTATCAAGAAGTCTGTGATACAGAACTTGGAAGAAATTAACTTGTTACTGGGGATGATTGGACGTTGCATGCAGAAGCTCCAGTGTGTTGAGAAAGTGGAAGTATGCCTTGTTTGATTCCATGTCTTCCTGGGAAAATTTCAGGAAGGGAAAGGTGCTAACAGGCTGCAAAGTCAGCATTTTCCAGATGAATGCAGGCTGAAGACTGTCTAAAAAAACCCACGAAACTCTGATGAAAGATCAGACTGAAGACTCATCCAATATCTTGGAAAATTAACTGATGAAAACGTGTTTGTGTGTGCCTTGTCTGACAATGATTTTAAGTTCCCTCAGGTTCAGTGAAATCCTGGGATGTTTTATGATTGTTTACAAACTATATCAACTGACATTTCTCCTTCAGTTTAGTTTCAGATGGGTAATCTGAGGTTCAAGTGATTTGAGGATTTATTTTTAAGGGCATAGGCTATCTGACAGGAATTAGATATGCGTAAGTATGGTCTCACTTACTAATTGTTCACATGCCTAATTCCATCTACTTGAAAGGAAGGAAGAAAGGACAGAGAATGTCACTTATAACCCCAAGTCTCCACTACAAAGCAGCTGGTAGGAAATGACAGGCACTGCAAGGCCATTATCAGCCACTCTCAGATCTGAAAAACTTCTATGATAATCAGATCATTTGAGACTCAACTTCCCTTTATGGTTAAAGTTCATGGAGGTGTTGTACATGTCAGATTTGTCTTCCTTTGACCAACTAAACTCCTATTCAAAATAAAGGCAAAGATCACGAAAATTAAAAAAAAAAAACAACAAAACAGGGAAAGGAAATAACCCATAAGAAGGAAGAACAGCAAGCTTTCTCTGACACACAACAGCCACCAGTCATCTTCAGAAGACTTTTAAAGACTTTGGAGAGGCCTGTATTATTATGTCTTTTTTACAGATGCGAGACTTAAACATTGAGAGCTTAAATTAATTGTCTGAGCATGATGAAAATTAACTCAAGAGCAAAACCATCCTGTTTCTTCAAGACCACTCTGCCTTCAAGTAACTATTCCAAATCTAGCCAGACAATGGTTAAGAGAAGTTTTCCTCTCTTTCTGCCTTAGTCCAGAATATTTTTTATCATAAAGATGTCAAATAACATCAGTATAGAATCCAACAACTCTGGAGACAGGAGGGTGAGCAGCTCCAGTAGCCACGTGTCCTTTCTAATCACCCAGCAGTCCAGATGGTTTCTTTAGAGCTCTGCTGATAAACAATTTCTATAAACATGTTGCAGGGTTGATAATATAGAGATGTTGTTGTTGTTGCTGAGCAGGGCTTACACAGAGCCAAGGCCTTTTCTGCTTTTCATACTGCCATGCTGGCCAGGGAAGTTGGGGCTGCATGGGAAGCTGGGAGGAGACACAGCTGGGACAGGTGACCCAAACTGACCAAAGGGATATTCCATACCATATGATACTAGGCTTACTTTATAAAGTTGGGGTAAGAAGGAGGAAGGGGGGGGACATTTACAGTGATGTTCTTTGTCTTCCCAAGTAACCGCTATGTGTGATGGGGCCCTGCTCTCCTGAAGATGGTTGAACACCTGCTGCCCATGGGAAGCAGTGAATTATTTCCCATTTTGCTTTGCTTGTGTGTGCAGCTTTTGCTTTCCCTCTTAAACTGTCCTTATCTCAACCCACGAATTTTCCAGCTTTTACCCTTCTGATTCTCTCCCTAATCCCGCTGGTGGGGGAGCGAGTGAGCAGCTGTGTGGGACTTGGCGGCTGGCTGGGGTTAAACCATGACATACTGTCACATTAATATCATTAGCAAAGGAGTATACAATTTAGTAAGAGAGTAATAGCAACTTACCACCTTTTCAAATACTGCAGATAGTTCTTACGCTGTATTCCTTTCACAAAGAATGGAATTTCGAGATGATGATGAATAAATCGGCATAAAAATAAAAGCAGGTATGATGTGTTTAGACATGTTGCGATTCTCGAAAATAAGCATTTTATTATATATTTATTTTTGTGCATCTGGCACTTTTGTGCAAATTTTACCATGGACTGAGCAGATGAATAATCAGGGATTATTCAATACTTTGAGAAATTGAATGGAGTTGCTCAGTGCTCAATAAACATTCTTCTCCTCCAAAACTGCATTCTATTTAAACCACTTCAAACAACCCCTTCTTTTCATTTTTCCAAACATTTCCTTCAAAATAGCTGTGAATAGTTGTCTTATTCACTTGTCTTAGACACTTCATGATGATTGTTGGGCAAAATCTCTTTTAACTCCTTTAAAAAACCCGTTCCTGTTTTTCTCTTAGATCCATCCCCTTTGAGAGAATACTTTGAGCGGGACTTCAGATCTTTCTTTAGGGTCACCAGTGTCATGTAATAGAGAGGCAAACAAACTATAGAGGTCACTAGAGAGGTATAAGAAATATCATATGCATCATAGAAATAAGTACACATAATCACTACAGTCAAAGATGACATTAACTCATATTAATATATTTCATGATTAAAAGAAAATACATGTAATAAAGGAATACCATTTTCAGTGGAACTTTCCTTCCTGCCTACAGCAGGAAATTCATGTATTCCATAGAGATATTCTAACTAATTGGCTCTCAAGTTTACAAGACAAAAGGGAAGTATGGTTTTTCTGCCTGATTGCCAGAGATTTTATTCAGGGCCCAAGAGAGAAATGTATTTATGTAAGTCATGATCCTGTGCATGCTTCCTTGGTGTGCTGTCCAAGACTGATGTAACAAGCTCTGGAAATCTTCACTGAAGAGTAAAATGTGCTAATTGAGATCTGAGATAGCAGCCATCATCCTGACAGTCGGGCAAGCTGCCTAGGAGAATTCCTCAATCTGCTGGGAGAGTTACACATCTCTAAAGAGTGAAGGATTTCCTGATGTCTGGCCCAAACCACAAAAGTTAGTTTTTACATGGATTCCAATTTCATTTGTAGTTAGCAACTCACAGGGACAGACCTTGTGTAATAAAAATTGCATAGAAAAAAACATTAAAAAAATATTTTCTAGGATATCACCAAGGCTTTTGTTGATGGTGTCCTGTAAAATGAATACACTTAGTGAAATTATGTCCTTAAATTGTAGTCACATATTATTATTGCCTAGCAATCTTATTAGGCAAGACTCGTAAGTAAATTGGTTATGAGTGTTCCTTGGAATACTTCTGTTTTCAGAAGTTGTAACTTCAACTTCTCTGTTTATTCAGTTTTGTTGTACTGGGAACATGTAAACAAACAAAAGTCAGGACACCAGCTTGGAATGTTAGGATTTCTTCCTAATAAAAATATATTGTTCAGTGCTGTCATACTGAACTGTAGCAGGCTGATGTTACTGAAACTGATCTCCTGATCTTGTATCTTAGACACCACAATCCTTCTCCCTCTTAATACACTAAATCCAGAACTACAGGAATATTATTTGATTATCTGGGGGGAAATCCTGGCCCAATAAGGGTCTTTCCGAGGACTAACCATGAATGTCAATGGCGTTACCACATTGGCCTGGCTGAGACAAGATTCTAGTGCTGTCTTTTATCTCCTGTTCACAGATTTTTATGGGCTTTCAGTCTGCAGAAAAGCCACCTGTCTGGATGACAGGTGAAACAAAAACAATGGTCCATTTAGGGAAGCAGTTTCTACAGTACTTTTGCAAGGTCATACCTTGTTAAGATTTTAAATAGTAAGTACTTAGATTTTCTATAATCCCATAGGAAAATTAAAGAACATGATTTTAGAAGAGCTGAAATAAGCTGGTACAGTCACTGCCATCAGTTTTCTTTAGACCAGACTTAGTACTACCATCGTTTGCTTTGCAAGAACCTGTGAAACTATAACATTTTTTGTGAAAGTTTGGGGTTAACACTGTAGTTTGTATCTAGTAATAAGCAGTAAACCAATCAAGATTTTGTTTACAAAGTAAACGTGTGATTGTTGTGGCATTTGCATTTTCTTTTTCTATCTCTTTTATTTTTACTATTTAAAGTAGTAATTATTAAAAAATAAATACCAAGCAAGCAATTTTTCTATGCGTAAATATTCTAATAGTCCAAATAATAATTACGGATTTTAAGGTAGCTGTAATAAAATACTACTGCTAATCTGAATGCTTCTAGAAAACAGGTGATTTGCAGTGTTTCTAATGGAGAAGCAAAACCATTACCAGTAATTCTGTACAGAAGAGAGAGAAACTCCTTTCTACCAGTTTGTAAACAAGTAATACCACAAAACCCACCAAAAGTGGTACTTACTTGTAGTGTTACTCTCTACAGAGACATCAAAGCTTGATTGAACTCAGGTCTTCATCTG
This sequence comes from Myiotriccus ornatus, assembly GCA_036023395.1. NCBI lineage: Eukaryota > Metazoa > Chordata > Aves > Passeriformes > Tyrannidae > Myiotriccus > Myiotriccus ornatus. The sequence continues at coordinate 96,668,765 of JAYRBT010000114.1, forward strand.
TGGCTGAATAATTTTCCAGAAGAGTGGTGGATTTCATGGGCACTAGGAAGTCTTCACATCTGCTAACCATGGCTGTTCCGCAGGCCAACAAGGCATTTTATTTTCCAGTGGTGCAAATCCAACACTAAAATATGTAAAATTCCTGACCACAGCTATAGCTTAATGTAGCCCAAACTCTTTAAACTTCTAATATAAACAGTTTCCCCAGCCATATTTTTCTACTCTTTCATAAGTGAGGGCTATTCTTGTAATCTAATTTAAATTAAAGACAGAACTACAGGCTGCAATACAGACAGGCTGAAAGGGAAAGGAAAGACAAGATTATCACTAGGAACACACAAACGACACAGGATCTTACTACAGTGTAAATGTTGACTTTCCTGTCAAAGCTTCTCTCAAAGCTCTCACACTTAAATAGTGGATCAAGAGTGAGGCAAACAGCAGCAGATGTGGAGGAAAAAAAGCCAGACAGCTGCCAGCTTTTTTTCATTTGTGAACATCTTCTCATCACAAAAGGAAAACAGCAGCTCAGCCTTCATTATTTTTCCTTTACTTTCTTATTGTCTCAAATGCGGTCAGTCATACCTGGCTAATTTTTGCTACAAGGAATCTAAGAGAAGGATTTACCTGTAGCTGCATTAGAACATCTATACCAGATTAAATAATTTAAAACCTTAAGTAAATTACTTTCTCTAATGAAAATTAAAATAATTACTTATAAATCTGGCTTCCTTTCCAGACTGAGTTTATCTCATTAGTGCAACACAGTTAAAGTAAAATTATTCATGGGGGAATAAAGGATGTGACTCCTAACAAAACTGGTGCCCGTGAAATAGCTAAAGCAGCTTTAAGATCTGTCTGAATGTGAATTCTTGGTGTGATTTAGTGAACAAAAGTCATCTTAAAACTCTAAATGTGCACCCATCTAAACCATGTAGAAAAAAAAATAGAAGTCTGAATCTAGTTTAAAAGAGAAACTAAGGGTTAGGATGAGCAGTTCAGTACCTGAATACGTGCACATACACACAAACTATTGCAGGCTGAAACTTTTTGTGAGAGTAAGTAACTCACTAATACAATTTACATTATGGTGGTGCAGAAGTAACATTTTAATGTTTTCTATCAAGACTGCATGACTTTTAAAGACATTATTCAAACACAAGATGCGTTTTAATATAAGAAACAATGGATGAATTGAGTTTACTAGACAAGGCTACAGTGACTTCTCTCGGGATTTTAAAAGTCTATTAATCTAAAGCAATTTGCACATTCCCAATGTGCAAAGTCTTTGAATCCAAAAAACTAAGGTGATGTTTTCTGAATATATCTGCAGATCAAATAGAAAATTTTAGCTGCTTGTCAGGTAAGATTTGGGATAACAATAGCATTCCACCACAGAAAAAAAAAAAAGAACATAAGCTGAAGGTTTATAAATCCACATTAACATTTGCCTGCAGCAGAAACTATTGTTGTTATTCCCTGAATTGATTGTTGATATAAAAGAAAATCCAAATAATCCCACAACAATCTTTAAATACTCTCAATGGCAACATGTAAGGCTGTATGTAATCATGCCAAGCCAGTTCAGCTGGAAGAAAGCATTTATTCCACTCCTACAATGTCTCCAGCCTACTCTACTGCATTCAAGAAGGCTCTTGCTAAAAAGCCAAATTAAAAAAAAAAAAAATTTAAAAAAAATTTCCTTTTTCATGACAGCATTTGAGTTTTCAAATAAAAGTGTAGGTTGTAAAATAACTCAATTTCACCCAGACAAAGAGAAAATGTTTTATTAAAACAGCTTGAGCATTCCTTCAGCAACTGGGATAGTTCTCTGTATAAGAAAGCTGTCACACTTGCCTCTCAGGTGTAGCAAAAGGATGGCTTTCCATAAGAAGAGTGACTTAGGAAAGAGCAAGCCCTCAGCTTGGTGTCTCCTAGCAGAGTTTCTTGGAAGTGCGAAACCTATGTTATTGAAATCCACAGCTGACAGTGCCAAGTCTGTCACCCAAGCACAGGAAAAAAACAGGAACCCCAGTATGCCCCTCTGGGCAATGTTTCTAAGTGGCTGACTCTGAACCCTCCTCTGAAGGATCCCATTCAGGCCTCTTTTGTCCTCATTCACCAGCCAGGACATGCCATTCTCAGGGGTCAGGCTGGTGACTTGCCCCAGTAAACAGCTTGGCCTACAGTCTTGAGTTCATATTTAAGTACCTTACCTATGAAAGCATGGAGAATGAAAAAAAAAAAAAAAAGGTGATCTTCACAGAAAGAGAGGCAATGCCTCAGAATGGAGGTAGAGAACTAAAAGCCTGCCTTACTACTACTCTAGTAGATGGTTCAATAACTGCTGAAATTGCTTCTCAGTGCCTGGGGACTCTCTGCTGCAGTACAGTATATGTGTTGCTTTGGTATATTTAACCTGTTCCTACATTCCTAATGAATTGTTGCATCTGCCTGAAAAAATTCAGAGTCCTTGATGAAATCTTTCCCTTTTTCTCCCCACCAAAACAAAGCAATAGTTTATTTTCCTTTCTCAGGACAATTCCTGACTACTTTTTTTTCCCCTTCTGGGTACTTTTTTTCATGCTAATCTCTATGAAAAGAGACATGAAGCACTTCACTGTTCCAATCCTTGGAATGGCTGCAAGCCAGGTTGACAACTGACAGCATCTCATAAAGATATAAGCAGGTAATGATATTTGTTTTGGCAATTCAGCAACGTTCTTAAAGCATTGGACTTGTGGGAATATAAAGTTGTGTCACTGGGGGAGGCACCAAATAGACACAATCATCTTAGGGAATGCAACAATCAGGTTCCTTTATCGAGGGAATTGCTGTTCTGTTACCTTTCCAAATCTAAACAGAGATATTAAATTCATAGCTTTTCAAATTAATACAGCTGGCCAGATCTTCTTGTAATTTAGACATATGTGGTCTGTACTCTGCTCTGTCTGTTACCGGGCTGGAATGCTGAAGCACAGTGAAAGGACCATTCATAACACTGCCAGCTGGACAACAAATACATCAGGCACAAAAGAATAGGGGAAGTATGTTGGAGGTACAGAGGTTTCCCTGCCATGTCACATCAGGCTAAGTGTGAAAAAAATGAAAGAAAAGGAACTAAGCTGCCAGGACAATTGCAAAACAACAGTCTGATATTGTTAGGAAGTCTGCTTTAAAATATGCTGTTAAAAGACAGCACTGCCTTTTCATGATTCAATATAATCTTCCTTTTTGGTACATCATAATGTAAAAACTTGTCAGGGCACTATCAGTATCTAGCAATTTATTTAATATTTAGCAATTATTTGGTTCACATTAGTTTTAATATGAATAATGTTTCATTCCACTTTGAGTTTGAGAAACTTTCAGCATGAACAAGATATGTGCATATGCTCATATTGGTATTTTTGTTGACATATTCTACCTAATAAAGCTTTTTTTCGTATATTGGATCGCATTTTTTCTTACATATAACAAAAATTATCAAATTCTGAAATACAGTTCACTGAAGCCCCATTGTAGATGAGAGACCATAAGAGGACAGTAAGCAGTTTCTTTCTACTAGTAATTTTATAATTGTATTACACTGTATATGCTTAATTTAATCTATTTTAACAATACAAAAATTGAATAATGCAGGTGTTTTGAGAAAATTAGTCAAACATACCAGCTTTTGATACCTTATTCTATTTTTCAAACTAAAGCCGTGGAACAGTCCCAACATATCTAAAAATCTTACTGCAAAAATTACTGATTTGGTATGTCTTATAGGCAAAAAGTGTGAAACTAGTAAGGGACTGAAAAGAAAATATAGGGAGAAATCTTTTATATCATATAATGACTTATGCTATGACAGCAAAATATTATTTTAAAGGACAAAGTTATTAACTATGGGAGGTCATTCCCTATAAAGACAACTTTAATCATAGCGTAGCTAAATGATTCTTAGCTGTAATCAACCAAAAGGAATAAAGTCAAATTACTTGATTTATTTCAAATATAACTGAGTCTTCCTCAATATATATCAGTATCAGTCCAATAGTTTTTTCTAAATGTCTACACTTTGTGGCTTGTTTTTCTTATAACTATTAGTGAACTTCTTAGCAATTGACCCTGGCTGTTATCTTGTTTGGACTAACACAAAATAATTTACTGAAAGAAAACATTCTCTTCAAGTCTCTGCCTGTTTTAGTCTCTTGGAAAAAAAAAAAACAAACAAAAAACAAAGTTGCTGAAATGTAAATACTTAAGTTTTAATTATATTAGGCTTAGGAATTTAGGAACTGTCTGTTAAAATAAGCATACATTACCCATCTAAGCTACTAGAAAAATGTATAGCAGTACTTTGCCAAACTAATTTTATCTGAATTTGGATTAAAAAAATTTTTTTAATGGGTAGTGACTGAGTACTTCTCATCAATATTTTCGATGAACAACAGTATATTAATCAGCCTGCTAGAAACTACACAAATGAACCTATTGCAGCTCTGGTTTTCTAGATTTGCCTTATGTAATACTCAAATTACAGTGAAGCACAGTTAATTGCAACCTGAAAATCATTCTTTACTTTGTCTCTTAAAGTTCATCTTTAACTTCTCCCATTTCACTGTAAGGCAATTTAGAATTATATTAATTAAGGGTTGGACTTGATGATCTCAGAGGTCCTTTCTAACCTGGCTGATTCTATGATTCTAATTTCAATGATTTTGTATCACAAAATTCTTTACTGAATCAAGTTATGAAGAAAAAGATGAATTCCATGTGGATCTGACAAAGGAATCGATCCAGTGTCCTAGAGATCCTAACACCTTACCAAAGGATAAAAGTAACTCATTATGTGCCCAGCAGTAATTTATAGCCTGTGATGGAGAAACAAGATGAGGTAAACAAGATCTCTTTTGCAAAGTTCATTTTGAACTGAGATTGCATGAACATGAATATCCATTTGTGAAATGATGTGAATAAAGAATAAATGTCCAATCAAGTGCTTGGGAAGGCAAGTCACAATTGGAGCTATTTCAAGACATGAGGAAGTGAAGAAACTGTGTAAGAACAGGGTGAAGTATGTATGTATTTTATGTAACTATTATGACATTCCCATAAAAAATAGGAAAAAATGTTCAGCACAAAGAGTACACATTTTTGCTAAGAAATAAGAATATTTTTAAATACCCTTTCTAAGCCTATGGTATCTTTTTCCCATCACCTAGAAGAAAACAGTGAATAGATGCTTTAATTCTATGTGTCATAATATTACAAAAGCTACTGAATCTACATGACTCATTAGCACATTGCTTAGTTTTCAGAAAGATTCTTGATCATGACAATCCTGCTTAAGAGAAGTAATATGAAACTTTGATAAAAGCCTATACACTAGAACCGTCAGAAAATAAACTAAACAATACATGTACGAGAAGAAATCACTTGACATTCACTTGGAAATGTGGCCCATTTTATTTTAACTGAAAAGCATTCATTATACAGTGCAAACAGTTCTTTGGTAAATTTACTGGTTAAAATAACAACAACACTGACTTTGTTTTAGGTAACATTAAAAAAAGGAAAATAAATATGTAAAATTTGCAACATAGTACAGCAATATTCTCACAGTGGATACTGAGGAAATGGTCAGCTAACCATTGGCCACTGTTTCAGAAATGTTAAAATTAACGCTGATTCTACAGACACTGCAATAAAACTGAACTAGTACAATCCATGACTGATAACATTTTAAACTGTGGATAAAGACCTGTTTTGGTTTATAAACACATGGATGGCAGAAAATAATTCAATATTACACTTGTTACACTTGTTTAAGCATATCCAGGCTCCTAAGCCCATTTTATATACCATATGAATAAACAGTGAACAACGAAGAAAACCTACTTTACTCCAGAGGCTGGAGAAAAGAAACAATCAGATATAAGGTACTATTTTAAAATGTATAAATGGAAACTCTCTTCTCCTATTAGCAGAAATATTGAGAAAGTTTATTTAATATAAAATTGGAATAAAAGAATGCAAGTAGTAACCAGCTGGATGTATTACTGCCTTACTTAACTGTTTAGACAGCTAAATTATATTTGGGTTAGCTCTGCAATCCTTTCTCTTTGAGGAATTTCTGCCATAGTCGATGGGAATTCCATCTGAGTTGGAATTACAGGGCGAGACATGTGGTTTGGACTCTCAACAAGTCAACAAAATACCAGAGTATCAAAGAAATACAGGAACAACAACCTCTAGGAACCATATGATACTCAAACATGCTCGCCACACACAATTTCTAGATGTATTAACATATAAAATTACATAAATCAAAACATTGTATATAAAATCAATTAAAATATTCTTAAAAATATAAATTGTAGTTCCATGTGTACCACACACCTTTAACACAGCACTCACATGTACATATTGCTTCTACCATAGCATGAAACAAGTTTCTGTAGTAAGCTTTAAGGATACACCAAAGTTTGGATGTGTGTCACGGTAACAGTTTATCCAATTAGAAATTATTAACGTTAGTAATCAGAGAAATTATGTGCCAACATATGATAGTGGATTTCATATTGCCATCCTACGTTAGTTATTAGACATGTTCTACCATGTAATAATTAACTATTCAGTCTGCTTGCATAATCTGAAATGTTTAACATATGAATATTTAATTTTGTGCAGATTTCTTTGATACCCAAATCTCTGTCTTCTACATTTTAACACTAAACTCAGAAGTCAGTGACTAAAGAGCAGCTCTGGTTCTAGCTAGTCCTGAGTTAGGACTAAATGACAGAGCCATAAACTCTAACATATTAAGTATTCAGGGAAAGAATCAATTATGAATAAACACAGAAAAGAGCTGTAAAATGAGGTATGATAGTTGTCCTTCACTCAATGTAATTCCTGGTCAAAAATATGAAGTTTGCCTTCTAAAAAATACACAATTTTGAAATGCTAGTGTAGACATATACTCTATAACATTAAACATTTATTAAATGGGAAATAAAGTCCATTGGTAGACCATTTTTAACATGAAAGATAAAAATATTGAGGTAAAAATATATATGCATTAGATGAAACTCGGAAAAAAAATAATAATCAAAGACCTTGTCAGAAAAAGTAGTCAATCCACAATTAATCATGCTCCTTGATTTTGATTTTTCATTTTTTTCAACAAATAGTGCCACAATATAATCAGGAACATATGTCTATTGATAATATGCACAATGAATCAGTAGGAATCTTTGTATAGAAAATGGCTTGTGACATCTTTTCACATTTTCAAAACAGGGCCATACAATTATGTGAGCTGATTTGAGATCAAAAGAAGTACGTGGACTGGATGGTTATGTTACAGTGATTTAAAAAAAAAGAAACAAACAAAAAAATGTTGCCAAGCAATTACATATGTTTTGACAAAAAAAGGATTATATTCATTTTTAAGATCAAATGCTTCTCTGTCATATATGTTTCCCTGGAATGAGGAAACCGTCAATTGCATGTACAATATACATTCAGTTGCTTTTTGTATCTTCCAATTACATTTACTTGAATTTCCTTACTATTTCTAGCACTTTTTTCCCCTAAAAATTTTGATTAATTTTGCTCCTTGAATTAAGGAAAGGATTTGAAAGATGTCATGTAGTTTAATTTTTTCCTTGCTGGTCCAGGTGCAGAAATGATAGTGTGAATTTCCATGCACTGATGTTTGCAGGAACTGGCCCAACACAGCATTGCTTCAGGCACAGTGACCTCATGTTTTCCTTTTCTCTGGGTCTTACTAAACAACAACAAAGAGCTAAATATCAAGTCAGACTGGTACTAAAAAGGGACAGTAAGCTTTCAATGTTGCTAATTAAAGATAGGAAACAAAGTGTTCATTTTAGAGTAAGTCCTAAGCCCAGTTATTTTGGGTACCTCAGACTACCTGACAGTGTTCTTTTAAAGTAGCACCACTTTGAGTTTGTCTAACCTGAGAAGTATAACACACAATTAATTTTGACCTGTTTGCTAATTTCCCTTTTGTTATTTTTTGCATTGTGATTTACCTTCACGGGCAGAAAATAAAATGATACGTTAAGTTATACTGTTACAGCACCATTAGAATATTGTAAATCTTGATTTCTTGCTGTTGTTAAGACTGTAGTTACCTGGTTTTGCCATCAGCAGGCAATGATATGAATTGAGGAATATGCACCCTAAATTCTTAAAAAGCAGATTTATGGCTTCTTTTTATTAATGTTTTGTTGTAAGCAGACTGGACAGCAATCTCCTTTAACCTTCACAGGTGCTTCGCAGTCAGCTGGTGGGCACGATTCTACAAAACAGGTAATCTGACCAACCTGTGTCAGGAAAAAAATAACAAAACCAAACCACTCTTAGCTACGTGTTCCAAACAAGAATTTTTCATATGATTCCTTCTCTATTAAGATCCTGACTATTATGAATAACTCCACATAATTTGTTTCAGTATATACTTCTATTGACAAGTCTAAGGTGCTCTCTGTACTACCACATCTCTTTAATGAAGCAGTATATACCCTTTCATCTAAGGTTAAGGTGCTACTGGGGTATCAAGCACTAACATATTTCTTTAATTACCTTTCTAAAAATTTTACTAGGATAAAAGAAAATTAAAATCTAGCACTAAGTCAGATGAGCTTTTACTGATTTTTATGCATTTTAGTAGACTTTTTCAGGAAATGTCTCACTTTGCAGTTAATTTTATCCATATAACTATATATTAATGAAAATGGAAATATAATGAAGATAGATAAAGGCTGATAGATAGATAAAGGAAATACAAGGAAGATAGATTAACAGTGTCAAGGGCAGGGATATCTGAAAATATAATTTTCTGCACAAAATATCTGAAAATCCATAAAAAACAATTAGCAAATATCACCCAGAAATTAGCAGGCACAAAACAGGGACTGCTGCTTTAAAAGTAGAAATTAAAATCATTTCTATTTCAAAATGAATTTCCAAATACTTACTTTGCATTCACACACAGTACAAGGGTCCCTTTTCCAGGTTTCATTATTGGAATATGATTTACCCTCTTCATCAGTGCAATGAGAATTACTGAGGCGTGATTCAAGTTTTTTTATCTGAAAACATTTAAAAAAAAGTTAATAACAATCAAATAAAGGCTTTATTTCTGCAAGTTGTTCTGTCTTTTCTCTTATACTACATAATCCATGTTAAATACTTGTCTGGGTTTTTCTTCTCATTACTTAGCTTTTATAATGCTAAAACACTAGAAACAAGCAATACCCATGGAGTCAGTCTTTCAAAAGAAAGCCAACAGAAAATATATTTTTCCTACCACTGAAATATTCAGCTAGAGCATACAAAGAGAACAAAAATACCTGTGTTATATATAGAAAATTTAAACTGTCAAAAATGTTTTGAAAAGGAGGTGATTTTTTTTTTTAAACCCTACCTTAATTAAAAATATTTGCTTTGATTTTTTACTATCTCCTGAATGTTGTACATTTTAAAAACGGAATTCCACTATGGCTTAATAAAGTTTAATTGCAAATATTGTAAAAGTCGTCTTTAAGTGATCTAGATCTTAACAATATTTACAGCTGTAGTCTGGCATATTACTTTTTATGAAGGCTACATTTTAATCATAGCTTTACAGAGATTCTATACACTTTAAATAGGAAAAAAGATTCTATTGGCGCTACACAAAAATTTTTAGAGAAAGTAATTCCATGTTTAGTACACAGTGGTTACACAAGGCTTCAGGTTCAAAAGTCAAGAGAGTTTAGCTGTAGAATACTTCAGTATGATTTCAAAAGAACATAGAAATAAAGAATAATAACACACCATGTTCTGTGTTGTTTTCTGTTTGAGATACTATGTGGTGGATTTTGGCTGCAAGGGATGTCTAAATATTGAAAATATAATACAATGATGTTAGGAAAACATTATTAATTAAATCTACAATTAGACACTGTTCATTATAGCATCTTACCTGATTTCTGAGGCTTGAAATAGTTTTTTGCATTTCCAAAACAAATTCTTTGAAGTCATTCACCGCAGGTACATTTCTATTTTCATTAGATGCTGATGTGGCATTACGAAAAAATTTATTCTGTTTCACAGAACTGCAACAAATGAATGCCAAGTCAGGATATTCATCTAACTCATTTTTATTTGGCTAGACATTTTGGAACACCTAGCAAAAATGTAAAAGAAGAGCAACCAACAAATGTAGGAACAACATGAACCACTACAGCATTCAAGACCCAGAGGTGCTGAAGACAGACTCAGAACAGGTGAGCTCTGGATTATTGTTAATATCATCAGCAACAGGGAATTTCTTCTACTTAGAAAAATTATGTATTTCATACAGGGGTGCACACAAAGTTGTCATCAGTGACACTGTAGAGCATCATCTTAAATTCACTCGTGAGCCTCCAATACGAAAGCAGACAAAGGGAAAGTCTTAAAAAGTGTTCCTTCCAAATATGAAATTCACATTTCACATTCCGAACCACAGTTTCTTCCTCTACATGTTCATTAGGAAAATGTTTTTAAAGACATATGACTTTGAAAAGGAAAAAGTTGGTTTTCACAAAAAAATGAGAAATACTTCTGGATATTAACAGAATCCTGTTTCCCATTTTAACTAACATTTGTATTAACTACAGTACACAAAATATAAAGTCTTTTGCCTGTAGCACTTTTCAGGTGGTATCTCAAAACGATGTACAATCCTAAATTGTGTTAATCAATTTAATCTGTTGATGAGAAGGAGCAATCAAAGGAATTGTCCATAAATAATAATGTATTATCTAGCACCACTTAACAAAACATGCATTCAAAACCAAGGATAACACTAATTTTTAAGTCACTTATTACATTAAGATCCTTGAATCCATACAAGCATTCCTGTTTTGTTAACATGTCATCTCCAGTGCTAAGGGATACCCCAAAGAATGAACAGGCAAAGAAATTCCCATGTAACAGGCATCATGATTTATAATCTTTCTGCATAAATTAAAACAGCACTTACTGGCAGGGGTTCAAGCTACTTAGTTTCCCATAGTTTTTCATCTAAATTAAAGAAAAAGAACTCTAAACAACATAACATGCCAAAATTCAAGTAAACCAGCTGCTGCTGTATAACAAAATGTTTAATCTTCCCCACCTGCTCAAGTTATTGAAAACAAGAAGGAAGAAAAAAAAGGAGAAAAAGAATCTTCTCACCACACATGCAATTTAAACAGTGAGCAAGAGAACTGATGGAAACATTAAAGACAGGTTGCTTTAGTTTTACTTATGGTACAAATAGAGTATTGTAAATTTCCTATTTTGTATTCCTAATTAGTAATGGGACTGTTGTAGATTTCTGAAACACAGTCAAACAGCAAGCTAGCAGAACAAGCTGCTACTCAGACACAAGTGTTTATTTTTTCTGGTTTTCATTTTTATTTAATTTAACCCTTTTACAGTTTTAGAGCTATGGAACTAGCAACCTTAAAAAGTGAATTGCTATTCTGTAGATTTTAAAACTTCTACCATTTCACTTGAAAAGACAGACAAAGCATCCTTCTTTAACAATTACTTCAAAGGAACCGTCCTTTTTATATTATCTATAAGCCAGTTTATACTTAGCTGTTTTCTTCTCTTGTCTAAAATCTTAAACACTTAAAGGCTCTGTTACTTCAGGACAGATTCCTACCAATTAAGTGAAATATAATGGCAGTGTTTCTTCAAGTGCTAGAACACCCACAGGAGTATTTGAAATTGCTGAAATACATTTATCTGTCTATGCATCTGTCTAGATGCTTTCCTCAACAGAGTAGGTAAACTTTGCCTGGTTGTCATCATCATCAGTCAAGTACATAATTTTATTTGCTAAAAGAATGTATGCTAAAAGGAAAGCTAATTCAAAAGAGCTCATCATGAAGGATCTTCACAAGAAATGCTTGGTCTGAGCAGAACTCATTTTATCTCACTAATTCATACGTAAATTTTGATAACCTAGAAAGGGCATGGACCCTGTGCAGCTGACAATTTCTGATCAACACTGTGATTTACTTCCCTGCTACAGTATTTTGAGGATTAGGGAGTTATAAACAATATTGTCTGTACACTACTGTTCTCCTTTCCTGCTCTGAACATTTTGGTACCAGAAGCCATCCTTACCATTAATCAAAAATTTTTATGCCAGTATAATCAAGACTTGGTTTTCTCCATTTCTACAGGAGGAACTAGGAGCTCCAAAGAGGAAACGAAATAATTTAGTTTGGTTACTGCCGGCACAGTAGGAAAACTGCAGGAAGAGCAATAAGCACTATGCTAAGTCACCAACAAAGAGTTTTACACAAATTTGAGCTTGAAAAAAAAGTGGGTTATTGTTAGCAGAGATGCAGAAGTGTCCGAATGAAATACATCAATCATAAACTTGAGAAAGCGGGCACTGGAAAAAAGTGGTATGCACTTAGAAAGAAATGGTTCAGTTTGATTCCATTTTGAAAACAAATGGGATTTTATACTTCTTAAAAAAAAAAAAAAATCTCACCTTACTGTTTTGGACATTTTCATTTTCTTCATGGGCTTGTCCTCTTGAAAGCTGTAGTCAAGAGAGCGTCTTCCCCGAAAGTGATATGAAAATGCATTAAACTGTCCTCTAGTTCTACAGTCTGAAATTAGACAAGAAATTGCATATTATAAACTACAGTATATTTCAGTGGTTATAATACTAATATGGTTTTGCAGTGCCTTCTGAATTGGTAAAGGCAAATCACACATTCAGTCTGGAATCAGCTGATGGCAGATGAATATGTCTCACTGCTACAACATTTAAGTTAGCTGGATGCAGACAATTTGATTATTCACAGACCATCTTTTAAGTGTGAAACAAAGGAATAAACCCTATTTTTACAAACCTATCTAGTGCTACTTTAACTATTCTTTTCACTTCTGAAATTTCCACACTCTTGGCTTTTAATTATTTTCTGCTTTTCAAAAGGGGCAGTTACATATGAAGAAAAAGAATGACAGAAAAACCACCCTTCGGCTTCCTCATCTATCCCAGGCATTATTATTTGTTATTTTTGGCATCTGAAAGAGAATTTATAATTAAATCCTGGAGCACATTTGCAGATACACTTTATAGGTTGACCAGCCACATCTCCAAATTTCAGGAATTTGAAGGTATCACCAGATCCTAAAGCTCTTTCCACCACAGAGTGAAAATCTCAAGCCTGAGAATAATCTACGACAGAAATCTCCTAAGATCCTAAGAGGATGTCTTGACAGGATGAAGTATGTTCTTTCCTTCGGTTCACTTTACTTAGCCTTCCAAACACAGTAAGCATTTGGAAGGAGTCCCATTTAAAAAATAAAAAGAAAACAGAGCAAAACTGCAACAGCACTTTCAAGAGGAGACGAGAAAAAAAGAAGTTTTCATTTCTGTTCACAGAAGCTTTAAAGCTAAAAGTCATAATGGGCCAAGCTGAAGCAGGAACCAACAGCACGATCAACTGTTGAAAGAAGAGTCTGGTAAAACAGAAAGGAAAACTGAAATACAGAATGCCATGGACGTATCCCAGCTAAGTCTGGTATTAGCAGAATGAGGCATGAAAGCAATTGAGCATGGAAGGAGCAATTTTCTATAAGTTTTTCTCAATCTGAACCAAAGAAAATTAGTTCAGAAAGTCAATAACATTTATAAAGTATTTTTCTGAATTTTGGATTGAAAACCTAAAGTATTAACAAAAATTATTGCAGAAGCTTCAAGTCAATAAGCAAGCCTCTGTTGAACTGAGCAACTTGAGAAACAAATGTAAAGTTGTTTTGATTATACAAAAATAAGTATCTTGGACTACTTTTAATTACACTGGATTTAAGTTTGACTATTAAAATTACCCTGTTAGGAAAAATTTAAGTTTGTCCATGGCTTAATATCACTTAGGACAGAAAAAAAAGTTGAATGACAAAATAAAAATAAAAGTACCGACTGAATTTCAGTTCAAAACCAGTATCTACAGATCATTCTTGAACACAAATTATCCACAATTCTCCTTCCCTTTTCTTTCCTTACAGGTCTTTAATAAATTCATTACATTCCTGCTATAAGAGCAGCAACAAAGAACTAGATGGTATTTGCTGCCAACATATTGCTCATTCTTTCTATGTGTTCTGCTGTTTCTCACATAATCTTCTTGCTGCCCTCTCAGGAATTAAGCGCTTTCAGATGGGAACAGACCGATGTGTCCGTTAGATGCTTTGCATGAAGGCATTTTATAGTACCCTTAGACACTCCTATATATAGTATGGTGAGAAAAAGGGTCACACTCTGAAGGGAGAAAGAACTAGTTTTGGTCAGAGGAATTCTTTCCTTAAAGCAATGTGTTGCTTAAAGTTTTCCTGAGTGTCACAGAAACTTTAGTTTCTCTTGGAAGCAATATGTGAAAGGTTTCTGCTATCCTTTGTTTAGTAACTGCCAAGGTCATCTTGCATAATAAAGATAATTTTTTTGTACAATAAAACAATGGCCCATTGTTTTTTGTATTCCTAGGTTGATTTTTAGAAACAAAGGTCTGAAATCCTGGGAAGGTTTAATCACATTAGGCCAGTAAATATGAGAACCATATGTTCAGTGACAACTTTAAGTACACAGACCTGACTTTCTGTGTTTTTTAAAGACTCATATATGTCTTGCCAAATTAACAACTCTTGTTCTTGGTTTCTGTTTCAGGTACAACAAAGAGGATTGCCACTGCTGAGAGGTGCAGGACAGAATGCTTTAGCTTTGAGAAAGACTAAGCCAAGAAATTACTCTCTCACACTTTTTTTTTTAATTTTATTTTTAATGAAGAATACTTTTTCAATAGCAATAAATAAGAAAAATAAATCTAAAATTCTCCCTTTTTTTAAGCCTACCTAAAATGTCCCAAAATTAGCAATATCCATTCCAATTTATTTTCTGCAGAAAAAGTAAATGTTTAAAAGCAACATAAGGTATTGTTATACTGCAAGTGTCAAGATGATCCATTTACAGAATCACATAATCATTTAGGTTGGAAAACACCTCAACATTATTGAGTCCAACTGAGTCCAACTTTTGACCTTGACAACTAGACATGTCCAATTGTTTCTTGAACACCTCCAGGGAATGGTGACTTCACCAGCTCCCTCAGCAGTCCATTCCAATGTTTAACAACCCATTCCATAAGGAAACTGGCATTTCCATCTGTATATGAATGCCCTGTTTCCCACAAGGTTTTGAAAATGCACCTATAAAGTGAACTGGATAATAAAACCCCTGACATTCAGAATTACTGACCATTCTTAAATTCCCCGCGAATCACTTCTCAAAATCTGAGCCATGGAGAATTAGTCTAACAGTAGATTCTAACTAAAACAAGTTGACAGACTAAAGAAAAGCGAACAAAAGCACATGTAAATATCTATTTGACAGTGTCTCAATTCTCTGAGATTTATTGTAGTGAATTAAGTTGCTGTAACTGCAAGCATTTGTATATATCTAAGCACCTGTAGTCATGCTAGTGGGAGCAGTAAATAGGAGAAGAAACACTGAAAATGCCCTAACTCAAAATAGCTGGGTTTGTTATTGCTAAACAGGCCACATCCCTTCACATTGCCCTGCATCTCTTAATTTCTTCTGTTGAATAAGACTTTCTAACAAATGATAAATTAAAGAGCAGCAAAAAAATGTAATATGGTGGTCTAAAATCCAACAGTAATCTGCTCAGATTGGAACAGATGTATTATGTATAAACATTTCTTAAACATCTCAGAAAAAAAATGGTATAGAAGACACTGTCTTTAGATGTAAATTTAAATGTAAAAAGATATATTTGAATGTAGAAAGCAAAAATAAATATGAACTGAGCAAAGCAAACAAGATCTGTGTAAACAGAAAATGTTTTCAGGCAGAAATTGCATCCTTTTGGTATTTTGAGGAGTTCTTGGTGAACAATTTCCATTGTCACAAAAGAACTTGCAGTCTCATACTAAGTGTGCTGGTAACATTTTAAAATGTTATTTCCACTGTATTCCACAGAATTTAGTGCTCAGCCCAGAGTTGCTTAGTATTTTCATTGAAGATGAAAGGGTATAATGAAAAGTGCATAATAAGAGGTAATGTGGTCAGTAGAGAAGCAATAGACAGCATAATTGTTGGTGTGATCTTAAAATACAGGAGTTCATAAATATAGGCCTAATGTACTAAAAGATCACATATAAATGCATTCAGATTAAGAATGTGTATTAACTCTTCTAACAAAATTTAGTGAGATTTAAAAATGTCTAATCAGAATTTATATAAGGTTGTATAATCCTGAATTAAACCAGAAAAAGAACGATATCTAATAGAAGAGATATATTGTTTGCTAACTGAGAAACTTTTAAGAAAAATCATCTTCCTAAATCAGTTCACACTTATAAGGATGACTTGCATCTTATCTGAATCACCACCTCTGGGTTTATTTTCCATTGTCCTCCTGGGTCTATGTGGAACCTCATGGGTTTTGACATAAAACAAAAGGAGAACGAAATTTTTCATTTCAACTTAGAAAAAAAACCACCCTCAAAAAGGGTGAAACTTTTAAAGATTCACAACTGAGTAATCATGAAAGCATACACTGAGTACTTTTAAGAAATGAAATCGAAATACACTTTTTGCACTAGGGAGTCTGAAAAAAAGCACCAAAAGCTTCTTATTTGGAAAATCTGAAGCTCGAATGCTACTTTGCTCAAATAAAGAACTACAGCAAACCCAGCAATTACTCATCATCTCTGACAAGACAAAGAAAGGTGGTAAGCGAAAGAAAACAGAAGAAAACTTGTGTACTTCAGTGGACCCCCTACTTTTTGCCATCATAAACTAGTAATTCTGTTGTAGGATTTGTTAATTGAAATCTAAAATTTTGTTATTATAAAGAAGAATAATGCTTTACTTTATAAGAAATATATTCTAGCTTTACTTAAGAAATCCACAAGGTAGCTTTTGGTAACTAAGAAGCTTTTCTATTCTTCATATGGAAAGATATTTTTACTTTAACAAAATAGTAAAGATAACAAAACCAGATGTGTTTCAAACCAGGCTAGAACAGCTGAACATATGGGTCACTAATCAAATATACGTAAAGTGCAATAAACAGTATTCCGTACTTGAAATTTTAACTTAGGATAATTTTAACTATAAAACAATTAGAAGGATTTTAAATGTGGAGAATTGTTTAACCTTTTTCTTTTAAATAATAAACAATATTAAATTCAAAGAAACAACCCCAGTGTATACAGCTAAAAGTGAGTGAGTCTCTAGCGCCATGGAAGGAAAGAAATTTTTTAAATTAGTTGCTTAAACTGGATTCACACAGAAAACATCACAGTCATTTATCCATGTAAGGAAATAGTTCAAGCCATGCATACTTTGCTTTTTCCTCATTAACCTCTGCAAGGCTTCAAGAGTTCAGAAGTAGAGGATAAATATAGGCAATCTTTTAAAGAACATTAATTATTTACTCTTTCTCTGGCTTCTCAATTGTCTGACTGTACTGCATCCAGTAGTACTCTCTGGTAGTAACATTCTTGAATGAAAATACAAGCTAGGTTGTTGAACGGATGAATACTCTAAAGACTTTCCAAAGATAACATCTGCTCTAAAAGGCTCAGTGATAACATAACATTTAGAGAATCAACACATAATTTATCAGAACAGTTTTACTATTTTTCCAAATTGATAAAAAATTATATTTTTGAAACTGTCTGTCAAGCTTTATGAGCCATGCCAAAGTGAACTTATCCTGAACTGGCAGAATATTCTTCATTTACAGTAAAGCACCTGAAGAGTGATAATTGATTTTCTCTTAATTCTGGCACATGTCAGGGATTTTTTAAAGAAATTCTGGAAGACTTTATATTAAAATTGCAAGGTGTCAATTATATCTAGATTTTTATAAGCTGTTATTTATTTGGGAATGGCAAACCTGGTAAATATTGTTTAAAAAAATCTGAAAAGCCTTCAAAAAAAATAAAAGCTATAAAAATTAGAGTAAGGCCTGAAAGAAATTATATTTGGGGGATACTGTACAAGAGTTAACTGAAATCTAAAGTATTTATTTCTGCGAGTCTCACACAGATAACTTAGATTTTGAACTGAGTCTTCCAAGGAAGAATTTTCTTAAGAGAGTTGTTACACATTTAAAGTCCCTGCTTGAATCTTCCCATTACCACCAAGTGAGGGTGATTGCCAGCGATGAAATAGAAGCACAGAGCATCCAGCACATTTTCCCCCATCTCCTCCGGGGCAGGGGGGACAGTGCTTTAAGGTGTGTGCCACTGTGGGACCAGGGGTGGCAAGGGAGATCAGATCCCGCGTGAGATCCCGGATCCAAATCTCACTGAATTATTGATATGGGTCGGAACCAACCCACTGTGAGTGTGTGTGTGCACGCGGGGAAGGGCTGGGCCTGGCCCTGCAGATCCATGGCAGAGCCAGAACGGGGGCATGTAAGGCCTGCGCTGGGAGCACAGGGCAGAGCCGAAGACAAGGCCGGCTGCCCATGCAGAGCACATGGCGGAGTGAAGCCCATGCAGCTGGGCTGTCAGTCAAGGCAGACCTGCCTGGTAGCCCGCCCACACCACACCCCCTGGAGCCTGTGACTGGTTACAGTCACTCTGGCCTGGAAGTCACTGCCCGGATATCCTGCCTGGGAGGGAAAACTGAACTCTATAAATACATGTGGTCTCTCTCTCTCTCCTCCCTCTCCAGCTGACGCCATGCGAACCACTAAATCTTGTCACTAACTGTTTTCTCCTCTTCTTTCTCGCTCTTCAATGAATTGTGTTTTAGTAAAGCTGGTATATTGATTGTTTTTAGTGGGTGTTTTCTGTGGAATGGGTCTTTGTGCTGAATGTTTTAGTGAAATGCTTTTTTCTTGGTTGCATTTTACTCCTGTAAAATTTTACCTTTTGCCAAAATATCATATTTTTCTCACTAAATTAAAAAGAATTTCTCTTGGAGAAGAGTGTGCAACTTTCTCTGGACACTAATTAGAGGTTATAACAAACGAAAAGGCTTTTAAGAAGTCTTAAATAAAACTGTAACTGCTCTGGGCAGTTTATAGCTTAATCAGGAATGCAACATTTTTTAAATGGCGACAAAGGTGGGATTAATCACGAAAAGCAAAGAGAAATTTATTTTTGTTAAATTATGTCAGCTTCTGGCCAATGTTTCAACACTTGCAATAAATATTGGAAAAATTTTTTTTTTTGCTCTTTTCATTTTAAGTTTTCCTAGTCCTCAGATATGGTGCTGAGAAACAACTGGCAAAATTTGGTATTTTCAGCAAAAAAAGAGTTTTGGCAAAAGAAAATAAACCCCTCGGAAAAAGCAGTTTTTGCCAGGAGAAAAGAAAAGAAAAATCTTTTGCCAAAATATTTTATTTTTCTCACTAAATTAAAAAGCAATTAAAGACGAGCGTGTGACTCTTTCTCCAGACGCTTATTAGAGGTTATAACGAACCAAAAGGTTTTTTAAAACTCTTAAATAAAAATGTAACTGCTCTGGACAGTTCATAGCTTAATCCAGAGCATAACACCACACGAACTGGTATGAGAACAAGATGGATTAAAAGGGAGTGCTCCCCATAGCTCTCTTGCTGTCTGGTGTGGACCCATTGCTGATGCTCCGCCTGCTCCTTGTTGCCTGGAATTGTCGTGTTTCAACCACCACAGTGGCTCTTTTTTTTCTACCCAGCATTCTGACAAGGAGCTGCCTGCAGGGATTCGGGAAACCTCTGCCTGGCTTCCATAGCCCCCATGTTGGCTTGCTCCTGCAGATCCAGCTGTGTTTGCCAGCGCCCCCCACCTACCACTGCAGCAATGACTTTGGCAGCTCCGGAGCGGCTCTCTGCCTCTTCCTACTTGCCATAGCCATCTGCCTTGCACGGTGCTGCCTCACTGTCCTGACCTGCTGGTTTCCCACGCCCACTGGACCCGCGCTGACCCTGCCCGCAGACCCCCTGCACACCTGCCTGCAGCCCGGCAGCTGCCAGAGCTGGAGCCAATTGGAGCATCCACTGCCACGGCGCACCAGCTCCTGCAGCCCCCAGAGCACCCACTACTGCCAGGAAAGCCTGCCAGTGCCACCTTCTGCCACAAGTGGCTTGTCCTAGGTTTACTTGTTCTAAAAACCCAGCTTGGAAATTTTTTCGCCTGCACTGCTGTGAAAGAAAGGTGTTGAACAAGTGGAGGGGGAGGGAGGTGCCTAGAGTGATTGACACACACAAAAGAAGTAGCCAGCAGCCCCACAGTCCAAGTTAATGGGCCTCAGAAGACTTGAAGGGGGAGTGAGGTTTTTTTCTCAGCATGTGGACTTCTGCCCTGACTCAGGGAGGGTGTGTGGGAAGAGAAGAGCTCCGGCGTTCATTTTGTTTTTGGCCAAGTCATCTAGTTGCTTTTGGCCCTGGTTTGCTTCCGTTCCCTCACTTTTGGTTCTGCCCATTGCTCGAACTTGCCTTGGATTTCATCAGAGAAGCTGGTGCCATCTTTGAGGGAAGAGGCCACCCCTTCCCTCCTCCATTCTCGTGTTGGTAGCAGCTTGTACCCATCGACGAAGGGAATCCCAGCCAGAGCCAACTGCTGACAGTGAGTCCATAGGAAGAACCCTCCCTTTTCTCCTTGCCCTTCTTAGTGGGAAGGGAATCCCATCCAGAGCCAATTGCCGACAGTGAGTCCATAGGAAGAACCCTCCCTTTTCCCCTTTTCTCCTTGCCCTTCTTGGTGGGAAGGGAATCCCAGCCAGAGCCAACTGCCGACAGTGAGTCCATAGGAAGAACCCTCCCTTTTCCCCTTTTCTCCTTGCCCTTCTTGGTGGGAAGGGAATCTTCATTTAGGCTTGTCCAACGTACCAGGGCCCCCACGCAGTGACCGCCAGAGCCCAACAGTGCCCCCTGCCAGCCACCACAGAGCGCCTACAGGCTCTGCTCCTCCAGACATCCAATAGCACCCCCTGCTGATTGTGGTTAGAATTGTGCCAAAAGGCAAAAAGTACTGAACTGTTTTTGGAGGAAACCTTTGGTGCAGGATTCTTGTTTAGTGCTTTTTTGTGTTCTTTTGTTTTTCTGCCTATACACATATATCCTTTAATAAAGGGCTGCTATCTTTTCTTTCTTCATATTTCCTCAATTGAAGCCTCTTAATTTCAGACTTACAATTTCTTAGAGGGAGGAGCTTGGTCTTCCTCATAACTCACTTCTCTTAGCGAACATTTCAGTCTCATTAAACTGAGACATGCCTGTAACTGCACTAAAAGAAATCTGCTTACCAGCTCAACAACACAGAGGTGGACAAAGTAATATTCTTTCTTTGTAATTGTTTGTTGTTTTATTTTTGGTTTTGAGTTTTGTTTGGTCTTTTTTTAGTAAAAATTGTTACTTTTGTTTCTACTTCCTCCCTCATGAGTGTCAATTGACTTTCAGTTTACATTAGGTCTGGGGAAAAGGGGGCTCTCTATTCCATCTGAGGTCCTGCTTCCCTGGCAATATTGTCTTTAACCCAAGACAAGAGTGATTTATTTTTTAAAGGGTTGTTTACCTTAGAAGACAATACAGTAAGTTTAAAAGCTAACATGTGCAATAACTTTGAATAGTAAATCTCTATCTACTTTTTTTTATTTTTAATGATATCTGAGTTTGTTCTTATGGTACAGTCACATCACTTAGAATCCTTCCTCAGTATTTACTGTATCGGGAACAGATTGCAGGGACATTCTCCATCAGTTTAACTTTTGCCTTAAATTCTGAGCTGTATCACAAAATAATTCTTTGTCATTGGGGACAATTATATCTTATCAAAAGAGTTAAATAGACACTAGTGAAAGACTGTGACTTCTCTCAGAAATGCAATCCACTGATTCTTTATTCATGCTTATCTTTTGACAGAATACTGAATAGCAGATTCAGCAGTAGCAAACTCAAGAGAATCAGCAGTAGAAAAGATGAAGAACACAAATTTGGATATCATCAGCAAATCTATAAGATATTGGTAGTGAAAGCTAGAAGATTCATATATATATATGCTAATTATGGAATTTAGTAATTATCATAAACTAATAGTACTATTATCTTCTCAAGAGCAAGTTTTTTTTCAATTAGAAATTTCTTTGACAGAAATTTCTAGATAGGCACAGTTCAACAGCTAAGTTCCCAAAATTTCTGAATATACTTTTACAGCCTGGGCATGCCATTCAAGCTTTGTCAAAAGAAAATGATAACAACATAAGCAAGGAGATCTCAATAAAGAGAGGTCATTTTCCTCTGAAGTATTTTGTTGTTGATGCTACAGAAAATCATTCTGCATGACTGAAAAAACTCTCTTAGGAAGGGATTTAAACTACGTTAAAGAGGCAGTGAAGTCTGATATGATGCTGGCTAAAGACAGGTCATGGACAAAATCTGTATGGGAGACAGAAGCCAACATACAAGTCACAAAGCAGTGTCCTATGCTTCACTCAGCTAAGTAAACGCTATTTCAGGAAAAGAATAAAAGGTTATTTTTGAAGAAAAACAAATCATCCCACTCTCCTAACTTTTGAAGAAGATGGATATGAACAAGAATGTTTATCCGCAAAACAAAGAAAACAAGACAGTTATCTACACACACAATGCTCAAATCTATGCTATTTTTATACTGTGTCTATTGAATATAAAATATGGAATGACTGCCCTTTTAACAGGGGCTGTGCTCCAGATTTGAATTTGTAATGTTTTAACAAAACCCAAAAAACAGTGAAATATATTCTTTAAATAAAATGGACACTTAACAAACTGCACACACATTAATACCCCCAAATCCACGTGTATACAAACCTTCACAGCAATCTTGCCACATCCTGAGGTCCAGTTTAGGAATATCTTCACAGCTACTATATCCATGTGGGAATTCAGCCACCTTAAAGACATCATGTTGTACCCTGGTTATGTTGTCACCATTATCACACAAAACTCTGGCAAGAGATGTCTGCTTGATCTGAGTTAGCTGAGCAGGCGTGAACACACCCGGGTTCTCATACCATAACCTGTAATCTCAAAGAAAAGACAAGTTTGCTAGTGAAAAAAAAACCCAAACAGGCAATTTTCCAAAGATATTTCAATACTGTGTTCAGGACAAAATTAATTACTTCATAAAACCTGTTCTCAGCTTTACGTTGTATCAAGGGAGTGATCGGGATGCCAAAATATAATTGCCTGATATTACTTTAGCCCTACTTAATGCCATGCTGATAGTCTGAAAGGGCTGAAATCTTTAACAAATTCTTTGAACTTGTGCTAGTTTAATTTCCATGTCTTGGATATCTTTCAGCATCTAAAATGACACCAGACTATCACTTTCAGGGTTCTTTTAAGACAGAGACTGAAATGAACATAAATTCTTTCCTCAGGCAACTTTCCCATGGGTGTGCAAAAATTTTGATGGAATTGCTGAGATTAGAATAATGGTTAATCTATAACTAGTTTATTATCAAGATAAGTGAAATGATTTGATTTACTAATGATTTTTGTTTCTGTTAAAATTATTTTAATGACTATACCAATTCAGAGACTTTCTAATATATGTTCAGTTAATTCATTACATTCAAGGAGAAAACACTGTGGTTTAAAGTAATTTATTTTTCATACACAGAGGGCTAAAAGCCTATTATCAATAGCATATATAAATAATAGATTACTATGAAAAGCAAGCCTCCCATGGAAAAGCATGTCTTAAGTTACTGTCCAGGATATAAGAACTGCTCACTGTGATATTGCTTCTATCTCACAAAACTATAGAGGATTCATTATTGATACTTTTTTCCCACCTATTTCAAACAAAACAAAACAAAACTAAAAAAAAAGGATCTTTGAACTTTATGAAAAATCAAAACCAATTTTATTGTAAACTTAGAAGGATGGTCAACAAATTTCATTTTACCTACTTAGTGTATCATTTTCATAAGGCATTGGACATTGGCCAATGAATTTCCAAGTACTAGGATCAGATTCTGAAATTTCCATTTTGACGTGAAATTAGGCTCCCTTCAGACATCACTCCCTTTCCATGTAAGGGCACATTTGGTTTGCATGGTGTTGTCAGCTTTGATCGTCTGCCCATTGTAAAGGCTTTTCAAAGAAGTGGGAGTTGCTTTCATTACGCCTAATAACATTTTATTATTTGCTGGCATGTTGCTTCAAAACAGTTGTATTCCTTGGACAGAAGAACACCATTTCCTAAACATTCAATGTTTTCCTATAGTTTCTAAACGTTGTTTTTTTTTTTTCCAGAAAAAAACTCAAATCAAACAAAACAAAACAAAAAAAACCAACAAAACAAACCCAAAAACCTACAAAAACCCAACAAAACCAGAAATAAAAGTGCTTTTGCTGAAAAAATGTAAACAGATACACACAAAAAGCAGTATCAATGTCCTGTTGTGACACAAATAGGTATTTGTCACCAGCAATGTGGACCTCATATGTCATATATTTCTCCTTTTACTCTCTTTGCCTTCAGGCATGAGAGTTCTATGCTTCACGGCTTAATTTTTTAACAGATTTTATGTAAGAAAGTTTGGTGTTTCTTTTAAAAAAGCGTACAAAAAGGTTTGGGTTATTGACCACGGAAATCAAAAATCCTGTATAATACCCTAAGTAGCAATGTGATAACTTAAATAAATAAAAATTTAAAAAAAATAAAGTGAATCAAATCTAATTTCCTATTTCTTCCTCTGAGATTATTCAGCCTCAATCTTTCTACCTTCATGCCATGAAGAAAAGAGGATTCTAGGTCACAAATTATGTTAAAATGAGGGAAATGTTGATTTTCAAATACTGAAGGAGTGTGCTGGAAGTGTGTAAAAGAGATCTCCCTGCTGTAACAATAGCAATGAATATTCTCCTATTTCAGGTACTCCAGAAACTGAAAATGAGAAATTGCTTATAATGTGCATGTAAAGTAATTAAAAAAAAAATTATAAACTGTGTTGTTTGAGTTAACCTGTCTGCTTTTAACACTCTTTTGGTGCACAGACTGCTTGTATGCAAGTATGTGTAGTGATTATATAAACAGAGTGATACTTTTCCCACCTGTGCTTAAGTAACAGAGATGGTGAAAGTGTCTCAACAACAATTTCTTTGCCAATAAAATGACTAAATAACAATGAAAGGAGATAAGTATCATCCACTTTTCAACAAGGTAAGTGACTTGAATACCTGGTAAAAGGAAATTCAGCATGTGCTGGCTGTTATGCTTTTTGGGAGTCAGCATGTCATACCATAAAGAGAAAGAGATTTAAAAATAATCATGGCTTCTAACAATGTTTTAAACCTGTATTCTTCATCTTTTCAATTATATTTCAAAATCATAAATGAAAATAAAATGGAGTTTGATTTGGAAACATGATATTGAAACTGTTACTAAGTATCCTCAATTTAAAATTAATTTTGGTTTCCATGGTATTTCAATTTACCTGTCTCCATCTCGAATACGCCTAAACTGTGTGCTTAACAGACACATCAAAGTTGGCCCCAGTCGGCTCCCTGGAACTAAGTCTTCTACCATTAGAGCAGGAAATAGGTCTATGTTCAGTGGGGACCCATACAACCTATAAATTGAAAAACAGAAATACTGAATTACAAATATTTTACATTTACAAAATAATCAGTATATCATGAAGCTAAGGGCAAGAGATACAAATAAATCACAGTAAAAATGCCAGTGATAGTGCTACATCCTTTGTGAACAACCTGGGGGTGTACGTGCAAGAAATCCTGCAATGTAGGTTGTATATGTCTGTAACACCATAGGGGTCTAACTCTACCCCACTATTTCCTTTCTCCTAGTATCTTTCTTCTGATTTCTTGGAATTGTCTCTTTTTTATAGCTTCTATTTCCTACCCCTCTGTACACACTTCTTCTTTCACTCTATCTCAGACTAATTCTTTAATTTTGTGCAGATAAGCTAGGAGTGGTAGATAGCTGAAGACTTATTTCAAACACTGAAGCTCTAAAGAAGAACAGATTACTGGTAGTGAAGGAGGTTCACATGGCACTACAGTGAATGATACTGCAGTTTGTTTTGTTGTACAGAATGAATGGAACTGAATGTGTAAATACTTGCATGAGACTGGTATTAAATATGACCTTACACTGAAGTAGCACTCATATTTAACAGCATTTACAAAACCAAGTTAATACTTTCTTGAACATATAGTGTATATATTACCTTCTTATTGTTCACAGAGATATTTCTTAAAATCCCTTTAAGTCTTTTTTAACAAATATCTTTTTCTATATAAGACATTTAGCAACTAATTTTGCATGCACATTTAGATAATTGACTGTTTTTCTTCACCTCAGGCTCACCTGCTAAGCTTCTCCCTGATTTCAGGATTCTTAATTTCATTTTTCAGATCTTCAAAAGTCTGAGCTGAAGAAAGATTACAGTAAACTCTAAAATCATGGTAGGGAGGAATTCCATGATCTCTGCCTCTCTGAATATTCATAGCTGCCAGATCTAAAGCCACAGTACGTGCCATGGAGAAGAGTCTTTCTGTTAATTCTGTATTGAGTAATTGTGATGGGACACGCATCTTACCAGCAACACCAAAAAATCCCCTTAGAAGCGGATCAATGCCTCCTTCATTTACAATCCGAAATGGAGAGAAGAATGCCTTATGAAGAGGAAGATGGCCTTGTGGAATAGGTTCAAAGTTTTCATCCAGTCGATACAGAAAAGGATTAATGAGTGTGTGACCAAACCTAAAAGCGGCAGTTGCAAACTCATTAGTTATGCCAGAATTAACACTGGGATCATAACCCTTATATTCGCCAAGCATCTTCATGCCTACCTCTCCAAAGATCTTAGGGAGCCAGTGGCTAAATGTTATGTGTTGCATTTCTGCACCAACAATTTTGCGTGTTTCATGATAAATTGTGTCACCATCCCAGTGTGGATTGAGTTTCAGTAGCTCTGTGGCAATTCTGTTGTGTTCTCTAAACCACAGCGTGTGGATGCTGGTAAGACCCAACTGTTCATTAGAGCGCTGATCACCAGCTAAAAAGCAAGGTATTGGGCTCTCATTTTCATCTCTCATACATTCTGTTGGTGGGCCAGTGGCAAATGGAAGAAGAGGCTTGCCAGATCTCTGTACAATGCCCTGTCTCAGAAGACCCCTTTGACTCGCCAAGTCTCTGATTTCCAGTGCTTCATGATCCGAACTGCCATACACATTGGATGCATCGATGTATGAAGTCAGCTGGTTGATCTGTTCTCGTGGGTACACAGAATTCATCAGGAGAGACGTCATGCCACTCCCACAAACTGGACTGGAGCGTACGAAAAACATGCAGCGTGCACCATTCCGAACTCTGGGATCATTTGGTGGTATCATAATTGAAAAGCATGGAGGATCATTTGTACAAACAGAACTGCAGTGCTGACCATCTGAAAACCTGGCCTCGCTTAGGGCAGCCACAGTGAGGTCAAGGTCATGATCAAGAAACTGACCCCACTGCATTAGCATGTGAGTGTACTGGTCATCAGGAGTTACTGTTTCCGTCCCAATCAGAGTAGTTGAAACCAAGCGAGGCATTGGGAGTGCGTAACCATTAGAGAGCCTCCTGGGTTCAATCCCCCGAGGCAAATTAAATCCATTTTCATAGACTGACTTTAACAGACGTTCAAAAGCTGTCAGAGAAGCACCCCACATGGGATGCTGAAGGTTGTTGCATGTTCCATCATGTGTCCTGTACTTCTGGTGGAAACACATATCTGAGCAGTTGTTCACTCGTCGATGGGCTGTACAACCTGAGAGATTAGCTATCAGATTCAAGTACTGTGGAGATACAAGGTCATTATAGTGATAACCTGAAACCAGAAAAGAGAGAAAGAGAAAAATCAAAGACTTTATGGACTCATTGTCCCCATGAATTTATTTTAATTTTTTTTTTATTACATTTCCCACTACATTAAGCATCTTTATCTTTGAAAAGGAACAGTAATAATCATATATGTATATTTGAGCATTAGGTCATTTGAACAACAATTTGACCACTACTAGGTCAGGAGGAAACTTTCTAAAATGCCAGTTAAAGTACAACTTTCACAAAATGATCAGAAAAGGAGCTCATTACTTATTTGGTTACTTAAGAGACCAGAGATATTTTCAGAAATAAAAACCTAACATTCAGAAAAATGGAACATTTCCCCCATGTTAGTAAAAGCATTTTAAAAACTGTCAGTAACCCTTATGTGGACTTCAAGACTTTACCTTTTGAGACTTGATAACTCACTGAACATTACTACTTTGTTTTGCTTTATTACAGTTTATTACAGTTGCAGAATTTCAAGAAAAAAAATTCCATAAAAACTACAAAAGAAAATAACCACCAGCAATAGAGCCAAACATGGAGTGATCTCTAGGAGAAGTGGTGCAGAGTAACTCATATTCACATAACCCGGGACAAGTTTCTAATGAAAACTGGTGTTTGTGTAGCACTTGGCACAGGTTCCCTCTGCAGTCCACACTATTTACTTCTGGAACTAAAACATACTTATAGTTTTCCTGCATTTTTTCTCAGGTCATTGAAAAATAATATATACAAAATATATAGATTATTCATTAGAATTATGTATTTAGAACCTCAAATTAGGACTGTTTTGCATGATCTCTGTTGTGGTATGACAGGATGTGGAAGGACTGAAGACCATAAGGCCTCCTAGTATAGTGCTGGGTGACTGCGAATAGTAGAGGAGTCAGGCTGTGCCTTGTCCCTGATGCCTATTAGGAATCATTCTAAAAGTGATTTTTACCCAGTAACATTTGGATTTAATATCAGGGAAAGCAAAATTCATTAATTCTGGCTATTCTGGCTACTTCTACATTATCAGCTTGTGTAGACCAACAGAAATGTGTCTGTGAAGTGAAATGTTTGCTGCTGAGAAACACATGCCCACTGTATCCATTGTGGAATAGGAGTAGGTTTCCTTCAGAAAATCTTTACTTTGTTCTCCTGGATTAAGTGTGGCCCTGGATCTGATTTTTCATTTAAGCAGAAAAGAATTCACACTGTTCAAGACCATATCACAAATCACACCAAAGCACAGTAAGTGGGGACACCTGGGAGATTCACTTCAAATGGGAGCTGCTGATCCAAAGTGAAAGGCACACCTTGAGGGACTAATGGATATTGTGTGGATGAATGAGGTTCCAGGATCCAGGAGGGAGTCCAGGAGAGGGAATATTTGGCAGTGTAGCTGTATGTTTAGCTAACTAGATACCATCATACGCCACCATGGACCTTAATCTGGAAAGCCTTCAGTCAGGAATAAAATTGAACAAGCAGTATATAGGTAAAAGGAAAAAAGGAAATGAGTGAGTGTACAGTGGTACTGTGTTCCCATAGGCTCGAGGGGTTCCCAGCATGATGGCAATCACTCAAGAATATGAACTGAATGCAGTTTTGCAAGAGGTTGGAGCCGGCTAATTGCACACAGTCAGGAAATGTTACTTTTAGTCGTGAGCTCAGTCCCCGGGTGCCTGCAAAGACACCAGTCTTCATCTAAATTCAACACATAAATGTGTGTTAGGCACACTGGATCTCTGCCAACTTCCACAATGCATGGCAATTGCAAACAAACCACCTAAAGCCCCACTTTGTCCTTGTTGAAAGGGACTAGACTGCTCATAGCTGCCCAGCTGCTACAAGACCTGTGCTTACCCAGGGGAGCTATGTTTTCTCAGCCTCAGGCTACAAGTGCTGTACACGGTTTACAAGTCAAAGCAAAGATATCAGAGACCTAGCGCTTGCATTAGGCAAAACTGACATGCTCATTATTTTATGGAATATTCCAGACTAGGAAAAAGAAAAACAAACCACAGAGCAAAACCAGTAAATGCCACTGGGTAATGCAGCAAAATACATTCTTTGAGGATATTATTGGTAGCATATTATAATATGCTGGCTACCAGGGCAGTTTAATTCTAAAACTATGCCCAGAACATATATCTTCGTTATAATAACACTCCTTTTTAAATGATTTTCATTCATCATGGAGTTCTTTCCTTATGATCATTCATTTGAATAAGCATTTGTCTGCTATTGTTATCCTGGTTGCCATGCCCATTTCTGAAATCAAGCTGTGAGCAAAACTTGACTGTGAATCTTTTGGGTGGAATAACCTTCAGTACCAATTTAAAATAAAAGGCTCAGCTTCTCTTTTTAGAAGTTTAAGTGGGATGCAATGTCTTGTTACGGATTAGAGTTGATGGCTTTCTGATGTCAGTCTCTAATCCTTAATTACCCCTCATGCTGTAGGCACTAACTCTATCTCTGCTTTTTAAAAGGCTAGGTGCTGAGCATTTCCAGTCCTTGGAAGCTGGCTGGCTTAACTCACATAATATTAACTTTTTTTTTCTTCAAACTACAGGGAAGATGTTTCATAGAGTCATAGAAATATTGATTAGAAGGGACCTCTTATCCAGACCAAGCTCCTGCTTAAAGCAAGGCAGTCTTCAGCACTAAATCAGCTCAGTTGTATACCTGTCTAGAGGGCTTGAAAACCTCAGAAGGCTGAGACTCCTCACCCTTTCTGGGTAAGTTGTTCCAGTGTTGCACTGTCCTTCTGGTGAGAAACTTTTGGATGTTTCCTAACATTCAATCTGAGCCTCCAACACAACAATTTGTGGCCACTGCCCTTGTTATACAGTCTGGCACTGCAGAGGAGAATTTGGCTCCTTTTCTCCTTGGGACATTCCAGGGTTT
This sequence comes from Myiotriccus ornatus, assembly GCA_036023395.1. Taxonomy (NCBI): domain Eukaryota; kingdom Metazoa; phylum Chordata; class Aves; order Passeriformes; family Tyrannidae; genus Myiotriccus; species Myiotriccus ornatus. The sequence goes on from JAYRBT010000114.1 coordinate 96,699,560, forward strand.
TACATTAAAAAGTCTCTGAATGGGAAATTGTCAAGTTTCTCAGTTGTTTCAGGTTCTGTAGGGCCAAAAATCATGCTCTGATTGTGAACAGAATTTCCCGTATCGCAGTTGCCTCATTTTGTGTTCATTTATCTGTATCCATAGGCTTTAATGCCAGTTTTTGGTAAACTTCAGGTGTTTGAGTACTTTTCACTATGATTTGTAATAGTGAAACAGTTCTCACACATCACATTTCATATGTTGCTAGTATTATATTCAATATGCTTGCATATGCACCTAATCAGAGAAGCAAATCAAATTAGCTTGCTCTTATAAAACATCAGCCTTCAAAGAATTTTGAGTAAGTTTTTGTGGTAAAAAATTCATCACAAATTATTTACTCAGCCTCTAATAATGAAGTTCTTTTACTAGTAAATGTTACAGTACTCCACAAATCTTGCAGCCTTTGGCCCCATAAATGCTTGCCTAGTTCATAGTCAAAGTTTTCGGAAGTTAAAATAAATACTCAATTATAAACATCAAAAAGAATATAATAAGTAAAAGTATTTCCTCTAGATTTTCAGTGTAGTTTTTGGCTATGTCTCAAATCTCTAAAGATCTCCTAAAACTATCATTATTTTCAAATGTTTCAATCCTATGTTTCAAGCCTATCCACACACATCCACACATTAGCTGTATATGTTCCAGCTGGACTTCATGAATTTGAACTTGGACGCCAATACCTAAAAGGCAGAAATCAAACTTCACCTTTTTTTTGCTATTTATTAAAACAATAAAACTGCATTTCTCAATACATCAGCTCAGTGTTAAACAAAGCAATTAGCTCAGTTCAATGTGCACTTATAGAATACGTAGCAAATAATTCTTTGAATACTATTGTGGTACATGCAGAAAACTTGGTTTGTAAAGTATACAAATCCTTCTTGTTACATCATCTTTTCTCCTTGCCAAGGCATGCCGACACTAAATGGCTTTTCTTAAAGAAACAGGAACAAAATACTGCGTATTTTTATCACACAACAGAAAAGTCTGTTCTGCTGTGAGAAAATGGTCCTAATAAATTAACACATGTGGAGTTAAAAACCAGGATGCACTGTGCACTTCCATTATACTAACTGTGACCCGTAGAAGAATTTGAATCTGAACTTTTGCCTAATATGTCAACATGAGAAAAAATAAAAACATTTTACTTGGAGAGCTCAAACAGAGTTACATCATAATGAACAATGTGCAAACCAAGGACTGAATTTTGTGAAGTTTTGCAAAGTCAAATACTTCGCCAATTTCAATGTAATGGTTCCGCAATTGGGACCAAAACTCAGAAAATAAATGTCTCCTGAAGTATAATGACTTAAGAAGGCAAATACACTTCAACATATTAAAATAAGGAAAGAGTACTGACTTGTTCCATTCAGGTCAACCATCAGACCATCTTGTACATGATCTTGAATAAGCTGTAATGTCCTTTCAAATATTTCCCCAGCTCTTGCTTGCTCAACAGTGTATGGGTCCCTTGGGTATCGAAATAAGGCTAGCAAATCATTTGGAGAACGAGGACGACTGATAGATAATTTGGAAAAAAACAGTAAGTGTACACAGGAGTTACAAAACAACAATACTACACAAATCATGTAAATGTTCAGCAACGTGATTAGTACGTACCTTGATTATTCATCTCAAAATGGAAGGCAAACCAAAAAAAAGAAAAATTCAATAAAATAATAAACCATTAAATATTTAGTAGCATTTTAATGCAAATTATCTCAGCAGAAAAACTGCTGCAGTGAACAGAGATCTCAACAGGAGTGTATAAACAATACAAATCCTTACATGTTAAACTGTTAGCATTCTCAGAACTAACCAGATGTTAACAATGTCTTTTAAATAATAATATGGTTTCATGTTTAATAAATCTTCCATTAATTCTGACTTCTCAAAACAAAAAACCCTGAAAGAGATACCTGTCAAACAGATGTGTACGTGTTGAATTTATTGCTCTGTCAACAGTTGCAATTGCTTCCACAATTGATGTTTGTACAAAAGGATCTCCATTTCGGCTGACATTGGGAACTGTAGAAAGAGGAATTCAGGTGTTATTGCAAAAATGGCCACACACAAAAAGATACTTCTATAAAACAGAGTCTAGACACGACATCATTTCGGTTGTACAAAATAAACCCTTGTTCATTAAGCGTTAGTTCATCCAAATATAAAATTCTTAACCATTTTGGAATTCTATCAAAGCATATTACAGTGGAACAAAACTCATTTAAAACAGAAGTTAACATAAGTTTAAAAGTCATCTTGTTTATAACTCTAAGACAAAATATAGTTAAGATAAATGCATATACTGTTTGTCCATTAATCAAACCTATAATTTCAAGTACAGATGAACAAAGAAAAAATGAATTATTATTAAGAGGTTTTTTTCTGGTGTGGTGTATTATCAAGATTCAGGTGTTAGTATAAGAACCTGATCTATATCCACTGAAATCAATGCAGATTTCCCCTTTGATTTCAATTAGTGTTGAATTAGTATTGAATTCAAAGTAAGAATTTAAAGGGCTTACAGGAATATGTTACAACTGGTACATAATGAACATAATTTACTGTACCTATTTGGTAGAGTACATTAACATTGCTCTTCTCTCGAGCACAGTATAATAAGCAACACATAGTAGTTTTAAAGGGCAGTAAATATTTTATCTATTTTGATCACTACTTCATTTTCTACTTTAAAATTATCTTTTTCATACTAGATTAAAAATTACATGCTTAAAAGCCACTTAACAACTCTACATAATACTAGAAATTCACTAATGGATAGGGATCTGCCTTTTTATGCTGTTCTCAGTTGAAGCTGGATGTTTGTACAACCTATCTAGGGCTCATAACCTTCCTTTCAATCTAAACAAAGAACTACCAGATCCAGGGGCAACAGCTAACAATTTCCAGAGGGTGTTTAGGTTGGAAAAGTCACACAGAAGAAGGGTAGAGTAGGGAGAAAGTCCAAAGAAAATATACTGGAATAAAATCAGCAGATGTACAAAATCAGATGACATAAAAACTGTTGTTTGCAAGCTTTTCATTACCTTTATTCTTTTCTTTTCTTTTTTTTTCCTAGGCAGTTTTTCATTATTTCTTCATAAATGGCAGCTTAAACTGCGTCTATATGAGTTTCATAGTCTAGACCCAGGCAATCAAATCTAACTATCTATACCATCAAATAAAACAGTCCCTGGCACTTATAGCTGTAGATGAAGTCCCTTTCTGTGTCCTGAGGCAAACCTCAGGCTCCTGACAATCTACTCCCAGCATTCAAAATGAGCTGACCCTTTCCACGGTGCCTGAGGGCAAATATTCCCTGATCTGTCCTAATTACCAAATGTCCTCCTTGCTTGACAGCTTCACTTTCATATCAACCATAGAGAAACATTGTCAGATAATATAATTTACAGGTTTGCTACTCTCACTTTAGTTGTTTCAGAGAGCATTTGTGTGCCATGAACCATCTGGATAGTGCACGTTGCAGACTGTAAAAATAAAACGGCTGGTTAACTTCCCTAGTGCTATCTACATTAGATGTAAGCTTGGTGTTCAGAGGCGGAGCTATTTTTCTGATTAATGGTGCATGTGGGCTGAATTATAAACCTTGGTCAGACTTCAACTATACCATACTTGATTTTTGTTTAGACTATTTATTGCTAGCAGTTCTCTTTTCAGACTGAGAAATATTAAAAGTTAAAGTTCCTCGCAACACTTTCCACACTATACGTTTCTTTTAATTGGGGGGGAAGGGAATGATTTTTACAAAATAACAGAAAAGGAAAGCAGAAAATGGCAATAGAAAAACATCTTTAAAATATTACCCAGCATGGCCAGCTAAAACTGCTCCCCAGCTTCTATACACTTGCCTTTATTCTGTCTCAATGTTCAGAAAATATTTTTATGCTTTAGGAACACTGATAAAACATTACCCTGTTTAAAAAGAAATGTTGACATGCAAGTTTTTAGGCATTTCTGGCTATGCCATTATTAATACTGTCCATGTAGCAATTATCCATTACTTCTCATTTGGCCACTTGCCCTTCTTGCTTCTCTGAGAGCTTCATTTTTTAAAACAACCACAGAGAAACAGTATCTGATATCCCACTCGTTTTAAGGAAAAGTATCATTTACAGTTTCAGATTGAATGCAGATTAATCAAGGTTAGTTTCACTAATTTTAGGTATATTTATGCTACAGTTTACAAGAAATTAACCACATTACAATTAATTACTGCAGATGAGCTAGCACCAGGTTTTGTAGTTTGTTGATTTCAGGGAATGAAAACGATCAGTTGACACCTTCACTACATGAATGAAACTTATTACCACTGAAGTTTTAGTTCAATTTATGGTTTCATCTTTCAGAGCTCTTATTGATTTGAGATTTGGCTAATATTTCGTAAACAAAAACATTTTTTTGCTATCCCTCTCCAGAGTAACCAAGATTAACTGGTTTCTATGGACTTCCTTTCCTTTGTATACCTCATATATGTAGATGTAAACTTATTACTGAATGATTCTTAGCCCTACGGTTTTTCTCTCCTCAGTCATCTTTACAGATTGAAGAAATACTATTTTTAATAGGGGAAAGTATAGATTAAGTCTATTAAGAGTCACTTAATCCAGGGAACATCATAGTTCTATTGTTAGCATGTGATTGATATCATGGCAATCAATAGATTCGAAAAATCACTGACACATATTTATTAATAGTAAACAAAATACAGAACATCAGAAACAACACTGGGAAACAATATGCAATATGTTGAAGAAATCACTGCTCTATACTAATTTTTCAGAGATACGAAAATATTGTCTCATTTTCTACTGAAAGACAGAAATCACAGAGTTTTATTTTCATCAGAATAATCTGAAAAATCAGCAGTTTTAGTCAGAAAGTTAGAAAAGGAGTATGGTCAGTCTTTGTAAGAAAGTTATTTCCTTAGCCTCTTTGGATGTTTTATTACCAATTATTACATAGTAATAATTAGTAACTATTATTTGCCATTATTTTTTCAAATAATTAGAACAAGATCAAATACTCTCCTTTTCTTTCTGTTTTCTCTTTTAGCTTCTTAAGATCTGTATGACTTTCATCAATTCTTTCATAATTGTTGCAGCCTCATTTTTAACCAAGTATTGTAACTGCCCCTTTGAAGATGCCAGAAGAATTTTGTCAAGTTACCCTAAAGATTAGACTGAGTATTTGACCAGCAAATTCTAATACGTTCAAATAATATCTTGAGAAGAAAGTTGAGAGACTAACTTCAGCCCAAAGCACAGTTTGTTTTGATGCTTAATTTCTAGAGACATTCCTATTCTGACATATTCCCATCTTATTCACATCTGTAAGATTAATGATGAAAAAAAAACCAAAACAAAACAGAAAGAGAGAATTATGGGAGAAAAAGAAAAATTTGAATAAAAGAACAAATGTACTATTTTGTTAATTTTTTTCATCTTACACATTAAGCAATTAGAACAAAACTAATTATCTAACTCATACCTCTCAATCATATATCTTACCATTTACACTAAGCACCATACTAACAGAGGAGTATCCTATGGTATTCCGGGCAACACATTCATATCGACCTTCATCAGCTGTTCCAACATCGCGAATGGTAAGAAATCCCTCTGGACTAACATGAAATTTTCCACTCTCAGTTACTTGTACTCCATCCTGCAGAAAAGCCCAGAGGTTAGTTATTCTAAATATACTTGTTTTCATACATGAATTTTCGTCATCTTTTTCTCTTCTACTTTTCCTTTTTTATTTTTGTATTTCTAATTTGTATGCCAAGATCATAGTCAGATATATTAGATAAGCTTGTATAGAAAAAGTACATGTAACTCTAAATAGTACAATATATTTCTTTACTTTTAAAAGTACTCATTATTATAAATCCAAGTATTTTAATAGCTATAGGCTGTCATCAAATAAAATCTATGACCCAAAATAAGATAGCACCTCTTGAGAACATATGTATTTAATTTTTCTCAAAATTAACCAACAGAAATAGATCTCAAGAGCTTTATATGTATCAGTTCTTCATGTGCTATGCATTTAGAAGCTATTTAAGGTTCATTAAAGTGTATTTTCTAATGCTCACTGACTGAAGAGACAAAGATAATCAGAAAAACTGAAAATATTATCAACTCAGTAATTCACTGGTAACTACACTAATTGCTCTATAGTTTGATATAGCAATTATTACACCAATGGAAATCAAAGCCACAGAGAGTTACCAGTCACCAAAGCCTGTCCTGGTTGAAGTGTCAACCTAACAGTGTCAAAGAGCTCAGCATTACAGTATGTTTTATTGGTTTATATCTACAATATCATTGAAAGCGTGAATATTAATAAGATATTTGCACAGAACTGTCTCTAAATACAGAGACATTTTAAGGAATATATGTTATGAATTTTAGCTGGTCTGATAATTATTTGCATAACATACATATATGTATATTTATCCTTTTAAAATTCATGTTTAGTATCTATATACATGCTCTGTATTAAAGATTTACTGACTGAACTTCAGGTAATGTTTTCAGACACCAGAGCAAGCAATAATTTGATAATGTGCACTTTAGTTGGCTAATGATGAGTTGATAGAAAGGCTGCTGCCTTTCTGCAGTAACTGAATAACTAGTACCTTATTCCATGTAATGACTGGCTCCGGCTCTCCTTGAGCACTGCATGGGATCTGCACATTTGTGCCAACCTCCACTGTCATGTCACTGGGAACACTGGCAAATACAGGAGTCACTAAAAAAAAACCAAAAGATCCATTGATAAGGTATGAAATATAACTTGTGCAGAAGACAATCTAAAAAGAGGTCAGCACTCCTACTTTTATTAGCTCTTGAACATTTCTTAATCTATAACACTAGTCTATCTGCAATTTTTTAATTGCTTATAACTTTGTCTTAGAGATCAAATTCCTTTCTTCTGGAGAAACTGGCTTCCCATGGTGTGGATGGGTGTGTTCTTTGCTGAGTTAAAAACGGACTGGATGGACCAGAAAATGGTGGCAAACGGAGTTACATCCATTTGGTGGCCAGTCACAAATGGTGTTCCTCAGTGTTCAATACTGGGGCCAGCCCTGTTTAATATCTTCATCGATAACCTGGATGAGGGGATTGAGGGTACCCTAAGCAAGTTCGCAGACACCATCAAGTTGGGTGTGTGTGTTGATCTGCTGGAGGGATCGAAGGCTCTGCAGAGAATCTGGACAGGCTGGATGAAAGGGCTGAAGCCAACTGTATGAGTTTCAATAATGCAAAGTGCCACGTCCTGCACTTGGGTCACAACAACCTCATGCAGCACTACAGGCTTGGGGAAGAGTGGTTGGAAAGCCACCCAGAGGAAAAAGACCTGGGAGTGTTGATCGACAGTGGCTGAACATGAGCTAGCAGAGTGGCCGAAAAGCCAAGGGCTTCCTCGGTTGTATCAGCAACAGTGTGGCCAGCAGCACTAGGGAAGTGATTATCTCCCTGTACTCAGCACTGGTGAGGCCACACCTCAAATACTTTGTTTAATTTGGGGCCTCTCAGTACAAGAAAGACATTGAGGTGCCAGAGATATCCAGAGAAGGGCTGGTAACAAGAGATGGGACAAAAGGAAATGCTCTTAAGTTGCACCAGGTGAGGTTTAGATTAGATATTAGGAAAAATTTTTGCATAAGAAAGAGTTGTCAAGCACTAGAACAGACTGCCCAGAGAAGTGGTAGAATCACCATCCCTGGAAGTGTTCAAAAAACGTGTAGATATGGCACCTGATGACATGGTTTGACAATGAACATAGTGGTGGTGTTACACTGACAGTTGGACTCGGTAATCTTAAAGATCTTCTCCAACCTTAACGATTCTATGACTCTCTTCCTGATGTCTGCTTCAGGGTGATTTTAAAGTACTGTTAAGCTTCTAACATAACAGGCTAGTACTTGTCAAAATCACTTGAGTTCCATAAATTTAGAGCTCTGAAAAAAATTTTCTGTTAATAGATAAATCTTTACAAATTCATCACAACGAACATCCCATTAACTTCTGTCATCTATTTTTTATCTTTAATTTTTTAAGTAGCAACAACACCAATTTTTTAGATGATAGAAGCGAAACCTTCCACAATACATTCAACTGTGAATCTCCCAGCCTGACTTGCTGAGGCACTAACTCTTGACAGAGTTTCTACCTCCCTGACACCAGTGAGCCTTAGGCCTTAAACCACCAAAAAATCACCTCCAATTCTAAGGACAGAGTACACATTGTTACCTAAATCCAGTGTGAAGAAAATGAATGTATTTTCTAATTCTAATTTTTTTCAAATCCAGATTGGCACTTGGCAGTCAGATATCATCATGAGAAGCACACACAAGTTATGAAGATGTTAAGAATTGTATTTCTTCTTCAACGTATTAGTGTTTGGGGGGAGTGTGAGAGGGTAGAAGACTGTGCTTTTACAGAAAAGTATTTGGCCACACAGCATACATTAATACTACCAACCAAATATGGCCCTGCTGTTAAACTGTTTGTAAGCAAATAGCTGTCAAGGACCAGAAACCATTTCAAATAAGGCATCCAGAGGCAGGTATCCAGCACTGGGGGATAAGAGAGCTTGGCTCTATGGATGTGAGCCACGCCATGCCAGCAAACAGGCCTGGACCACTAATCTGTATTTCTTAACACAGATTTAGCTGCAGTGACCATTGACTAGGCATTCCTCAGATGAACAGTCCTTTTGTTAGAAGCCCAGAATTAAAAATGTTCTCTTCTTGCACAGCTGAAAACAGCATTGCAATTAATCTATGGAGAGCTCCAGTTTCAGGCTGTATATTCAGCATTCAATCTTTTAGTGACTGGAGTTTGCAACTTGAGTTGCACAAAAATCCTTATATTAAACTTTACTCAAGTTCAGTGAAGTTTAACACAGCTGGAAAGCCATAAAACTTTTTAGAATGGAGATTTGTTTAATATAATTTTAATCAACAATTTTATATAGGTAGAAAAAATTATCCCAATTTTGACAAATCCATCTCTTAGTACTACTCTTAACCAAGAAAAATCAATGGAATGTTTTCCTGACAAACTTCTAAGCACAGGAAGACATCTGAGTCCGTTTTGCTAAAATACAGTTTAAAATTAGGTCACTAAAAAGAAATGCTATGAATCAAATGGTTAATCTCCTTGAATTTAGTTAAACATCAAAGTACTTAAGTTACGAATGTTAATATGATTACAATTTATCCTAGAAGTAGTTTACTTAGAATTTACTTGAAGAAAAACATTAAATAATGGAGTTTGGGGTCGGTTTTAGTAGTTTTTTAGGGGCTTTTGTGAGTTTATTTTAAGTATAAGCAATGACTTTTCTTTGTGAAGTTCATTCCACTGTTCTAAAATAAAGTACTCTGTTCATAAAACATTACGTAAATAATATTTTCTAATTAACACTATAGAGCCTTACCAGAAACTAGACCTTTCACAAAACATTCTCCCAAGCACAGGAATACTGTCATCCTCAAAGCAAACCTCCACTCTTTACCAAAAAAAAGTAAATCAGATAAACCTCTTTCCCAGAAGACAGACTGTTCTAAAGGAACGATACCCTGTACAAATATTGGTGAGTATCCATACATGTTATTTACTAAAACCCACTTGGGATCTAAAAATAGATATACTCAGAAATAATCACACACAGTAGTGTGTATTTTAATGTAAGCTTAAATATTTTTCCCCCCCCAACAGCAGTGCATGAAGAGGATACCTCTAGGCTGCACAGTCAGGTATACAACAATTCGTTGAGATCCGATAATGTTGACAGCTTGGCATTCATACTGTCCCTGGTCATGCAGAGCAACCCTGGAAATCCTTAGGGTTCCAGACGATAGGACTAAGTGTCTTCTGTCAACAGACAATTGGCCTCCTGGAACACACAACAACGGCATTTGCCATTTACAGCAACAAAGTCCCTTTGTGTCAGAAAAAGGGAAACCCAGAATATTTTAAATATCATAAAACACTGGAAAAAATTAAGGTTTCTTAAAAAAACCCAACACCTAACAACAACAAAAAAAAAAAAACCAAAATGTTTGAAACCTTTACTACTCAGAAGATAAACATGAAAAGCAAACAAATTATACATGTGCACATAATTATAATCCTGATCTTTTCTCTGTTTGTGGTGGAAATAAATATTTTCATTTAAGGAGCAAGATAGAGCATCCGAATGAGAAGGCATAAAAACGCCAACATGTGTTACTGCTCATTTCTTATGCCATGTGTGTAAGACACAATTCATTTCATGTGCCTAAGCCATGTAGGGAGTCCATAGAAAAATATATAACAAAAACGAATGCACATCAGTGTCTGTACCCTATCCTTTCCTTATGCACATTTCATTTGATTGCAGCAGTCTCAGTAGAGGGAGAAAGAGGGACATTATCAGCAACAAAATAATGAACAGTTGGTTAACAATCTGCTTTATCTACCATGATTAAGAATTTCCTAAGACTTGTTTTACCTGCTAGAGTTGTTTCATTTGAATCAACTGGAATATTTGCTTACTGATAAAACACTCACTACAATATTTCTTCCTGATGTGTTTGCCTTAGTGCCTTTAGAGCCATAACTTGATAAAACAGTCAGCAGAGTGCACCCCAGTGGTCCTGTCAATGCACATTAAGTGACAGAGATGTTCATATACAAATGCCAGTTACAGTCTGGACTGTTCTGGTTTCTGAAGAGAGCACATCCCACCTAATTTCAGAAGAAATAGAGATGGCTGTCATTAACTGGAGATCTGTAGTACACCAGCAGAGACTGTCACACGTGATTTGCCCTGTATTTCCTAAACATTTATTACTAGGAATCTATTATGGATACATATATTTTAATGACTTTTTTTTACTGAATAATGAAATCTACTTGGGCAGCTAGCTTCTGTGGGACACCTTGTCTTTTCTAGCTAAATGAGAAAGAGATGAACTCTGCTTCCTTCAGAGACTGAAGCATCTAAACAAATACATGCAACTCCTTTCAATACATGAGTGATTCCAATATGACAGGTAAACTATTCTAAGAGTTTAAAAGTAAGAACAGAACACACTTACCTCCTTTAGTCCAGGCAATAACAGGCTGGGGATAACCTTGTGCTTCACAAGGGAAGTCAACAGTTTGTCCCTCAATCACTGTTTTGTCTTGAGGAGTGACAGTAAACTGAGGTAGAGCTACAGAAGAGAAAATAAAGCTGGTTTAAAAAAACAAAAAACAAAAAACTGAAAAATGCACGACTGTCTGAAATTATGCACCATTTCCTGAATGAGTTGAATAGCTCGTGCTGGTCGGAAGAAAGATGCTAATGGGACTCTTATATTGTGACTGCTGTAGAGAGGAGAGTTAGGGTAGCCACTTGTGCAAAAGGAACACCTCCCTGGCGTCAGTGAAGTTGTGTGAAATCTACTGTCAGATTCAAAACAAGAGGTATGGTAAGACTTGTAGAATCAAAACACAGAATGCCCCCTGGATTAAAAATATCTTCTTCTCTTTCTCTCAAAACTCTTCAGCTAAATTGTGAAGAAAATGCAATGTAATCAAAACCATCCTGAGCTGCTTGTTTTCTTCCATGCACTGAAGGAAAGTAATGAGTGGTGTGTGGGCCAGTTTCTGCAGTAACACTGTTCACTACCAGTGTGAGAAGTGATTTGTTCAGCTCTCACATTACATCTACCAGTGAATAATAAATGAACAAACCACACAGATAAGTTGTTTTGTATAGCTTTTGAACTCATTAACAAGGCATTTGTAACCTAAACTGTTTGCCTAGAGATTTTAACATGAGAACAGAAGCAAACTTGAATTTAAAGGTTACTCAAAGTATTTTGTAAATTAAAGTTACAGCATGAAAGTATGTGCAAAAAATGTTATCTATATATACAGGAGACTTTTGATAATTGTTCTCAACTTCGACTTCTGCTTTGCAGAAAAGCCAGTGCTTCACTTGGCAGAATGATAGTTTCTATTAAACTCATCAGAGTTCCCACATTCACTGAAGTGTCTACAAAAGAAAAGCAGCACAGATCTTTATTCAGAACTCCATTTCTAGTACTCTGGTTGCTGCTTGTTACAGAAAAAGTAAAAACTCTTTATGCTTTTAGTTTGGCTCTGTCAATAAAAAAAAAAAAAAGACAAATCCACACAATTTCAAGTAATACATCACTCCTAGCTTACAGTTACCTACCTTGGACTATGATGTACGCAGTTGCATGGATGTTATCTATGCTGTTAGTTGCAAAACACGTATACTCGCCACTGTCCTCCTGCTTTACATTTTGTATATAAAGTCCTCCTGATGGAGTTATTGTGACACGAGGGTCGTTTGGCAAAGGCGTTCTGTCACCTTTGGTCCATGTAATTCGTGGCTGAGGGTGCCCGGTCGCACTGCACTCCAAGGTAACGCTCTCTCCAACCAGCACTTCTGTATTTTGTGGGTGAATCACAAAACTTGGCCGGGCTGTGAGAAAACAGCAATGCCTAAATATGACTTTTAGATCACACAGCACTAATTTAGCCAAACATTGCAATAGTTTGGGATGTCTAGTGGGGGTGTTTAAAGCTTTGTTCCAACATACTTCTATCTTGGTGCAAACTCTGCCTTGCTTTAAGTCTAACCTAATCTGACATTTACAAACATCAATAAATAAACCCCAAAAGCTCATAATTGCACTGGTGTTTTTTTTTAAACTCCCATTAAAACAATTTTCAAACATTTTGTTCACCTATGCTGATCTTTATAAAGGTCTCTTCAGAGGCACAGACACTGAGACCCAGAAAACAAACTGGCTAAAAATTGCCATAAGTGCACAAAAAGACAAAACAGATTAAGCAACACTTTAGTAACTTCTCCCAAGCATACAAGTACTTGTCATTGCAGGGACATTTTCAGTTTACCTGATCCTGTGTGTCAAAACAAAATGTTCTCACCGGAAAGTTTAGTTTTTAAAAACATTACAGTCCTGGACAGGAATTTCATGCTTGCAAACATGACGCCTTGGCTAGACAGGGGTAAAAGGCTCTTGAGCAACAATGGCTACACCGGGTGTGCCAAAGCTTCCATGAGTAGTCTGTTCAGAAGACTGTGGTTTTCAGGTATCCACAGAGAACATTATTGCACTGACCAATGTTACAACGCAACAGTCTCTTTTTCTAACCCTTCTACTGTCTACAAGATTATCATCAAAATTGCATATTACAATAAACATATTAATTAACCACTGATTTGCAATTTTGTTATAGGAATATTATAGCTCCAGGATCTAATTCTTAAGATGCCCAAGCACAACAAATCTGCATGTCAAGAACACACGAGAGCCAAAGCATTTTGTTTTTTAACCATATTATTATCAAAACAATTCTCTACCTGAATGCAAAATTCAGACTTGATGTTCTTTACCTGGTGACTCAAAGTATCTAAGAGTGACTTCCTGAGTTTTCACTTCTCCAGCCACATTTTTTGCCATGCACTGGTAAATGCCTTGGTCTGTTTCTTGAGTATTCTGAATCATCAGTGTGCCATCATCTAGCAAGTTTAGACGGGAGTCTTCTTTCATACTGAGCTCATTACTGTGAAGAAAAGAATCTGCTGGAGTTAAACCTTTAAATCACAAGCACAGAAAACTGCCAAATAATAAAACCCAAAAATAAATCACCCAAAATAACTTGGGGAGGGGGGGAATTTAATTTGTTAAGTAAAATAACAGAATGTTGCATTTTCTCCTAATGAGAGGAAGAGGAAAAACAAAAAATGAAACAATTTTGCTTATGCAAGTATTACATCTTCAAAATAAAAAGCCAATACTTTTATGAGTAAAAGCTTACAGGGGAAAAAAGTGAACAAAATACACACACCTGGTCTCATTTTTCTTTAAGGCTGTTCTAGCTGGCAAAACAATTTAAACTGTTTCCACCGGAAGTATATCATGTAAGTTCAACACTCAAGATACTTTCTACTAGGAGAGAGGCTAGTTGCTATAAAACCATCTTTGTACCAAACTCTCCCCGGATTGTTTAAGGAGCACCAATGAACATGATTACAATTTGTATTGGTTTAAAATATAAGTTAAGTTGAGGTCTTCAGATTATGTCATGGATGTATTTCTGTGATGTTAACTAAGAAGTCTTAGGGCGTTTTATTAAAGGAACCATCTCTCAGTTCAACCCTGACTACATGATGAATAGAGCACAGAGGAGGGATGAGTTCTCAGCTCCTCTGTACAAAACCCAGTCTACTGATCTATTCAACATACTGTTCAACATGTCAGTGGCTTTTGACTGAAATCTTGATATACTCAGTTACCTTGCAAAGAGCTTCGGTCTCATTCATGAAGCCAGGAAACAAGCCAGAGTCAACAATCCCACACCCCAAGCTCAAATTTCTTCTTAAAACTCTTTCATATGTATATTCTGAATACATGCTTTCTTTGTTTATTATAAAAAGTGCATGAGCCAAAGAAAATTTTAATGAAATAATTACACCATCCAAGTTCAAGTCTCTGTTCTTGACATACTCCATAAATCCTGAACCCTTGCTGCACATGGGGTTCTCACTGACATCAGCAAAAAACTACAGGACCAGGACTCTACATCATTCCATTTTATCAGAATCTAACATCATCATCATCATCATGGCTAGGCTTCACGAATGAAGATTTGAGAAGGGCTCTACCCACGCTTGCTACAAGCGCG
>JAYRBT010000114.1:96714448-96742483 GCA_036023395.1 Myiotriccus ornatus
AGAGCTGCTTCTGTGTGGGCAACGAGGGCAGCATCATCAGCGTAAAGCAGCTCACGGACAAGATGATTCAAGGTCTTGGTGTGGGCCTTCAGTCGCCTTAGGTTGAATAGGCTCCCATCGGTACGGTATCGAATGTAGATACCGTTGTCTTCATAAGGTCTGCTATGGCCCTTTGGAGCATCATGCTGAAGAAGACTGTGAAAAAAGTTGGTGCAAGAACGCAGTCTTGCTTCACGCCATTGGCTATTGGAAAGGGCTCAGAAAGTGCATCACCATATCTGACTTGGCCACGCTGGTCCTCATGAAGCAAGATGATCATTTTGAGGAACTTGGGGGGACATCCTAAACGTTCCAAAATCTGTCACAGACCTTTTCCGCTCACAGTATCGAAAGCCTTGGTGAGATCAACAAAGGTTACGTAGAGTCCTTTGTTCTGTTCCCTACACTTCTCTTGCAGTTGTCTGAGAACAAATGCCATGTCTACAATCCACATGTCCATTGTAAATTCACACTAGCTTAAGGAGCTTGACTTGCTGCCACATGGCTGGTTCAGCTGTGCTGTGCCCAGTGCTGCTGGAGGCAACCAGGCTCCCGGCACAGTTTGAGCAGCCACCCTGCAGCAGGCTTGCCCTTGTACTGCTGAAAGACAGTCATCCTTTGCGGGACCTTCTTTCCATTCCCTAAGCAATGAGGAGAAGCAATGGAGCAGGTTGCCCAGACAGCTTGTGCCACCTCCAGCCACAGAGGTTTTTAAGATCCATCTGAATAAAACAGCATGGTATAATCCTGCTTTGAGCAGATGGCTGCACTGGAGACCTTCTCTGACCTGAATTACCCTATTCCTATAAATACTTGCCTGCACTCCATATACCAGTCTGAGGAGCCCAGAAACTGACCTCTCTTTCTCCTCTCCTGGAATGGAGCTAAACCTTGGAGAAAACCCATCTCCAAAGAGCTGGGGCTCAAGGAAGACCTAACTCTTTTCCAGCTGGACTCCTTTAAAAAAGTAGCTTTTGCTTTGCCTCAAAACGTATGCAAACACTGAGTAATCTACAGACTGTACATGCAACATGTACACACTGGATTGCCTTGTCATATATAAAATGACTTAGTATTATAGGTGTGAGCAGCTTTGCAGGTATAGCTACGACTGAACACCTTACAAATAGTATTAGAGTAATAAAATAATATTTTCTAAAGTTATCAGCTCTTAAGTGTTTAGACCTACTAATAAAAAAGATACAGGCTGCTCTTCTTCATATGCTTATTAATTACAAGATGTTTCTGCTGTAACAATTCCTTGAGCATGTGGACATGCACCCAGAAATGTACATGAACACACACACAGGAAAACATACTTACATCAAGTTTCTGTCTTCCTCTTTTAAACTTACTTGTTTCGAAGCCAGATAATTTCTGGTTTAGGATTGCCTTCAGCCCTGCAAGTGAAGTACACTGTATTCCCTGAGGTAACGTCCACGTCCTGAGGCTCTGATGTAATTCTTGGCCTCTCTGTATCAACAATAAAACATACAAGGAACTCTCACTTGTTTTAAAGCTATTAAAAAACAGTAAATGAAAATATTTCCACACACCTTGTAAAAAAATAGTTTTCTCAAATGCTTTAACTTAAAATATGTATATGCTTAATCAGGATTAAATGCACTTTTCCTGATCCAAAAGTGACTGTGGGATTTTTTACTTCCTCCATTGTTCCTTAGGACCTTTTAGCAGACTGGAAATAGATTGTGCAAATTTGTATCAGATTCTAAAGTGGCTGTTTTATTTATTTTAACAGAGACTAAATATGCCTATGAAGGAAAAACTTTATAGCAGCAAGCACAAGTGCCATTTAAAATAACTTCCTCTAGATAAGTATCAATGTCTAACCTGCCTCCAACAGAATAATTTGTACAGCTTACTTCCTGCAGTTTTCATATTCAGGCTCCTTAGAAGTGCAGAGAGCTGGTAGGATGCCATGTGAATTCTTCTTGCAATAAATTCCCTTTAAACTATCAATTTCAAGAACCTTGTAGATGCTTATGATCATAATTCTCATGATCAGAACTATATCCAACACATAATCAAAAGGACAATTTAGTTACTTTTACCTCGGCTTCAAGAGGTGGCTGGGCAGGCAAATGCCCATAGCTTGATCAGAAATCACAGAATCACAGAATATGCAGAATTGAAAAGGACTCACAAGGATCATTGAGTCCAACTCCTGGCCCTGCACAGGACCATCCCCAGGAGTCACACCAAGTGCCTGAGAGTATCATCCAAATGCTTCTTGTACTCTGTCAGGCTTGGTGCTGTGACCACTTTCTTAAAGAGCCTGTTCCAGTGCCTGATCACCCTCTGGAGATGAAGAACCCTTTCTCTAATATCCAGCCCTAACCTCCCCTGACACAACTTCAGGCCATTCCCTTGGATTCTGTCATTGGTCACCTAAGAGAAGAGATCAGTGCCTGCCTCTTCTTTTCCCCTCATGAGGAAGTTGTAATTGCAATGAGGTCTCCCCTCAGTCTCCTCTTCTGCAGGCTGAACAGACCAAGTGACCACAGGCACTCCTCACACAGCTTCCCCTCAAGGTCCTTCACCATCTTTGTTGTCATCCTTTAGATGCTCTCTAAGAACTTATTATCTTTCTTATATTGTGGTGCCCAAAACTGCACAAAATGTTCAAGGCTGGGTGAGGCCACCCCAGTGCAGAACAGAGCGAGACAATCCCCTCCCTGGATTGGCTGGCAATGCTTTGCCTGATGCCCCCCAGGACATGTTTGGCCCTCCTGGCTGCCAGGGCACTGCTGACTCATATTCGACTTGCCACTGACCAGGACCCCCAGGTCCCTTTCCATGGCACTCCTTTCCAGAATCTCATTCCCTAGTCTGTATGAACATCCAGGGTTGCCCCATCCCAGGTGCAGAATCCTGCACTTCCCCTTGTTGAACTTTATGTGGTTGGTGATTGCCCAGTCCTCAGATTTGTCGAGGTCTCTCTGCAGGGTCTCCCTGCATTAGAGGGAGTCAACAGTTCCTCCTAGTTTTGTGTCATCTGCAAACTTGCTCAGTATCCCTTCCAGTCCTGTGTCCAAGTAATTTATGAAGATGTTGAAGAGCACAGGGCCTAAGATGGAGCCCTGTGGAACCGCACTAGTGACAGGTCTCCAGTCTGATGATCCCCCATTCACTATTACCCCTCTGTGCTCGACCCGTGAGCCGACTGCTCACCCACCACATGATGTGTTTATCCAGCTGTGTGCTGGACATCTTGTCCGGAAGGACCCTGTGAGAGACAGTACTGAAAGCTTTACTGAAATCCAAATCTGCATTTTGATTTCAGGACATAAGAGGTGCTGGGTTGAACCCCAGGGTGCCCAAAGGGACAAGTTTTTGCATCCCTAAAATGAAGGAACACAGACAAACAAAAGGATTACAAAGGTGCTTATTAATTAATCCTCAGTGACAGAGGATTTCAGTGCCTGTGTTGGGCACTCCTTATAACTAAATATATAACTATATATGAGTAAACAATAAACCCTGATTCCAAAAATATCAACAAAATTTTAACAGCAAGAACTGTGTCATAAGGTGTAGTTCAGGAAAGCTTCTTTGTTTCTTTTCCCTTCCGTAGAATAGAATAAAGCATAACAAACAGTATTAATGTAACACCAAAGACCCTACCTTAAAATCTGGTTATGACCAAAACTGAAATATAAAAAGGAAAATTAAACTCCTTCAGGATAATCACGTTTAGCTCCTCAAGGAGAAATTTCAAATATGGATGTATTTGTTTCATTAAAGATAGGTTGAAGGGCAAAAGCAATCAATTCTGTCAGAAACACAGAGAAATAAAGAGGAAATAGAGGAATATTTTTTATTAACCAGAAGTGGTCAGTGTTATCAAATAGAATAGAACAAAAAAAAAAATACAGTTCAGATACACGTAACACATTAAAGAAGCCATCAGAAGTGGCAAACTCACCACAGTTCAGTTCTTCTGGTGTTATCGTGGCCACTGATCTTCCCTGGATCCTTCGTGGGTACTCACAGGTAGCTGCTGCTTGAGCATTACCTGACTCTGCGTATGTCTTCAGCAGCTCCGCCAGCCACAGGATTTCACAGTCACAGTGAAGTGCGTTTGAATCCAAACGCCTGCACCAAACAAGAAGCAGCCACAAGTCTGTTAGCAAGGTTCGACTATTTTGCTAGGATCAACATGGTTTGCAAATGGCCTTTATCTGTGAATGCAGACAATGGGCAAAACGCAATACAGGCAATGGTTACTTGTTTATAAGCACTCTGGTAGCCTTTATCAGAAAAATGTGTATTATTTTTACTGCACAGGCAGTAAAAATCACAGAATGCATCTAAACATCACAGTAAGCATCTAAACAATGTTACGTTTTAACCCCAGCATGTAGTGAATAAATCAGATTTTATTTAGATGTTATACAAACTGTGCTCAAATAAGGAACTTAAACCATTCTCCCTACATTTCATCTGTTTAATACTTATTAGTGCAGCAACTTCATAGCCACCCTGACATTTTTACAACTTCTCATTTTGCTGATCAGGCAAATGAGACAAAGACCCACAGTTTTATTTCAGCATTAAGCTCTCATTGAGTTCAGGGGGTCAATAACTTTGTCAAACATTTGCCTATTGCAGATAACGAGAACGCATAAATTCTGTTGACTTTCTTTCCAGTAGTGAAGTGCCCTATTACTACACTGAGCACTGCACCTTCTGGTAGAGGGCCCTGTAGGAAAGAAAACATTAGGTAAAGAAATCTATACTAATCTAAATATATCTGTATCGAGACTGGAAATAAAATTGCATGGCAAAACAACCTCAGTTTGGTTTATCTTTGGGGGAAGTAAACTTTTAGATCATTTTGCCTTATAGTATTTCTTGTAATGCTCATATATAATTTCTTCTCTGTTCTCCTACGAAAATCAGACACCAACAAGCAAAACTATTTTAAAAGTCACTGTACAAATGTCTCCCAGTATGTCAGATGTTACTGGCAAAATTTAATCTGGAACACAAAAGTCAGGGTGTGACTTTCAGGGATAAGTTGCCCCAGGTCAGAGGACACCAGGTCAGTCTAGCCCAGTGTCCTCTTCCAATAGCAGCCACCATTAAACTTCCCCTTTACATAGGAATTATGAAAAGAGCCCTCCTTTTCTGTTTCACTTGAACTCTGGAAGAATCTAAGGAAGGTATGAGTGGAGCAGCTACTACTGAAAGGTGCATACATCATCAAAATTTACAGTACTTTGACTTTCACAGTTGGAGGTGTGATTTCACAACTGTATTAAACCAACAGAACCACCTTGCTGTTGCATCCCTTGCAATCTCTTCTCTTGGTGGAGATTGTGCTGCAACTCACTGCACAGCACAGCCTCAACAGTCCTTCTGGAAAGGTGGGCATGAATGCATGACTGCCTTTCTCAAAATAGCAGTCTTGGATAATTTAACAAACGTTTATCCTAGATCAGTGGAGATCCAAAGTGAAGGGCAGAAAACCCTCTGAAAGTCATCTTACAATAGTACTCATTCAGTTCAAGTTTTCAAATGTTACTAAGGGACTAAAAATCCTCTAGTTTTCCAAGATAAAGTAATTTCAAGATAAACTGGCTTCTGGAGTTGCTTGAAGTATATAAGCTATAAGAATGGAAAGTAATAGTTATATTCTTAAACCATTGAGCACCTTTTTATAATCGTGCTTTTAGCATCAGAGAAGGACAAGTAAACCAAATGAAAATGCCAAATTATCAAATATTTAAAGACATCACAGAAGGATCACCCAGTAAGACATAGACAAGAGGAGGGAAAAAAAACCAAAACAAAACCCAAAGAACAATCCATATATTATTTAGTCTATAAAACAAGACCACATGATTACAAATAATCCCAATACAGAAAATAACTTTAGTCAGTCACTAAAGACAGTAAGATATGAGACAATGGTCTCAAACTATGCACATAAACAATGGGAGCACAGCTTAGGAAAAAATTATTTAATATTTAAAACAATTAAACCATGAATGGCATTTACAAGAAAGATAAATATTGCAAGGGGAGAGACAGTCTAATTGGGTTATTTAAACTTTCTTTAGTTGAGTAAGAATTGAATTTACTTACAGTCTCTTCATAGATTCTAAGTGACTAAATGTTCCAGGAATCAAATGAGCTATTCTGTTGTTATGCAAAAATCTGTTAAAAACACAGAAATATGCATGTAATAATTCAGATTTTGAGATGTACTCATTTAATTTACAGTCTTCTAGAAGTTTTTTGAGAAAAAGTAGTCTTAGAAAATAAAAAAACAAACAAACAAAACAAAACAAAAACCAAAAATTTTTTTCAGCAACTAATCGGGTACTTTTTTTTAAAGTGGCCTCCAAGGTGTAATTTTGTCTGTATGGGGAAAAAGATGCCATAAGTAACCAAAAGGAAGGGAGTTCATAAGCATTCAAATGAGAAATTAAAAAAAAAAAAAAAAAGGTTTATCTTCTGGTTCTTCATTTATAACACTTGTTTTAGGGCAAACATTTACCACAGCTCTTTAGAAATAGCTTTGCAATAGAAAAATATACCACACGCAATGCTCACCTATGCATTCTTCTAAGGTCAGCCTCACTATGTAGTAGTTAGAGTATAAAGTTTAGATTAAAAGTAACCCATGGCAATGATAAAATACTATTATCCAGTTTCAAAAACTTTATTTAATTCAAACAAAGAAGTAAGCTGACTTCCGAATCTTACCCCAAGAAAAACAAACTTACAGCCTTTCAAGTTTCGGAAGATGAGTAAAGGATTCAGGTTCCAGAGTTTCTATTTGATTAAAGTGCAGATATCTGAAAATATGTTAAACAAAAAGAAGAATACTGTAACAGTTTTCTTAATGAAAATGACATGTCTTAAAGAATTTGCTGTTGTTTACACACTGTTTACAGTTCTAAATGGCAGTAGTGATGTAGCAGCTCAACTTTTTTCTATTACCATCTGAATCTCATACATGAATCTGAGAAATACAAGACACGACAAAAAAAAGTTCGCAGATCACTATGTGCGGGGGTGGTATGTACACATATATGAGAAAAAAAACCTGTTTGACAACCATTGCTTTGGAGATTTTGCAGATAATACTTTGAAAACTCTTTTGCCAAGTGTGATTTTCATTAGCATGCATACTTGAAAAAATGTATCAAAAAAAGAAAATTATTATTTTTTTACAGGAAAAATATTGGAGGCTGTTTAGAAAATATTCACAATTTCCAACAGAATAATATTTTTAGGGGACAATTGTTTTCATTTCAGTGAGTGAAAATTTCAGATGATGCTGAGAAATAACCTTCTCTAGTCCATGAACACTAGCATTTAAAGTATGAATGCTCTCAAAAGCCAAATTTGTAATATAAACCAAAGTTTGACTAATTTGAATTTAGACAAAGGGTTTCCCAGCAATTGGTGTACAATTAACCACCACAGCTGTGCTCTATTTGATGCTCTGTTGATGCTTATGTAAGCTATTAATATTACACAGCTGTTAGTCCTGTAAAAGTGAAAGTTAACATAACATGATAATTAACCAGACTATTAATCTGTGACTACAAATTCAGGATCATTCCAGCATTGACTATATTGTGGAGGTACTCCATAACCTCACAGATGAGAAAACAAGATGAAATAGATAAGAGTGGCACAAGTAACTGTGAAAATTATTTGTAGACTTCGGATCCTGATTATATCCAAATGTATTCAAAACTACTAAAGTTTCGTATTTGACTTCTGACAAACTCAGGAACATCTGGAGAGTGTGCATATACAGAAATCACTGTGATCTGAAGCAAGAACAAGCCCATAATTTAAAAACAAAAAGGACAACTCAGAGCCCAGTATCTCCTGAAAAATTAATCCTTCAGCACAAAAAGATCAAGGACATGGGAATTTGCTTGTGCTGAAACACCGCATGTGCTCTACTCCTTGATCTGAGCCAAACAGTCACTGTGGAGCGAGGAAAGCGGGAAGAAGCGGTGATTAGGGCAGAGTCCTTGCAGTGAGCTCTGGGAGGCGTGTGCAGCAGGGAAGCCAGGCACGTGCCTGGCAGCCTCCCAGGCTCCCGCCAGCAGCAGCACGGCCAAGCGCGAGCCAGCGAGCAATGCCAGGGAGCAGTGAATGGGGACCACAGAAAAAGCCAATAAATCAGCACGGGTGTGATCAGGCACATTGCAGTGTCAAGTCTGCCTGCTGCCATTGCAACACGTGGCCACATAGTGTAATGAGCATAGAGTATGATGTTGTTTGCATAAGGAAACAAGAAGTCCATCACTATGCTGTAACTGCCAGTTTTCTTCTCACTTTTGAAAATACAGGCCGATTTCTTCTAAATTAAAAAGACAGATATCTCAAAGACAGATATTTCCTGCAAGGTTCATTTGAATTGCCAGCAGAGATGAGAGAAACCTCAAGGTCCAGCACTGAGGAAGGACCAGCTGGTGGTATCTGCCCCATGGGCAAGGCCTGGCCATGAGGTCGGCAGGCACACCTTGCCAGGAGCCAGGGCTTTGCTCATCCACCTCCCCAGCATCAGCAGCATTTGGGAGGGGGCAAGGCAAGGTAGGGATCACTGCAATGAAAGAGGATGAAGAGAAATACCAGGCACAACTAAAGGGTTTGTTACTTTTCCTGATGCAGCTCTGATTTCAGAAAAAATTACATCCACTACTCCTTGTACAGGCAGCGGTGATTTTTTCCTTTTTAACTTTGTTACTTCGACTTGCATTTTTATGCTTCATGAGCACCTTGCAAACACATCTCTTTATATTCTCAGTAAATAAATTTCTTGTACTTCTTCGGCATTGGCAAGGAAAGATTTGTAGGTACATGTAACACTTCTTATGAGAACAACAAATAACATTGGCAAAAGCAGACACATGGAGGCACAAACCCCCTTCTTCAGGGCCATGAATCAGAGGTGAAAGTAGCAAAGAGCAAAAAAGAAAGAACACCTCTCTCAGCTGGTTTAAGTGATACATACATCATAAAACTCAACGCAACAGCTCACAGCAGTTGTTTAGTACTCAAGACTACTATACATACAAATGGAATGAATACTTTATGTGCCTGAAAACTCATCTGGTTTTCCCAAGTAAATTAAAAAATATTTTTGTTATAAACCTTGTCTTGTTCACAACCTCAAATCATCACAGATACAAATGCAATAATTCAGGTCCTGAAGCACATCATAACAGTTAATCTTTCTCATCACATATCATGCTGTCTAAAGCAGCTCAAAAAAACCAAATCATGAATTCCAAACAGAAAATTCTCTTAAGTGCTTCTTATTAGTTGGGCTATACAAGTTAGTTGGGTTTTGCAGGTCTTTTAATCATGACTTTAAAAAGTGCCTAGCAACTTGTCATAGAATTTATGAACAGAACAAGGTGTTAAATATCTGGAGAAAACTAATTAGCAACAAGTGTAATTCAAAGTAAAGAGATGCAGAAACCAGATTGCACTGTAAGTCTACGATACAAAGAATAAAAAAATCCTTGGCATTCTGACCTATATTTTAATAATATTTTATCAATTAGGTTTATCACTTCGGTTTATCACTTTCATTATTTTCTTCTATGTACCACATTAATCTATTTTTTAAAATATTTTAATTCACATAATAATTTCTTGGATTTGAAATTCCCTCCAAAGGCAATCATATTTGGGAAATAATCTCACACCAAAGTATCTTTATAGGCATCTTTTATATTCAGATTACAAAATACTCTAAAAATAGGAGTATCATGTAATAAATTTGATATTAAAAAGACTTTCAGAATGGAAATTTAAAGAACAGCATGGAAGAGTGATTTTTAAATACACACGTCTTTCTTTTTTAATTCTACATTCACTATCAAGAATGAAACAGAAGGAAAGGAAATACTTCTAAGAAGAAAAAGTCCAAACCAAACACTCCCAGAGGAAGATAAAGATTTTATCAAATAAACATGGCATAGATTTTCTCTTTCTTCTTATTAATATTGAAGGATGAAAATTTACAATAAAATTCAGTCCCAGTGGCACTTTTCACAGCACTAAATATAGGATTATATCTTCTGTAGCTTTGTATATTTTTGTGGGGGAGTTCTTGTATCATATATGCCAATTCTTCATTTCTAATAATATCACCGCATCTTTGGGGAAGTACTTACCAATCCATCAGCCAAGTATGATCTATGCTCCGAATTTAAATAGCATGTTGCCATTTTGATTATTTGAAAGAGAATTAACAAACATGTATTTCCTACATTTATCAAAGAGCTTTCCCTGCTCAGGGACAAGAATTAGCAGCCTTAAACCATGATGAAAGAAATTTAAATGTGTGTTACGCTAATGATAGAAAATACTAGAACAGGACACTTAAAGAGATTATGAAATCCTCTCCTTGAAGACTTTCAAAACAAGGCTAGACAGATATCTGTTTCCAGTTTGTTGTCTCTAGCTGATCTTCTTTTAGAATAATAAGGATGTATTTCTCAAGGCCCCTCTCATAACTTTTGGGGTTGTCTGTTTATTAATTAATTCTCTTTCATTACTCCTTACCATAGGCGTTTTTAGCAGCAACTTTACACAGGCTCCCCTGCGTTAAATGTGCATAACTGCTGGCATAGTTAAGCAAAAATCAGGAACTCTTTGTAGTATAAAACTTAAAAAAATAATTAGCACCTTTTCAAAGCTGAAAATTTAATTGAGGGGGAAAAATTGACATAACAAGCTGCATCACTTATATGTAAGTCAATATTTTTGTCAGTTAATTTCCTCCCCAAAGATATTCACACATATTCAACTACAGCATAACTCTAGTAAGAGCTTACAAAGAGCAAAATTAGTATGCTAATATGAAAGTAAAAAGAAAACACATAACTAGTATCCCACTAAGATTAGGTAAACAGATTTAAATAGTTCCATTAGTATTTGGGTATCCCACCAGTTAAGGCCTGCAGAGTACATTTTTTGTCCCTGATACATGTGGTTTTTAAGCTGACCACAAAATATACAACAGATATTTGGAAGAAAAGTGATGTACGTGCATATGGAAAGGGACTGCATTTAGAGCTAGATCTTGGGATCCAAACTCATGACCTCGAAAGCCAGGTCTTTGTGACATTTCATGTGGGATTCAGTTGTCCAAGCACAGGCATACAGAAGCACATAGCAGTTGTCTAAGCACCAGCACATAGAAGCATCTTTTGTTGCCTTTTTGGTGCTCTGTGCTTTTTGATTGCTGCTCCAAAAAAATGTAAGTTTCCCACAGCTTTGTGATGCATTTGCCAGACCCAAACATATGTCCTGTAGATTTAACAGTGTCTAAACTGGTACTGAGTGGCTACTTTTCATCAGATGGCTTTCTCCCTTATCCCCAGCCGTGACTGACAAGTTAGGTGACAAAATATGTATGGCTCAGTGTGTTTGAGTATCTAAAATTGCCAGCTTTTTTCAGAATTTACTCTAGCACAAACGAGTTTTAAGATCTGATTCAAAGATCTTATTCCCTTGGCAGAAATTTCTAAAGGAAAAACTATTTTGACTCCATCAGCAGCTAAGAATTCTGCCACAGAGGTTTAAGAAGGAATTTGCCAGCTGCAGTAAATACTGGGGATTTTTTGTCCCTTATACATGCAACAGGCCTCCTAAATCTAACTATATTTAGTTTCTGTCAAATAATAACAACAATCACCAGAAATATGTTTGCTTTGCTGTTCATTCTAATTCACTGGAGTAGAAGAAATTATTATGAAACAAGTCTTTCCCTGAAATCTGGACCACAGTATCTACTTCTGAGAATTCTGATGAGCTGAGAAGAGCATTTGGCAGAGCCAACACAACCAGTAGCAAAATGTATTTGATAACTTGAGGCCACAGAGACCTCAAATGCAGACATATCAACTGAGTAGTTGACACAGACTGAAACTTAAGTTAGGACCCTTGGGCACTTGCTTGTCAAGAGTAACTCTAGTCTTGTCAACAGTTTTTCTCCAAAAATAATGTGATAAAACAGACCCTATAGAGCCAGAACCTATTTTTATGCTAAAGATGCATAAATGACAGATGTCTCATAAACTAAAAATCTCAATGAGTACTCTCCATTAAATTTATTTCCTTGCCCGCCACTGGCTTAATGTGTTCCCATTTCTTCACCTGGCAAGCCTTCTGTTTAGGATCTGCCCAGAAGGGCTCTAAAAAACCGTGAGCTCTTTGACATACACCCAGTGGGGAAGTTACTGCCCCCCTGTCCCAGCAGCTCACCAAAACAACTGGGGTGCTGCCATGACACAAGGGTAGACACTGAGCAGTAGTTGTGCCAGGCTCCATTTCCATACTTCCCAGCTAGAGATGAGACTCAAACTCTGTTTAAAACTTAATTTCATAAAGAATAATGTTGGTGTCTCAAAAGATTGAGCTTAAGCTGATACAGTGTGACATCACTGTGGGCAGAGAGGCTTAACTGCAATCTTGCAGGAAAGCACATTCAGGTGTTAGTATTTCAAATTCATTTATGTTATTCAGTCTTAACATAGATCAACAGGAACTAGAGCAAAAGAAAAAAAAAAAGCAAATGTTGCCACAAGCCTTATATGCTGCAGGTGGCAACATTTGCTTTTTTTTTTTCTTGAAAAAAAGGAAATGAGGAAAAACATTATTCTGGAAACATTAGTAGTTCAATAAATGGGCCTCAGTATTTCAAATTCTACACAGAAATTAAGAATTGCTATTAGCATGCAAGTAAGCCCTACCAGTTGCTGTCAGTATGCTGCAGTAAGCATTTCTAGAGTAAAACAAGGAGGAAAAGTAAGGCATTAAGGAAAGAAATTATATATTTATATACGGTTTATAATTAAAACTTTTGTTTCATATAGAAGCTCTTCCTTCAAAAGGCATCTATTGCCCTCTAAAATGAGCATGTATGATTTTGTACAGATTTAGAGTAACAAGAAAACTGGTACATATAGAAAACTTGTAATATACTGATACCTTTCAGGAGTTTAAAAATTTATATTCAGTCTCCCAAATTTATACACTACAAAATTCATTGGTCTACTACTGTTATTTGATACTCAAACTGTGAAACAGCTACCCATTTATTTCTAGTTCTTTGAATGTATAGCAATGCTTTCTGATTATAGAATCATACAGGTTGGAAAAGACCTGTAAGATCATTAAGTCCATCCATCAACTTAGCATCACCACCATGTTCACCATTAAACCCTCCCCTCAAAGTGCCATATCCTATCATTTCTTGAACACTTCCAGGGATGGTGACTCCACTACTTCCCTTGGTAGCCTGTTCCAATGCCTTACAACCCTTTCCATTAAAAATTTCTTCCTAATATCCAGTCTAAACATCCCCTGATTCAACTTGAGGCCATTTCTTCTTGTCCCGTCACTTGTTACCTGGGAGAGCAATTTCCAGCTCACTACAACCTCCTTTCAGGTAGTTATACAGAGCAATAAGGTCTCCACTGAGCCTCATTTTCTCCAAGTTAAACAACCCCACTTCCCTCAGTTGCTCCTCACAGGACTTGTGCTCCAGACCCTTCACCAGCTTCATTGCCCTTCTCTGGACTTGCTCCAGCACCTCAACCTCTTTCTTGTAGTAATTATAAAACAAAATATAGTTGAACTGTATGGAATCAATACAGTCGGGTTTTGTCATACTAAGGACTGCATTTTTCATTACTTTTCAATAGAAATTATTCTTCAGTCATTATACACAAAAAGAAGTATGATTTTAACCAATCTTTCTAGAGGACATTACTGAAACATCTATATTACAAATTATGAACTTTCTTACTTTTTAAACACCTATATATCACAATGATCAACATATAAATAATAGTAAAATTTTAATTTAAAAATCTATTCTTGTTTTCAAATATAACGAAACTGGATTAAACTTCAAGAGCCTAATTCAGCTTTAGTTATGTTGCATAAAACAAAGTAACTGCTGCAGTCAAAGAAATTGCAATACTACAAAACCTAGAGGAATGAAATAAGGTTCTCTAAGCAGTACACATAAGTTTTCAACATTTTCCACAATAATGCTTCTCCTTTTTCAAAGCTATGTAACAACATACAGGGACACCAGAAATGCAAATCACAAATAAAAGACAAACACAGAAATGGGGAATTTGACACAGAGATCAATTGTGTTTTTTACATGCAAATGGTTATGAGGCTCTCTGCCCAACAACCCAGGGAGTGCAGACATGCAGAGCATGCGGGTAGGATGTATGGATCAAGGCGTGCACTTCTCCTCTGCAGGGGAACCATGGAGATGACAGCACAGAAGAGAAAAGGCACTTACAGTTGTTCTAGAGAGGCAAGTCCTTTAAATGCTTGCCTGTCAATTGACTGGATTTCATTCTTGTACAAATAGCTGAAACAAGAAACAATCAGTAATATTAGTACACAAACAAGAGCTACATGAGGGTGGAAAAGAAGAATTAAGTTGACACGTGAAGACAGTTTTTCAACTGCATATTAGGAAAAAAAAATACAAAACAAAAATTAAAAGACTCTGTCCTTGAGATTTCATCCCAAATGTCTGCTAGGGAAAAAAAAGTCTGGGGCCTTGAAGGCCCTGAGGCTGTAATCCAGATTGTCTTGGGCTTCCCAGTGCTCATGGTATTACTTAATGGGGTTTTGTCCCTTGTTTGCTTTATTCATTTGCCAAAAGTCAAAATAAATTCAACTCAATGGGACAGAATTGCATCAGAAGTGTCTTTACCAGAACACACTGGGAAATAGCACGAGCCTCTTGTTTTCTTTAAAAATCTCATCTGAACACTGGTACAAATATTCAAATTATGATGGAATATGTATTTTTACTGGACTTGAAAAACAAACAGTGAGAATTTCTCTAACTCCACCTGTGTCACCTTTTGAATATTTACAAAAAAAGTACAAGTTATAATATTGGTATTGCATCCATAAAGCAGCTTTGTATATTTGTGTTATCACTGTGTAGAACACGGACATTAGGTCCACACTAATACTCCATATATACATGTGCAGAGTACCAGAATGATCACATGTTGGTTTTTTTACAGAATTAAAATAAATCAGGATGGATCAGTGCATATGCTCACATTCATCATGCTCTTAACAGCAAGGATGGTTTAGTGAGGGGTATTGGAGAAAAATCACACAGTTTAGCTAATGACTGCAGTCTCTGCATGGAGGCAGCAAATGGAAATACTCAGGAAATACTCAGGGAGTTCAGTGTCAGTCACTCTTTTTGTGTTAGGATAGGAACAGGTTCGTGGTTAAAAACTTTTTCACAATTATTTGACAAATGATTTGAAATTCAGTTAAGTGGGAATGGTTTTTATGAAAAGGGGATGAAGAGACTTTGTACCACAAATAACTTTATTAGCAGGCATCTTATTAGTAGTGGTTTTGGCTTTTCTATTATTACAGTTTTCAGTAACTTACTGGAAATATTGCAAACTTCTTGGATGCAACAGAAAAAAATACTGGCTCTGCTGGAGTTGGTGGCAGTTTTTACATTCATGGGACAATGGGCAACATTTCACAACAGGCCCTAACAAAGAAAGAGGTTGTAGGT
This sequence comes from Myiotriccus ornatus, assembly GCA_036023395.1. Taxonomy (NCBI): domain Eukaryota; kingdom Metazoa; phylum Chordata; class Aves; order Passeriformes; family Tyrannidae; genus Myiotriccus; species Myiotriccus ornatus. Next base: position 96,730,086 of record JAYRBT010000114.1, read on the forward strand.
ATTTGATATTCAACTAATAACAACTTTGGGGGACAATATGGAGTAGCATTCTTCCCTTGAATCTAACTTAACATTTCCAATGCACTGGTTGCTGAGAATCCAACACATTAATATACAGAGACTCATGTGTGCTTCATTAACATAGATATACATCTGAATAGAAAGCAGAGTTCCTCCAAGAACAGATAACAAGCAAATAAATATTTCCGAGGTTTTCAAAATGCTCAAAATTATGAACAAATTAAACCAGGTAAAAATTAGTCATATGAAATTACTGCAAAAATTTCTAAAATATTTTGAAAAGGGCAAGAATAGATGTCTTATGCATTTTGTATGTGGAACTGGTTTATATTCTGTTTGACAAAAAAAAATTATTTCATGAGTATTCAAAGATTTGTTTTGACCCAGATTTACCAATTCATTTGATGATCATGTGTCACGGTATTACAATTTTGTCTCTCCTTAATTTTCCTCTTTGTATGGCATTAAATTCCCATCTTATTTTCACATGAGAATTTTAAATGCACCATTTCTTCTAAACTCCTTAGAAAATTTTGACTGAACATCTGAAGTGTTATTTATCTTTCTGAATACACTTCATTTAGCAGTGTGGAAATTCCTCTTATTCCTGAGAACTTTATTTCTGATCAGACCAGAGAACTAAAGTGGGCTTAGATGGTTTTGAAAACCCATCTCAGTTAAATATTTTCTCTCTTGTGGGCATTTCAGTAATTTTATTAAAGAAATCTGAATGAATGCAATTGTTAAAAAAGTTTTACCAGAATCAGTCATGTAACCTTTATTTACTCTCTGCAGACAAAAGGAGGCAGAGAGTGAAAATTGGAGGTGGATTAGAGGAAGACTGGGATAATGACTTTGTAGTATTGCAGGCTTTTCCCACCATACTGCAGGGAAGGGAGCAGCCTTTCATGTCCCCTTTTGGAGCTCTTACCAAGCCACTGAGGTGGGACTTGATTTGGGATTCAGCTTTAAACTACAGCTTTTTCCATTCTGGTCAGAAAACCCTCAGCTGCAGGATATTCAACTGAGCTCAGTCCATTATGTCCTGACTTCACAGAGAAGCCCCAGCAACCCCAGGGCTACAACATATGTCCTATGACAGATGTGTTAACCAGACTTCCATTAAATTATGCATATAGTTATAGTTATTTCTCTGAGGATAGTAACAGAAAGAAAAATATATAAATATTTGCCTAATGGAGAGAGAGATGACAGAGTACACAATACAAATAAGTATCACTGACAAAAAAAATATTTATGTCTCTTTACAATGCTTCCATGCACATATTGTGTTAAAGAAGTAACTTTGTAAACACTCTGTTAATCTTTAACATAAACATTCTCTAAATTTATCCCAGTTACATTATCAGAAAACAAATTTAGAGTATAACAGAGAAAAAGTAATTTATCATTTCATTTACCTAAAAGCTGTCTTAGAGAGCTGAATCATTATCATTTTACAAAGAACGAATAAACAGTGGATTAAGATAACAAAGCGATATACTCTATTAGGACACTAAATTATTTTCTGGCAATTGCTAATAACTACTTTCAGAAGTGTTAAAAAAAAAAAAAAAGAGAGAGCATTTTTTCCAGCAATGCAAGCAAGGCTAATAGAGATCGGAAGTACTGATCACATACTTAGGATATGAACAAATAGGTAATCAGTTATCAGAAAATTAGGGAAAAAAAGTAGCTATAATTAAAACATTTGCTAGGTCCCTTATGAGAGTTTGTTTTTTGTTTTTAATGGACCCTATTAAAAATAATGTGATTCAAGGAAAGTAAGATCCAGATACATTTGTTTGGAACTGAAGGGAAAAAAAAGGCAGAAAGTAACAGCAGTATAAGGTATTGTGGGGTTAAATCTGACAAGTAAATAAACACAGCAAAGAGATATTTATGTAGAAACATGAAGGAGGCAGTGGAATTAGCAATACAAATTGCAAAGAAAAGAGATCTGGAACCACCGCAGGTGTTCAAAGGAACAAGTCTCATGACCAGGACAGCAACACTGGCAGAAGGCACAGAAGGAAATGTGACCTAATCTCATTCTGGAAGGGTGAGCTCAGCAACTCAGCACTTCGGCAAACTTGTAATATATCTTCTACCACTATTACTTCATTCACCAGACACAAGACAGAAGTTGTATGCTCCCCTTTAGTATTTCCAGAACTGATACATTTCATAAAGTCTTTATTACCATTTACCATATGCATATGGCAATACTTTGATGTCTGATTCCTCATCTCTCCATTTCATACTAATTGAACAGGTGTCAGTGTTGTTGACAAAGTTAATTTCAGTCTCCATTTCTATTTTGATCACTTCCTTTGCACTATCTTCTGGTTCATTGTTCTGTAAATACCAAGTATCTTCTCCTTCTATGGTAAGGTTTCTTTAATAGCTAATCTATATTAAATATTTTTCCTTTCTCCCTAAATTCTTTCTTTTTTAACCTAACTTCATTTTTTCCACTTCTAATTCCAAATCTTCTAGTATTCTACACATTAAAATGGTAGTATGTGTCTACCTTCAATTCCAAATCATATTCTCTCTTGGAGAATAAACTGTTGACTAGAATAAACTAGGGTCAGGAAGGACTATCCTATCAAGTTTCCACAAATCTACCTGCATCTCTATTTTAAGGTTGAGAATGCTTATTAAAGAACCATATTACAAAGACTAAGGTATACGAAATAAAGACAGACAGACAGAAAGGCAGAAAAAAATACCCTCTTGGTTTCACAGCAAAACAATAATTACATTTCTTTTTTTCCAGCTTTTAGTATATGAATCCAAAACCAAATTATTACCAAAAATAGCACAGCAAAATCACACAAAACTGCTTTTATAACTATCAAAATTTCAATTAGAAAAAGAACAAGATAACAAAAAGTCCTAAAAAGTAAGGGTCAAAAATCGCATGTGAACAATTTTCTTTTTATGATGTAAAGACCAACTTTTACAGTGATAATTTTTTTTAATGCACAGAAAATTGAGAAAATAGTATTACTCTTTGTCAAAATGTGCTCTTCAGACAGATAATTCTGAAAATTGCTCATATATTTATTGCTCATAAAACTAAGCTCAATTTCAGGAAGAAACAGTACAGAGAAGCATTCGAAAATTCTACGGCCTTCAAAATAATTTTGTCTGAAAGCAAATAACTGATGTTCACCAGACATACAGGAATGGGTCTTTGAATCTATCTCTTAGAAATTGGCTATTTTAAAAAAATAAATATGCTGCATTATATTTTATACTTACATAATTTATGTATAACTCTACAGTTGCCAATATTTTATAAATTGTTCTATACTCATGTTTACTAATTGTTATAGATTTTATATTTATATATATTCATATTTTGCTAAGTCAGAAACACTGAGAAATGATAGGTTTTCTAAAATTACTCAGTGAATTATAAATTTTCAGAACCATATGCAACCCAGTACATGAATTCTCATAAGAACACAAGTAACATCACGGACCAATGATCTCATTTTATTAAACATGGCAGTACAAGTTTGATTTGCAAATATCCATAGGATCAGACCATACTAAACCTCAATTATTCCAGATGATTTGACTTCATAATATTACATTCTGAACAGTATTTCTAGCTTTTGAACAATCCTACTGGGAAAAAAATGTTCTGCTTTGTTCCCTTCATTTCACAGAATATAGTTAGCACGGACTTACTCAGCTAAAACTTTCACTGCTGAACGGTACTGATTTGCTACACTTAAGCCTTCTGTATTGATAACCTGACCAGTACCAACAACTTTAAGGCTGTACAATTTAAACACTTATATCACAGCCACTGAAATAGGCAAAAAAATCTTAAAGTCTATTTTTGCAAAATGAGGGCTTTAAAGAGTTTTCTGTAGTTGAATAAACTATCACATTGAACTTTATGTTCAAATTTTCCAAGGAACGACATGAAAACAAAAAGATCTTCCTCTTAATAGTATAGATACTGATAACCATTGCTACATGAAAACTGCTCAGAGTTCAGTTATCTCTTTTCACTCTTTCACTGAACTGCACACACTGCATAGCTGAGTTTTATTTCAGTTTTACTACAGCCAGGTAAAGGCAAGCATGTGAAAACAAAGAACTAACAAGAACCAAGACGAATCCTTGTACAGTTGCTGACTATGGAAAGAAGTTTAGCCATTCTCAGTAAACCTTATCTACTACACTACCTGATCCACCATACAAACATATCTTGTAACAAATACAACTATCATGGACTTCAATCATTCACTGGCAAAAGTCTGTTTAATATTCTTTTCCCTCCTATTGTATACAGATTAAACAGTGTTATTACTGAAAGACAATACACATAAAAATGAGACCAGGTAATGTAATCAAACGCAGCTTGGAAAAACAGGTAATGCATCTGGACCAATTTAAGCCATTTTCCCCCTTCTCCTAGCTTCTTAGAGCTATTCAGGCTGCATTCTTGAAAACTATATGGAAAGTTAAGCTTCTGAATTGTTTCCAAAGCAATATAATCCCCATGTGACCATTTTTTTTTCTGTACATCATTCAAGTAATGATCAATCAATACTCCAAGACAATGGAGTGAAACTTTTCTAAATGGCAGCACATAAGGTGGACTCCAGAGCTGAGGATCCATGACAGCTCACTATGCAGCTTTAGTCTATTATACAGATAAATATAACATTTTTGACGCCTTTTGTTTATTCAGATAATTAATACACTTGGTATGTTTGTTAAAAATGGGAGAAGTTATTCTTAAAATATACAGGTTGATGGAAGACATAGAACTTACACCAAATCATAAAGGTACTCTTGTATTTTGGGTTTGACTGAATATTTCACTTATGAATTTTTACTGCATTTAGTGAACAATTTAGGAATAGTTAAAAAAGATTATGTAAGCTTCTGCAGACACAAGTCCTGGACTGGCTGCTTTTAAACCACTTTTAAAAACACAGACTGAAAAAGTACCTGAGTGAAGACTTCAGTGAACCCTTAACAAAGTGATTTCCTAAGCATTTCAACATACTCCTTTTTCAATTATCTTTTAAATTGCATACAGTAAACAGCAATTATTAAGTCCTTTAAAATGTGCTGCCTACAGATATCAGCCTTTTACTAGCAGCTACTTAAAGAAACACAGTTGACCCACCCCAAACATTAATTTCACATATTTTCAGTGTTGTGTATCTCCTGATTTAGTGAGTCAGAAAAAAATTACAATCTCAGATTAAACAACTTTCCCACTGAAGAAGCTCGATTACACATTGATGCAGAAAGTGACATTCATTTAACTTACAGATATTTCAGATTTTCAAGGTCTTCAAATGCCCCACTAGGTATTCTTTTGATTTGATTGTTGTTTAGAAGCCTATAAAAAGAAATAAAGAGCCATTTACTTTTAACATACAGAAACACTAGGGGGAAAAATGCATAAAAGCAGGTGCAATGTAGTATTAAATGGAAAATGTTTTTCCCCCTAAGAGCAACCATTAGAGGAAAAAGAGTTATGTGCTCAGAGCTGCTCAGCCACTATCTTGAAGGTGAAAACTGAAAAAAATTAAACAAACAAAACACCAAAAACCAAAACAACAAAACAACATACTAACATAAAAATACCAAAATAAAAAAACACAACAAACAAGAAAAAATACAACAAACAAAACTAACAAAACAAACCACACACAACTGAAATAATGTGGCTTTCTGCAGGTATCTGAGATGCAGATGAAGAGTGAAAAAAATTGGTCTCAAGTCTCTACATCAGTTTGAAATCGATAAAAATGACACTGACAAAGATTTGCCATTAGTGGGTGCATTAAAGTGACTTTTTATAGATGCTTCTTAGTAATATCTTGTTTACTAGGCCCTTTACACCTTACAGGAACAGAACTGTCTGTATGCACAGATTTTCACTCATTCCCCATGCAGTGGTTTTATGAAGAGAAGGGAATTCAAACTTAACATATTCTCTCTTTATTTGGGAGTTGTGGATCTCAGATCAGTGAATTGGACAGTTAAAGCCTGAGGCTGGATATCTAAAAGAAATTGTAATTCAAAACTGGGGATCAACTGCAAACAGAGGTATGATCAAAGGAGACTGGTAGTAGAGATAGCTAGTAAAAACATCTTGGCAGCACAGATTTGGACAATACACATTTGGGGGAAACTCCTATAATTTCTTCTGGTGTGAATATAAAGTACAAGATGTCTAAATACATTTGTTATGTGCCTGCAGATAAAATAGTGATCCAAAGCTCACTGATATCACTACTGCCTTTCAGTTCACACACTGCTTATGCTCTGGGAAACAGTCACATTTGCAATCATAAGTTATATATATTGAAAAGTAAAAATAGCTGTCAATCTTAACTCCTCCTGCCTGTTAATATATTAAAGAAGATAAACATGCATGCATTTGTTTCAAAAGTGACATCTAAAGGAATGATAAAGGAGATACAAAGTTAAAACTATAACACACATACTATTTCTATTATTGGTTGTAAAAGGTCTTTTAGAAAACACAGATTTTTCTTCACAATCATATGTGACAACAAAGATGTCCATAAAAGGCAACTCAGTAGGGACAAAATCTTCCAAGTCTTGCCAGTCCTGGTAAGTACATTAGAATAGGAAGTTCAAAACATTAGTTTGTCGAATAATTTGTAAATGCAACATATTTGCATATCTGAGCCTTTGAACAGGTTTCTTGTAACTCCATGATTACGTCATATTCCACCAAACAATTTAGCACTATGTGGAAAAAAATTATAGATTAAAGGTCTGCCTTTTCCTTAAATTAAATTCAATTAAAGTACGTTAAAACATTAATATGCAAGTAATTTTCTTTTTAATTTTGATAAATGTACATCTGGCTTTGCTTTCAAGTATTTTGGTCTGCATTGGGTTTGTGGGGCCAGGCTTTGTAGCAGAGGGGCTACAAGGGTGGCTTCTGTGAGAAGCTGCCAGAAGCTTCCCCCCTGTCCAGCAGAGCCAACGCCAGCCGGCTCCAGGATAGATCTGCCACTGGCCAAGGCTGAGCCAATCAGGAATGACAGTAACACCTCTGTGATAACGTTTAAGGAGAAAAAAGTTGTTGGGCAGATGAAAATTGCAGGCAGGGAAGAGAGGACTGAGAACATGTGAACAACTCTGCAGACATCGAGGTCAGTGCAGAAGGAGGGGCAGGAGATGCTCCAGACGCCAGAGCTGAGGCCCTGCAGCCCGTGGTGCAGACCAGGGTGGAGCAGCTGTGCCCCTGCAGCCCACGGAGGAGCCCATGCTGGAGCAGGGGGATGCAGGAAGGAGGCTGTGACAACATGGGAGTCCCATTTCGGAGCAGGGTCCTGGCAGGGCCCTGCTGACCCATGGAGAGCAGAGCCCATGTTGGAGCAGGTTTTCCTGCTAGGACTTGTGGCCTTGAAGAGGATCCATGCTGAAGCAACCTGTGCCCAAGTGGCAGCAGTTTTGTGAAGAACTATTGCCTGTGGGATGGACCCACACTGGATAAATTCATAAGGGACTGTCTCCCACAGGAGACACAGGGAGCAGGGGAAGGATTCCTTTCCCTGAGCAGTGGCAGAAATAACCTGTGAGGAACTGAACATAACCCCCATTGCCTGTGTCCCTGCGCCAGTGGGGGCGAGAAGGTAGAACTCGGGAATGAGGGAGGCGTGGAGGGATGTCTTTTTAAGATTTATATTACTTCTAATTCTCCTGCTCTGATTCTGTTAGTAATAAATTTAATTAATAAAGACTCCCATTTTGACTCTGTTTTTGCTTGTGACAGAAATCAGTGAGTGATCTCTCCTGGTCCTTATCTCAACTCAAGAACCCTTCGTTATATTCTCTCTTCTCTGTCCGGTTGCAAAGGGGAGTGACAGAGTGGTTTTGGTGGGTACCTGGCGTGCAGCCAGGGTTAACCCATCACATGGTCCTAAGCCTTCTCTCACCTGTGTAAATACTAGAGTTCAAATTTATGAGACTACTTACCTGGGATAAGTGAGAAAATATGACACATTAACAAATAATCATATTAAATCAAAAGGAGAAAGGGTCTTAAGGTTGAAAAAGAACTTACAGTGTGTTCAGGTTTTTAAGTCGTCTAAACTCTCCAGGTTGGATTTCTTTAATCCTATTAAATCTTAGGTCTCTGCAGAATAAAAAAAGAAGAATCATGTTATTAAAAAACTATGTGTTTTTCCATAGGAAAAACTGAACTAAGCACCAGTCTTTTGTGATGACTATGACCAGCCTCTGTCCATAAACCATAGCTTTTGACCAAAGCAAAACAAATCCAAATGCTGTTTGACGAGTTTAAGTAGAGGACTGACCAAATCCAGCCTCAGCAGTCAATGCTGAAAGCTGTATCTAAGTTAAATGTGTGGTCATGAAGTATGTTCTGTTCCACAGTGAAGCAACTTGTAATGGACTGCTGAGTTCTAGTTCACTAAATTGAATTGTCTCTGTATTTTAACAGCTGCTTGTAAAAAATACAGTAAATAAAAATGCTTATAAATAAACAGATATAGAAAAATTTGGATCAGAAAAGAACTTGGTTGAAAAAAAACCAAAAAGACAGCTTTCAAGACTCTTAAGCTACTCAATTCTTCAGTTTTGAGTAAGGAGTCTTAAGTGCCTTATGTTGTCCTGCTTTTAAAACCTATAAAACCAGCTGCCAGAAGCTACCTACTTCCTTATTTAATTTTACTGTCTATTAGTTTTTTCAGTGTTTTTCCACCTTCAGTTTCCCATTAGATCTATAGCTTAATGACAGCTTCTCCAAGGAGAAGGAAACCAGTTTCTCAAGCGAAGTGCTACGGAGCGAGCAGGGACAGGGAGCGAGGTGGCAGCAGTGCAGGGATGTGGGGAAACACCACGGCTGTGCCAGTCTCGCACCTCTCTTCTGCTGAGAGCAGGCAGCAATGCTTTCTACCTCTGCCCACCTCCTGTTCTTCCATGACTCCAAGACTGACTGTTGTATTCCCAGCAGTTCAGAAACTGATTTAACCAACTTGTCGGGACCAGCAACAACCCCATGCAAAAAAAAGCCCAGAAAGCAATTTTCTGCCTGATAAGCAAAATGAAGAGGCTTTTTTGGAAAGCACCCAGGTGAGAGAGGGACTACAGGATAAGGGGAAAGAAAACAGGGAAACAGGTCTGTCCTCTTGCCCAGCAGCAGACCAAGGACAGCAGGACCTTTTGCCCTTCTCATATGAAGTTGTTAAAACTAATTAACACATCCTGTTTGAAGCTACCCATTTATTTTCATTCTACACAAAGTTATTTTAAAAAGTTTTAAAAGGAAGTTATAAAAAGTTATAAAACACAGCACACAAATTTTCCCTAGATCACAATACGTTTGGTGTCCGTAAGTAAAATTAGTTACAAAGATTAAATATATGTTTTATTTAAAGCTAGCACTACAATTACAATAAAATTGGAGAAAAAAACCCCAATGTTAACCTTACTAAAATGTATAAATACAATTTTGGTACATTCTTTCAAAGAGGAGTTTCTTCTTCAAAGGAATTAAGATTTCTAAGTGTTCACTCAAAGTATTTTCATTAATTTTCCACATAAAATTCCCCCAAGAGTGAGGCAGCTCATAAATAAAGAATGTGCAATCTCTTTTGTTCTCTAAATTAATATAATTATACTTCATGAGGTATTTCTTGTACACAGAAGATAAGAGTTGTTAAGTCATAACCAGTATAGATTTCTTAAGAAATTCTGTCAAATTGTCACAATCTCCCTATATAACAAGACAGTAAGACAAGTGCAAAAAGGAAATAGAGTTTACATTGCATACATTAGTTTAAAGGATATAATACAGCCCATTCACATAAACTAAGCAAAGAAATACAGTTTAGAGGAAATCTCTTAAACCAAATGTTCAACTTATAGGGAAAAAGATAGGCAAAGACTATTTATTGAAGTGAAAGGTTGCATCAAATAGAATTTGATAGAAATCTGCCATGAGGTAATAAATATTTTAAGACAAGGTTGGTAGAAGAAAAAAATAAGCTTATGGATTTGGAATGGTTGCAAATATTCCCACTGTTTGAGATTAGAAACAAACCTGAAGTTATAAATCCTTGAGAAGTGGGAATAACTAACTGTACAGCAATAAAACAGGGAAGAATACAAAGCCACCAGTTCTTGCAAAGTCAATTAAAGGTTCAGTAGAAGACAGAAAAAAAAAAAATCTCAGTCACCTCTGCAATACCATCACAGGAAAAAAACCCCAAACATTCCATACTAAACAGGACTACCATTTCTCAGGCTTGGAATGTCATCCTTCCATGGCACAAACATCATATCCAGCTCATGATAACAGAATGCATTTCAGGAAACTTCAGAAGAGTTCAGACCAAAAGCCCAACAGCAACCAGAAACATCCTCTTGGAGAGTGAATGAAAGGAATGAGGCCTGTCTTAGAGTGAAAAATGAGTATGGGCAGCTCAAGCAGGCCATTATGGTGCACATCTTCAAAGGCATTTTGTGTTGCTGAAATAATGTGTAGTCAATCAGCATAATTAGGTTTCTCGACACTTTTTTCCTCACTAGTTCCTGGCCAACCATACTGCCACATGACTTGCACTCACAAAAGCCTGTTCCCTGCCCACTCATTTCTCTTTCACCTTTTTCATTGTTCCCCATATTGCTCTTACAAACTGACTGTATCCTGGCTGTATGCTGTGTTTTGGGGCTCAGCGAGCCTGACTCCTGCTGACCAGCTAGAGAGCACCAAGAGGTTAAAACAGCAGACTGAGGGGGTCTTCCCCAGTTGCTGACTGTCATTTTTTTCCCTTCTTAACCTCTAAATAGTAAATGAAACAACCGATTAATGAAATGCAAACACCTATGATGATGGCATGGGGTTTTAGGGTATGTAACAACTTTTCCAGAACAATCCAAAGCTAAATGCCATGCGTTTGCCTTCTCAAATAAAAATCTAGTACACCTAACTCTTAATTCAGATTGTCTCCTTTATTATGTGTTTCAAAGTAAAAATATTTACTCCTTAGAATTATAGCTGAACAACATAATTCAAGTTGAAAAATACACATTAGCCATACAGACTTCCATAGAAGCTAAGCCCATCTCTTTGAAGTATTATGTCTTTCCTGAATAATACAAACATAACATATCCATGATAACTGGTAAACTGAACACTCTCAGGATTATTTTCCTGGCTTCACATCATCTGCTCTGTGCTAATCCACGGAGCACGACCAGGAAATGTTCGGCAGAGCAAAAGGCTGCGTGGGCCAAGAACGTGCCAGGGAGCATGCAGTCAATTTAGCAATTGGATGCCCCTGAGATTCACATTCCAGCACCTAGGAATGGCTGGAGTCCCACAGCACTGCAAACAACCGTGGGTCAGGACACGTGCCAAGCAGGACACAGCAAACGTGTGCATACACAGCTGCTTTGCAGGCTTCCTATGTGCCATCACATGAACAAGGTTGTATGAAAATCTGTAAGACTCAGAGGTATGGCATATAAATAAATACAATATTTGTATATTTTCTTTTGTGTCACAAAGCAAATGAGAACTGTGCTGCAAACACTTTTTGTCTGGATGAGAATTAATTCTGTTCCTAATAAATTCTTTATCTGAACTAATTGCATCCATTTTTTTCCCCTCCTTAGAATGTCCATTCTTAACTATTTCCAATTTAGCATTGCAAATTGACTTCTAACAATAATTTTATCTAATTAAACACAGTGAAAACTTCTAAATATATAAATACCATAAACCTTCAGGCAGCTATTACTGTCCAGTAAGATCCAACACTCCCATGGCAGCTCCTGGTACTCTAAGACACCCTGTTTAAAAGCTCGCACTGACAACGTACAATTATGGAAGATGTAGGTTCTCTGTTAACACATCCTGATGGGGCAAGGCAATATTAAGGCATATGAATTCATTGCAAGTTTACAAAATAATATTTTATAAAAACTAAAGGCCATAATAAATATTTGGAATAAGACAATCACACAGGGTAAACACCAAACAATACAACTTTCAAATACATTGACCTAAACATCAAGCAACTTACAAGAAAAGTCAGTTAAAGAATTTTCATATCACTGTTTGAAATACAGGAATCTCTTTGAGAGAAGAGATTGTTTTTCCTCAGAGCAAACCATGCACTGAAACTAAAACTAACTTTTTTATATAGAATGCCTTAAGCAAAGTTTTCCTTCATTCTTTTGTTTTCTAATTATTGCAAAACAACATACAGGGTGGAAAGGTAAGGCTTTTAATTTACTTACTTTTACAAAAGATTCAACTTCATGTACTTAAATAATCTTAATTCAGATACCTTTTTGCATATGTTTGAAAGATTCTGTTG
>JAYRBT010000114.1:96742583-96774084 GCA_036023395.1 Myiotriccus ornatus
CAGCTGCTACTACAAAAGGTGTTGTCCTAAGCCAGGCAAATGGGGAAATTCCTTATGAAGAACTGCTGGAGCAGCAGCAGGAAAGACACCAGGGCTTCTCCTCTGCTTGCTCCACCCCAGACATGTCCTTCTCATCTCTGCCTGCTGACTGGGCACCCTGCCACTTGGAGGATGTCCCTGAGATCCCTCCATTGCTAGAGAGAGTATATAAAAAAAGGCTTTTTTTTTCCAATTTCTGTCTGTGTCAGAAAAAAACCCCAAAACATCATGACACAAACCCATTATACTAAGATCTTTAATTTTAAAAAGTAAAACCAAAATACAACATGTTAAGCTACTGCTTGTTCCGTAGTCATGTCTCTCTATATATAGAGAGATAATTAGCCAATTGTAACATGGATAAAGAAACTCCTTCAAAGCATTTATTTTCGGAGATAGCGTACATATGCGAAGCATACTGGCAGGGCATTTACAAAAAACTCTCTTAGCATGTCATACTCACATCTGACAGAAACGCTGCAATTACAGAGGTTTCAAATCTAGTACCACGATTAAATTATTCTCGCCATTTTTAAGGGCTATTTAAGTTTTTTATTATACACAGTCTTCTATGAGTTAATTCTAGTGCACTTAAATCCGATTGTAAAAGCTTTCAGTACATTAAATAAAATATTTCGTAAGAGCAAAGACAGCCAAAAACATTCAGAATTTGGGTTATCCTTTTCCATCTTCCTGCCTACAGGATGGAAATGAAAGCAAAAATATAACTCATTTTATTTAAGGCTCATTTGCTGGGGTGTAACAAGATTTACAAAATGTAATATGAGGAAAGAGTTTCCAACTTTAGCAGCTAGAATCATCAACATACCTCCAAAATCGTAGCCTAAAGTAAGGGAGATAACTTTGTTTGCTTTGGACCCTTTTTTTCTATTATTGAGAGGAGAACTCTATATGTAAAAAGGAAAATTTTAGGCAAAATGTGTAATTTCATCTTCTGTTTACAGCCCTCCTGATATTGACAGGGACCAATGATAAAATAGACTATTGACCCTATTTCCTTTTCACATTAAAGAATAATTTTTTTCATAATTTTTCACATTTATTTGTTACTGTTTTCACTCTTCAGGCTGAGGAGGACACACATCTAGTCTAACCAAGCATTCATTATTTGTACCAGCCCCAAACAATTCTGTGAAATAAAACTATGTTACTTAATACTTTTTGGGTGGACCTACTATTTCACATCACATGTACTTCCCAGCTTCAGAGGATCCCTTTAATCATTCCTTAATCTCCCAGTTTCTGTTGTTTTTCTTGTCCAGAAATAAAAATATCCTCTTACTTTGATTAATAATGTTAGATGCAAACAAGAAAACAGCCTAAACACTAAGTTACACTTACCTTTTTAATATTTGCTCTGGGGACTATTTACCAGCATATTGCTCTCAGGTATCCCAGGTTAAAGATCACATTCACGTGCTCATGCTAAGAAACACCACATGGAGAGCAAATGAAACAAAAATAATTTTTAAAAGTCCTAGGTCTTCCAAGGGTCTCCAAAAACAGTATCTTTCAATACAGAATAAAGCCAAGGCATCAGATTTACCACTGGCAAACTAGAACAATGCATTTTAACTCAAGTTTAGAGGATCTACATTTGTATTAGCCTATCATATGGAAAGCATCTGATTTCATAGTTTAAATTGAAAGTATTTGTGTATCTGTTAGCTTTGGACAAGAAAAAGGCAATGTGGATGAAATCAGCTTAGTCTGATGTTTCAAACGTGATGTTGACACATTAACGACTTCTCTTATCGATCTTCATTTAAAAGCAAAATACTAAAGTGTTTACCAGTGAAATCAAACCCCAATTTTTACTAGCACTGAAGGTATTATTTTGTTTCAAGGGCTAACCAGTATTGATTTAGGATATGAATGAACTTAAATTCAGATATTCCTCAGCTAAGCAAAACCACCACAGCAGCAAAATGGAAATATCTGAAAGGACACTGCTGTCTTAAATATCATAAAAATTGAAAGGTTCTCAAATGCCCAACCCCTGCCTCAAAAGTGGGCATTTTTAAAAGATCCAGTGAAAACTATTTAATACTAAACCTCTTTCTCTACATGTGATCATAAAGCATATTGTAATATAATCTTCATTACTTTAATTTGACAAATTAAAAGTAGGCGATGGCAAAAAAACTACAAATTTGAAATTATGGATTTCTTGTTGTCATAACTTTCTAATATTGAGAGATATACTGAGTTTGAAAAAAGATGTTTATGTGAAAAACAAAGCACACATTTATCATATTCATCTGTAAGGCTTATCATGAAATGCTGATTCAAGTAGAAGTGACAAAATGGAAAAATATCAATCCCTTCAGCTGTGTGATACATACTGAATCTGGAAAAAAAAAGTGTAAACTAGCTAATCTCATTTTCCTTAAAAAAAAAGGGAGCAATTTAATACATAAATATTAGATTTGTAAATCTATTAGATCTAATAGGTTAAATTAATAATTTAAGTTAAAGAATGACCATCATTTGTCTAGCTCTCTTCAGACATTTTAATAAGGTAGGAATTGTCGTAACTGGATGACTTTACCATTGCTAAATGCAAAAGAACAAAATAAGACCCATTTTTTTTCCTAACCATTGAAGATTATTTACTACCCAGCAGAAAAAATCTATGCCATAAACACCGAACTGCTATGTTTCTGAACACAGAACAAAAGATGTGCAAATGCCAGCAAGGCTACATTGCTTATGTCTACTTTATTCTTATTCTTTTTTATTCAAGGTCATCCCAGCAGGAAATGAAAAACAGCCATCAGCATAGTAAAAACATTCAAACAGAGCAGAGCATGAAAATTGCACAAAAGAGGTTATATAATCAAGTCAGTGGAGTAACTGGATGATGTCAATGGCACTTTAATGCTGCTTTAACTACTGCCCTGTAAAAAATGTGTCACTTTGTTGAACAAACAAAGACAGAGCCACCACTTAAAAAAATAAAACCAAACCCCACTTGCAGCTATAGCAGTACTTATACTAATCCCCACTGCTAGCAGTGTAACATGTTAGAATACCAGAGGAACCAAGATTTTTTTTTTTTTTTTGCCTCGTTTTAAGATTTAGCCCTAGTGCTTCCTTTACAAACAAAATTATATTGTTCTCTATTTTTTTGCAATTCATTTTCTGGATTAATTCTTCCCCAGTCTAATTACTATACACAATATGTGATTTTCTCTAATTTGCATTGAGATTATTTTTATTATCAGTACATCATGGTGCATAACATAAAATAAAGATGGGAAACTAAAACATTACTCTTACATGGTGAGGGGGTATCACAGTCCATAATATTTAGTATATTGTTATTTTAGTAACAAAAGTAAACAAGAGTATGGCAAAAATATTGAAATCTGTAGAGCAGGATGTAGTACTCATCTTGATCATAAAATCATGCAAATAGTTATGATAAGAAAATTTAGACATTATAAACTCTGGAAAATCTATCAATTTTCTAACTAAAATAATACCTGATTTGCACAGATATGTAAGATTTGTTGAAAGGGACTTTGAGTTCACAAGACTTAACAACAGTACTTTATCAGGTACGGCTTTGGTGAATTGAGAGCTTACAATATATCCTTCTCCAAAAACTAAGGATTTGTTTTAATGAACAATTATTTTGCAACAAGAGTTGAAAGGAAAACATTTAAATGTGAACTCTATGAAACGCAATATGGTATTGTCTTACTAAGTCTGCAGATCCCTCTGCTGCCCTTGTTGCCAATTTTTACAACCACCTATGCCGTGCCGTTAATAGGACTCAAGTGGGATTTGCTGGTTCAAAGTTTTAGGCCTGCAGGCTTACCTGTCAAGAATTATTCATGGAAATTTTACCCTGGCATGATCATGGCTCTTTGTCTCACCCACCTTCAGAGTACTCCAAAATCCATACAGTAATACCATATTTTGAAATTAGATATTGTAGTTTACAATCATTTCTAATTCTCATGCTATCTTAAAAAAGCCCCCACCAAACAACAAAACAAAAACAAAACCACACAACTAAACCTGCTCCTTTTTAACAGCATGAATTGAATTTGAAGAAATATAATGCTGTTTCTGAAGTCTGAGAAATAACAAGAAAAGGCAAAATCCATCTTTATTTCTCTCAGGGGGATCTATTGCTAAAAACAAACAATTAAACAGTTGTTGACAGCACAGCCATATGTTTCATTACTGATTATTTTTCACAGAAATATCCATGGGAAAGAGCTGTTTTCTTGTCTTGCATTTGTGCCATCCCCCAAAAAAAGAGCACAACAGCTGAGTCTGAGTGCTGTCCTAACACAAGTACATGATGGTTAAAGTCTTGGATCAAGCAAAGCATGAACTAATGGTTGGCATAGTCTGTGTTGTAAAGAGCTATGATACACTGAAATATTTTTATGAGGATTAGTGACAGTTGGAGGTCCAACTTTTTCTTAGTTTCCCTCTTAATATTTATTTTTTCAACTGCACTTTTAAATAAAAAAATTAATTTCTTCTCCATAGTAGGCTAAAGACAGCAAAAAGGGAAGCTGACTAGTTTACGGCGTACCATGAACCATTGACACAAATGAACAAACAGTTTTGTTTGGGTTTGAAGTTAACAGCCCCGAGAATTACGATTGTGAAATTTCCCACAGAAATTGTGCTTTTATGCTATGGTAAAAAATTAGTTTTTTTGTCCTCCCATCTATCACTCTGTAAAATAAATAATGTTTCTGCACTTCTCTGTCTCACAGGGATGCTTAAGTCTAAACTCTATATCCATGAAATACTAATATTCTCAGAGGACAGAACTGAAAGCCAAAAAGAAACTTTATCATCCCTGACCTCTCACACAAGACAAATCACACAATAGAGAAATTCCTGTCTTGAGGCAGTTATTGCTATCAGAGCTGGACGATTCCTTTGAGAAAAATATAAAACTGTGATTCAAAAAAACATTAATCAAGCAAAACTTAATGACTTGCTAGTCATTCTAGTAGTTTAATATATTCACTGTTAAAAATGGGATAGTCTCACTCTGCTCCCAACTTCCAGCTTGAACATGTTTGTCTTCAGTTTCTGCTCACTAGAAATAAGCAGCCTTAAGTGAGGAATAGCACTGACTGTTTTTCTTAAAACAAGTCAAAACACTGAAGTTGATACTTTTTTTGCAGCAGCAGCAGTTCTTAAAAGATGCAACAATAAATAAATCCATCATAAAACTTCAAACATGGGTGGGCAGAAAAATATACTCACAACTCTGTTATTATTATTATTATTTTGTCCTATAGCAATTAGTCCTTTCTCTTTTTACTGCCAGGAAAATAGGTACAGTGGCAATGCAAGCAAATGAGTGTACATATTCACAATGAAAAATACGCACTGATAGAGAAGAATCACCTGTGCTTTACCAAAGTGCTTTAAGCTTCCTTCTAGTTCTGGCATACCAGCACTTTCACACAGGAGCACCCAGCTGGGTACCCACTATGCTGGGCAAATGGTGTTAGTGGAGAGCTGAGGGCAATGAGCTCTCAGCAACAGAAGCTCCTACAGCTGAAAACAGGGATAAGAGTGAGGGCTAGGAAAGAAGTAATACACTGGATAGTAAACTAATATTCTAGTATATAAATGTGGTTTCCCCGTAATTGCAGTTTTAGGGACTTTTCTTTCCTTGGGGCAGGCAGTCTCTTTGATGCAGTGCATGTGAGCTTGCATTATACCAATAAATAAATAACACACAGTATCTACCTTACTAAAGTATGCCCATTTTGTCTCCTTCAATTCAAAAAGAAGTTTTGCAATACAGGATCAACATCAAGCCAAAGAATATGGAAAATTGAAGGAATTACTGCATCTAAATATAACATCTAAATTTGACTCAAAAGCCTTTACTCACTGTAAATCTATGTGTCACTCTAAATCTATGTGTCACTCTTCCCCCTACACTAGGCAGATTCCGTCAGAATTTATTTAAAACCATTATGTAATTCTCAGTTATTTCCAATACAGTGATAGTTATACTAGATTCAAACAGACTTAGAGATGGTGTTAGAATTTATCTGGATAGTTGTTCTGGTAGAAATGCGGAGAACATTTTGCTGTCAATACGGAAAGCACTATTGGCTTGCATAAAGAGTAAGAACAAAAATTCAGGTAGTCCATCACTTGGCAGTAGACCGGCTTCTTGGTTTCAGACAAAGCAACAGTTCTTCCTTCCACTTCACAGGAAAATCCCAAGTGACCTCACTGAAAAAGCTGCAGACCTCGGAGTCGTATTTTATTTTCTGCTTCCTGAGGTTAAGGACAGGCTGCAAGAGCAGATAAGTTAACTAGTTTCTTACTCTGCCTCCAACTCCTCCTGCTCCTGGCAAAGCAAACTCAGGAGAACAGGGAGTGAAAGGCTATGTTAGGACTCCTCTGGTATTTATCTCCTCATTTCTCATGAGTGCAGACAGCCTCAGGACAGGCCACTGGGCGTTCCTGTCTCTTGGGAGAAGTTGTTTTCTCCCTGTAAAGAGCAATGCAAGTGGCTACTAGAAAACATTCAACCTTAAAGCACCCCACTGAATGACATTCAGGGAAGGGAATCTCTGGTAACAGTGATTATTCCTTCCCTTTTCTTATGTCAAGTCCATCCTCATATAAATATCAAAATTATAAACAAAAAGCAATTTTGGAGCTACTACTCATCAGGAAACAAGTTACTGTACAGAATGGATCAAGAGAATAATAGAAGATTAATAATAAAAATGCTTTTTTTTTTCCCTTATGTTCTATAACTTGAATCAATCAATACCCATCTCTTTTTACCTCATATTGCAAAAGTAGAACTGAACTAGAGAATATCCCTACAAATTCTTCCCCTGCACGTTTCTTTTC
This sequence comes from Myiotriccus ornatus, assembly GCA_036023395.1. Lineage (NCBI taxonomy): Eukaryota > Metazoa > Chordata > Aves > Passeriformes > Tyrannidae > Myiotriccus > Myiotriccus ornatus. Next base: position 96,749,514 of record JAYRBT010000114.1, read on the forward strand.
TTTTTTTCTCTAGCTAAATTAAATTGACTGACCAGCTCAAAAAAAGAAAAGGTTAGAAAACTGGATTGCTGCAAATTATGGATGAGTTTGAAATTTCCAAATAAGTGTTACTAGTCTCATGTTTGTTAGTTATTTTAAATTCCAGTGGCCCCAGAAGATCACATATATTTTGCTTTAAGTCACCCTCTTGCTTCTTTAAGCACCCTCTTGCTAGCAGTTCTAACATTGGCAGCATTATGTCAACAATCAATTAGAAAGCTCACTTTTTAATATCTCCATAATTATTTCATCATATTGACAAAATATTAAAGATACCAAAAAAAAAAGTATGTAACACTTGTAGACAAAAATGGTTTTACACACTTACATACTATTAAGGCAAAAAAGTTAATTTTTTAATAAAAGCAAAGACAATTCTGTACAGTCTTCACATTTTAATGCCATTTTTAAAGTTATACTTCAATATGATTTTTCCATTTTGGTCACGTTTCAACTTACATCCTTGCTTTCATCACCCTGTACAAACTAGCTATGACCCAGGCCATACACACAGCACTAGGGCCACGTGGACAGCAGCGTCATGTGCTGTCCAGTAACATGTCATGGCTAATGTGGACTCTCAGGGGGTCTCCTACTGCTCAGACATAAAGAACAATGCTTTCAACCAGGTGTGTGTGTGTAAAAAACAGGGGGGGAAGTTCAAACATTTGATTACTCTTGCCAAAGTAGAATGAATATACTAGAATTAACTCTAAAATCTTGAATTAAGTACAAACCTGCATTTGAGGAATATCAGATGGTCTAAAGCATCCACACATTTAACACCTAGCATGGCAAGTCAACAGAGGGAATATTAATTAAAAATTAATTTGTGAAAAGTAAAACCGCCAACATTTTTGAAGTAGCGCACTTGCTCTGGTGGGTGGGTGAAGGAGCAGGCCCGGGAAGCATGAGCAGGGGCTGGTGTCACTTGCATCCCTGGCAAGGAAAAAAGGAAGGGGGCTTCTTCTGCAAGGAGGTCTCAGCAGGGGCATTTACAGTTCTTTGTGTGCCCAAACCTGCCCCTTCAAGCTGTATCACAACTCGGCTTATTTTTATGGTTTTCTCTGAGGGCCGGTCTGGCTTGGCCCCAGGGGCAGGTCAGCAGGTTCCCTCAGGAGGCAGCTCCTCTCCTGCTGCTGCCTGCCAGGCCACCCTCTGTCACCAGGGCTAACACGAGTGGCCACGGACATCACAGGCCATAAAATCTGGGAAAGGATTCACAGTGAAAACAAATGTTTTTCTCTTGTTTATTTTTCAGCTGACTCTGAGAACTTACTGAGAAGACCAAGGGCAGGAATGAGCAACTACTGTTGGCACCCAGCAGCCAGAAGAAAGCCAAGTACCACTCACAGGGTGTTTCTGAGTTGTTTTTAACTGCAAAGAGGTACAATCTCTGTTTTGTAAATTAAAAAAGAAAATTGAAACAAAACAAGCATTCATATATTAAATAGACCAGCTACTTAGATACATTATGCTTACTATTTTCTTTTAAGATGCAGTCTAAATAGTCAAATAATAAAAAAAAACTTTGAGTACTATCTGCAGCCAAAAATTTAAAAATAAATCTTAGTCTCGATAAGTAGATATATCTACTAATTACTTTTCAGCTTTGAATAAAAGATTCTTAGAATGTTTCTGCTACTCAAAACCACATATCTATATGTCTTGGAAATGTATAAATTAGTAGTACTCCACTTGACTAAGACAACTGCCATATATGCCATATATATACCTTAAAATCCAGTGAAAAAATTCTTCCCCACAAATATTAATCACCAAATTTTAACTTCAACTGAAAAATAATCCTCTGGGCTTACAGCTAAACTATCATTGCTATAAGACTGGTCAGAAGTACAAATACACCCTCTGATCCAAAGGCATAAAAATGCCAATTTATGGATGGGATTTCCATAAATACTTGAAGAAGAATTTGGGAGGCTGAAGAGTGCAAGCCACAACCCCAGCACTTAGCCTCTTAAGTGCAAAAATTTCTACTGGTAAAGTTTTCTCAGGCATCAGATGTTGTGCTACTACAGTGGTGCCATGGCTAAAATCTTCCCTGAGAGATTATACAGTTGCTCTGGATTCTGGAGAGACAATTCCTTCCCATGTCCAAACCATATGGCTAAAAATGAGGCTGAGTTGAAGGGACATTTTATTTCCCACCTACTGAAGCTTTATCACTATGCAGTTAAAAACAACAGATTTTCTGAATGAAAGAGGGACCAATCAAGAAAAAACAAACAAAAAAACAAACAAAACCACTCTTTTTCAACAAGTTTTTTGAATCCTGATGCTATCAGAAATTACTTACATTTGGGTCCAGATCTTAAAAACAATTTATTTTATGGGCATCTACCATCATGTCCAATTATATCCAGAGCTCAAAGTTAAAAAATAAAATAAATTACTTGCACTCTAATCATCAGCTTCTTTTACAAGCGATTTTTGTTTACACTGCCCAAAGGATTGACTTGTGAAAAATGAAATATCCTTTCACAAAAATAAGGATATTTTCAAAATGAAGTCACCCTGCAAAAGCCAGTGAGTAAATAAAATATATTTAAGAAAAACCCACAAAAAAACCAAAAAAAAACCCAAAACAAAACAAAAAACACAAACAAACAAAAAAAAGGATACAAATTCTGTCATAGACAATGTCTAACAGGTAAGATGTGTACTTGCTGTATGCTAGCACTATTACAAAACAATTCCTCGTGGATATCCACAGGAAAAAAAATTGATGAAAATAAATGAAAACTCTTACCTAAAGAATCTGGGTTGCACAGATATCACTGTGTCCTATGCACTGTGGGAATTCAAAATTTTACCAATATTGAAAAGACAAAACTAATTTGAATTCAAGTTGATATTGTTGAATAGTGATTATTAAACCACAACTAGTTCTTTCTTTGATGAATAAGGGATTATAAACATGTGGCATGGAATTCTAAAACTGGCCTAGATAATATACCTGAGTGTGGGGGCTGCACACACATTATTTGCCTACCTCTTATATCTGTTTTCTAAGTGATGTTCACATTGTAAATTCAAAGACAGAAAATTTCCCCTGTACTATCTGAGGTGTTTGGTAGTCCCACAAACTCTTTCAAAAGATAGTTCTATCCTACACCTAATTATGGATATATATCTTCTGTATAGATATATCCAGTATAACGACTGACACTGAATGCTGGGGGTATGGGGTTTTTTTTGTATAAATCTTGCTTTCTGCCACTTAATTACTTTGCCAAACTGTTCAGAAATCTCTAATGAATACTGTCTTAGACTGTTTTCACATATTTCTTCTCTTTCCAAATCTTTATTCAATTATTCTGCGAGATGTATCCAAAATGTTCAAGTAAAATAGAAGGTGTCAAATAGAAAACATCTGCTTCAGAAAGAACACAAAGCTGACACAGTATAAAACATTTCAGAAAATTCTCCTATCATAGTGGGAGAATTAGAGGATTTTCTGGCTAAGTTTTCAAAACTTTTGTTTACTGAATCAAGAAAGATGTTTCAACATGTATCAAAAATTAGAAATTTCAAGTGATTTAGCTTATTGATAGAGCACTCAGACAAATACAAAAAAAGAATATCCTCTGTTTTAAAAATTCGTTTAAATAAAGTATAGATGTTTCTATACTAAGGTATTTACAGACCTTTAATAATTGTCTGGTGGCAATTATTTACATTCCTGACAACTATGTCTTCAATCTACAAATAAAACATGTTTTAGCTATACATAAAAGTTTAACTAGCAAACATTTTGATTGATTCCACTCCCTACATGGATACTATTGCATTAATTTAAGCTTTCCCCAGGACAATAAATTAAATCAGAAAGTTAATTACTTGAATCTGGCCAGAGCAAACCACCTACTCACATAATCAACTTGCTCTCACTGCTCTTGCAGCCCTGTCGCAGCTCTGCTTTCCTTTTTGCCTGAAGGAAGTCTCTCTTTTTACTGGTACTTTAAATCAAATGCCTAGGCCCTTTTTATTGGAGACTGAGAATATTGCCTAAGTCAAAGATCTGAATTTTTAATTCAGTTTATGTCTACAAAAAATAATTTGAATACTCACACTTCTAAAATTTCTTGGAGAGTTTATCAAAATACCATGAAACTAAAACTTTTTTCTTGAATCCAAATTAGCTATTACCCCAAAGAGTGACAAAATATCTCTTACAAAACATCCACCTTTGATAGGCAGCTTCCCAGCAGCAAATTAATTGCTGGGTACTTTTTTATATACATATGCCACACCATCATGCTGCTGCTCCAGCTTTTTATATTACCTTAGAAGACAATGTAATGTGGCATTTATTTGTGTTTATTTTGAGTTTTGAATGGCTCACTAGAGTGATCTGTGCACCAGAACACACAATGCACCACATATTTTTCAAAATATTTTTGAAAAATTGGGGGAAAAAGCTTTATCTCCATTAAAAGATTACAAGATATTCATTTACACACTTTATACATTTTAATACTCGTGACTGATTTAATCTGATTATCATGACAATCAATAATTAAATAGAAGCGAACATGAGATATCAAATAGTAAAATTTTATATAAAAATGACCCTGAAATTAACTGTTTTGAGAAGTCTGCACTGAATTTCATGCTGCTATTAGCAATCACGATGCTCACACACTGCCTAGAGATAAATCAAACATGCATGGACTCATTTATTTTATAATTTTTCTCCAACAAAGGAAACCAGCAGCAATATGGCTAATAAAATGCTATTAAATCCATTAGTCTGGCTAACATATTGCAAAGAACCTGACACTTAGCAGTCATCATCCTGCTTACCAAAAACAGTCATTAGTTAAGGTAACGCTGTGTACCAAATAATATTTTTCTTTTTTCAGGCCAGCCAGGCAACGAACAGTCTGTTGTAATAAGTGATTTAATGGGAAAGAATGCTGGAAGAAAATGTTTCCGAAAGATCCGGGGAGTGGCAATTGGAAAGAGAATAAAAAATCTGAAAGTCAGAACAAAAAAGGGAGCAATGTCACAGGCATAAAAACTAATTGGGAGTTAAGTACATTTACTCATTGTTTTGGTTAGTAAAACTTAAAAAAAAACAACTCAGGAAAAAAAAAACAAGAGAGAACACTACCTCTCACAAAACTTCACACTTTTCATTTTACAAACTTTCACACGGTTCAAGAAGCCGTGCCAGGCACTGCACAAACTCATTAATATCCTATCTTTGCTTATCTTTGTAAATACAGATTGAACAAAAAGACATGAAGATGAGAGTCCACATCAGTCTCTCCCTCATGTGTCTTTCTCAAGAGTTTGAGAATCTTTGGTTTTTGCAATATACATTCTCTGTTTAAAAGAATCACTTGGCTCTCGTTAGCAGCACTAATAATGCCATACCAAAAAGAAATCAAATTTGGCAGCGTGATAAGCAAGGAAAGGAAAAGGAAACATTTGAGTCATTCTGTTCCAGCTCAGTCAGCTCCCATTGCACCATCTCTATGGATTGTCTTGAAACCCTTCCCACGTATGCAATAATAAAGCCTTTAAAGCTATTTTTGTTTTGTTTTGGTGGTTTTTTTTCATCAAATCTAAATGGAACAAATGATAAAGACAATTTGGCTCAGTTGTTTCCCTTCTACTGTGTGTATATATATATGTATACAATATGTACAGCATGTGTGTATATATAAGTACGTAGACAAAAACATATATACATGTATCTAAAATACTTTTTATACATAAACTTCTCCCAAAAGACAAACAATTGTAAATATTTAGATTGTGTGATGTAGATTTTAAATGTCACCCTTATAAATGAAACTTTTTTATAAGTGAACTCTTATCCTATAAAGCTGCAAACCCTTTGGCTTGCTAGAAAGAGACTCAGCAAGCGTCCAAGTCCAGGAAGAATCAGAAGCCTGGGAATTAGTCATGTATACAAAGCTATGCATAAGTTCACATTTGCAAAATGAGGTCTAAGTATACAAAATATTTGAGCACAAAATAACATATGAAGTGGGGAAAAATTCTCTAAACAAACTACAACTTTGAAAGTCTCAGAAATCTGAATCTCAAAAGAAATAATTGAAAAAATACCATTTTGAGAGCTGCATCAAGATGAAGAAAAATTTACTTTGTTTTTCAATTGTTCAGAATAGAATTGGAGTCTCAAAACATTAACCTAGCATTTTTGTTTTACCCACTATGCACAGTAAACTATTCCTGTAAAAGGCCATTTTATAATTTAAAAACATAAAATATTATGCAATTTTACACATAATGCACAATTTCTTTTTTCTTTTGTTATTTTCTGAATAGTTGTCTGCTATTTTTTCATGTCATAATAGCAATACCAGTTTCTTCTATTATATTATGTTGGTCTCTTTCCACAATTTTCTTCTATCTTCATGCCAAGCTCTCTTTTCTTCTTTATTGGCTGTACTTCCTATTTTTCTTTTCTGCTAGACTTCCAACCTTTTAATTTAAACCTAGTTTATTTACAAACCAATCCACAAGCATATGTGAGCAGCCTAACATTCATTTAATAACTAAATGACCAAGTTTTCTGCTGGCTAATGACATGCCCTTGTCATCTCTTAATGAGCACTGACCTCACCTGGGAGAGAAGTCAGTAAGAATAACTCAGAAAATAGAGGAGGTTGGAATATTTATTAGTCATATTTCCCTCTTTGACATGTGTTTACCACAATTTTAGGTGAGACACCTCTTCTTGTGTCTCAGATCTAGACCCTCCTAATGATGCAAGGGATAGGCATCTCCCTGTTATTTTTCCACCAGCTGCCTTTGGGAATTAGGAGAGGAGTGTATTTACTCATGTCCAAGCATCCGTTTCTTACTCTTTCCAGTGAGTAATCCCATGTTTGTCTCCGCTAAACAAAAATTTCTTATTCAGTGTCCCTCATGCCCCTAAATTCCCCAAAGTAATGATGAAAACTCATTTAACTCATCATTTCTTTATTATGTTGTTATTTGGGAAAACTGAGTAACAGCAGAGGCACTGAACCTATCTGTTAACAGAATCAGGAAGATAGAAAAATGTTTAAAACTGTGATTTTGAACTAGAGATGTAGATAACAGTACCAAGCAAGCCACTGATCTGTATAATCTTTACAGCTTTCTAAAACATTTCAGTAGTAAAAACGAAAAAATCTTGTGCTGACAACAGCCCAAACTCCCAAGGCTTTCAGAATTAGAAGACAATCTTTTGAAACAGCTGTAAAGCAAATACCCTGCACAGATGAGCATACGAAGAGATGTTTGTAGTAAATGGTGAATTTTCCTAGTTGGGGGGAAGGTCACAGTACAGAGTTTCAGAGAGAGCTGTGCTGAGTTCTGCATTGTTCAATTTATTCCTAAGTGGAAGGATGATGAACAACAGAAAAAACAAAGTTTTGCTTATGATACTTATCTATTTTAATAAATTCTGATTTGGAAGTACAGCAGAAGGGCCTGTCAACAGTCCATGAATGGCTATTAAATGCAGAGCTAATGCATGTATTAATACAAAACAATTTATATGGAGAAAACCAAACTTTACAAATAACATGGTGGGCCTGGAACTGATCATTACTACTTACACACAAGATCTTAAGCTACCCTTGACTAGTCCCTGGGGAAAAAAAAAAAAAAGGTAGTTCAAGAGAAGGAAATACCACATTTGAAATTATTAGAAAAGGAACAGAAAAATAAAAACAGACTTCCCTAATGCTGCTCTATAAATCCCCAGTTAGTCCACATACCAGATCTGTCCATGCAGATACTGGGGAAAGTTAAAATTCCCTCACCTCAAAACACAGCAGAATGGGGAAGCAGCAGTCCAGATGATAGATTAAGAACACTGACCTTTCACTGAGAAGACTCCAGCTTTAAAAAGAAATTAATGGAGAAGTTTAGGATCAAAGATCATAAAATCATGGCCAGCACTGAGATGATAGAGAAGGATCAAGTATTCATTGTCTCTTCCAATAGAAGAAATGGGGGATGCTAAGTGAAACTAGCAACTTGGAGGCTTTAAATAGAAGAGGGCAATTTATACCATGTGGTTTGTGTAGTGTTACACTGAAAATAATGTGTGTAAGTTAACAGCTAAATTAGTTGAAAAAGAGGTTAAACAATTTGTGGAGGAGCGATCCATCAAGATTTAGACGTTATATGGAAATACCCTTAGCTCAGAAAATCCCTATCTACGAGTTATTATAGGGATAAACCACTATATGCTTCTTTATATTGTCTACTTGTTTATAAGATGCCCTTTCAGTCACCCTCAAAGAACAGATATCGGGTTGAATGGATCTTTGGTTTTATTCATTATGGATATCTTTCTGTCAATAAACACATATTTAGCATTTTAACACTCAAATGTTAAGTATTTGCTGGTCAAAAGTACAACTTAGTAAAAAAAGATGAAAAACAGAAATTATACTATTAACTGGAACATATCACAATTTATTCCTCTGATGACAGTGGGTTGAACATACAGTAAGATACCTTCAAGAAATGTTTGGTATGATTTTTTTCCATATGTTTTCCCATTCTCCAACAAAGAATTTGATGAGGGCTAACATACTGCTGAAATGACAAAAATATTTTCCCACTAGTGGATCCAGTGACTTGAAGTGAAGACTCATTTGGGCCTTCTGCTGCAGCTCTCACCAGCTTTGTCTAATGTCTCCCAGTAAATGTCAAACACTATCAATGCTGTGCCCTTCTGTCCCCTGCTAACAACCAAGCAAAATCTGCAAGCTCTGCAAATGTCTCCTTAACACACTCATGCCTTGGTCCTGGCTCATTCTGCCAGCAGTACAATCAGACTGCCTGGGAATGGCTTTAGCATTTAGGGTTCGCATCCTACACACCCTACACAGCTGCTTTGCTGGGGAGGATTGCTATCTTTTGCAGTATCCACTTGATTTGCTGGGACTCAGAGCATGGGGCTTACTAGAGGGAAAATACTCTCCTCTGAGCAACTTACATACTTCAAAAGCTAATTTTTTGCAAGTAGTTTCTTTCTCTTGAAAATTCTAGAAAAACATTCTGTTCTGAAAAATACTTGAAGCTTTTGTTGAGACAAATAAATATTAACATCTACATATGGATGTTTAAACTTCTTTTATTGTCAACAGAACACTAGTTAACATGCTCATGCTGGAGAAGGCACAAGTAAATTGATAAGCTGCACAAACCAATAGCAGCTTGATTCAGTTGTCCAACCAGCGTCTCAGGCTATCTGAGACACCTGTTGAGAGCAAGCAGGTATGGCAACAGGTCCAATGGGGACCCGAGTCCTTTTTGAGAAGGTAGCCTGAGGCTAGAAATTACTATCTCAAATGAAGGTGTTCCTTTTTTAGTGAGCTGAATCCACTCCAGGCATTATGAACTGTACTGGCAAAGTTGCTACTCATTAAAAGGGAAGTTCACAAACCAAATATGGCTGTAGACTCTTATGGATAGAGACCTAAATGTAGGTGTTTTAATCTCAAATGGAATTCTGCACTTGTTCATAAAATTTCTATGAAGGAAGACCTAGGATAATTTTATTGAAATAATCTTGTGCTTTCCCCCCTGTTCTGTGTCATTCAAACAAATCATCACTGGCACCTATTGTAGTTTGCTGCCCAGCCAAGAGTCTGTCTAGATCTGTGTTAGTATTCAGTTCAAATCCTTCAAATAAGGATTTGATTGATTTGTTCTTCTTTTCTAACACTAAGTATGTACAAATCTCTGTGTCTTGAATAAAATCTTATACCAGTGTCATATCTCTTGACTAACTCCTATATGCAAATTGATATTCAGCAGTGAAGTGATCAAGCTTACTCACACTCCAGATTTGAGACTGCAGTCCTTTGTTCCTTACCATGCTGAGATGTGTTTATTTACAGTCTTAATTTTAATCTACCAGAATTTTTCTAAAAGGGTTTCAAAGACCTGATCAGAAGCAAGGATCCTGTATTTTTTAAATGAAAATGGGATGGTTGTTTGCTGACTGATAATGCATAATTTCAAGTAGCAGATCTGTAAACAGCATGCAGTAAGATTTCTGATACGATAGCCCAGAGACTCCTGCACTGACAGACTCCATACATATCACCCATTTCATTTCCCTAAATGACTCTGTTAAGAGGCATAATGTTATCACAAATCAACAGTAAAATGTGAAATGTCACTACATTTCCATTACCTCTACCTCTTTAGTAGTTCACGTATTCTCCAAAAAGATGTGTGATTTGTGTAATTCAGTGTTGGATTTTTTTTAATTGTATTAAGACAGATGCTCTTGAGAAGCATCAATAATGCTTTTCACTGGCATTATGAATGTACATTAGATAGGAAAAAAATATAAGTACTTCTTACTCAGCTATCTAGAAAGTCACCATAGAATTAAGCAAATTACTCTTTCCCCTTTCCCTTTGATATTTACACTGCAAACTAGAAATTGAAATACAGAAATAAGTAAATAGATAGATAAATAAATAAATAAATAAAAAGCTAAGCACCCTAAACTATGAGTGTTTAGAATATGTTGGAATAGTGTAACAACAGCAGTAACAAGCAACACAGACTGTTGCAGACAGTCTGCTTAAAATTATATTTACATATTGAAAAGGTGTTTTGTTCATAATGGACATGCAGGACAGCCAAAGTAATAATTACCCATAGATAATACTGAGTGACTTATTTAAAAATAAAATTTTTTCCTCGATAATTTGCATGCCATTCTTAGTGCAAATCAAGCTCACTTTCTTTTGTGACAACTATTTTTGTCCATTTTTACCTTTACTGCTAATAGCAGATCATTAGTTTCTTTTCTTGTTCAGTCTGTTAGACCCAAAATACAGTGAATACAGTTCTGCTTGTACAGCTCCAAATGCAGTGAATACAATTCTGCTTGTACAGCTAGTAAAAAAATAAGAGAGCAATGAGGTGCTGCCAAGAAAAACTGCGAACAAATTTCAGTATTGGTCTCAGTATGTGTAACTAGTCCTGGAGACGGGTTTGGATTTGGATCGTGTTTAGGCAAGATACAAATAGTAACATATTGAATCAACATTCAAAGGACTACCGTAAGAATTACCAAGACCATATACTAGAAACTGCTGTAGAACACAATTGAAAGACTGTGTAAGATAGGATACAATTATGGGAAGAAAGGACAGCAATAGTACCCAGAATTTCACATTCCTCAACTGTTTAAGTGGTCTAATATAAATACATTTCAGCAATTTCTACAAATACACAAGCACTCTATCTTTAGTCTGAGATGAAAGGAAATTTCCACAATTGTACTTATGGCATGAAGTGGTGTTTCAAACCACTTTGGAGGTGGGTCTCTATTCTTATACTCTTATGCTTATTCAGGATGGGACCTTCTGACTGGGATGTTGGTCCTAGTCCTACAACGCATCCAGGTAACAATCTCATCTTTGGTGAAACCACATGCTCATGCAAGGCTCCGTGCACTCTTTCAAAGTTGGCAGAATCCACCCTGAGGAAGCAATCTAAACCATGGATCCCAGCCTCTAGCAGGGAAGGGGGAAGTGCCGGAAAGTGGGGGAAGTGCCAAAAAGTGGGGGAAGCAGGAGAGAGTGAGAAAATGTACAGCCAGAAGTAGCACTGGCAAGGTCAGCAACTAGTAACATTATGAACAGTTTTCAAAAGAGAGCCCGAGATTAGGAGTAGACATCTTTTATATGTGGGGAAAAACATTTGGCTGTACCATTGGTCTGGGCCCCATGCTGTTTTAATCCATGTAACAAATTATATGTGAAATAGAGCAAAGTCAAGTCGGCTTCCAGAATGGGATATTTTTCAGAATCACTGCTCAGCAAAATACTTATAAATGGGGAAAAACTTACGGTGATGTTTTTTTACAAAATTACTTTGCACAGTCAATCTGTGTTGCAAAGAAGAAATAAAACAGAGGAGAGTGTGGAATTTATCAATGCCAGTAAAAATGGACTTAACGCATCAGTAACACACTTTGCATGATTTCCCAAGTTTGTGCTTTAAAGGGGAAGGCATTTAATTGAAATTAGTTCATTATTTTTAATTATTTAACTATCAACACCACTACTAAAGAAAATAAGTTTAATATACGTGCTCCAATAAAAGACAAACTGTGAGAGTCAAATCAGAGATGAAAAACGAAACCATTTCTACTTTCATGCTTTAAAAAAGCTATGCCTGAGTGTAGAAAGCCCTCTGTGGGTGATGGGCTACCTCTGTGAAGCATAACACTGCTGTGCAGAACTGTAGTTCAGCATAGCACATAAGTTAAAAAAAGGAGTGGTAAACTCTCTCATAATTCAATGAGTACCTCAGACATATAATAATCATTCTGAAAGTACATCCTACAGCTAAAAGTAGCCAATTCATATGCAACGGGTAAGCTATTTATGAATAATTATTACCAAACTACTGATTATTAAATAAATTGTACCATTGTTCTTTGTCCCAGGGACTCATATTGCCTGACTATCTTCTGATCCATCTCCTTCCCATTCACAGCATCAGAAGTAGTAATTGAGTATTTACATACATAATACTGCCTATTTTATTTATAATGGTTCCCTAGTCAGTTTTCAAGAAAGGGACATTATAATTGACAAGTAAGGCCACCATTAGGTTTTGAAGAATCCCAGTCATCCACAGGCGTATTTTGAGAATGATCATTCTTTGTCAAGCTGAAAACATGTTTTTAACTTCTTTTGCATTACTTCTGCAGCATTGTAGCTTGCACTATAACAAAATAATTCAAATTTGGGATACTAGACAATTTGATACATTAGTGGGGTTAGATGAGTATAATGCTTGCATTGTTCATACATTCTCCTCTGAGTTACTGCAAGATTATAAATATCCACCATAAGTGGAGTTCCACCCTGGCGAGGTTTAATCTAAATAGTTTCTGCTGCTGCAGACCATTCTACCTTTAACATGAAACCATGCCATTAAGACTTGACTTTACACTGATTTTATTTTTTTTATGTTACGTTTAAGATGATTCACAAAACTAGCTTTACACGGTTTCCTGTAATCTCAAGGCAAAAGGTGTTCTGTAAATGTACTTTGTTTCAAATGTAAGAAACATTAACCACCCACTTCCTGTACTGTTCCCTAAAAGGTTTACAAGTACTGCAGGACTAATCCCATTCTGCCGAAAGCCTGCACTTCTTGCCAAAGAGGGACTCGGCTAATGTTAAATGACTGCACTCTTCACATTAAATAATACTTGGAAGCTGAAACACAGCAAGGTTTTATAGATCTCTTTTGAAAATATCTGACAAAGTCACAAGTTAATTTATTACAGGAGGCCCTGCAGAAAAATCCCAGGGCCAAGCTCTGCTCAGCTTCCATGGCTGCGTGTGTGTAAAGAAAGAGCAGGGCTGGTGCCAAGAGCTTTCTGAGCCCAAGTAACATATAAGCAGGTCAGTGGAACAAATCTGTTCCTCTTAGTAAGCCACGAAACAAAATAGAATGCGATGTTCATTTGTAACTTTGCCATTATTATAGGGAAATATGGCTGGAAAGGTAACTATTTCAGTAAAATCAATGTGAACTAAATGTCAATCGTTGTCAATACTGATTTTTATTACCAATACAATCCCATCCAAAACAGTGACCAGACACTAGAGAGGAATAGCCGGGCACTTCAACTGACACATTTGTGCCTGAATTAAAAAAAAAAAAATTAAATAATGTTCAAAAGTCTCTGCAGGAATGTAAACCGAGTTAGTTTTCAGTAAGCCCACGGTTTGGATCACAGTTTGCTCAAATACCCCCACCGTGTCTCAGAATTGAGCAGAAAGTGCCACCTATATCCATGTCGATCCCCCTGCCGACTGAATACGGTCTTAAGCAGGATAGTAAGGAAGCAGCGAAATCCTTCTAGGGACGAATAAGCTGGGACACAAAGCCCGCAGGGTAAACCAGAAAACATCCACCTCCAGCAGCCCCCGCAAAACCGGGGGCACCGGTCAGAGCCGACCGGCCCCCGGGCAGGAGTGCAGCGCAGCGCAGCCCCGCCGAGCCGCCCCGGTACCGAGGAGCCCCCGAGCAGCGCAAGGCGCCCGGCCCCTCGGGCAGAGCCACCGCCGCGGGTCCGGCCCCCTCCCCCGACCGCAGACAAAGAGCTGAGGTTTCGCCGCCACCCACCCCAGTGCCTCTCATCCCAGGTATCCATCCCCTCCTCCTCCTCCTCCTCCTCCTCCGCCCCCATCCCTGCCCGCGGCCGCCGCGGCAGCCCCCGCCGGGTACTCACAGGATGGTGGTCTGTGGGGACACGGCGGGGACGCTCTCCAGCATCAGATGCATGCAGCGCACCGTGGTGCGGAAGCAGAGGCAGCGGCTGGGGCACCACACGCTCCCGCGCTGCGGCGGCGGGGGCTGCGCGGCGGCGGCGGGGAAGAGCCTCCCGCTGCTCAGCAGCAGCAGCAGCAGCAGCAGCAGGAGGCATAAGCCGGGGGCGGCCGCCGCTTCGCGCCGGGCCATGCTGCGGGCAGGAGGGCGAGGAGGAGGAGAGGGGCTCCGGCAGGTCCGCTCCGCTGCCCGGCCGCGGCTGCCGCTCTGGTCGGCGGCAGGGCGATCCCGGCCCCCGGCGAGCGGGAGGAGGGGACGGCGCTGGACCCGCCCCGGGCTGGGGCCGCCCCGCCGAGGGGGCTCCGCACCGCCCTGGGCCCGCCCCGCGGCCGGAGCTCCGGGGTACCGCTGCTACCGCCGGGATGCTACTGCCCGTCCTCGCCTCCGCCCCAGGGAAGGCACCCCCTGAGAGGGACGGCAGCTCGCACTTCGGGAGACGAGAAAAGGAAGGCAAAACGAGGGGAACTGAGGGCAGTGGAGAAGGGAAAGGGAAAGGAGGGGAAAGGATAACAGAAAACAAAGAGAAAAGATGACGGGAAAAAAGGACCAGGGAAAGAGAAACCCTTATGGGAAGAGGCAAGTCCAACAAGCCAAGTTCCATTTCTGCCCTGATCTGAAAGAACTTCGTACACAACCCTTGGACTGTCCCCTGTGAGAGCTGCAACTTTGACTGCTGAACCAGGACAATCATTTGCCCTGAATTACATTGTTTTGGTGGTTTGGAGTGGGTGGGTACATAGACAAGGAGGTGTAAGAGGACCACTAGAATGCCCCTTAAAAGAATAATGGTTGCAGTCACAGCTCACGTGATCTAAACACTTTCTCAAACCGAATCTTGCACGACAACAAAAAACTAGATTGCTTTTGAGATTTCTAACATTGTCAGTCTTATGTGATGTCAGGCCCTAAGTAGATCGATACCTTTTCTCCAAACCTCTCCACAGTTTGACTCTCCCAAGTGAGCATTGGCATGTCATTTCTTATAAATGATGCATGTCAACAACCCCAGTTCCACCCCAGAAATAAGCCGTGGCACTTCTGCAGGATTGCCCGAATCCCTTTTAATGCAAGGAACAATGCAGAGGCTGTTCTTGTCTAAAATTTAACTATGGAAATTCATGGAACAGATTTGCCCACAGAGGTTGTGGACTCTCCCTCACAGGAGATATTCAAGCACTGTCTGGATGCAATCCTGTGCCATGTGCTCAAAGATGACCCTGACTGAGCAGGGAGGGCAGACCAGTTGAACCACTCTGGTTCCTTCCAACCTGCCTCCTTCTGTGATTCTGAATCTCACTGTGAAGACCTGGGTTTAGCCATGAATCAGTGAATTACTTTTGGACACTTTTTTTTTTTTTTCTTTTTTGACATCAAACACTTCATGTGGCAAATCAGAGCCTGGAAGTGTGCTACAAGTGTTGGAAATCAAGAATCAAATTATGCTCAGAGGAGTCATTATCTTTGACTATGTTTTTCATAAAGCACTATGTCTCCTTCTCCAAAGCAAGATATGGCTCTTTATAACTTTAAAAAGAAGTTAGCTAATGGAAATGTAGAAGTGCTTTTTGTGTTCTTTAAAACATCCTTCAGCATCCTAGTGAGCTGGAGGCTGGCCCACTGGGAGTCTGTGGGCTAAATCTGTGTCTGGAGATAGGGGAGAATTACTAACATGTCACCAGTATGATTACTGAGTTTCTAGGGTAGCCAGAGACTCCTAGACTCTTACCATTTAGATATACTTCTAAATTGGATACATTTCTAAATACTGGTGTAGGGCTTGGCTTAGTCTGCTATTTCAACATACTAAGTTGCTCAGAATCTCATATACATACATATCAGCTGTTTTACAGTAGAGGATACCAGTCTGAAGTAGAAGAGAGTTTACAGAGTAAGCAGGTAAAAAGTTCATCACCTCAGTGTCAATTTAGCAAGCAGCTGCTACATGTATCGCCTCCTCTGCATTTGTAATCAGTATCGAGATATATGCATGTCTTAATCTGAAAATTAAATTTGTTTCCTGGTCCAGGAAAACCTCAGGCACTTTTGACCTACAAAGTGCAAGTGTTGGCACAAGTGAGTTTTTGTTGCGGAAATGCCACTCACATTAGAGCATCTTGGCAGCTGTAAATCTGTCATCCTGCAGTGCCTGTACTGAAAGCAGCAGAACAGATGAGGTTAGATAATTAAACACAGTAACACGGAGATATCACTAAATTGGGATATTCGTAGCATTCAGGAAAATATGATGATAGTTTACTCTGTGTCATTTTGGTGCATTATGATGATTTTTTTTTTTTAAGAAATAAAGTACATAGTTAAATTTGCTTATGTTTTCTATAGGAAATGAAAATTGTTCTGAAAAGTTTTTAGCATTTGGGATCTTGTTAGACTATTGTGCTATGCATTAGAAGTCTCCGTGCTAAGCATAAGTAATTCTGAGAGTGAGAATAAAAGTGCATAGACATTCTCACTCTAGATAGGCAACTTAGCCTTAACATGCTCTTGCCATTTACTTTGTTTCATGCAACTTCACAGGCTCTTGGTTCATATGTTATTGATGCCTCATAAGTCATTTAAGTTAGGCTTTTTGTCGTGCCCTGTGGAATCCAGAAGTATGAGGTGTTAGGTTTATGGTTGGACTCAATGATCTTAAAGGTCTTTTCCAACCTAAACAATTCTATGATTGTATGATTTTAATATTCATTGCATACTATTCTAAACTGGTGGCAGGGAAGGTTTCTGATAAATAAGACTTCCAAATGGTTTTGATATATCTTTCTATTCTTAGCCAGTTTTCATAGAAGAATTTTTATAAAATGTGCAGGGTTATTTTTGTTGACCCTGCATATAAATATCCATGGGAAATTTGTCTTCTGTTTCCAATTTCTCTAGTTGAAGAGTTGACCTAACAAAAACAAACAAAAAAATACTCTGGAAATGAGACATCTTTCTTTCTGAATGCTAGTAGAACTGCTTACCTTAGATACAGTGTAAATCTCCATTTGCTTTTAAAAGTTTCCTACCTACCTCTCAAATTTTTGTCAAATACTGCCACTTGCTGGTTTTATTCCATACCAGTAATTTAGTTTTATAGCTTTTGCTTTGCTGAAGTTCTAAAAAAACTTTTTAAAAGATCAAATAGTTAATACTTTTATCTTTTGTTTTGCTAAAAATTCAGATATAAGCAATATATGCTCAAATCCTCTTCAGTTTAGGTTATATCTCTACATTAAAATTCTATCTTTGGAAATAAAATAGAGCATTCAAAACATTTCAATATATCTTCAGATACCTGACAATGGAAATGCTTTGCATTGACTTTGGCAGACACTGAATCATGACCTAGTTTTTTATTTACAAACATTTCGGTCAACAATAACAGTAACAGTTAAGAGGAACAGATTGTCAAAATAGCTAATGAAAAAGCATGGTACAAACTTATATATAAAGTGTTTTCATTATAATAGACCAGCACAGAAATGTAAAGATGAAACACATCTGATCTTTTTTTTCTTTAAAGGCAGAAACAAAACTCAGATTGGTTTTGAAAGCATAAAATCTTGCCTTTTATTTCTATTATGCATGCCTATTATAATAGGCAAAGCAAATGTCATGGGGTAGCTGGATGGCATGTCAACAACTGTGCTAAACTCAATTATTAAAATTTATAAATGCTTTTTCATAAGATTTTCCTAATTATCCAGGAAAGTTTAGGCTATACTCAGATACTTACTTCTTGAAATACCTCATGAATCTTCATAGCCAGATCAGTCAGAGGCAATACAACTTCTCCTCTGAGCATGGACATTTCTGGGTTTACAATGTCTGTTGGCTGAGTACAAAAGATTGAAGATGTTGTCTCTACAGAAACCAGACTCACAAATTCTTCTTCCTCTCATTTGGGAAAGTGATGTTGTTGATATCCAAAAAAGCTGTCATTCTTGTTTTTTGAATGTAATATTCATTTCTGGGGGAAATTATTCCTTCACTGGTTGCATGATAAGAAAGGTTCCTTCCAAGTTCGAATAAAAGTGTACCTAGCACTGGAATGTGCTGTGTGTCTTTATTTGCCTGGTGATTTGCAGAGATCTGAATATACTTTGTTAATTTCTTTATAATAATAAATTTTTCCTGGGACTAGTAAAAAAATAAAAGGTTGTCTTCCAAATTATCTTTGAATCTTCAATTCAACCAGGCTACCTGGTGCTAGTGTATATGTCCAATATGCTTATTACATTTTAAATCAGCCAATATAACTTCCATCTGCCAGATATTTCTGTTCTTTCAGAAAATGCATTTTAATGTGTCTTCTCTTTCAAAGGGAGAGTTTGTTAGGTGTAGCTATAGGAAATGGACCTTGCTAACCCCTTATCTGATATTTAGGAAAATAAGCCATAACTTTACTTTTTTACTAACCTGTTTTTTAAAAAGTTATGTCTTGACAAGCCATAAGCTTGTTTTTTACTAACTGTGAATATGGATCTATTAGATCTAATTGCCTTTTTTTTATTTCACAAAACTCTCACATGTAACACAGTGGGCGTCAAACGCTTATCAAGCTGCACTGGCTAGTGAAGTTAGGTTTGAAAAGTAGATAGCACAAGAGGACAACCTGTTTTTATCATTCTGGCTTTTAAAATGATATGATAAGAAAAATACTAAATCAAATTAAAAATTAATATTAAGCTCTGCTTTGGCAAACCTCTTAAAATGTAGGAAGGCATAGCCAGCCAATGTACAGTGGAGGAGTTTGCCTGTAATGATAAAGGAATATAAGAAAACTCCACTGAAAAGACTTTCCCAAAGGAAAATGTACTTGAACCAATGAGCTCCTGGTTTCCCACAGAGTAATTTTCTTTAATATCAGCATAACGGGAAATTGGGTGTTTTTAGTTTAATCCCTTGACTACACTGAGGAAATACCTCACCCAGAAGAGATTCCAAGCTGTGATTTGTACTACAGCTGTGCCTAGAGGCCTCAGACAGGATCAGAGCCACCAGCCACATGTTTTACAGACATAAATAGAAAACAATGCCCTCTCTGAAGACAGGTGAATGCAGTGAGACTGTGCCCACTTCCCAGTTGGGTACTGTCAGGATGATGGGCACCTTGAGCCTGGAGCCCTGGCTCTTGGGGTGCTGGGTCAGTCTGGGAAGGGCACAGCTGGTCCCTGAGGACAGGGAGCTGCTGTGGGGAAGGCCAGGACCCCTCTGAGGGCAAGCAGACCTACTGCTAAGCATACTGCCATTCCCAGCCTAGCCTCAGCTCATCCGCATCCCCGCAGCCCTGCCCAGCCACCCCAGGGCTGTGCCAGACACTGGTTTCCCCAATGGGCCTGATCCCAAGCCCTGTCCCTAGGTCAGAATCCTGACCCAACCTTGTCTCATGCCATCCCCAAAGAGGTGCTTGATGCCCAGGGCTGGGGTGGCTGGGGTGGCTGGGGTGCCCTCTGGCTGCCCTGCTCCTGGACGGGACGTGGGACAGCCCTGGCTGCCTGGCCTTGTCCTGCTGCCCTAGCCATGGGCATACCAAATCCTAGGAAGGATCCTAGGGGCAGTGTTTGAACAAACACCACTGAACTCCCCAGGACAGTGTAGACATTTTCTGTTCTTAATTTTAAAATTTTATAGACTGCATATATACTGGGAGAAATACAGTCAGCAGATCGAGGGGAGCTGCTTTCTTCCATAGCTGGTGCACGTGAGGTCCTGCCTGGAAGGACACATCCAGTTCTGGGCTCACCAGATCAAAGGGGATGAAAAAAACCTTGAAGGAGGAGCACCAAGATGCCCAAGGGCCTTGAGTACATGACTTGGGAGCAAAGACTGAGGAATCTGGGCTTGTTGCATCTGATGAGCTTGGATTAAGGTTGTGTGACATTTTGAGGAGAAACTACAAAAACTGATAAAGCAAAGCAATTCTTTGCTGTGGCAGATGACATAGTAGCCATGATACAGGTACAGTGGCTGTAAACTGTGGTTTGAGAAATTTAGGTTGGATATTGTGTAAAAATATTTTTTACCAGGATGGCAGTATGGCACTGGCACAGGTTACACAGAAATGCTGGGAACTGTCTTTCTGAGTGATTGTCAGGATTTGATTAGAGGAAGTTATAATTGCTGTGAGACAGTGCTGGCAACAGTCCTTGTCTGAGCAGAAGGCTGGCCAAAAGGCCTTCAGACATCCCCTCAACCAACATCTCAGTGGTTTTGTCATGGCCTTTGGCAATGACACCTCACCCATTAACAATAGCAGGAAGCCTAGGTGACCAGCTTGGGCAAGATGCCTCACAAGCCAAAAGAATGAGTCATCAGCAACTTTACCAGTATGACACAGTCTGAGACAGGAATGGTCTGCTCTAGCTGCCACGGCCTCAGCTTCCAGTGAAAAGCAACAGTTTTCTGGAGTAAAATCAACTTACCATAGCTTGATTGGAGTGGCAGACAATAATAGTTTAACCAAGGTCTTTGAAAAAACAGAAGTAATGTAATACTTTTACACAACATTCAGAAGAATTTTTTTTTTTCATATAGATGCATGCATTTAAAAACAATAAACCAGAAAGATAAACCAGTTCCTCAGACTTTCAGGTCAAATACCAAAGTACGAGACAAGAGGGTGTGTTCAGCTAGGTTGTCTGAGATTGAGGGTATCAGCAGACCTCCCTGAACTCATCCATGTTTTCCAGGCTGATCAAAGTCTATAGGACTGTTCAACGAGGGTGGGCCAGCTCCCTCCTGTTCTCTCCCTCAGGGCACTTTTGATGTCCTCTAATTGCTCCCTGGCTTTACTAATTCCTGTTTGATCTTCCCCCTTTAGTCACCTTTGATGTTCTGTTGTTTGTTACAGAATCTCTGGTTGGAATTAAGTCATTTTAGACAGTAAGACATCGCTGCAAAGGGGAGTACAGACAAATAAGCAGTAGAAAGAGAACAAAACAAAAATGTGTTCTTTTCTCCACGGGGCCAGCTCTGAGTTACAATAGCAGTGAAATTAGGGGCCTTGATTTGTGACTCAGGTTATTGTATCACGACCAAAACTTCATGTTTGCAGTCTATGCTCTTTTCCTGTTGGCTCTTGAATTTTAGAATGACCTGTCTGAGAGCAAGACATCCATTCCAGATGCCAGGCTTAGATAAGAGTAAACAAAACAGAGTCTGCTTAAGAAACAAATAGAGAAAAAACCTCACTACTAAAACCTGTAGCAATATAAGCACCTTTTGCATGCAGGACAATGTAATGTACAATTCTCTTCAGTTTAACAGACAGTAACTATATTCTGCTGTACATGCCCCACTGCCCTCCACTCCTCAGTCTGTCCTGTGCTCATCCACAAAATGGACATTTGGTTGGTTTGGTCTCCTTTTTTTCTTTTTCCATAGCCTGGAGAAAGCACTATTTATTCCCACCAGTTTGGACTGAAAGTGATGATATCTTTAAAATATGGCTGGGTTACATGAATTAAGGCTCTATTATTTATCCTTATAATTTGAAACTTAATTAGGTGGAAGAATTTTAGATGATTAGAAAATTCTGTATTTTTTCCTGTTGATTTTTCTGGTTTTGTTTTTGTTTCATTGCCAGTTCTCATTCTGTTCACATCACTGTCTCATTTTTCTAGCAGAACAGAAACAGCTAAAAAAAGCTCTCAGGGAGAAATGAGGGTAAAAGAGAAAGATTTTTTTTAATTACTTTTTTGTTTTATTGAAAAAGCAAATATTTGAAAAACCTAATGCAATTAAGATGTCTCATTTTGCGGAGAAACAGACAAGAACAGACTTTGTCCTCTTTAACAGGTATCTATTAGAAAGCTGGCAGGTGACTGGCATTTTAGTACAAAATACTAGCCCTTAAATTTAAAAAAAAAATAAACCTCAGTATCATTTGAAGCATCAACATGAGAACATCCTTCTGGTATTTTAGTTTGTAACTTTTTCAGAGGTACCAGAATTAAAAGGACACAGTCATTAATTCCCATTTTAAACCTTCTTTTTCACCTTTCTTAATGCTTTTCTGCCCTTTCTCACCAAGGCACAAAGTTTTTAGGTCTTAGATTAAAAAACAAAGAATATTATAAGGTACCTGAGTGATTCCTAATTCCCTTTCTATTTTTGAGTCACATTGTTTATTTTAATTGACTTGTTGTGTTATTAAAAAATATTGAGGAAGGTACAGTGTACCCAGTGGTACAGAAGCAGAAGGGTTACTCCTCTGTGTGAGCACTGGGGCCTAGAGCAGTCAGTGGTTAAGAGACTCAGAGCAGAGAGCTGGAGTTACTTCTCAGAGAGGGTTCAAGGAAACCCCTAGTATCAAGTAAGCAAGGGTTAAGCAAGGGCTATATCAGTGACTAAGAAAGTTGTTGGTTAGCTTGGAAGTAAGGACATGCTTACAAGGTACACGTGAGAACACCTGTACAATCCTTTCTCTTCTTGCTGTTCTGAGCCTTGAGCTCTGTTCTGAGCTCTTGAGCTCTGCTTAAAAAATAAAATTCCTACTTTTGTTCAAAACAATTTCTGTATTTAAAATATTTTTGGGCTTCTTTAGGAGGAGAACACCTAGGCAGATCTGCTTCAAAGCCAACTTAGACCTTGCCACAGTCACATTTTGCAGTCATGGTTGGTAAAAGTCATACTTGTTACTATGACTTGTTAAAGTCATAGTTTCTCTTGACTGGAGTGAGATTTGAAGGAAGTGCACTTGGAACATTTAGAACAGATCATTTAATAGATGAGTATTATAGTATTATAGGCAGCATATATATAAAATATATATGCTATATATTAATATATAGTATTATAGACAGCATATATATTTTACCTTCTTATTTTACCTTTTTTTATTTTACTTTTTATCTATGTTTTATCTAAATTTATCATTTTTATTTTAGCTTTTATCTATGGATTTCTTTGTAATCAGGATTTAACTGTGTATCAGATTCCTTAGGAAACAGTGGGTGAATTAAAATTGGAGTTTGAAAAATCAAGGTTCATCCAGGATTTTCAAAGTAAAGCATATAAGAACAATTATTTTCCAAGGTGTTGGGCACCCCTGTTCAGACAGCTGCTGATCATGTGTGGACAAGATGCACCATGGGATGGTTTTCATGATCCCTATCTACAGATGAGATCACCTCCCATGCAATGCTAGGAGCCCCACCTGAATCAGCAAGTCCAATGAGAGATGCAACCTTTGCCATGAATATTGCTATCGCTTCTTGCTTATTTACCCACCTACCATGAAAGATTCTCTTTTTATGCAAGTCAGTTTAAAATGGCTTAAAATTATAGTCGTGTAAGTTATGACTACAAAAACAGCAGTTCAGCTGATAATGCAGTATCAGTTTCTAGCTATACCACATTTTGCTCTTAATTTTAAATACTTTACATGAGCTGACCTACAGTAAATGCAATTGCTTAAAAAGATCACTCCCTTTTCTTTCCTGGAATGAATTATTCTTCCAGACAGTGTATTCCAGACTCACCTCCTGGGATGGAAATTCAGCTTACATAATCTTCAGAAATTGTCCTCAGGTTTATTCTGGTAAACATAGATAGTACAAATGAGAAAGAGTGGAACCAGTAGAAGGGAATTTCAGAAGCTTAACGTTTTTGGGTTTGGATTTTTTTGTTCATTTGCTTGTTTTTTTTTGTTGTTGGTATTTTGTTGTTGGTTTTTGTTGTTTTCATTTTTGTTGTTGTTTTGTTGTTTGTTTTTTTTTTTTGAAGAAAGGAGTATATAACTAAACAGGTGAGAATAAGAGAAATTGGCACCTGACAGAAATAAGTTTCTCCTGAATAGGCTTGAATTGGTTAAATTTCCTGCTATTACTGTTGCCATGCCATTTTCCTGGGTGGAGCAGCAAAACTAGATTTTCTTTTTGCAGTTTACTGGAAGTGTTAGTGAAGTGTGAGCTAATAGATAAAGTTCTTTCTTGGTCCAAGAGGCACACCATAAAAAGGTGTCCATCTTTTCTTAGGAAACGTAAAGTTTGGGGTTATCAGCATTTTTAATCAGAGACTAAATCTAAAAATGTGTATGGGTACATAATAATAATGGCCAGACTTTGCGAACAAAGAACCGGGGAAGGTCTTTACACCTTCCAGCCTGCGCACTGGATTTTTTAGGTGAGTTACAGTGTGCGCGGAACTG
>JAYRBT010000114.1:96774518-96806468 GCA_036023395.1 Myiotriccus ornatus
CAGGGGAAGGATCACTTCCCTGCTCCTGCTGGCCACACTGTTCCTGATCCAGGCCAGGATGCCACTGGCCTTCTTGGTCACCTGGGCACACTGCTGGCTCATGTTCAGCCTCCTGTCGAAGCAACACATTTCACAATTCATGTGTGAAGCAACACATTTCACAATTTAAGACTATATGCACATGTACACACACTAGTCTTTTGTGTTAACGCTACAAGAAAAAAAAAATCTCCAGTTTCATGCATGTAGAGAATAAATCTCTTTATGAACAATGTCTCAGGCAAGGACAACGTGGTCCATACAGAAAAAGATTTCAGTGTGTGAAAATCTCTTTTCATTTTATTAATGTCTCCTCAATGTGTAAATCCAGTAATGATGTGCACACTTCCGTTCTCTTATTATAAAAGCCATGGTCAGTGCAGAATGGAAAAAAAGCAATTCCATATGTTAGGAGGGTCACTGAATAGCTCATTCTTTATAAATGCTATTATTTCCTAGAAGCAGACTCCTCAGATACTATTGAATTTCACACATTTACTTATATTAATTGAAGTAACAAACCCATATAAAAATAACCACACTAGCTCATGATCACCGCAAAAATGGAAAAAACATGAAGCTACTTGTATTTTCCCACTGTAAATAATTGCTGCATATAGATTCATGACTCATTTTCATGACAAATTACCACAAAAAGGACCTAAACTGGAAGTGTTCTCTGAAGTGTAATTTGGAGCAGTTAGTGCTGCTGTCACCCCAGTGATTTCTCTGCTGCAGCTTCTCGTCTTCCCAAAGCTCCCACAGGTATCGCTGCCCCCGGGACTGCTCATTGTCTGCAGCCTCAGACAACCATCTGGTGGACAAGCAGGACAAGCATCAGCACAGGAGATGGAAGACATCTTCATATGAGGCTACAAGATCTGACAAAGAAGATAACCTGGCCCAAGGTTCTGTTCTTCAGGGGGATACTCACTCTTTAAGTGTCAAAAGAAGTCAAACAGCACAATTGGTTGCTACTCAGACATGTGCTCAGTGCCAGTGTGTGCAGCAGGTGTTTGCTGTGCAGTAGGAGACAGAATATTGGCTTTTTTTCAGTGAAGCAGTTTGACTTTTCAGTGTTAAGAATTTCTTATTTTCAAATTACAAAAGCAGGACACATCTAAAGCTAATTTAAGATTAAAGCTTTTCCACTGTCTATGTCCCATTTATTTTGCTTTTTACTGACACTGTTTACTTGCTCTGCACTTTTTTATTCTTCTGTTTTGATCCTTTCCACAGAAAGTCTGGCTGATCATGCTTTTTGAAAGCATTTGCAAGAGGAGTGATTTTCAATGTACAGTCAGTGAACCCCGGAGAATCCACAAATTATTCCTAATTGTCCATGAGAGGTAGTTAAGAAAATCAAGTCTACTGTCAGCAGGGTTAAATGTTCTGTTTGGAGATCAATGCCTCCATTGAAAAAAGTGTCTATAATGAAAACACTTCCTTTAGACTTAGATCTGTTTTTCTCCACAAAAAATGTTGAATGAATAATTGATTGCACATGCTCCATTCCACACCATGATGGAAGTAAAACGCTATATATAGTAGTGACAAGATAAAGCTCAAAGTTATTTGTACATAAAGTTTCTTCCATAATTTTTCTCTTTTTGGTATTACTGAGGCATATAATTCCAATACTGATTTTACATTACAAAACCAGAAATTACCTAACATAGGAAGATTGATCAGCACAGAAATGACATACTGTACATAAAGAACTTAATCATATGTGGGACTAAATAGAAAAACAAGGTTAGAGATTGCTTAGAGATAACAGACTCTTTCTGATCTATTCCAAAATGTAGCAGTTGGTCACAGGTCTAAGAGCCATGAGTGAATGAGCAAGAAAAAGGAAAATGTAATATAGGCATGTCATGACATGCAAAGTATTCCTGAGCAATAGGAACAGAGATATCTAGTGTTATTTATGAAGACATTGCTTAAGATACTGGGTACAGTAGTCTCAAGAAGAATTAAGTCAAAAAAGTTCAAGCAGGTTTAAGTCCACAGGCACAGAAAAGGGCCTGTTGATCACAAAAATGGAAAAATGGTCTTATGAGACCAGAGGAGTTGGTTCATATGATTTGGCAAAAGACTTTCTCAGAAGAAATACTGACCTTGGCAAGAGACGGAAGCAGCGAGTGGGCATTAACTACTTCAGCTCGCTGCCCAGCTGAGTACTAACATAGAGAACATGATGCTTTTATGTACTCTGCATCATACCAGCCCACTGGTGTACTGAGATTAGATATACAGCTATCCTCCAAAATGTTCACTTCTTTCATCTGTTCAGCTCTTGTAGTTTCTCATTCTTCTATTTTGTTTTGGTTTGTTTCTTTGTTTGGTTGTTTTATCGTTTTTGTTTTGGGGTTTTTGGTTTTGTTTTTGGTGTTTTGTTTGGTTTTTTTGGTGTTTTTTTTTTTCAGAAAAAGTCTCACACTAGGAAGAATCAAATTCTAATATGAAAAACATAAGGCTAACAAGAAACAGAATGGGTCAGGATGTATCATATATGCACAATTAAGATTTTACATGTGACGCTGAAGGAGGAGATCAGATTTTCTGAAACGTCCCCCTTCTTACCTACAAAAATGTATATATCACACTGTGTATACACCAGGTATACAGACTATCTTCCTTGCTGTGATGTCCATAGTTGACTGCATGGCTTTTCCTGTTCTTCAGCTTTGCATTCTGCTGTGCAAAGTGTCCTGGGCCCTCTGTATGTTCCCTATTCCCCCAGCAGTTGAGCAGCCTTTGCTGGGAGCAGAGGGATAGTCTAGAATTTGCACTGGTGCTCCTGTCTTGGTCATTTAGGATGATCTCTAAGGAATGCAATTAAGAGGAATAGCATGCAAGGAAAATGTACAGCATTAATTATTGATACTGCTGCATAATGCTGGACTTAATATATATTCAATACAGGAACCCAATCATATGGTAAACCCATAATTATGCTTATAAATCAATTAATTGCCAGCTCTCTGTGAAATTACTTTTGTTTGTTTTTGAGGAAGATGTTTTTAATTAGGTGGTTTAACACTGATAATGGAATCAGAACCAGTTATTAAGCCACTGCAGAAGTAACATGGGTTATGTCGCTTTGTAGAATATTGCACATGAATTGGTGGTCACTGTTCCTGTCACAGGCAGTGATGGCCAGAAGTGTTACCTGACTGTTGTCATTCCCCTCTTCAGCTCACTGGTTCTAAAAGCAGCATGAAGCCTTAGTATAGATTAGAGGAAAGGGAAAAGCTTTGCAACTCAGGTTCATTTCCGATTGGCTTTTTCCTTATTTTTGAGTACTGCGATTATCATTCTATTTAACTTTAAATATATTGCACACAATACTTCAGCTGAACTATTTAGGCCAAGGAACCACTATTCAATTTCTTTGTAGGAAGTTCCAGAATGCTGGAACAAATTTCTCGTGCTTACGCATTTATGTGGCATGGGAGGTGCACCATTTGAAGAGGCAGTCATGATCCTGCAGGGAGAATTTGAGGAACTGACAGCCAAGGCTTCTTGTTAAAAAAGGCCTCTGAGGATTTGTTGTTATGTCACATATGAAATAAAGTGAAAATGCTGAAAGTGATCATAGAACCACTGTGCTACAAATGTGGCAACACATTTTTTTATTTATTTAGAGTAAGATGTGTTAACATCCAGCATGACAAAATTTGTACAAAGTTCACAATTTAAAAATGAAGTATCACAGCAACTTGTGATTCCACACATTTATAGCAAAATTAAAATGTCAACAAATCCATGCCGTGTAGTACAAAAATAAATCAAACTTCAGTTCCACAGAGAGCACAATAAATAGTTTATACAAAATTCTGTCTTAATAAATGATTACTTAAATCAACTTAGAAATGAATATGAACAATAAGTTATAATAAATAAACTCTGATGACTCACAATAATTTCATATGAAAGGTCAGCATTCTAATATGTGACACTTTTGTGATCCCTATATAATAGTCACAGATAACTTTTGATTTGATATTATGTACCAACATTAGATGAGCAGCAGATTTGTGCTTAAAATCCCTTTCCATTGTACATAGGTGATAACAATAAGAATCCAAAACTGATACTATCTATTACTCTACTGAAAGCATTACTATATTGGCAAAGAAGCTGCAGACACAATGCAGTGGAAAAATGCATATGCCATTATGAACAATGAAAGCCCTAAAAGGAGGCTAGGGCAAAAGTACAATATATATGGCAGAAGGTGAACAACAAGCACCTTGCTTCAGCTCTCAAAAAGGCAATTCTGAGCATGGCGGCTACAACTAATAGCACAACAGAAAAAGGGCACTGTACAGATAAGATACTGCAGAGCCCCAAAGTAATTACATAATCTTTTCCCAGCTAGTTATTAAAGTCCTCGTGGAAAACTGTAAGCTTTTGTACAGTGAATAGTATAAAGTGCCGCTGGGATATACATATATTTATACATATATATATATACCGAGGTTGAGTATTGTATCAGAATATTTGTTGTGAGATCCCTGTAGTCTCCCTTAGCAATATTACTGGATTAGCCATAATGGCTTCCACTATAATTTGTTCAGGTTTAGTGTCACAAGGCTAATGACACAAGAAATTGCACACCTCCGTATGGATATATAGGGCAAGGTAAGTGCAAATAGTCAACTGGCACATTGTGGGGACAATGACCCTGTAAGTCCTGTTCTGCTAAAAATATTTTATTTTTTACAAAACCCATCTTTTTCATAACAAAATTTTAAAGTACTTTTGTACTTTCTGCATAACATCAAGACATGGAAGGAAAAGATATGCTATCAAATTTAAATAAATTCAACATCTGTAAAACACAACACATCACAAAATTTACTACTTAAAAAAGAAAAATGTAGTAATAAAAAGTGGTCGTATGCATACATATAGTGCAGTCATTTTGAAGAAAACAATCAAATCTTGAAGGTACAAATAAGTTTTACCTTAAAATGATCCAGTTTAAAGCAAAAAAAGTGCTGAAGTATATTTAGTTACATTAAGAATTTGATTGCATTCATTTTTGCAATAGGTAATAGTAGAACAAATACAAAGCATATGTGAATGCTGCAGTAATGATTGTTCTTCAACAAAAAGCAAAACATAAATGTTAAAATGTAAAAAATGGGATCAAATGCTTGGCAAAGCAAAAGGAAAAATCTTTACTGAAATGCATTCCTACTACAGACAGCAACGAATGCAGTTCAGTAACTCTAAGAGACACAGATCATTTGTGTTTATCCCAAAATTAAAGATGTGAAAAGGCAATATTAACTTTTAAATATTGTCCTCCATCTTGAATTGGAAACACAGAATTTCTGAATGATGAACTACATTGCTATAACAGATAGTTCAGAGGGGCACTAGCAGTCCAGAAGAGATAAGAGAATGTTGGCTCCAAAGCTTATTTGAAAACAAAAGCTGAAATCTTCACGTTGTCCACCTCTGATATAGTTCTTTTCATAATGGAAGTTCCCATATTCATACCATGTAATGCTTAGAAGTTAATTAAAAAGTGCTGTTTAAGCTGCTTTGAATCTTCTGTCAAGTTTCCATGGCTTGATGTTGTCTTACAATAAATTACCCATTTTGTATCTTACATCTAATCCATGCCATTTTCTTGGAATTCAAAAAACCTCATTTTATTGCCCCCACCACACACCATCCTTCAAAAACAAAAGTCACATAATATTTTCAAGCATTGTTCAAAAATAAAGCATTTTTGCAACCAATTCTTGCTATGAAACAATATGCACACAAAATGTATTTCTTAAATCCCATAAAATCCTCGAACATGAGGCAAAATGATAGTGTTTAAAAAGTGGCCGCAGACCGCAACATTGTCATTCAAAGCTGTTTTTTTTTTTTGTCCATTTCAGTTCAAAATACTAAAACATTTAATCACTAAAGCATTAAAAAGAATTTACACTCTATTTATTTTGATCAGCTTACCTCTTCAGAAATATATATACCCCAAAAATGTGCATACATTAGCAGCTATAAACATTACATGGCATATCACACTATGTCAGCTTATATGAAAACGTACAAAATGTGAATGTATTCAAAAAACTATTCTGCAGTTACTATCTTTAAAGCAAGACATAAAATCATTATGAAGTCTTGTAAGCATAACACTGTTTCAAACAGAAATAAATATATAACACTTTCTGGTAAATTACAGCAGCAAAAAACAAGAGGCATCCTTTTTTTAAGCAAGATTTTCATCACTATAGCAGCTGTTCAGACCTGAATTCCTCTCACAGCCTGCTTTATATTTTCCAGTAGGGCTTTATTTTCTGGACTCTGATAACGATCTTGATTTGTATACATGTCCGTCAAAGTGGTCACGTAAGCATCAAAATTTTGTTCATTGATTGGTTCCTACGAGATATTAAATAGTAGTTCATATACAACTTTTATTTTCTTAATCGTATATTCATTTAAGCATAACATATTAGCAAGGCATATTGCCACAATTTTTTATAATATTTAAAATGCCTATTTAGTTCTTACTTAATTTTAGAGGATACACTGGAACAGGCCCTCCATGTCTCTTAGCAGTTAAATGTATCTCTATGGTTTCAGTGCTGTTACCACAAATATCCAACTGGTTGATGAAACATAAACATAAAAAAATTTATCTACTGTATGAAGTGAACTGAAGATCGCCAAATTCCTTAACTTGTGCTCTCAATCACTTACCATATGTGGCAGCTGGATATTAGCTAGACTATGAATTAAAGACTGGCTTAAATTGGCCAATTCATGAAGAAGAGACTCATTTTGTTGTTCAATTACTTTGTTCTCCTCTTCTATTGTCTTCAGGTTGCTCTCCATTGTGGTAATCTAAAATGGACAAATTTGTGTACAATGTAATATAAGGCAAGCCAGGATAAAGCATGCACTCTGAAGGGAGAGATAACAGAAATACTAGGGGAGAGGAAAAGGTCTATTCATTCATGCTTAGAAAGGTTCTGCTTGAGTCTGCAATTCTTATCGTTGTTAAGGCTCGTTGTTCCGACTCTCTGTTGCATAACTTAAACAGCCTGTCTTTTTATACTGGTAATAGTGAGTGAATGAACTTGGATTTGAATCCACTCCTTTAGAGCTTTTCTTGTACAGTTGAAAGGCCTTAAGAAGGACCTTAGCTCTGCAAGTTCACTCATGCAATTAAACTCCTAGGAGCCAATCCTAGGGACATTCTGCAATAAATCATGCTTTTCTTATATTTTCATATATATATATATATAAAAAATTAAGTGAGTATGCACAGCTCCTTGCTCTTTGTAAGTATAATTTGATTCTGTGCAAATTCACAGGGCTGCTTTTGAAAGCTGAACAGCTGCATATTATTGCAATGTATGTACAAATTCAAAAAGGTTTTCAGTACATACAATGACTTGTAAGACTGAAGGAACTGAAGAATATCTGCATATAGCCCTGTGGCATGACTACATGTACAGGTGAAGACAACTGAGAGTGTGGTCTGCTGTGTTCCCCGGTGACTAGACACATTAGCTCTGACCTTGCATGATGCACTGCTTGAGCTAAAAGCTACATCAGTCTGTATGTGAATAGCATCTACAGTGTATTAGCAAATGAAAACATAAGGCAATTGGAAGGTTGCCAGGTTTAAAACTTATGACCAAATTTCTCCAGAGTAATTTTTCTGCCATTGATTATTCTTCTTGCTTAACATTCCTGCAGATTTTGTCCTCATTACCCTAGGGTTGTATTTGGTCACATCAGAAAAACTCATAAAACTGTAAGTCAAATCCTATAAAGGATGCATAAAGACAACAGAACCCTGAATATAGGCATAAAGTAGAAGTTAGGTTTCAGTATCAGTTTGTGTAAAGTTTAGAAGTCAAAGAAAAACCAAGCTGGAAAGGCAGATCCTGCCTTTTATTTATGAGTATACAAGAGGAGGAGGAGGAGAATGGACATGGCATTCTCCACAAGGTGCAGACAAGTAACAAGGAATGGTTTACTCTGTTTCCATCAAGACCAACTGGAGAAGACTATGATCATGGGACTAAAGATTGATAAAGACTGTGATGAATTTCACTGTTGGTGTCTGTGCTCAAATAAAATGAAGATAAAAGCACCAGAAGCTATGCTGGACACTGGAAAATGCTAGGGAAATAATTAATTTCCTTCCTTTCCTTTTTCCATTTGAATTTTAAGACTGCTGAATACAGGGATTTTAAATAATAGGCTAATGTTAAATTTTCCTTTCTTCTCCCCCGGCGCCCCCCCCCGCCCCAACAAATTTATGCAGAACATAAAATGAACTAAGCTGGATCTCTGGAACCACTACTGGTACCAAGGGCTGCACTTTGTGTATCACATGATGAAGTGTAACAGGTATTCACTTCCCTATCTAAATTGCCTCTGTAAGACCTGGCAAAAGCCACATTGTTCATCTGGACTCCTTCACCTTGTAATTTATGTTAATGACCACGATGTCACACAGTATTTTAACTACTATTAGAAAGGGGAAATCAAAGCTAATTTCCTCACCTTATCAAGGGGAAATACAAGCTGACCATGACAGGTCATGCTGTTGCCATTATTTTAAAGAATGTGTTTTGTCAAGTTCTTTTTTTTTTTTTTTTTACTGTTGGTAACTGATGTGGAACTTGCAAAATGAACATTGTTTTCTGATTTTATAATTAGCAAATCAGAGATAGGTATCTTAATATATAAGAAACATAAAAGGGAACAATATATTT
Source organism: Myiotriccus ornatus (assembly GCA_036023395.1). Classification (NCBI taxonomy): domain Eukaryota; kingdom Metazoa; phylum Chordata; class Aves; order Passeriformes; family Tyrannidae; genus Myiotriccus; species Myiotriccus ornatus. Next base: position 96,783,326 of record JAYRBT010000114.1, read on the forward strand.
CCTGTATTTCTTTTAATTATTCATGTAGAAAAAGCAGCTGAATTTAGGGCTTCATAAAACTGTTACCTGAGTTCTGAGTTTAATCATATCAGCTTCCATCTGGGAGTTGGATTCATTTAGTTCTTTGATTTCTTCATCTAATTGTTTAATTTCTTCATCATTTTCTATACCTGTGTGACATAAAAATAAAAGCAGTGTTAAAATAATTAAGGTTTAAAGCAGACTTCAGTGAATTAATTACTTCCATATTTGCAAATAAATTAATTTCAAGTAAAAAAGAAAAAGGAAGCATTCTTCAAACTTCTATTCTGAAGTTAAAAAAGAGTATTTTCCACTACTTTTCCTTTTAAAATTGCAGTTATTCTCTAGTGAAAGTGTTGAAAATGCCTAGAGAATCAATAAGACATTTAACTTCATATGCATTGATTTAACTTTATATTATAAGAAATGCACCTGCAGCAACAAATTACACTCCACTTCCATATGTAACTTATTTAAAGATTGTGTCCACTTACATATCTTGTGGGAGAAAATAAAAAATCTTAACTTATGCTAATCTCTTCATATTTTCAAAAGAATCTGTAACTAAGTCAGAAGTGAAACTTCGTTGAAGATCTGGGATATATTGTGTTATTCTGCAGTTGTTTTTAATGGTTGATGGAGGCTCAAAATGGTTCATGTTTCAGAAGGGTGTTATTAAATAATTATATATAGAATAATCTGCGAAATAGAAGTGATTTCTCAGGTTCTGTGGCATAAACATTAAAATAACAGAATTTTAAAGGTATCTGTATTTCTAAGAATTCAAACAGGAATAAACTGTAAGGGTTTAATGTATTTATCCTTTTAAGTTCTATAACAAAGTATAAAATAGTCCTGGGAAAATATAAACCTGTTTTTTTCTGAAGTCAGAATCTGAACACATAAAGCTAGAGAAACTGGTGTTCTCACTCTCTTGTCCTTACAGTACTGCACTCTTGCACACCTTTCTCCACAGTGTCTAACTCCGTAGGAAGGATGCCAGAGAATCATACAATGGCCTAGGTTGGAAAGGACCTTAAAGATTATGTAGTTCCAACCCCTGTGATGTGGGCAAGGACACCTTTCACTAGATCAGGTTGCTCAGAGCCCCATCCAACCTGGCCTGGAACACTTCCCTGGAGGGGGCATCCACAATTTTCTTCAACTCCGATTCTGAGGACATCATTGTCTTTTCGTCAACTCCAAAATTTGAATATCCCTAACAGGATGTCGCTTCCCTCTGAAAATTATTGGAGCTGAAATGGCACAAGGCCATCTCCATCTCCCAGAAGTTACAGAACCACAGCTCCAAATGAATACAATGGAGCTTATGAGGAATTGACACTCTGGAAATAAACCATTTTTCTCTTCTGAATCCTGCAACAATATAAGACCAACTATCCACCTCTAATGAACAAATTGTGAACTAGAATATTATAATGGTATATTCTACTTTGAAATATTTTGGAATTTCAGATTTATGTAGACATAACTCAGGCCAGTCTGACTGCTCCACTCCTGGCTCAGGTTTCCACAGCATAAAACCTGGTTTCACTTCCACTGACAGTGAATTCATAATTTATACAAAGTGGATTTATACACGTAGAAAAAAAGCCAACAGAGTAACAATAACTCCAGTTTACAGAGAATTAATATTTAAGAAAGTAATGATTACAAATTTACCATTACTAGCCCGCTGCTTTATTGTTAGCATTTGTTCTCCAGACAGCTTTGCTTTCTTCATTGCTGAAGTAGCTCTGGGGCATCCTGATAAACTGTGAACAGTAAAGAGAGCCTGTTAATTTTGACAGGTCACTGAAAATAAATCAGTAACCCAAACCTGTAATAAAAACAGTATCAGAGACACAGTTTATCTTCACTGCCTAGCACTGAAAGAGTGTGTTAAAAAAAAAAGGACTTACCAGTAGTGATTTTATGGTTTTATTCTTTCTTCCAGATTCTTTTTGTATAGACAGCTAATATAAAAGTCAGATATACAGTCCAATTTTCTGAAGACACAATATTTAAAAAAAATGTTTTATTTTAAAAGTAGTTACTGTGTAAATACTCCCATTTGAATTTACATGCCTTTGCTCTGAACTTCCACCGTTTTTGATTCAAATGTTCAAACATGGAATGGAATGAGGAGCGAAGGTGACATGAGGTACCTCTCACATCCAAATAAGTAGCTCTTACAAACAGTGCTTTTCTTTGTGGATATCACCTACTGAGCTGTCTAAATTGCCCTTTTCTAAATTGTTTCTTAAAATGGCAGTAACTATATGTTGGCTTTCCTGGAGCCCAAGGAAAGTCATTTCCATAAAAACGACCTTGTCTTGATGGGGGATATATATGTCTTATAATGTGTATTTGTTACATTTATGAATGTACACTCGAGTTATCTCTTCTCTCCCATGTTGCCAAAATATTAAGCTTTTTAGTTAAATTGTACAAAACAGTTTCATGGCAAACGAAGTCTTAGCAGGTTTTATTGTGAAAATAAAAATAATGATCAGACAGTGCTCACTATTTCACAAATAAGGGTATACAGCAAATTATCCCCTTTTTTCAAAAGCATATCTTTAATATAGTTGCACTATCACAGGTAAAGGAAAATACATAATCTAATTTAACAATTGGAAAATACAGTCTTATTCTGAGGAAGCTTTAGCTGTGAAGAGAATTTGGAAGCTTGCTAAACAATTCCCTGTTGCCTCAACATTTCAGGGTTCATAGCCACGGAAACTGAGTAAAGTCACATACTTCTCATTGCACATCATATTTCCTCTTCAGATCCAAAGGAAACTTTTTTTTGTACAATTTTTAATTGTGTAAATCAGCTTCAAAGCTAATACTCAAATAATTGCTCTCTAATGTGGAACAAGTTTCTGAGGAATGTTGTACCTTTGATTAAAAGCATTTATTTAAGTAAAGACACAACTTTCTATAAAATAAAATCCTCTAATTTAAGCAGAGTTTTTGATTATTGTAAATGTTTCTCTGAAAAGCCTGGGCTACTATTATCAAGTGAGGCCATACAAAAAAGGGTTTTTCCCAGAAAAATGTATCAAAAAATTTACTTTCTCAGCAAAAGAATCAGTGTTCAACATTTTATACAGCTTTGTGACTGCGAAGACGTATAATAAAACAGAACCAGTAGTATCAAGAAATAGCATGACCTAGTAGGTTCTGACTGTAGCCTAGGTGGTAGGATGCCAAAATTACCATTCCAAGCTCTAATATGGACTCACTGTGTGACTGTGAACAACTGTCCTCTTGATGTGTCAAAGGGAGCCTTGAAGATGATAAAGGAGGAGAGGATTTGCCAATTTGGGGGAAAAAAAAGTTGGCACAAAGAAAGAAATGAGAGAACAATATATGCAAAGTTTCTGCATTATTTAACTGATTTAATTTTTGTATCCTTTCAATTGATTTAATGAATTTCCTCATATTTTGTCCTCACGCTTTTACAGAAGTTAGCATTGCTGGGCATTATAACAACTGCGTTAGTTTACTCTCATCTTGGTCTGTAGCCTTTTCCTCCTAAAAGTCTTGACTCATGACAACCTAGGGAGTCCCTCAAAATAAAATCAGCCCTCAAACAGCTCATAAGTACAGCATTCAAACCCTGAACAGACCAGCAAGAAACCTGGATACTAGAAGAGCGCACCCGAAAGACCGAAGAGTAATGAAACAAAAAACCCCGGTATGTTCGCAAGTATTAGAAATATGCCGTGAGATTCAGTGTGCCTAAATCCAAATTATGGTGTCAAAGACCCAGTCTTATTCCCAGGCCATGGTTATGTTACACCTAGTTTTCAGGACTGCCTAATCCTGTAGATAGCTTGTTTGGAAGGTTACCTCTCTCCTGGTATACCCAGTGTGCTCCAAGTCACACTCTTCCCCTGAGGCCCCAGGTACAATGTCCCATATTCGCGATACTAAGCTTTCCTACTCCACAAAATAGGGTGGTCACATTCTAGCTGCCAAATAGCAACTGTCCCTGACCCACGCCATCTCCATTGGAGAGAGATCTATTGCCAGGGTAGGCACATATGTAGCACCTGCAGTTCTGCTGCACTTCAGGCACCTTGGCACCAGATGCCCTCAGCCTGGACTGAAACACAGAGAGCTGGGTCCTGTGCTCTATCCTAACTGCAGGAACTGTTAGAGTCGTTCTGCACAGATTATCTACCTTCTTCTGGAGTCATGAGATGAGTCATAAGTTAAGTGAGGGGAAAGACAGAGGGTTGCCTATTTTTGGGCATACTAGTGAGGACACAGAAGGCTTCCACATCTTGTAGCCGGATTAGTTTTGTTCTTACCCACTGATGCTCTAACAAAATACGCACAGACAGAGAAGGGCTTAGAACAAAACGAGTTTCTTCCATGCAACTGCATGCCCAAACAACAAGCTTCCTCTTTTTTTTTCCTAAACGTTCCACGTGTGCCTTTAACACATGCATCATGTACCTCTATGACTGCCTTTAGCTTGTTATGTGTCTGTCCTTAGAAGATGCCATGCATGAACAGAAGGCCCTAACCCAACAATTCCAGTGGCTTTATGCTATTTAAGAAAGCATTCAAAACTCCCAAAGGTACCCTCCTCACCACAGAGGAAGACGCCAAAGCCAGAATATGCCATCGACTTTCTCTGCAGATCTTTACTGGCAAATCCATCTCTTCAGTAACTGTATATTGTACTGTAAGCAGATCAGCTCACTTTCCTGAGCCAGGCACTTTCAGTTTCAATGAAGCACACACCAAGTTAGTAACCTAAATCAGAGTACTGAGTTTTACTACAGTTTATTCAACTTGGCTAAATTCTTCAGAAATGAATAAGACAAAGATAGCAATATGCATCCTCTTTGCCCAGCTCTGTTCTTAATTAAATTACCTAAAAGTGCTTTAAATAATTTAAAAAGTAAATTAGGACTTTTAGATAAGCTTCTACTCTGCAAGGATATTCCACCTCTTCCATTCTATCTTATTGACTATGTTTACTTCTACTGAGGGCAACTGCTCTTTCTCTAATTTGAAAACAACCAAAAAAGTCAGGATATATGGGACAAAAAACAAAGCCAAGTCAATATTGCACCAAAAGTGGGCTATTGTACAAAGGCTGAACCCCATGGAGGTAAAGTTAACAAAAAAGTTTATATTGAGAACCCAGTGAGAATTGAGAGTTGCTTGAGATTTCTAGAAGACTCGGGGGTAGGAGACAGGAAGACAGAAAGGAGTAGATGTGATTTTATTTGTCTTCCCGTGAATGGCTGACAAAAGAGTACAAGTGAAAGCTATTTCAGTGCTTTAAGAGTTAAGCAAAATATGCTTTAAATATCTCAAAAATATTTAAATCTCTTAAAAAAAGACTTTGAGGATCATCCAGCTAGTAGTTTTGTTAAGGATAATACTTATCCTCACATTAAGTATGGTGTGAAACTGTGTCAGGGAAGGTTTAGATTAAAAGTTTTTAGGAAAAGTTTCTTCACCCAGAGGCACTGGGACAGACTCCCCAGAGAAGTGGTCACAGCACCAAGCCTGGCAAGAGTTCAAGAAGCATTTGGACAATAGTCTCAGGCACATGGTGTGATTCTTGGGGCTGTCTTGTACAGGGCCAGGAGCTACACTTTGATGATCCTTGAGGGTCCCTTCCATCTCAGGATATTTTGTGATTCTGTGATTAAGTTTGAAGTCTTTACAGTTGATGCCTGTCACAGGTTTTCAAACTTTACACTGATTTTTACACAAACATGGAAATTTGCAGCGTGTTCATTCCAGCAAAGAACTAGTAAGATTAATCACAATTACCTCACTCGCCCCTGTGATAATTCTCATACACATGAGAAATCATGCAAAGGAAATATAAACACAGTTGAGTACTCTTTCCATAATAAAAACAAGTAGGGCTTTCTAACAACGTTGCTGGGGGTACTGCTCTAACAATATAAACATACCAAGCCATCATTTATCTCTGTCAGACTGTGGATGTCACAGGGCTTGAAGCTACAGCATTTTGGTGGTGCTGTGAGACGCACCAACACACAACTCCTGGCTCCCTCTGTGTTTCTGATTCAGCAGGACCTGTAAGCTGCTGCTGCCACAGGGACACCAGATGATCATCAGTACCTTATCTTGCTGGGGTACAATGTGTCTTTGCTCTCGCTGAATTTGTATTGTTGGGCTTAATCTCTAATTTGGGAAAGAAAAGTGCTGTCTGGTATGTCATCCTTGAAAGCCATCCTCTGCCATAACTTACAAAATACTAAGAAAAATTAACTAAATTGTTAGATTAAAGTGACCTAGGGTCAGATCCTGCAAGATCCTCCTGTTAGGCATGTGCTAAAATTTGAGACAGTCTCAATTTTTGATGGTTGGCTGGAAACTTCTGACATCATAACACGTCATTTGTTCTGGAAACAGAGAAAAGGCTGTTGCTGGGGATGGGTGCTAAAGGAGCAGCACGAGGCTGGGACCTGGCATGCAGCTTTGCTTTGCAGGGCATGCAACTGTCCATGGAACAGACATCTATATACCTGTAGGATTGACAGACAAAAGGGGTGACTGGGTTTTACACCATCCAATTTCAACATGCATTAATCAGGCTTGTTTTTACAGGAAGTTTTTATAAATAGAGGCTTGCAGAGGTAAGTTGCTAATAGCTGTATAAAGGCTACAAAATAAGGCCCATCTGTCCATACACCCACATCTTACCCTACCTGCCCTGAAGAGTCGTGACTAGTGGAAAGCTGTTCAGTTGGAAGGTTGCAGGAAGACTAGGTATGCACAAATTAGGACTGTATTATGATTATATCTGTTATAGTTGAACATCAGGTGAAGAATGAATTTTCTTTCTGATTTAGCACTGTGGCTGCATCACTGCAACCAATGCCTTGCCATATATTCAGTGGTTTAGAAAAGAGGATGAAATTAGTCCCGAAATAAAAGGAAAATTAGTGGTGAAAAAACTTTGAAAGGCGTATCTAGGTAGTGGTTAGGGCACATTTAGCAAGAAATTTACTTTAAAAATAAATAAATGTGGGTTAAAATCCTGAACTGTTTCAAGAATGCAATTGTACTGTCTTCAGGGATGCAAACAAGAGAGGCCACCATAGTGGAGGATCATTGATCAAGCGGAGCAATTGTCTGGGTGACTGATTTTAGTTATCTGGGTTCCAGCTGTGCTCTGTTAAATACATTTTTTTGCCTCAGTAGACAGATGTGGTTTGGTTCCTCTTGAAGTTGGAGGAATTGAACTTGGCTTGTCAAGTGAAGAAAATATTTTCCAAACAGAGAAGTAGGGATGTGGGAAAGGAGGAGGTAAAGGTCAAATAAAAAGCAACTTTTATATTTGGTATGTCAAGTGCTAAAATTTAGAAAGAAAGAAATAACACAGTCTAAAGAAATAACAGGGTGTAAGGAAACCAGAGCCTCAACCTGGAGTACCCAAAAAGCATTATGAGGACTAACTTCATAAGTAAGATATTATAGATTCACTACCACAGTGATTTTTCAAAAAGAAAAAGAAACATTTTTCCTATTTATTAAAAATAACATTGTCTATAGACTAGAGAAAGGAACAAGTAACTTTCAAGGCACCTCTTTTAAATGTAGATACATTCAAAACAAGCCCCAGATGTAAATCCTTTTGAAATTCAGGAAAATACAGATCACAGTAAGAACTACTGTTTTATTTTTTTAATGGCTGAAACCTTACTTTTATGGCTAAACTCCTGAACTATCTGATAATGTTTGAAGTTCAAGTTATGAAATCAAACTCAGTGATCAAAGTAGTCCTTTCCTTGGTTTAATATTCAATCCATGAGCCACTTTCTTTTTATTTTTTTATGTTGAAGGGTACCAGCTTTGGTGATTTCCTTATTCCCGTGAGTGAATTCTGCTACACACCTTAAAGGATGAAATACTCTATGCACAACTTCCAGCAACCCTCCCTAACCCAGCACTCATTTTTATTTACATTCAAGGGTGACTGGCTTTCCCCCAGCTTCTTAGTGAGCTGTGAAGTAGAGGGAGTCCAGGAGAGAGGTTTTGCAAACAAGCTAGTTTTGTTTGCATGGAGATTTCTGTGACTCACAGAGGAATCTCTTTTCCTTGCCACTGGCCACACAACCCCAAATGCTTTTGTGTGGTATTGGGAAAAAAATCACCTGTTCAGCTCAATTTCAGAATTCTTCACTGGAAAAGAATGATTCTGTTTAAAGTGGCCCTTTTTAGGCCTTATTTCCTGGCTAAAGCTTTTTTTTTTCCTTTTTCTTTTTTTGGTGCATTTACAACTCACACCTGAATGCTTGTGATGAAGAAACATAAACATAAATTTTCAATCAAGAGGGAAATCTAAGTTAAAAACACTAAAAGCTTGATGTAATGTGTAAAGCTCGACGGAAGTGGCAACTCCTAATTTAAGTTGCCTTCCAAAGCTCCTGAGGAAGGAAGCTGACATTTTACTCCATTTAAATAAATCTTTGCATTGGTTTCAGAACTAAGAAAAATTAAACCACTACCCAAGTGGCCATTAAAAAAATATAACCATTGTGATTAAAACAAAATGTAAGCTTTTCAAAACTATTTTAATGATATCTGATCACTGTTTTATAAAGACTTTCTGGAAAGAACTACTTCCTTATTTTAGAGGGGGAGGGTTGAATTAGCATTAAAATCTGGTCAGTTGAGCACCAAAGGGTCAACAACATAGAGTAAATGGCCATGATGCCCACAAGAAGAGAAAGTATTTGGTTTTTTTAGTGAAGATTTAAAAGGTAAGATAGTGTTATAGCTTAATTATGCCTATTCCTCATAACAAAAGAACAAAGCAGGCATCAGGTAAGAAAATAAAAATAGAAATTATGCAGAATTTTTAACAGGGCCAAGCTGAGAGAAAAGCAGACTCAATTTGAAAGGAATCCCCCTGGGGCATAAATATACACCAGAAAAGGGGTTAATGAATCTCAAAATGCTGGAACTGTGAAGAGTACTGCCAAAGTTGCCCTTCATCTCAGCACAGTAGTCCAGTGGCTGGACTATTTAGTTAACTGAAGCTTCTTAGTCAGCAAAGAGGCTCTGTGGGTGGGCTTATCACATGTGCTAATGAGCTTTGACCTGTATCATCCCTGAACAGGGAAAGAGGTTCGGCTCTTTCCCAAGGATGCAACAACTGTTGAAAAATCTCTCCTTTATTCTTCGGTGAGTGAGGAGCACTACAGCACACTGCATGATTTACAGGCGGGCCCAGCACTGAGTTATGGGGAAGAAGTCTGCACTTAATGGGCCACCACTGAGTCTCCCAGGAGCTGGGGGTTGGCTACTGAAAAGTTTATCAGCCTCTCCTGTCCAGGGCCTGCACACAACCAGATGACCTGAAGACCACTGGATTTACTGGTCCTTTGAATAGGGCATGTATTGTGACGGAGAAAACAGGTTGAGACTTCCCTGTGTATAAACAGGTAAGATACATGTTTAGCTTCATACCTCTGATTAGTGCTCTTAAGCAGCTCAAAAGTTCAAGCAATCTATTAAGTGACCAAGTCCAGCTAACTTAGGCACTTAAAATGAAGCACAGTTTCTCTAGGCACTTGTACAGACAGCAAAGAGAAAAATGCAATCCAAGAGGAAAATTCATCCCTTCTAAAATGTAAAAAGACATCCCCTATTCTCTACTTTTTTATGGGCTACGTTTGGAATCAGGACAAGCAGGCTTATAACCAGGGATCTCCTGCTAAGTGCCTGAAATCAAGATGTCACATTGCAAGTGCCTGTGCAATGGCTGTCTGCTGTAATTTGTCAGGTCTGCTCAGCAAAATGATTTTTCTTGTTTATATTATGCAGTCTGCTTTTTCTAATATGAATTTCATATTATTTTCTCCGTGACTTTCGCAAGGTAAGTAAACCCCTTAAGTCCCTTTAGAGTGGCTCACTGTTAAAAGCCTTCCAGTTTAACAGACGGTACATCTGATGAAAATACTATTCCATCCTTCTTCCAGCTCATAATGAAGAGCTGGCACAACCACCCACATTCAAAGGGCCTAGCTCTTTCAATAACCAGGTTCTGCATTTAGTCACTTCCAACTTTTGCCAAATTTTAACTGATCTGACTGAAATCTTCAATGGTAACTGTCTGGCCAGGCTAATTTTTTTTTAAATTCATAGGAAAAAATTTATATTTCTCAGAATATACTTCTATACCCTTGTTTTGTCTATATACCTTGTTTTGTTCCTACTGAGAGGAACAAAAAAGTCCAAATAATTCAGTGAATAACTCTAATTGTTCATGAATTGGAGCAAGAAATGACATTTCATAGGGTGTTGCTCTGAGTTTAGAGATGCATTCTGCTGTCCTCATGAAAACAAATGTAGATTTGGCAGAGCTATAAGCCTCTGACAGACTGTCACTTGGGCATGCTCAGTGGATGTGAGTTAGTGTTTGGCTGCCAGACACTGTACTTTGTATAAGAACTGTGAGAGCCTTCCTTGCCTCCAGCCCTGTTCAGGGCTGCTGGGCCTGGAGCAGAAGGCTGCTTGCTGGAAGAGACTGCTTGTCCTGTTCTGCCAGTGCTCAGGAGAGCTATTTGAGGACCAGCTACTTCAAATGCTGGGGACTGAAAAACACAGAAGTAAGAAGAACGCCTGAACAGGAGCCACAGGGACAGAGAAGGAAAGAGGGCCAACACAGTACAGTCGGAGAGGAGGAGGGTGGGAAGACAAATGTGTTGAAAAGCAATTTAGGAAGACCCTTTTCCTTCAAGTTTACGGGTCAACAGAAAATTTCTAAGTAAGAAATCCTTTGTACTGCAGGATCCACCCCACAAATTTTAGTTTAATATTTTTCTTATTTATGTATATTATTATTACATTTAATTGGCATATTTCTTTCTTTGCCTTTCTGGAAATGTCAATACATTTGCATACCTGTCACCTTTTAATTGTGTCATCATGATGAGACTTATCATTGTCAGTTATATTTACTGTTATATGCAGTGAGTTTGGTTAGTTCTTGTATACTCTTAATAACATACGATGTTCTCCTGCTGAATTGCAATTTTCAACCTCTAGGAAAAAGTAATAGGTGGAAAACATCAAAATAAATCAATAGCAGAGAGGGGACAGGCAGATTAAAACCAAACCAACACCCTAAACCTACCAGAGAAAAAGTGAAACAATGAGAACTAAGAAGGAATTGTTTGACACAAATGTGGTGCTCTGTCAGCTTACTGCACAGAGATGCAGTTAGAAAAGCAAAAGCTCAGCTCAAATTGAAAACGGCCAGAGATGTAAAAAACTACAAGAAATGGTTCTTCAGGTACATAGAAAGCAAGTGGAAGCAGAAGGAAAATACCGGCCCACTGTTAAATGGGAGAAGTGGTCACCAACAATTCAGAAAAGGCAGAAGTTCTTGACGCTTCCTTCACCTCTGTCTTTATCAGCACTGTTGGGCCCAAGCCTTGGGAACAAAATTCCAGGTTGATGCAAACACAAACTGACCGTCAGTGATGGAAGAATTAGCATGTGAAGTGTTACAGAAACTTGACCCTGCAAATCAATGGGCCCCTGACATGGTCCACCTGAGGGTGTTAGGAGCATCAGCTGATGCTGTTGCAAGGCTCTGTAATCTTTGGGAAGTTCTGGAGATCAGGGATATCCCATAAGACTGGAAGAAAGATAATGACAACCCCATCTACAAGAAGGGCTTAAAGGAAGATCTAGGAAATTACAGGCCCATCAGACTTCTTTCAGTCCCTGGGAAAGTTACAGAATGATCTCCTGGGGGCTACCACCAGTCAGATGCAGCATGCGATTGGAAAACCAGCACAGATCCACCAAGGGCCAACCATACTTGACAAACCCGATTGCTTTTCGAGACAAAGTAATCTGCTTAGTTGATGGGGGGCAAGCAGTGGACACTGTCGACCTGGATTTCTCCAAGGCTTTTGATATGGTTTCCCACGGTCTCCTCCTGGAGAAACAGACATGTTATGGCCTGGACAAGTAGCGGGTGGGGAACTGGCTGAGAGGCTGCACACAGAGGGTGGTGGTAAACAGCTCCTTTTCACACCAGCAACGTGCCACAACTGGGGTCTCTCAGGGATCAGTACTGGGCCTAATGCTGTTTAACATCTTCATAAGTGATCTGGACGATGGGACCGAGCGTACCCTGATGAAGTTCACCAACGATACCAAACTGAGTGGGGAAGTGAACACTATGGAAGGGAAAGCCACCCTGCAGGAAGACCTGGATCGGCTGGAAGAGTGAGCTGAAAAGAACCTTATGAAATTCAACAAAGACGAGTGTAATGTCTTGCACCTGGGAAAACATAATCCAGGAGTGCAGCACAGGCTGGGATCTACCCGGATGTGGAGCAGCTTTGTGGAGAGTGACCCGGGAGTCCTGGTGGACAAGAAGCTCCGTCTGAGTGCGTTGTGCGCTGCTGCTGTGGTAAGGAACACCAAGGGGATGCTGGGTTGCAACAACAAGGGCATCACCAGCAGAGACACAGAAGTCACTGTCCCACTCAGTGCTTGTCAGGCCACACCTGGAACACTGTTCAGTTTAGGTCTGCTCTACGTAAAAAATATGTGAACAAGCTGGAGAGCCATCACTGACCTAATACTAAGTATTATTATGTTTTTAAATGCTGAAGCTGAGAAATGCTGCTGCTAAAAGAAGATGTGACTTCAGGCAAATACTGAAAACTCTACAACAATTTAGGAGCAAATTTGCAGCCACTAGCCCGTGTTTACAGATGCAAAGTATCTGGATTATATAGCTACTGCCCCTTTGGCACTATGTGCGTGTATTGGGTCTGGCTGAGATGGAGTTCATTTCCCCATAACAGCCCTCATAGTGCTGTGCTTTGCATTGGTAGCTAGAAAGGTGTTGATAAGACACCAGTGTTTTGGCTACTGCTGAGCAGTGCTGGCACAGCATCAGCGCTGTCTCTCAACATTTCCCACCCCATCAAGGGTGGCCAAGATCCTGGGAGGGGATACAAGTAGGCCAGATGACCCAAACTAACCAAAGGGATATTATGTATCATATGACATCAGGTCAGATATAAAAGCTAAGGAAAGGAGGAAGAAGGGGGGGCATTTTTATTTACAGTGTTTGTCTTCTGAGCAACCACTACCTGTGCTGAAGCCTTGCTTCCTGGGAAGGGGCCAGACACCAGTTACTGATGAGAAGTAGAGAATAAACCTCGTTACATTCCTCTTTGCTTCTGCATGTGCAAATTTTCGCTTTTACTTTAGTAAAACATCTTATTTCACCACATGAGTTGATTTCCATCTTATTCCCTCTCCCCTGTCTGGCTGGGAAAGAGCGTGATAGATCAGCTTAGTGGGCACCTGGTGAACAGCCAAGGTCAATCCATCACACTGTGTTAACACCCACTCCAGATAAACCCTGGGATGAGATGCTGTTCTATGGACACAGGTTCAAGCTGCAGCCCTGAGCATCAGGAGGCTTGACTGTAGGTGGTACTCGCAAACCTTCCCTTCAGGAGCTGAGATTTATAACAGAGGTTTTTGATACAGTATCTATTTCTAGCAAAGCATATTTCATGAGAAAAAGGATCTGCATATGAAAATCTACATCTCCACCCTTCTTCCCTAACATTTGTCAGCTCCCGAATGCTTTGAGTGTTTGGGAACTTAGAGGTCCTCTGAGGATTTGTGTGAGTGTTGGTGTCGGCCAGCTTTCAGCAAGCAGCTGCAGAGGGCAGCTTCTGTCTTGAGTTTGGTTTTTTTTTTTTTTTCCCCACTCTTTTCCTCTTTTCCTAATCTGTCTGTTCCCAGGCTTAGCAATGCAGCTGTGCAACTCAGAGCTGCGACCAACCTTTTGGATTGGATTTTTGGAAGAAACAACTCTGGCAGTGCTCCTTCACCTCAGGACGTGCATGTGTGGCAATGACTGAACAGAATGAACAGCTTCCTGTGGGCTTCCTGACAACCTTACCCTTAACTAAACCTTCCTAGGCGTGAAGTGCATGCCTGTAACAAGGGTCATATGTAAACATTTCCCATAACCACATCACAATTTCTACATACATTCCTTCAGGAGACAAAAGGCACTGGATGATGTCCATTGCTTCCTCCCAGCACATCTAGACATTTTGCACAGTGGCATATGCTTCCTGCTGAAATACAAGCCCACTTCTATAAACTTGTTTATGGATCTTGGAGTCCTACTGTCCTCAGCAAGGACACAGGTCCATTAAAGAAAATCATTCTTCTGTAAATGGGGAATATAGATTACCTCCTGTATGTTACAGTTCTACTATCGTATGTTTTTGTACTGGCTTTGGCTGGGACAGAGTTCATTTTCTTCAGAGTAGCTGGTATGAGGCTGCATTTTTAGATTTGTGCTGGAAACAGTGTGGGTAATTCAGGGATATTTTCCTCACTGATGAGGAGCGTTCACACAGAGCCGAGGCCTCTTCTGCTTCTCAACCCCCTCCACCAGTGAGTGGGCTGGGGGTGCACAAACTGGGAGCTGGGAAGGGACACATCTGGGACAGCTGATCCCAACTGACTCATGGGATATCCCAGACCATACAGTATCATGCTCAGCATATAAAGCTGGGGGAAGAAGAAGGGGTGACATTAGGAGTGCCGGCATTTGTCTTCCCAAATCACTGTTATACAAGATGGGAGTCCTGCTTTCCTAGGGATGGCTGAGCATGCTTAGCTTTGCTTTTGAGTGTGGCTTTTGCTTTACCTATTAATCTCAACTCATGAGTTTTTCTGACTTTCACCCTTCACATTCTCTCCCCATCCTGCTGGAAGTGAGCAAAAACTGTGTGGGGCTGAGGTCCCTACTGGGGTTAAATAACAGTTTTCCATAGTAAAGGGAATTTAAAAGCAACATTACTGCATTTGAAATGGGTGAACACTGATGTAAATAGGAGTGGGCAGGAGATAGGAGTAAGAACATTGGTTTAGATCTGAAAAGGCATTTCTGCATGTAATTTACACTGAAATCAGCACAAGCACATTTCCTCTTCTGTGCAAAGGAGCAGAGTTGTTAAATCCAAGTATATTCTGACAAAGTCCCCAGTGATCACAGTACTAGAAACTATGCCATCCAGAAAAATCTTCTTAAATCAAATATGAGGATGTGAGGGCCTGTTCAAGAACCAAGCAATAATAATAAGCAATTTACATTCCATTATAACCTATTTAATTTACCTATCTACTGACTCCATGCTTACATGCCTTCCAATTAATTTTCCTATTGCTGATAGATCACCTAATTTCACACTGGCCTCTCTTGCTAGCAGAGGCTTCTTTTTGAAGCATAGCACTCTTAATCCTCCTGATAACCCTCTGTTGACATTCCTTTCTAATGCAAACAACTTGACAAAGTAAAACTATTCATAGGAATTTCTGCAAACATGCAAGCAAACATTAAAAAAACAGAAACCTTTGTTGATGCCTTTGTTCACAGGGTAGGATTAAAAATTTACTGAAATTTATGACTTTTTCCATTGGCTACTTATTTCTGCTTCAGAAGCACGAATGTAAGAATACGCATATATTTAAATTCCAGACTTCATGATACCAGTTGGAGCAGGTTTTTACTGATTTATCAGCTCTTTTGGATCATTTCCAGGGTCCATTGATATGAGTGGAATGACACCATGTGTACGATGTCAACAGCAGCTCTAAGAAATCTTTACCACCAAAACATTTCTCCTAATATATATTTAATTCATTCAACAGTTGGCATAATTTTCACAAGCCAATCAGATATTCATTTCCAGAGTATTACAGCTGCTTGGGTAATAGCATACTAACAGCTGTCTACAAATGGCAGAATATAAAAATCTCGAGGAACACATAAAGGACAACTACACATGCAACTAATATATATATGCTTAGATAAGTCTGCTGATAGAACAATATTTGCAGTGGGAAAGAAAAATCATCTATTAGGAGAGCAGCAAGCTGTACTGGAAAAAATGCAGACATTAACTACTCCTGCTTGAGGAGCTTTTACTGACTCTGTTAATGGCTTTCTCCCCACACACGCTGACCACAGCTCTACCTGCAAAAGACTGTCCGTAAGCCTGGCCTCACTGTGTAACTGGCATAGGATTGCTTCCATTCACAAGGTGAGAATTTGAGATTTACAGCCATAGCTGTAGAGCAAAATGTTGTTAGAGGTAGAAGATGAGATCACAGCCTGTTAAAATGGATTCACTAAAAGTGAGAGGATATTTCATCCTTATGCAAGAAAATGTATGGTCTGTAATTTAGGTGCGAGCTCCAGATTCAAATGTGTGTATGGGAACTATGTGTCCAAGATGGAATGGAGCCCTGGGGCCCATTCATTTAACAAGATTAGCACCCTTTCAGATCCTCTGTGAGGCACATTCAGTTCTCAGCTGTCATGATCAAAGAACAGTGTCTCACAAATCTTCAGTCCTGTTGGCCAACCCAGTATTGCCATATTACATGACCTAAGTACACCTGAAATGGCATAAAGTACCTAATTGTAGGCAGGGGAAATCCACTCCCTGTTGACACACTCAATGACATTTCAGGTACAACTCTGATTAAAGGCAGGTGCCTACTTCACTGAGTGAACAGCTCTCCAGGATCCACTGATGCCACCAACTGGAAGAGGAGTAAATGGATCCTACATCACCTACAGGCAGATTCTTAAAGTAGGTGAATTGTTCTGAAGTTCAATCCTACATGCACAGTTTGATTCAGCTGTCCATACAGAGGCATGAAATGCCATTTGAGAAGATATATCACTAAGGCTGATAAATATTACACTGGATCCACCTTTCTAAGCAGCAACTGGAGGCCATGTAAATTACCCTAAGGCATCTAAAATGGCTCCATGTGCTTTTCTTTGTGTGATAAAATGAACCAAGCATTTTTAACAGCATCACAAGAATTCTCCAAGAATTATTAATACTTTTAAAATAATACGGTTTGTTATTAATATTGTATTGCTTATGGAAGCTTCAAGAAGTTGTTAAATTCACAACTTAGAATATTGGTCCTTTGTTACATTAAGACAATTAAGTAGGATCAGTTTACTTCTGTCAGTCTTTTTAAACAAGCTTTCATCTTGTGGTGTCCTCCTCTAACAAGGGATCTTTTTGCCAAAAATCTGGTCTTACACAGTAAGTCTTTTACACATGTCAGTTTCTACTTAAGATACACATGGTTGCTGTGTAGCTAAATGTCAGAGTTAGGTTTCTCCATTGCAAACAAACAAACAAACAATCAAACAAAAAAATTAAATGTCATTCCAGGTTTTTTTTTATGAAAACGCTCTTTTAAAAAAATCTCTAGCACAATTTGCTCTTTAAATTCTTATATTTAGTATCAGTACATTTCTTTTAGAAGTTATTATTATTGTTCCAAAACTTTTCTCCTTGAAAATGTAAATACTATGTATACTATGTGTATACTCCTTGCAAGTAGTCTCCCAGTAATTATACTGTCCCTTTCAAATAAAGGTAAAATAATCCTGAAATTTTAATGACAGATCTGTGTGAGTTAAATAAATGTTACATCATTATGATGAAAGTTAAACTGAAATATGAACACTGATACTGATATTTTACTGAAAATTGGAAACTTAAATCCCCATGTGGTATCGGCACAAATAGTCAGGGGGTTTGTATCTGCTACTTTCTAAAGCCTATGGGAGCCACAGGCTGTGTAATACATTTGACCACTCAGGTAGCACCTCAGGTCATGGACCAGAATCCCCTGTATGTACCTTCACTGTAGGTACATACAAATACTGACTAGAAAAACAGCTCTGAGCCTAAACAATAAATAGAAGCTATGTGCACAAAGTCTGGAGGGTTGAAATTAAGGGTAAGGCTTCTGAGTAAAGCTATAAAGGATTGTCAAAGAAAGAATCAAAGGAAATAAGGCAAAAGAATGAAGAAGTACACTTTTCACCTCCCTATCTAGAACTAACTACAAAACAAGATCAAGTTGGCTTAGCTAACTAAAAGATACAGAAGTTCAACTGAGGTCTGCCTGCAGAGAGTGACAAATTAGGGACATTGGTTTGACATATTTGAAGTAATAGAGTTTCATATTAGCGATTATATAATAAGAAATTTGCTCTGACATTGTAGTCATGTTCAGGCTGAGCTTACCATCCAGAGCTCCAAGAACACCCTGATTCCTCATAAACTCATATCTAAAATGGCAGCAAGTTTGATCCCTAATAGACTGGCTGCTTTCCCTTCCTTTTAAAAGCTATGAAAAATGTCATCACTGAATTTCTCTTATTTTTGTTACGTTTATGAAAAATTGGGCTTTGTATTTATTTTGTCAAATATTTGTATTCCATTAGTTTTAAATAATGTTTGTATTCATTTATTGTTTAAAAAAACATTTTCATTACCAAATGAATAAAAGTACTTTGTTTTTATGGAACTTGTTTCTTAAATTCTTCAGTTCTATGCTCTGATGTTTGCGAACCAAGAATGTGTTTGACACCTCTGAAAATCAGGGGGATTCAGAGATGTATTACAAAGTCTGTCTCAAAGCAATTTGTCCAGAATTATTCAATAAAGCAATAGGAGATTTACAGTTACTGTCATGCATGTTTTTTTCCCCTAAAATTTGCCGTGTATTATAAATTCAAATTCAGGTCTCTATCTGCAAGGGCTTGCATAAAAAAAACAGTGTGTCTGGATTTCCAGTTACCTACCAATACATGTAAGCAGACCATTTTTTACAGTAATAATGAAATTTAAAAGGAACAGAGAAATGCCATGACAAAAAGCTGTGTTTCAAATCTTGCTAATCTGATTTAAACAATAAGCGTAAGTGAAAAACATAAGCCACAGTTACTCACCTGCGATGAGTAAGAAAACTACCACTGACATGTCCGGAGCCATCACATCCTGGCGTTGGACATGACATTCCTTCCGTCTTCACTGACTTCCAAGAGAACTGTGAGCCATTTAGGTACCCATCCTTTTGCCTTTTGGCAGCTAGAGGACACCCTGATGCGCTGCGATGGGACGCGTATTTTCCAGTTATATGACCCTGACCATCACAACCAGGAACTGGACATCTGGATAGCAAAGAGATGAGATACACTTTATTGCCTTGCCATCGTGTACCTGGTAGCCTCTACAACAAAGTCAAAATAAACCTGACATGGAAAGACTAATCCTGCACTGTAATCGCAAAATTAGTCAAGATACCCTGTAGTAGTTAAAATTACAAGCAGAACTTTACCAATTTGAAAAAAAAAATGTTCTTTGATAAATTCTAAGAAGGCTAGTCAGTAGATGCAGTCGCAGCTGTTGGTATTATGCAATTGCAAAAAAAGATCTGAGATAAATATTTAAATTACAGTAAATATCACAGTGGAATTGAAATGTTGGATACCAAACTCTGCTCAGTAGAGAAATTGCCCAAAAAACCCTATGAGTGTAAAATCCTACTTAGAATAATCCTTGGTACATTTTATTTATATGTATGGAACCCATACACGTGGTCTTGCAATGAAGGGAGACTTGTCTGAAGTCATGAAAATGTCAGGTATACACAGTTATTTATGAAGTGATCAGAGAACCTCATCAGAAATGCTGAGCACCTTTAACCACTCTCTGAACAGGAGTGATTATATCAAACTATGTGTTACAGCCTAGAGAGATCAATGAAGGCGGTTCTGTGTTCATTTGATGGTTTTCCTTACTTGGGAACCCCCCCATACATTTTCTCTGTATACTGCTAAAAAACAAATAACCAAGGTTAGAAGAGACAGGTTAGAATCTTCAAAGTGAAATGTTAAAAGAAAATTATGAGGTGTTTTTACAGTATGTTGCTACATAACACGTCTAAACAAGGCCGGTTACTTCACTCCTTGTCCTACACTAAAATATTGCTGCAACTCTCCACTGAGGGTCCAGTCCTGCATGGGCTAAGCAGTCACTAAATCCACCAAGTTCAGTGACCACTGATATCAGAGCACCTTGCAAGAAGAAACCAAGACCTATAGGTAGGCATTTGTTTCTCTTGCAAACTGCATGAACAGTGAGATTTGTTGCAGCAGTCTCATATAGACAATTCTCTATTCCCATAACTACTTTTATTTATCATGTATGGTTTGTGTCTAGTATGCAAACATGTTTAAGGGGCTTTTAGGGGATAAAGATCTAAGTAATATTTTATTTTCATGTGATAATGAAGAAGATTGCATCCTTGGCTAATACTGTATCCTTTGCTGAATAAATCAGCACAGATCCCAGATTTGCTCATAGAAATCTATGTGGTGATCTGCTCTTGGATGACTATCACACAACAACATTTTTGCCTTAACAAAAACCTGAAGATGTATATGACCTTATGAAACACAAAAAAACCCTTTGACAGTATTTGTTCTCACCTAATTGGCTCTTGGTCTTCTTTGTCTTCCTTGCTTTGTGCTATCCTGATTCCACTTTTCTTTGCTCGTGGACAGCCTGAAAGACTGTGTGAAAGAAAACATTTTAGAATGCAATTTCTCATTCATGGGTGCACTTTACCAGGAATACACTTTCTGAGAAACTGGCAGAATAGGCAGTCCTGTCCAGTTTTCCAAAATCAAAGCTCAAGTGGGTTGAACGTGGAGAGCTGCAGCAGCCACCACAAGGGGGAATCTGTGCATCTGGGTTTGTGATGCTGGACAGGACTGCCTCACTGTGCACCACATGCACAGGCAGTCCCTGAGGAGCCAGGGAAAGCAGCTCTTAAACTCTCTGCCTAACAATCCCTCCAGCTGACTCAACAGTGGCAGTGGCATTTATTTAAAAGAAATAGAAGCCAGTGTTTCAGGGCTGAGAGACGTGATATCCTCTATGGCTGAGAGGGATGGAAGAATAGAAAAAAACAGGAATATCTCTTTGTAGGACTAAAGATTTCTCTTGAAAACACATTAGAAACACTATCAAAGTTCTCAAACATCAAATAACAATCCTATAGAATGGTTGAATAAAACCATGGCAGACCTCAGAGCTTTCAGTGTTTTCCCAAAAAAGGTTTTCCAGTGCTCAGAACTCATACAGACAAAAAATTTGGAATATGTTATTTGGTATAAGTTATATGTTAGGCTAATCAATCTTACATTTAACTAGACACTGAGAATGTACTTTTTAACTTCACAAGCTCCGCTTTCCTTTGCATATGAAGAATTCTTTATAGAAACCATTTAGTAGACTTGACAATGACTTTAACAGATATTTTAAGAATCTTTTAAGTAGCCGATATCTGAGGATACAAATATGTCTACAAACAATAAAATCATGCTTTGTCCACTATTTAAATGTTATTTCCATCGTAACTATCAACATTAAAAAAAGAAATCCATCAGTAGAACACCTTCAAATGTGTGGACATGAGAGATCAAGAAGTGTCACCAAAGAAAAATTTCCATGGAGAAAGAAACAAAATAGGAGATTAAATTTTCTGTTTCAGCATGACAAAAGGTACTTCAGCGTTGCGTAGTAGGTCCTGTTTTCAGGAACAAGAGACAGAAACAGTGGTAACAAATTTTTCAGTTATTTTGTCTTGTCAAAACCAGTGAGGACTAAGAAGAAGCAGAGAAAAAGGTGATGCAATTACAAAGAGAATTCTGTGTTAGTAAGTGGAAAATACAGAAAAACAGAGTTTAGTGCTTCAAAGTCATACATAAGTTAATTAAAGAAAGGGAGGAATGCTGGCACAAGATATTGGACATAGTGTATTACCTAGAAACTTTTAGTGAGATGGCATGGCTACTACATCTATAGTGGTAAACAGAAGGGACCGAGAACTGTTGCTTTGACACAAGACCAGCAAGCTTACCTTTGTACAGCTAAGCTCTCTATCTCAGTAAAGCAGGACAGCTACACCCATATTGCCTGTAGAGAATGATCTGGACCCACGCTGAGCCCCAAATCATATCTCAGAATTGCCTGGGAAAGTTTCAGTGGCACAGGGTCAATACTGTGCCAGGGGTCCTGTCAGCAATTTAATACTGTAGGCATCTGTGCTCTGATGAGTGGACCCGTGCTATCATCCCATTTCACTTCTAGTTTAGATGTAGCCAACCATTTCCCTTTTTAAAGCAAACTTCTCTTTATGCCAGCTTGAACAGTGGACACAAAAGCACCATAGCTCCCTCTGTACAAACTAAACCTCAGAAAGCCTGTGCCAATTAAGAACAGTTTTCTTCAAAAATAATAGTATTATCTGTAAGAAGACAGAGGCAGGAGGAAGAGAGTCTGAGAGATTTAGAATAAGAGAAAGTCGGCTCTGGGGCAAGGGAACAGTTCAGAGACAGGTTGGTTCACAGCCCCTCATACAACCTGGACTGCAGAGAGTGAAGGGACAGGAGTTAAAGATACCCCTAGTTTATCTCTGAGACTAGTTGTACCTACTGTGTGAGAGCAATCGGGATTTGTATCTGAAAACTAAACAGTTAATAGAAATTCCTCAGAAAGCAATGCCTTTTTAATAGATGTACAGATGGGTATGCTTGTGTATGATGACATTTTCATAACAAAATCTGAACAAAGCATTTCTGCCTTGACTAATGATTTAAAGCTTTCTACGTGTTAAATCAATTTAATTATCACCTACTTATTGGTATTTTGGAGCATCATCTCTCTGTAATAGATCTTTCTATTCTGGCACTATGATTTATTAGAAAATTCTAAGACCTTTCAGGTCCTCTAAACAGACATTTCCAATAGACAGCTTCTGAGGTTATGATTAATTAATTTTTCCTCTGACAGTGGATTCACTGAGAAAACATACGTCTAGGATCAGCCTTTGCTTTAATTTTTTTATCCTATAATAACCAAGAGCTATTACAAGGTGAGCATATTACTTCATTTTTCTACCAGTTTAATTCCTCATATATGAAGATAAAAGACAACAAGGGAAATTCAACATCAGCACGTGCTGATACAACTTCTGGCATAGATTGAATGGGTGCAGAGTTATCTGCCTCCATGTGTGCCTGCTGTTGAGCAGCCATTTTAAATACAGCTGATACCAAGGCATCTCAGCAGCCATTTAGGAGAGAAGTCTGTCATTCTTTCCCTTCTGAAACTGAGAGGGTTGTAACTGATTGTATCAAATACAAACAAAA
>JAYRBT010000114.1:96806568-96874426 GCA_036023395.1 Myiotriccus ornatus
TTTAGGAGAGAAGTCTGTCATTCTTTCCCTTCTGAAACTGAGAGGGTTGTAACTGATTGTATCAAATACAAACAAAATACTAATTCAGATGCAAGGAGAGCTAAATGATAATTTTCGGTGTGGCAATTAGAAAGCTCATCTGAGAACGTGCTGTGGGGTCCTTCATACTCAACAGCTTCAGATTTAGGCTACTGGTTTGTGCCCTTTAAAAGAGCATTCATTTTGCCAGCCTCACCACCTCAGAAATGACCTTGACAGATATCATGACCTGAACAGTGTAAGGCTGGCTCTGTGTAAATGCGACAGGTCTCCCGGGGACATTCATAATTTTAAGCAAAGAAGACATTACGTCTTCAGTGTCAGTGCTCCTGTGCCCGCAGGCAGCTGAAGACCTGGGGCTGCCAGAGGCCTTTTTGGAAGAGAAATTAAAGAGTTATGTGGTCAATATAGGTATGGTGGCACTTCAAGAGGCTGAATGTGTTAAATCCCAACTGACTGGAAGAATTCCAGATCCCTTAGTTTTGCAGAATTATTTTTTATATCTTTATGTATACTTGAGTATGCTGCAGAATCAAATGAAAACTTAGTCCAGAACTCATCTGCAAAAAAGCAAGACTGTACGGATTTACAGACAGAAGTAGGTAACACCACCCAGGTCAGAATTTGGTCCTACAGTGGCCAGGAGACAATGCTTAAGGAAGAGGTTTAAAAAATGTCAGCATTCAGTGATTCTCCCCTGTCACCCTTGCCAGCTTTTAGGTTTCTTGTTAGTAACACTTTTCGTTTGCATCTTCACTTTCCTGTCTGTTTCTTGTTTAATAGATGATCAAACACATAAACAAAAACTTTCTGAAACAGCAAAGTTGGGGCAGAGCTGCACCAAGCATAATGCTGGAAGAGTGTGAACTGATAAATCCACATGTAGTTAAATGTAGTTCTAAATTTGACCTTAAATCCCTTTAAAAATGTGATTTAATTTCCTATATCATGTAAGTGCTTTTAAAATGCTTATATCTTCCCCTTTCTAATATTATTTGTACTTTTGGAGTTTAACACTGCATTACTGGAATTGATATTGTGATCTTTCATTTTTACAGCATGTAAAGGTATGGCACATTCCCAATCTCTGCTATTTATGTTTTGACTTTTGTTGCTTTTACTGGGAATTTGTATACTGACTAGTTATAGTCAATTTTAAAACTACAGGCACTTGGTGAGGCAAGCAAATATCCAGAGTCAACAGTAATAGTCTGCGTGGAAGTAAAGAGCCTTTACTAACAAAAGAGAGGTGGAATACACTATTATTCTTTGATTAAACGGTAGATAGATATTTATAAGATACGGTGCAGCTCTTCTCCACTGATTTACACTTCTCAGACAGCCAAAGGCGAATCGCTAATTACACACCATTTGTGCCATTACCTCTACGGTAGTATCACCATAATTGATCAATACCCTAATTAGTAAATGGGAAGCTTTCTTTGGCCCTCAGTAAGGATCACAGTTACAGTTTAGGCAGTTAAGGTAACAGCCCTCATCCATAAATTTCTCTCTCCCTTCTTCTGTCTTGACAATGTGTTGCAATTTAAGGACAAGCCAAGCTTTATGCTGAAATGTACTAACAAGGCTGGTGCGTATTAGATGAAAGAGATACTTTTCCCTTCTAATTAAAATTGATAAGACTTCAGTTGGGAGAGGAGATAAAGAAGAGGGTCAAATTTTGCATTTCAAGGAATATGGAGAGAGTCTGGAAGAGACTGACAGGAACAATCAGGAAATATAATTTGTGGGAAGAAGATGCAGGAATGGGATTTGAATCCAGACTGTGAAGGAAGAGTTAAGTCACTCAGAACGTAAAGCAACAGAAACTTAAGAATGTTGAATTTCTTCCTTGGGCTAACAGAGATGGTAGAAAAACTGAATTTATTTTGTATGAAGATTTTGCTTGATACTAGCAAAAATCTTCCTACCTATTTGAGTTGTGAACCATGCTGAAGCTGAGAAACGTTATCCATTGGTGATAAATAGAATGAATTATACCAGTGCATGTCTAAGTGCAGCACTCAATCCTACCTCAGTATTTAGAGAGGGAAGTGAGGTCAGCTGAGGTCCCTTCTAGCCCTTCAGTTACTTGGTTTAAATAATAAAACCTTCTCTTTACATACCTTCGATGTGAAGCATAATTTCCAGTAATATGCCCAGAGCCATCACACCCAGGGGTGGGACACCTACAATAATAATGGAAGAGATACAGTTACTGAAAGGAAAGATACAACTGACCTTTATAAAATATCCATTGGCTCAGTCCTTGTTTCCTCAGGTGCCAGCCCTGGGAACCTCTAACCATTGCTAAACCTGAGCTTAATTCCACACCAGGGACAAACATACTTTTTCATTCACAAAATGTTTTGTTTGCTACTCTTCAGCTGCCCACTTAAATGCTTTCTGGATATCTCAAGTACTGGCAGATCAGTGGAGATTTCCAGCAGCAGCCCACCATCTTTACACCACCAGGAATGAGTAGGGTTGACAGAAAATGGAATACCCCCATGATGTTTGCTTAGGTAATGGTTAACATTGCAGTGAGTCATTTTGTTTTCCACTGGAGCTATTGCTCTAATCTCCTTGCACAGTGTCATGGGGTCGTGCCACGGAGAGAACCCTTCACTCCCCGTGAAGTGAAGGAAATGCTTAAGAAAATGGAAATATATAGACAAATGCTGGCCTCTTGCAGAGAGGCCTCTCAAACACCAACCAGACAGAGAAGTCACTGATGGTACAGCCTTCAGTGGAATTTCTTAAAGTAGAACAAATTCAAAGTCATCAAACAAAATGGATATTTTTTCCTACATTGCAAAGATGATTGCAATCATCACAGAAAAAGCTACATTATAATGCTAAGTAAAATCATTAGCTGGTATTTGAACTGCTACACTAAATCACAGAAAAGACAAAAAAAGAATTAATTTATATTCATTTTACTGAACAGACAAATGCTACAAGAATTCCAAAAAGTCACTTTTCTTGAGCCTGAGTTTTGAATTTTAGCCATGCTTTTTAAAGCTTCATTTGAAGAAATCATTCAAATTCAAAAAAGCTTGCACACGAATTCAGATGTTGCATTCTGAAACATCAGATTTCCATTACATTGAATTTTTCCACTATTTGAATAGTTCAGACTTTGGCTTTCACCTTTTAGTTACATGTATGCTTTTGTATGCTTTCCTCAAAGTTGGTCCATACTGGTAAATTTTCATTTCACAAAGGTTTCTGCAGAGACTTGAACATTTCTTAAAATCAGGAATTAAGTAATCCAGAATTCAGTGCAGAGGGGTGGTCACATTCCATTAAGCTGAATTTTAGCTCTTTTAAGCTAGTAAACATTATGTCCTTTGAGGAGCTTAGCAGGGCCAAACTTCAAACACGATTAATGCTACCTTGAAAGACATAAATTAAACTGGAATGTATATCTTCATCTGGATCAGTTCAGTTATTCTATAGAGAACATTAAAATATGGTAGCAATTCCAGGATATGAGCTGGTAAAACTTCTGGGGTTCACTATATCACTGAAGTTTCCCTTCTATGTAACAGTCTGTGCACTTTGGACAAGTCTAAACAGCATCCTTAATGACAATTCTCCTGCTCTCTTGTTTTCTGTCTTTGCACATGACCAAATATATGACCATGATCTTGAATAGAAGGTGTATTACTGTGGCTCTTAATATCTTAAAGACCAACATAGAGGTTGACATCACACATCAATCTCTCTGCTTATAGAAAGATAAGCCCCATAATTTCTGCAAAGATTCTTCTGATACAAATTAGGTAAAAATATGACCCTTGATAAAGGAGTCATAGCTCAGTCCATATGGCTTTTACACTTTATTCTCTGCTGTGGCTGCACATGGCTAGCATAAACTTTGGCTATTCCTTTAAATTAAAAATAAATGGTCAGGGCATCTTATATGGAGGGTCTTATAATTTAAATACTCAATCTCTAAATACGTAGATGTTCTCATTATTTATTTTCATTTTTAGGTAAATGTTTTGAGATCTATGGAGAAACAATCTCTTGTTTCATCTGTTTTTTTTGATGCTAGGTAGCTTCAATGGTCTGCCTGTTTCCTAGTTCCATCAAGACTAGCTGCGTCTCTGAAGAGCCTGACTGAAGCTTCTAAGATGTTGAATCAAAAAAGATATAGGAATAAAAATTAATTAAAGGAATTGACTGAACTTTGGATCTAAATGTTCATGGCATTTAAACAAATAAAGGAGAATCAGGAGCCATGGGACTGTTCCTCTGCAGTCTGTCTGGGGTACTACAAAGAGTCCTTGTTTATGAAATCATAACCTGAAGCCACCATTTTCCTCTCCAGACTTTTCCACCTTTTTGAGAATAAGCTATCAGCAAAATTGAACAATAATTTTTCTGATCTTTTCCAAGATGTCTGTTACAGGCAGCATAATTAATAGTATTTTAACAAACAGGATTTATAAGATGCACAGTATGTCCCGTCAATAAGTCTTAAAATAAGACTGTTACACTTCAAGCATTTGGACAGTCTTACACAATTTAAAAACTAGCTTATTTCTATGTCATTTAAAAATTAAGCAACTGAAGTAAAGAAGAAATTATCCAGCTGTAAGTTTAATTGGGTGTCTTCACAAAGTGCTTTGCACAGTTCACATCAGTTTAAAATGATACTTTTGATTAAAGCAGAAGACATCTTTATGTAGGCAAGAATTTCAGAAAGACCTTTCAGATTTTGATTTTGACACTGCAAATATTTGTTTTCAAATCTCATAAGCTTATCTTTACCTAAATGTAACAGATGAAATTACAGTTTAATGCAGTTGGTAAGAACATTTTAAAACTCTGTTACATTTATATTTTTTGCTGTTTCCATTCTATGGGAAGTGCTTCTAACACTGTGAAACTTAGGATGCAGATATGCAGCAGTCTGTTTCAACTATGAAGTTATTACAATATTTATTTGCTATCCTAAGCAGAATAGATAAGGAGACAACCACAAGTCCTTGTGCTATTGGAATTGGGAATCTGTACTTTCAGAATGTCTGACTATATGTAGGACTTGTATACACCTTATTACTTTACTATCAACTACTACCTAAACATATTTGACTTATCTACCTTCAACAATGCCAGAAAGATGTATGTATGGGTGCTTGTAAGAGACAGGTGATGTGAAACCCTTTGAAAATGAGCATCAGAGTATGTGGAAAAAGAGGTATACAGCTTTTCTCACTTACTCAAAGTAAATGTAATTTGGCAGGATCAGAAACTTATTTGCAGACTCTGCTTATTGCAGCAAAGGAAATACTTAGTACTGTAACAAGGGAGGTGACAAAAGAAACTGACCCTGTGAAGAGTGAAGTTCAGGACATAAAACATTAGCAACTTAACCACAAGTTCAGGGCATCCACTAAAAGAAAGACCTTGTCAGTGAAGGGGAATGCAGTTAGCACTGCCTTGATGTCCCATTCATTTCACAGACCATCCCAGAGAAGTATTTTTGGGAACATAAGCAGAAGCAGAAAGCAGGGCAGGCAGCAGAACAGCAGCAGCTGTGGCAGCTGGATTCAGTACTGGGCTTAGATTCAACAGCAGGAATGAAAAAAAGGTGAAATTCAAACTGAGAAAAATACACTTAAGCCCTGCTACTGATTCTTCAACATGGAAAGGACTGAAGGTGTGCATCAATTAAAACAGACTTCTGGCACCTTGAAGAACTCAGGGAGGTTCTTGGGACTAGGGAGGAAATGAATGCAATGCCCAAGTGGGCTCTGGGAGGATTTTTTCAAATGCCAGGGGTTAAAAGCTTTGCTGAAACCTCAGCTCACAAAACCCCCCAGCTCTCATCAGCATAGTGCACTACGAATATGACCCATATTCAAACCTAT
Source organism: Myiotriccus ornatus (assembly GCA_036023395.1). NCBI lineage: Eukaryota > Metazoa > Chordata > Aves > Passeriformes > Tyrannidae > Myiotriccus > Myiotriccus ornatus. Next base: position 96,812,493 of record JAYRBT010000114.1, read on the forward strand.
ACTCCTAGGCTTTTATCTAGGTCTACAGGAGGGAGATAAGCTTACATGTAGCTTACATATTTAGATTTATAGCTCAACTAGCATTAAGAGCAAATAGGATTTTACACAAAGGTGGAAAGACAGAACTGCAGTAATTTTGTCCTTATTATTGTGTATGACTGTGGTTAACTTACTTTTGCAAATTATTTTAACACATAAATGACCTCCAAAACATACCAATAAATCAAAGATATAGAAAGTGCTTCGACATTTTATTTTTGTGCTGAGGATATCTGCTCCCACAGGAAAGAATGAAACCATTAATTTCTCTCACACTGGCCAATTTTAATGAGTTCCTACAAAATGCTTCTCATGACCTGTCATTAGTAAGATGGTGTATCAGCACTAAAGGCTGATGTTACCTTTACTGTTTAGTTTACAACACTTAGTACCTAGTACATTGTGCTTCCAGTCTTTTCCTTGAGAAATCAGTGAACACATGTATCAATAATATAGTCTACGAGAGAGAATATTCTATCCATTACTAATTAAATATTTAAAAGATGTAGATAACAACTCAATAGAAAAATCATATTGAATTGAATAGGGGAATAAGCCAGGACATTGTGCAAAAATTCAGAATGGTTCTTCAGAATATTCCAGATGCAAAAGAACTGGGATTTAATAGAAAATTATCTTTCCCATATTTTTATTTTGACCATGCTGTCCATCTCTGTAGTAGAGGTGTGATTTTCTGTTGAAGGATCAGAAAGGCTAGAGAAATATAATTGTTTCCTGTGGGATTTTTTTCATAGCAGAATGTAGAATTTTTTATTGTCTGGTGATTTCCATCTATTTGAGATTCTGTTTTATTTGACTGAATCACCAGGAATAGAATTCATAGGTTGGGAGGCTGGAAGACAGACACAGTAATACTTGCATTTCTATCCTTCCTCTGAAGATCTGAGCATATTTTACAAACATTAAGGGATAAAATCTCACAAAACTCCTTTTAAAAGGGAAGAATTAGGCAGAGGAAAATTTGGGCATAAAGAGGCTAAATGGCTTTACACAAAAGAAGAAAACAGCCTAGAAGTACAGATTCTTATTCACTGCTCTGTTTGCAGCTATAAAGCCATATGTCTTCTGATACTACACGCAAATTCATAAACCAAATACTGTGAGGTGTTTTTTTTTTATCCTAGTGAGGTAGTTCTGAAACAAAAGGTTACAGAAGTAAAACTGTAATGATATTGCAGTTCCCTGAATTGAATATGTGAGAAAGGAGGAAAAAAGAGGAGAGGGCAAGAAAGGGAAGGGATGAGAAGATGCTTTGTCAAATTAAAAACTGCAATTTTCTGTAAGGTATAGTAAGTTTATTGTTTGTCTATCCCTCTATTAATTTGAGGGCTTGTCAAAAACAACAGGCTTGCAGTTCTTCACAAACAAGTCCTCTTTTTAATTACTTAAGAGGTGAAAAGAGAGAACAACTATTCCTCCATTCTTTCCCATGCCACTCACCACAAACCCGCAGGAAGCACTCCAGGGTGAGAAATAAGATCATGAACAGAGCTGCATGGTCCTCAGTAGAGATTTTTGGCCACAGGTGTGTCACTAAGCGGCACTGTTGTGGTTATGAAAACACCTATTTAGCAGGAACTGGACAAAAATCATCAACTCATTTTGTCTTTTGTTTCTGAGCAGTCAAAGCAATGCCTCCCAGCCATCACTTTTTAGCCAGTTCTGTGAAAGCAATCTGAATGTGTAAATCTCTGAAATCTTATTTTCAGTCCCAGGTATTTTGGTGGATTTTCAAACTCTAATTAAGTATGTGAAGTGGGAACACTGCTGACTCTTTCCCTCATGAAAACACAGGAAAGCCATTGTTTGTTCTGATTCCAGTAGGAAAACAGATGATTTTCCACTTCGATCTTGTTGTCTTTTATGGTCTATTTTTTAAGCATAGCATTTGATTTCTGAATTCCTGTGATGATACTTTCTTTGGATGCCTAGACAGAAACCTCCTACCTACACAACCTATCCATAAATTTGCAATGGAAGACTGTTTCATTAAGATGGATTTATTTTCCCCTGATTTCCTTCGGTGAAGCTCCACATCCTACATACTTCTTCACTCTTCATTTTACTCCCTCCATTTTCTTTCCTAGTGCCTCTTTCACCCTATTTTCCTGCAGTGAAGGAAGAACCTCCATTTGCTTTTGCCCCATGGTTTGTTTTCCATCCATATTCTTCTTCAGTGTTTCTCTTCCACATTCCACTCCTTCCTTTTCCAAATCCCTTTTCTTCCTCATTGTCTCCTCTTGCCACGTCAAAATTTTCTCTCTCTCTCCCTTTTGGTTCTTCTTTTCTCTGTCCCCTTTGGCTGATGTCTTCAATCTATGTTCCTCCGTCATCTCTTCCTCCTTTCATGATCTCTAATAACCTTGAAGTTGACAGTTCTTTCTTCTTTCCTTCTCTTTATTGTTTTTTTTTCCCATTATCTTTTCTTTCATCACCCTTGTTGTCCTCCTGCTCTTTTCTCCCAGCTGATTTTATCATTCCCACAGTCTGCATTGCTTGTGGTCCTCTCACATTGCTAAGATGACTGGGTACACATTGTGCCCTTGTGTCAGGGGAGAAAGTGCTGTGTGTTGTGAAACCTCAACACAGAATTTAATGGCTGCAAAGACTCAATGAATAATTTTAAATATTTTGCACTTTTTAATTTTCATTAAAGTTCTTGCAAGCTTTACCACTGGCTTCAAAAGGAGCAGAACCAGGCTAGCAAGAACAGGACACTTCTGAAAATTGAATTCAGAGCTCATCTGAGCTCATCTGAATTGGTTCAAGAGGCAACATAAACTTGGCGGGACAGGCATGCAGATAATGAATATGTCAGTGGATCTTATGTCTATGTTTCCATGTTCAAGACCAAATATACATTCTAATCCTCACAAATACACATACAAAGTCGTAAGAAGTCAGACCCTTATAAATATCAAAGGTTCATAAAGATGCATTGTAAGCCAAAAATAAAAAAAAGAAGTTAAATTTAGACCCATATGTTAATTATTTCCCTGTATTCATTCTGGCTAGAAGGAATATTTAATCACACAAATATCATTTTAGCAAAAGTGCTAAATGTTACTTTTTCATATGTAAAATACTGCTAACATTTCTTACTTAGCAGAATGCTACTGACAAGACAGGCTTCACTGAAGGTGAAAGGAAAATTTAAAACCCAAATCCACAGCAGATATAAAGGAAGAGGATTTCAGGAAATAACAAAAGCCAGCGAAAACAAAAAAATGTGGTGGAAGGGTAAATCAATGAATTTAGAAAAATATTTTTCTGTCTTGTCAGTTGCTTTTTGGCATTGGATACAATGCAGTTCCACTAGGAATGGACAGAAGATCAGGGGATCCAGACAAGGATCCCTCCTAGTGGGCCATTACTGAGCCCCCTCAGAAGACACTGGGAGAAGGGCAGATTGGACAGTGGAAAGAAGTGTAAAATGGAAAGACTTCTTGTTGCCACTTTCACTATACAGTCTTTCTACCATGAGGGAATGATGCCAGGCCTATGGAGCTAGTCCAGGCATGAGACTAAAATAATTTTGGCTCAGAGGCTTCATAGAGTAACTTCAGTCTCTTCTAACTCTGCAGAGAGATTGCGCTCTCTCTCTCTCTCTCTCCCCTTAGCTCTAGAAATCCCCAGCAATAGAATGGTTCTGAACTGGGGATGGCTGACTGCATACTCTTTTCCTCAGGTAAAATTTAATTAATTCCCTGACTTTCTGCATGTACAGTTTTTATGTCCTTAGTTGCTGCTATTATCTGTATTGCATTCCTGCATTTTTTGAACTGTGTGTGGGTGAGAAAGAACATGAGATGTTTTTTAATAACACTGAAATCCATTTTCCTATAAGCAGTCTAAAATGCATCATGCTGGCATTTAAATATTGCTGTGCGCTCGAATGCACAGATACACATGATGAGTTTAAATTAATTATATTGCTTGAGAAAAAATATCCCTGTGCCTTCCATTACCACCTCTGCATGCTGCCTGTTCTGCTAGCAGTTAGGACTTCCTAGTTTCCCAGCAGCAAGTGCCATGACGTGCTGCCCGCTGTTCTCACATCTAGCACCAGCACATACCGCCTAACATGCCAGTTGCCAAAGGCAGGGCATGTGCCTAATGTGAAATAACTTCTGTGCACAACCCAGGGGGTGCTCCGTGCTCAGAAGCTGCCAGGGGGAAGCTGTGAATCAGTTCTCTCCCTGGGCACCTTGCCCACGCTTCCTCTCCTGCCAGCATCGCCTGCCTTGGAGGCAGCACTGGCCAGCTGCAGATCCCCTCCCGGCAGCAGAGAGCACTTCCTGGCATCAATGATGAATCAGTTCCAACATATGCAAATTCAAATATTCATTTCCAAACAGCTCAGCCTTTGGAAAAAAAGCTTCGTTTCTATGTGAAGGAGCAACATAAAATGAATGAGGCACAGAGAAAAATGCAGGAGAGGACAACCTTAAGAGAACATGCCCTAAACTAGGAACAAAGCCATGCAAATTCTGCCTCCTAATAGCATTGCTGTAAGCCCGTGCTAAAAAAACCCAAAAAAACCCAAACCAAAAACCCACATGGGCTTCTTTCAGTTAATTTGTGTTGACACATTTGTTTTTGAAGAAAAATGTCCTATTCCTTCTTGGTCTATTAATATGGGAACCACTAAGCCTCTTGAAAATATCTGCCACTCCGTCGTTGCAGAGCAAGATTGGGCCAGGTTTGCAGAACAACCAGTGACGTGATTTTTCTAGATCCCTGTATGTGACAATGGGTCCAAGAGAAACACCTGAAGACAGTAGCATGGGTATAGCAAATTAGTATTCTTCACCTTAAAAGGTGTCTTCAAAAGCTCGTACAACTGGCCCAACTTTTCTGTTAATGATCTAAATGGAAGTTTTAGCTCAAAATTGAATTAAAATTAGGCCAAATGCTAAGTATTTTGAAAATGCACACTTTGAACTAGGTGACTTTTCCCCTGATAAGTACACTGTGGTCAGTAGTCCGCTGGCTACCTTAAACACCATAAAACTATCAATAGCATAATTCCTGAATTGTCATCTCTCTGCTGCTGCTTCTCCTGTGCTCTGCTCTTTGGTACTTTGTATATCTTTTCCTAGGTGAAGCAATTACCAAAGGGTCTGGTGGGCACAGCAGTATGACCTTGAATCTGTCACTTCTGAGAGTTTCCTAGAGGTTTGGAATGACTTTAACATTTACAAGTCTGCAATACTCAAAAAGGTCAGTATCCCCCCAAGAAATGCTGAGAAAAACTATCAGATTAGGATTGCTCAAAGCTGAGGAACAAAAGACTAACACCTTCCATGTAGTCTGTGGTCTTAACCATCCACTAAAGTTGTTGGTAAGAGATTGGCATAAGCCAGCATTAGCCATTCCTGAGCTGTTAGTTTATCTGCTTCTTGTTTGAACAGAACTGTTTGACTTGTGTATGCACAAACACTTAATCAAGGGAAGGATTCTAGAGGATCACAGGAATAGTGTATCTAATATTGGTATGCAAGACTAAGCCTACAAAATATTTCTAGGCCTATATAATTAAGAAAGATGTCCTGCCTCTAATGAGAGTTTTCTTAGCCTAGCAATATGGCAAAGCCATAAATGAATAGGATTGTAAATTGCTGTGAGTTACATGGGAAATATATCATGGGCAGCATGAGGGCTAAGAGGTTTGCAAAAAAACCAAAAAAAACCCCAAGCCCATTAAAATAATCCAAGCGACAGTAAATGTAATAGGCCAGAATTTTCTTCACTATTAACAACTTGTTTCTTACTCTCTTGTTCCAAAAGAGCAATTAAAAAGATGATTTTCAGTGCACGTTCAGAAAGGTAAGATAAGGTAAATGTAATTGTTTGGTGTAAAATGTGTTTAGGTGGCTAACTGCATCTTAAGGCTGAGAGATATCTTTTGCTCCACATGCAGTCACTGCACTGTGTTCATTAGTAACCTTGAGAAATGCTGTTGTGGCATGAAGTTCCCTTTACTGGATGGACTTTTACATCTCTTCTGCATGTCCTTCTATTGGAAAACATGTGCCATCCAATAACAGGGAGAAGTTAACATCTGGATAAAGGAAGTAAACTCTCAAGGGTTTCGCTTTCCCAGACAGATAAAGCAGATACTACTTTCTATTTTGGGGTGAAGACTCTATAACAAGAGCAAAATCCTTCAGTTTTCATTTCACAAAAACAAGCAGCTTTTTCCCTCTAGGCCCAAAAACATTTGTCAGAAGCCTAAGTGAGGAAATGTGAAAATACTGAGTGTGAATTATATCAGACTGTTGGAGGCAGTCTGGTTTAGTAAGAAGGCTAACGAACAGTGCAGCTAAGGGAAATGGAGTTTTGTTACCCATTTTCTGCCTGACTTTATACTAATTTTTGAAACCTTCTCAGACTTGCTCTAATTTTTCATGTGATTGACTTAAGATTCGTGCTCCACCTACACTGACTTTTTAGTATAGTCTCACTGTTGAGCCTTAATTTACCTAAGGTATGCAATGTTAAGCATGACTTAATTCATAGTGAAGGGAAAAACCTTTAGTGAGAGTGTAGTTATGAACCCATTTGCAAAGAGGACAGGTTGGGCGTAACCACAGCTATGCCCACCACACAAGTACTCCATCTTACTGCCTCGAGGTATAGTCCTGTAGCAGACACTGTGCAGACACATCAGATATAATAAAGTAACACTTGGGAGGGTGCAATATTTTTTGTATTCTTCCCACCACCAACACTAAGTTGCAAGTTTGCATTGCTGCAATATGTTGCTGGATGGTTATGGGCCTGAAGAGCTCAATACTCAAGGCTGAGAAAGCTAGCTTGCTCATTCTTATGAAGAAAAATTTAAGGAACTCACTGATGTCTACAAATATCTAACAGGATGGTGTGACGAAGGCACAATAAAAGTATTCTCAGAGCTGCACAGCTGAAGGAGAGGCAATAAGGGGATAAAGGTCAGCATGGAAAAGCCAATTTTTTATAAATGAAACAAAAATTAGCATCAGTCTGGTCAAAAGATGGAATAGCTGTGGGAACTCTTAAGCTTCACAATACTAACAACTTGACAAGGTCCTGAGCAACCTGTTCCAACTGGATTTGTTTTGAGCAGGAGGTTAGACAAGATAACATTTAGATATCCCTGACTACATAATTTTATAAATCTGTAATACGTCTTAAAAGCAATATCAGAGAGCATACTGTTTGGCCTCCTAGTGGCAGTACAGATGCAGCCCTTCCTTAGAGACTGTTCAGAAAGGTCATGCACTACCATTCCACTCGATTTCAGTCCCTTTTGGATAGTTCAAGTTCAACCATCAGCCAATTTATCCGTATAGCTGTATATTCAAAATATTTGTGTATTTCTCTGTATTTCTATATGTTTTTTCTGCAATTGAAAATGATGATTTTGAGGTCCAGTTTGCAGAGTTAATGAATGGTCAGAAATTCTCAGTGAGGCAGACGAAGTGGACCACACCAGACATCCTGATCAGTGAGAGGGACTGCACCTGAGAAAATACTTCCAGTTTCTACTCTGGGCATACACCTGCCTCTGCTTTAGAGTTTTCTATCTACCCTGAAAGGATGTTGCAGCTGTCTGGATAGTAGTAAAAGAAGCAACACAGCTTTTAGCACAGAATTCAATAACCTGAAACTGGTGTCATTTCACCCTAACCTGTCAGACTGGATGAGGCAGTTTGCACATTATGTGAACAAAGGAGGCATCCCTTCAGTGAGGGCAGGAAGCACTGATAAGACTATTAAAACTGTTTCAAGACAATCTATTCCTTTTTCTGTGGGAATCTGTAACTGTATTGAACAGCATTTTAAGTAATAATTCCAGCTTCATAAGAATGTTCGAAGGTATCATTAAGTAGAGCACTGGAGAATGAATTGTGCTTTTTATTGTCATGGGATGTGCTCTGGCGTCTTTTCTTACTTTGGCCCTCCTTACTTTCTCTTTAAAGTCAACAAAGGGAGAAGTTTGTATAGGGAGAGTTTTGTACAATTTCCCTTTCTGCAACTCCCATAAGATAAGGCAGTGCAAGCTTGGTTTATACTGTAAACATCTCACAAAAGAGTTACTTTAGGTTCCCAGTCTAATTGCTGCAGGAATAGTTTCCTAAACAGCTGTGCAGAGTGCGAGGGAAGCTGGATACAACCAGGGATAAATAGCTGTGCAGCACAATGGCTCAAGCTCTACTGTACCTTAGGGCACAGAGCTCCCATGCACTGCAGAATTAGAAAAGCAGCTCTGAGTGAGAGGCTAACTTTGCCTTACATGATTTTTACAAGAAGAAGATTTCTGTCTGATTTTTTACAGCAATACACTTCTTTTCCAAAACGACTTTCTGTTTCAGTGTGCTTATAGCCAAATAATTCTGAGCATCTATTTACTGCTCCTTACTCTGATGTCTAATTGACTTGGTTAGTGTTGATAAGAACTTGTCTAAACTGTGATTAATATTTTTCTTTTTCCAGGCTGGTGAAGAAGTTACCACAACTTCCTATTTTCATAGTGAATGTTTACATCTTCTATTCAAACACTGCCAAAATATTAAAAAAAAAAAAAAATCAGTTTTCTTACAAACATTCCTGCAAAATTAAAAGCCCCTCAAAAGGATTTGGAAGAATATTATATGTGGCAGGAACATAGCTGCAACAAGAATTCTCTGTTTTGATTACTCTGATTAGCTCAGAGTTGGAAGAAAAGCATCTTATAAACCTTCTGGCATGAAGTAGGGATAGGCATAATTCTACTAAGCACTCTTTCAGCCATAGGAAAAACAATAATTTCAAGATGAAAATAGCATCAAAAGAAGTTCAATTGAACAACTGTGGAATGAGTTACCCAGCAAACTGCATCTTACAAAAATGTCTCCCATAGGTTGCCACTTTCCAGTACTTATTGTTTTCAACTGAATCTCCTGCACAGAATGTAATCCGTTGGCAGTGTCTTTAGAAACTGCCAAGTTCCTCTTTTTATGGTGGGGAAAATTTTAAGAAAAAGTACCCTTTGCCTAATATTCATTACATTTACATTACCTTTGAATGGGAAGTATCTACATTGGCATGAACAGACCAAAAAAACCCTTTTCTTAGCCTTAAAAACAATCCCACTACCTTGAAACAAAGGCATTTAAACTTAAGATAGAATAAACTTATTTTTGAGATTGTACTTGATTATATAAGAATTTATATGAAGATACAAAACATACCTGGTCTGTGGTACGTTAACATTCAAAAGAATTATGCAAAAATTGGAGATATGTGGTCCTGACATGTTTACTTATTACCATTTGTGAGTCAGCAGCATTTACAGCATTTACTCTGAGTTTGGTAGAGTTAATGTCAAAATTTGTAAAAATGGAATTAAAGTCAGATAAACCATTATTAAACATAGTATCCTGGAAACAAATCTTGCATATAAACTGGTAGAAAATTATCTCATATGCATTCAATATTAATAATTTTTTATTTACAGAGGTTTATTGGATCAAATAGAATTAAAACAAAAGTGAAAGAACTTCCTTACCAACATTTGACTAATTAAACTTTAAAAATAAACTTTTCTTCTAAAACAAGTTATGATAGGACTGTCTACAACAGTATCAACCTGAAACTGTTTTTTTTCAAGTGTAAGAAGTTAAAACTCTGCATGGAATTTGGCCTCTCACTCCATTAAAAGCACACTGCTCAGGAAAACCTTTTCACAGTTACAGAATGTAATCTCGGATCCAAAGCCAGCTAAAGACAGTGGGAAGTTTCCACTGATGTGGTTGCCCAGAGCAGTTAGGAATGCCCCATCCCTGGAAGTGCTCAAGGCCAGGTTGGAGGGGGCTTTGAGCAACCTGATCTAGTGGAAGGTGTCTCTGCCCACAGCAGGGGGTTGGAACTAGATGATCTTTAAAGTCCTTTCCAACCCAAACCTTTCTGTGATTCTATGATTCTATGACTTAAAGGACTTTGGATCAGGTTTCAGTAAAGAATTTGAACCACTGAAGGACTTTTTCTGTGAATGTGAGTGTTGACGATTAAACCTTAGGTGGCTTAAAAAAGAAAAGAAAAAATTTCTTAATTTCATTCTTTCAGGTTCTTCACACTGAAGTCACAAAAACTGTTTTGGGTGTTATTCAAAAGACCCTTGCCCCTCCTTCATTATACCTATACTTATGGAAAATACTTACGCTTTCCTGACAGATGTTTCTTGATTAGTGCATCAAACAAATCACCACCTACAATGGTTCCTGGAGAAGCCTTGAGGAGAAACTCATAATCTATCATTTTGAAAAATTATTCAGTTATTTTCAGATAAATTGTTATGATTTCCCTGTTCGGTTTTTTTTTCCCTGTAATTTGTTTACAACTCTGTTCATAGGGAACAAAATCAGCAAATTATCTCTGCAGTATCCAGCATAACAAACATTTACAGCTTTTAAATTAAAACTTATTTGTGAAATTCCCAGCAGTTACTGAATTCACTCCCTTTAAAGAATGATTCCGGTACTTAAAAGAAAAATATACAAATATTCATGAGAAATAATGAAGATATTTTTACACCTATTGTCTGACATAATGTCTGATTCACGGCAGAAATAGAGATTCAGGTCATAAAGTGAAAAGCAAATCTTTTTATACCTATTAAACTCTGAATTCAGCATTCAGTAAACTGTATTTAATGCGGGGTCATTTAATTTCTTTTAGCTATCATCAGTTTATATAAGAAAACAAAAAATCCCTAACCTTACAGTTTTACAGGCAAAATGAGTAAGTTGTGATTTGATAGGTCTTCTTCAGAATACTTTTTGTGTGCATTATGTGTTCAAGAAAAGTGCCAGACTGACTGGCCTGGAAAAATACAGTTCTCTACCTGTAAAAAAGAAAAGAAAGTCTATGACTTGGTTTTCTTATTGCATGTGAATTTTTTGATTCCTTTCCTACGAAATATATAAGAAAAGTGGTTCAGTATCTAATATTTTTTGAATAAATTATATTTATAGCTCTTTTAAATGATCATAGGCTTTCATAATGATGTCTCCATTAATTTGCAGTCTGAAAACTTGGAAACCACGTCCCGTTCATCTCAGTGGACTGTTAACTCCGAAGCCTGAAGATGGCATTTTAAATATCACTCTGATTGACTACTTTTCAGCTCATAGTTTGAATGAAACTATGTAAATAGTATAATTCTGGAAACTGCACCTTATAAATATAAGTTATTTAGATTTAATTTTTATGAAGGGTCTGGCTTTTTTTCCTTTTTTATCACATTCCAAAAATCATACCTGACAATAGTAATGTGCTTATACCTCAGTCCTCCTCTGCCTCCTTATTACACAAAACATACTGCTGAAGCTGACTGCTGTATAAGCACAGTCAAACATACAAAAATAATTAATGATGGCCAGTGTTAAAGTATTCCTCAAAATCTAAGGTTGTTTCACACAGTGTACATCAAATGAGCCCATTGTGAAAGAGCACAGTTCTTTATCTGTGGAAGGAGAGAAATCAGGAGACTTTGAAGCAGTGGAAATTTCGTGCGTTAGGGTAGAAGAGTACTTCTTACATGCAGATGAACAAATGTAAATTCCACTTACTGGGAATACAAAAATATTGTAAAAGAAGATTATGATGAGGTGTTTATGAGGGACATAGGATATTTTAGAGATATAGAACATTGATATAGATACTACAGTGCTGCAAAAAATTGTGCCACATAAAGGCCCAGTTGTACTGAGATAAAAGTAAAGGGATGAACTTAACTGCATGGCAAAATCAGATGTTACTGTGCAGATACAGACACCACGTAATTGAGTTAGCAACTGGCCATTTTAAGAAAACAAACAATGCAAGGAATTTTTTAACTTCAAAAGATTTAAAGAAGGCAATCAAACATGAATGCTAACCCAAGAGAGCAGCTGAGGGCATCTGCCCAGATCATCACTGTTGTATCTTAGCGTAACTCCACTGAAGGCAACGGAGCTATGCTAATTTACACCAACTGAGGATCCGGACATTCATATTTAGGACTTCAAGTGACAAAATTACTTTTATTTTGGCATATATATTAAAGGCTTTTGGCAAGTCTGACCAAACACAGAAAGCGCAAACCACTGCATTTTTAATTCCCCTTTTAGCAACTGCAATAGTCTATGCAACTTCCCATGGGGATCGCCTCAGCACTTGGGATATACCACAGCATCATGTTGCAGATCTTTGCAGATCTGGATGGAATGAGCAATTGGTTATGATCTGTTGATTTGAAGCAAAAATGATCAACATCACAATGGGAGTTTGCACAATAACCAAACTGTGCCAAAGAAAGGACCCTTGAATTGATTACAAGCAAATGCCAGGCTGAATGAGATCAATTATGTAGGACACGTTCAATGACAGAGAAGTGTGACCAAACCCAAGGAAGACAGATGCAACTGTACAGATGGAAAAACTCCAAAACAAGAAAGCCTTAGAGAGATTCATTGGGCATATTAACACAGCTAAGCAAATTAACTGATAATTAAGCACAACTCTCAGAATAGTTGCTTAGAAGCTGCACAGAATGGCATTGGAATGACTGACAAGAGAAAAGTATTGAAAATTAAAATAAACTGTCAAATAAACATTCACTCTGAAATACTTGGTGATTAGAGAAGAGCTAGGAACCAGGGACTGTATTTTCAAAACTGCCTAAGTTGTTATTGCAGACACTGAATTCCACTTTCAAAGTTAGGCATACAGAAGTTGCAGGGATGTGGATACCCAGAACGCACATTCCTTCTGAAAACAAAGTTTAGACTCTTAAGTCATATGGGCTGCTTTGTAAAAATTACTCTAATTCGGTGAATATTCATCTGAATTGAGATTATTTTGGGTAATAACTGAGTAGCAAATGTTTTAAATACAGATTAAAATTCAAACAGTAAAAAGTAGAACTATTATTATCTTTTGTTTTAAATAATCAAGCCCATAAAGAAGGAGGCCATGAACTATTTGGGTATTGCAGATACCACTATGCAAACAAAGCCTCTAATTTCAGAGCATTTCATAGTACTGACAACTTACTAAGGCCCTGATTCTGCAAGATGCTTCATGCAAGCAATTTTGTGCCTGCATGGAACATTTCACAGCATCAGAGGTATCAATATGCAGATGACTTTTAAGGAGCTTTTTAGAGAGTACATGCTTTTAAGACTACCTCTCAGTAATGAAAACAACGATGAAGAATCTTATGTAAACAAAATTCAAGTGTTTTCCACTTTGGAGACAAAAGTTGACAAACTTAAGTGAGAAAAATGGAATGACTCAACCTTACCAGAGCCTGAATGAGTTATTCTAACAGAGAAAAAGCCCAGCCACTTCCATACGTAAAACTTATTGCGACTACAGAGATGAGGTTGCTGCAGATGATGGGTTTCTATACAAAGGACATTATCATAACACCACACAACATGAGGTTGGAAATGCTAGGTATAACCTACAGTGCCCATTTGAGTATTGAGAAGTGCAGGAACAGAGCCCAAGGTGTTCTGTTCTGGCCAGGCATGCATGCTGCCATCAAAGATAAGGTATCCAAGTGGAAATCTGCAATAAATACAGGAAACAAAAATGCAAAAAAACCCCACTGAAACCACACGAGATTCCTAATTTCACTTGGCCCAAGGATGTAGTTGAACAAAATGGGAAAGATTATTCCTTATAGGTGAACTAATAATTGGGAATCTATGTTCCTTGGTTTTGTTTTTAATAATTTAAATTAGACTTGCACACTAACTTGCGATTTAAAAAAACATTAAACACTACAGTTTATTCAGTTTGTTTTACCACAACATTTCAGATAAATTAATAAAACACTATAATTTACAAATGGCTCACTCCAGCAACTTTTAACATTTCTCCAATACATCACATCTGGTCTTTGCAATTACATTTTCTATACAAAAGTTAACTAAAGCATCAAGGAATTTCAAAAAGTATCTACAGATTCAGAGGATACATACTTAGCATCAAACGAGTATTTCAACATAACACAAGGTTACTTACTAGGCTCAACAATCTCAGTATTCAAGAAAAACTGTAATGACAGCTTCTATTAAGTTTTCCATGTAGGAAAAAAAGACATAAACAAGAGGGGTAAAAAAGTGATAATAAGAATGGAAATGGTTATTTCTCCTGCAACAAAGAGTAATTTTCCAAGATAAAAGCGACTGAATACTATATAATGGGTCTCAGTCTTGCTGCATTCTTATAGGAGGACAAATGTAATCTCAGCAGGAAAATGGAAGGGAAGGGTAGGAAAGGGATGGCAAGGCAAGGGAAGGCAAGGCAAGGGATAATACTTCTGTGCAGATGAAGCAACAAATGTACACCCACAAACTGAATGTCAGAAACACCTCAACTGGAAAACACAGAATGTAGGTGGAGAAATCACTTCAGCAGCTAACCAGATTTCTGCAGAAATAACTGGTTTTATTAGATAAAGCAATTGTATATTGGGAGAGCTATCAAGGTTTAAAAGAGTATAGGTACTGATCAATGTCCAAGAACAAAGCCGTTACCTATCTAACAAGTGAAATGTTTCTATGGTGTTTTACTAATATATCCTACTAATTTTTGTTTCTGGATTTTAAATTTTTCTTTTAGAAGGCCTAATTTTTGCCAGATGTCTAAAGCAAGGAGGAAGATAGTATTATTTTTTCAATAATATTTTATTCTATATATTCATAAGAATAAAAACAACAGAAGCTTCTCCATTTCTGGGAGAGTATCCTTTTTTCCCAGTTCTTGCCTAGCAAACTACAGTAAAATCACATCAATAAGAATCAATAATAGAGATTACAGTACTATGGAAGAGCATATCCTAGAAGTATGAGGTAAGGATATCCTTTCTATCCAGAAAAAAATTGTATTTCATGGAGGAATTTTTCCTAGAAGAGTCATGGCTAACAGGGACAGCTTCAGAGAAGTTCACTTTTCTACCTGAACACTGCTAGGATGACACATCTGGGAACAAGGAAACAAGAATGAAAGGAAATTAGGAGAAAGAGTAGCAGATGATCAGCAAGAATATGGAAATTAAGACAGAGTGACATGGAAAAAAGATGGAGGCACAGAAATTCTAACTCACTTCCTTGTGGAGAACATGGAAAAATAGACTGAGGTCCTCACTTTGAGTTAAGAAGAGATGTGGAAAAGCAAAAAGCTTTCACTGTAGTGAGGGAAAGGAGACTGTACTCCTCCCTGTAAGTGCCATAGAGAAATACCAAAAGACATCCACCACAGAAAACAAGGACATGAAAAATCCACACAGGTGCTTTGGAACTGAAGGACTGGGCATATTACAACAGTATCAGAGAAGTATCCAAACTTGCAGGCACCTACTTGAACTGCAAACCTTTCTGAGGTTCAGACTCTTTAATATAAGCATTAATGGCATTTGCTGGCAGAAAACTGACTCAAAGAAATGAGGGTAAATGTTGACAATATGATATTCAGTTCCAGGGCAGACCAAACTAACACCTAGTTACCCATGGCCTTTGAAAAACTGTGATTATTTTTACATCAAAGTAGCACTAAGTAGAACTAAGGCTGTAATTTTCTTTGAGTCTCTGGTACCCAAGTTCTCTAGTTCCCACACTGGCAGGACAGCGAGTAAGAGTGTTCTCAGCCAGTATGCTGCATTTTGTCTGGGACTGATTTCTGATGATCAAAATGTGTCCTTTTAAAAACAATAATTAATTTTAGCTTTGCGTTGTTGTTTTTGTTTTGTTTGATTTGTGTTTCTTAAATTTTATTTTGAATAAGATTTAAAGTGGTTCAAAATGTTGCTTTTTAATAGTATTTATAATTCCATAATGGAATTACAGTTTTGAAGTAATTGTAACTGCTAGGAAAACCTGCTATGATAAGGAATAAATAAAGAAAACTGATAAGAAAAAGCCCCTGGGTAAGATTAAACTGGATTTAAATTATGAATATTTTAATACTGGTAGCTGTCACTGGGTGGGCTGTTAATTGCTTTCCCACCATAGTTAAGCTTAGTCATCAGTTTAGTATCCCTAGGTCCTTTAAAAATTAGTTGCTTTTCGCAAGTACTATAAACCAAAAATCTTAATACCAGAAAAGCTTGGATCCTTATCAGACACCCCTTCTGCAGAGAGCCTTAAAGCTGTTGACCTGTTTTTTGTTTGTTTGTTTTTGTTGGGGGAGGAGTTGTTTGTTTGTTTGTTTGTGGGGTTGTTTGTTTTTTCTTGGTTTTTTGTTTTGTTTTATTTTTTGTTTGTTTGTGGTTTTTTGTTTGGTTTTTTTTTTTTTTGTCAGCAGCAGTAATTGAAAATTAAAGCAGAAGAAATTCTTCTATTATTTGGAGGTCACTGACCAGGCTGTGTAACTGCTTTGGTCTGCTGATAAACTATGCACAAAGATTCTTGTGTTTCCACCTGAGCTTCGGGTGAAAGTGGAAAATCGGACAATCTGCATGGCAAACCTGAGCAAGAACCCTTACAGATGAGAAGCATGGGTGGTAAGGAATAATGATGCTGACTCTGGAACAATTTAACTGAAAACTGTACCATTAGTGTTCTGGGAGCCAGGAAATGTGGGTGATGGAAGCCTGGAACCACAACTACCAAAAGTCAATTCAGTAAGCATAACTGTTTAGCAAAATAAACTTTCATCTAAACTTTTTGGATTCTTGTATTATTTGACTGATATTATTCATCAATATTATTGGAAATGTCTGCTATTTTATATTTCAGTTGGGGCACAAAAAGAATCAGTGTATTAGCAAAATTCCAGTTAGGATGCTGCATTATACACTATTTGTGTGTGCTGTAAAATACACAAGGAGATTATGTGTTGGTAAAATGTTATATAATGGCTTTACCAGCACATATGTGCTACAAGGCAAAGCCACAAAAGTATTTCCTTCCAAAATCCTTCCAAACTATGCAGTCCAGAAATATGATCCCTACGCTGCACTATCAACTCTTCTACTGCACTATCAATTGTTGCCTGTACCCCACACATTAAGCAAGTATTTGCCAGAAATCTTACAGAGGCTGAAATCTTTATGGAGGACTGGAAACAACTACATTGAAAACCTGAACAAGAAATAAAAGATGAAGAGATGAGAACAGTACAGATTGGTAGGAACAGGACAGAAGGAATCTCAGCCTGGGATATAGGCAAAAAATGTGTGTGTATTTCCCTCCATAGCCTGGGACAGGAGCCAAGGTTACTGATCCTCACTACCCTTCTGCTGTCAGAAAATATATATAAAACATACCAGCAATGTTCCCCACCTCCTCCTGGTGTCCGTCCATGCAGACCACTAAACCTTCTACTGCTGTTTGCTACGACAGCAGTCCAGGTGACCTGTATAGCAGATACCAAAAGTTCCCATGGCGGCTGGTGGCCTGACAGCCAGCCAGTAGTATCCCATACTATGGAATGGCTTCTTACAAGCTTGCTCATTTTAGAAACAAGGAAATTATACTCCCAGACCTCACACACAGAAATATATCAGATGTAAACGAAATACTTCACAGTTCAAAAATTTCAAAATCAAATTCACTTATGTAGCTTTGGTTTAGCCGCTTTGTGCATACTCGTTACATTTACATGATCACATCTTCTTCCCTCTTAAGCAGAGAACAAGAGCACAAATGAGAGCTCTATAAATGATGCTGCCTTCCATAGGACTCCTACTTCTCTGCTTTCAAATACACGTGAGATATGCTAAGATGCTTTATTTCTGTCTCTGTACCAACTTCAGAGGATGTAGAGACAGAGGACAATAAAAATATAAATGTTATGGAGGTTGGAGATGGGCTGATCAGACAAGAAGCTTGTGACAGGGAATAATGTAGAAAAAATGATGAGAAACAGGGCAGAGCAAATGGGCCAAGTGGAAGCTGGGACTTTTGGGGTAGGAGAATGGACATCTGGCTGTTCTGAAACACTGGACTCTGTCCCACTTTTTAGAGTTCATCCCTTTTCACAAAGGGTCAATCACTCATCATGTAGATCTGCTGAATTTCCACAGCTCCAAGCAAATTCAAGGGAACTTGGCTTTGAGCCTATTCAGTTCTCCACAATGTGAAAAACTAAGCCCTGAAAGTATCCAACTGAGCAATCGAAATTATATGCCTAATTTTTCTGGCTTTAAAATGGGGATAATACCAACCCTGACTTATGTCAGAGTATAACTGAAGATGAAAATAAATTAATTCTTTTAGAACTGAGATAAATTAATTAGGAAACACTCAGATGCAATGGTAGTGACAAATGTGTGAGTGAATTAGTAGCTACATCTTCAGAGTGCAGTTTGAGAAAACTGCAGTGAATAACAGGGCCTCACATGGAATATGGGGAAAAGAGAAGAAACTCTCTAGTTGCTTAGGCAGTGATTATTGTCTACCCTGTGCAATGATTTACTGTTATCCTGTGGAAAAATATATGATCAGAAAATGAAGGGTTGCCATATAATGCAAATGCAAAAGTGAACTGAGTTAAGTAAGCCTGCTGAAAATTCTGGCGTATTCAAACTTAGCAGAGTTTTATGTGCTCAATAGGTATAATGATAACTGCTAAATTAATAATTTATACTAAATGCTAATAAAGAATAGATGCTAAACCTAAAAATATAAATTAATCTTGTTCTCTTTGCTTAGCCAAAACTTGAAATAGGTAGAGAGAATGGCATGAGACAAAATGAGGTCTCAAATCTAAGTGTTTTTGTTTTTTTTCTTCATGGTCTCTACTAGATAGGTTTGATGTTTGAGAAAGGCACAGAAGATGAGGTAATTCAAAAAGACAAGCAGAAACTTTATAAAGGGTTAAAGCAGCAAAGTATGTGCTTAAAATATTCATGCTGCCTCCAGAGTCTTATCTGTGTTTTGCTTATGTATTTATATTTCCTCAAATTTCTACCACTTGACCCATCACAACCCAAAATCCAGGTCCGAGTCTGAGTTTCTCTGGGGTGTGTATATCTTTCTCTGCTTATACTTAAATGTTTTCCCTGATCTCATTTACATCCCCTTTTGCATATCCCATCGCCTTCTGGCAGCATATACCAGCATAACCTAAGCTAATAATTTCAAAACGTTATTTTTGACTGTGTGGGAAGGAAACTAAATTCTGTGCCTATTGTTTACATCTAGCAACCAGGGTAGCTAAGACTAGAGAGCAATCTTATTCCAGCAGTTTTCTCATGCTTACTTTCTTATTTTTTCCATGGTTTACATCAAGATTTGTTTGGTTTTTTTAAATGAGGGTATGTAGTGAACTCATGAAATGCTACTGTAAAGACAGAATACTTCTTAGCATGGCAGCATAAGCTATCCATTCGTACTTTTTCTACTCAATTTCCCTAATTTCTCGTGAACATCTTTCCATGTTAACCAAAGTACCAACACAGGAGTACCACTATCTCACAGCACTAAGAAATGCTATAGCTCTTTCACATCGAGAGTAGCAGTAGAGTATATGGTGCAGGAAGACAGAGCAAAGCTAAATCTCACGATTCTCTAACATTCATTGTTCACAACTGTTAGTCCAAAGAACTGAAAGGAATTGTAAAGAATTAATTTTAAGTAGGGGAATAACTAAGTAAACACTGAAAAACACAGTCAAATGAGAAAATGCATTAGACTGATAGCAATGATACGAACCTGGTGAAAATTATGCAAGCGTTTGAGAAAAAAAATTGTTTTCCCTCCAATCTGCGTCTGAGAAACTACAGCGCTTTACTCCTTGTGTAATCAGAAGTGCTTCATCAGTCTAATCGTATGAGAATTTTCTTTTCTAACTAGCAAACTGAAGTTCAGAAAAAAACTGAATAGGAATTCAAACTTTTAGATGAAATTCCGGAAGTTCTGACTTTTCTCCATCCCTATATCTAGTGAATACACGAAAGGAAATGCTATGTCAATGGACTCATGTATAGAGCCCCCCTCTATGGAATTTCTTTAAGAGACTTCAGTGTATGTTCAGCCCCTTCTGCAGCAGGTCTCCAGACAGCGTTCCTAATTTCTGATACAGCTATACAAAATTTTCAGTAAAATAAATATTTATAAAGAAAATATTTGTTCTTTATATCTTACTTGAGTTCTTGTGAGCTTGTGGCCAGCATACTTCGAATGCTTTTGTCAGCCAAGGGACAGCCAGATAAACTGTAAGACATGGCAGGACATACAAGTATGTTAATCTTCTCATTAGCTGAACACTCCCAAACAAACACAACATAAAAATTAAAAAGTAAAAGTTTGTAATGCAGAAAAGCGATGGGGCAAGTGCTGTAATATTGAATTCTGTAATATAGTTAACCCTCTGAATATATTTAGTTATCAACATTACTTCCAAAATTACATACTGTAAATGGTCTTGTTTGTTTGTTTGTTTCTCTATGAACTAGAAAAATATAACAAAAATATTTGAGATTCCTGGGTTAACTACTTAAATGCTTAAGAGTACTTTGGAAATTTTAGTAATCTATTTAAAAATAAAAGACGTTTATACAACACACAAATTAGCATGCTTTTAAGATCAACATATATTACTCAAAGGGTTAACACATAGTTCAACGTTTTACTTTGACAGCATTGTTGAGGTAAGCTGAAAACAATAAATTGAAAAGACAGAATCCACCATGAAAAAAATGAAGTCACACCTTCTATGTGAGGCGTAATTACCAGTCACATGACCACTCCCATCACACCCTGGTGTTGGACATCTGCCACCAAACAAAAACAAAAACAGCCAAAATAGTAAGTATGTTTAAAAAAAAACTTTTAAAAGTTTCATTGTTTCCAGTTTAGCTGCAATGACTGCAAGGGGTTTTAAGCATCCTAATCGAAAAGCTGCAAAATGAACCGGTTTAAATGAAAATGGCGTCTCAATACAATATAGCATCATTAAGAACAAGCAAATACACATTAGCTTATCACTTTACTTAACTGGCAGTTTGAAACATTTATATGCTGCAAATGTTGCATGCTCATACTGCAAGGCGTATATGTATTCGTTGGTTTAAAAAAAGACAAAGAGAGAAAAGGTTAAAAGGAGAAAAATAATTTCACCTCACATTATGCTTACGTTATTAAATCCTTTTTGCTCTCTTTGCATTGAGGGTATTTGGGTTTAGGACTTGGGATTGTAACTTCACCAGGATACCTTCTTTCTTCAAGTGCCTCTTGGAAAGGATCCAAATCTTCCGGCTACAGGCAAATATATACACATTAATTTCAGCTAGATGAGGTCACAACTTACATAAAATAATGCAAAGTAGAGTCATCAGATGGTATCTCCTTCTTATCCCATTTTGACAGAGAAAATTAGAAATTATTTTATATTCTTTCACCTATTAAACTTTTGAATTATATTTGAATATTTTGATGAAGACTTCACAATATGTGAGCTATACATTTTATTTAACTTATTTAATAAGGAAAAACCCCAGCTTTTTTTATAGTTGTCATATTATTTTGCTCTAAAAGACTGCTTTTTTCCCTAAAGTCACCACAAAAGAGATGAAAGGCAAAAAAGATGACTGAATACGGTATCTTATGCATCAAAAAGCCACCTTAAATAACATTTTTAAGGATTTAGATAATCTCATAGATGAAAGAGGAGCAATCTTAACATCTACACACAGAATCTCAATCTGGGACAAATCTCAATGGATATGTCTGGCAAAATAGAATGATATAATTTGTAATTTACTTTCCTGATGTATTCAGAAATTCAAACCCATCTATTTCAGGAATGTAGTGACTGAATGCAGGGATTCAGCAATTCCTGCAGATGGTGCTATGAACGTCACAGTAGAAACAGGTAGTTCTGCTTGCTCTGAAAGAATCTGCTGCTTTACCTCACATTTCCTTGGCAGTGACAGATTTCCTGCCAAGTTCAATGAAATGAATAGCAAAACCATAAGTATCGCCAAAGCTAGGATGCATTGAGGGTATCTAGTGAAAATGCCACTTTGTTGTATATTTCAAGGATACTGAAAACAGTTTTACATTTTAATTAAAATTGGCAAGAGATGTGGTACACACAAATGATTAGCCTGATTTTCTGTTATAAGCCAAGAAAAATCAATCTATAGAAGCCTTCAAACAGCTAAATTGAATTGAGGGCAGGATTTTAAGCTGCACAATGGATAAGGGTTAAAACCAGATGGAGAAAAGCAGTGGCACTGAACCTTGCCAGCAGACCTCTTCAGTGCCCTGTCTATACTACATTTCAAAAAGTAATACAAATTCACTAGCATATTTTCTTTATTTGACTCATCTGTTTAAAGGGTTTTGCTGTTGTCTTGGTATTATGGATAGAAAAGTAACAATGATTTGTAATATCCCTTCACTGTATTCTTGAAAGAAGGTATTTCATTACTACAGGCCCTTACACTTAGAGTTATCAAGAGCATGTTAGAAACCTACAAGATTAGCTGAAAGAGTTGAAAGTTTACATTATCCTCTGCTGCTTTTGTTTAAACTGATTTCTAAGTAACACATGCCTTCAAATACTCAGCACATCATTTATGGTTTTCAAATTCAGGAGAATATCTTGTCTTCAGAGACGATTCCCGGTATTGCTCAGTTATGTCAACTTGCTTATAGAGAGTAACATAATCTGGATATAGCAAAACGTCTTTACTGCAGAAAATATTTGTTAACAAAATGATGCTGTTAGAAAACATGATTCACATTCATGGTTCAAATGTTGTCTATGGAACTTAGTCACAGATCAGATGTGTGCTAGCATGATACAGTCCTAAAGATTAACCAGCAGAAAGTCCTTTTTGTAGAAAACCACCAGTTTTGTCACATATTAATTTTGTTTCCTATTTGTCTCAACATTTTAGAAAATTAATGAATTGCCAAAATTAGACTGCAGCAAGAACTAGTAGATGAAAAAGACATACATTAATCTCTTTGGAATCATCTTCGTCTATCCTACTTGGCTTCATTTTAGTGTAGTCCACTGGCAAGTCCCAGCAGTCACCCTCGTTCAGTTGGTAACACCGGTTATTCATCACGGCTTGCCGTTGTGGGGACATGGGCTCCAGTGGTGTCAAAATGGTACAGCAACCATCTCGCTGCCTCTGCTTGTTCATGCTCAGATCCAACGTCCCATTTTCATCGACTTCCATATCAGGATTCTGTCAAAATAAGAAAAATATTGTTAATTCGGCTTCAGCAAACCGCTACCTCTTCTTCAATCTGATTGCCTTGCAGAGTGATAAAATGATTTTCCATTCCTGTATAGATTGTAAGCATTGAGCCCCCTCCTACACATAGCATGATGCTGTTACACAACATTAATGCTGTTAAAGTAGATTTCTTCCTGAATGGCTGATCTGATGTTCTGGGGGAAAATGGGAGAGTCTTCAGTACCCCTCCTGTCACCCAGCACATAGGGGCAAAATCTCTTATATAAAGAAGAAATCTCTAAAGGTATTTTCTTGCCGTCATCTTTATATTCTTGATTTATTTTGTTACAGGTGAGTACCTGTGAGGTAACATCTGCATAATTCTTGTTCTCAGTCCTGACATCTGTCTGGGTGACTGGACTAACAAAAACCAGCTAGCATCAAACAATCTTAATTTCTTTCTTTACTTAACATTACCAGTCAGTGCTTGAATAGATAATGTCAGAAAATTGAACAGGAAGGGAGGGTACCAAAATAAGTCCTTTTAGACACCATTTGCCAATGAGGAAATGCATTCAAATTTCTCAGCTCTTTCCCTGCAAATGAACACGTACTGGCATGTCATAAAACAATCTTGATAATAATTTGTGCCCACTTCTGTGACAACTGAGGTACTGTGAAAAATGGGGCAAGTATGGGCTCTGACTTTTTCTTTTGAAGAAATGAACAAGGGTTGTCTATTATATTAGCTGAGGAGAAATAAGAATCTTAAAATGAACACAAAACAAAAAAACTAAAGGCAGATAAAATAAAAATGCCAACAAAGAATCCCTCATCCTTTCAAAAATGAAATGTTCCATGAGGTATTTGGTTTCAAAACTAATGTGAATGTGACCAACTCCTTGTATGTCTGGTGACTTTCCCTCCTCTTTACTAATAACAGTGCTGCAAGAAAGTACTGTGAATGCAAATCTCTCTGAATTACTGCCTTTTGTTAGAGCTTATATCTAATTGCTGCTATCCTGCCAATTTAATTTAGAAAATACTTGTTTTTCTTCTCAGATTCATTCCTTCAGTCTCAATATAAAATGATGCATTAGGAAAGAGGCCCTTTCTGGTTTAGATACAGAAGATTTTTAGCATTTTATTCCAACTTCTCCCATCATGTTGATATAGAGATATGATATAAATTGCATTTATTTATACGTGAGAAAGAGGTTTCCCTCTTGAACAGTATTAAATAAATTAATATAAAAAGCAGCATTTGAAATTTAAATTGCTGGCCATTCTGGTTTAAGTCATGATTATTACTAAGATCTACTGCTACAGGTTTAATTTCTTATGAATGATGAATGATCGAGGGGCTTTACACGATAAGAGGAAGCAAACCTTTGCTAAATGTAGAAGAACAGAACATGTCTGCCAGCTCAAAAGCTCTCTACAAGCACAATAAAAATGTTTCCCCTGCACTGCATCTGTCTGCTCAGCCATCTAGTGGTCTCCTCTAGGCAGCACTGTACTGTTTGCTTGTGCATGTTAAATACTTATGTCTGAACAGCTATCAGAGCCAAAACTTGGAAGTTTATAATGAAAAAGATGATCTCCCAAATATTTAATGAATGTTAATACAGCACTCTTTTTTCTTAATACAGAAAGCTTAGTGACAAAAGCTTTTATTTGTATCTGTACAGCCATTTTATAATATATTGAGGCTCTATGAACATACAGAACATTAGTGACCCTGCAATACTGTTAAGCACATTTGAAGTCACCTGCACCAGAGGATTTGTTAATTTCAAATGTATTATGCAGTGACTTAAGAACTGTGATACTGCAGACAGGAAAGAAATTGTATCATACAGTAGCATAGATTTCTTTGTACTAAATCTTACAATCTTAGGTCCCATTTGCAACTTTTAAATGAAAATACAGAGTTAAATCTTAATTCCTTCACAAAATCTATCAATCGATTTTTTTTAACAAAAAAGAAATCAGTAGTGCAATCAATACCATTTGAGCAATCCAAACATATTTTATAATTATAGTAAGAGAAAAAATCAAAAAAAAGAGTACATGATATTAGTATCATCCTTTTATAAAACCATGGGACTACCTGGGATACTTGTGAGCAATTTATACTTTCCTTTTTTTTTCCTCCTTGCTTTAGCAGACCCACCAGATTATGTTAATTTTGAGGGGAAAAAAAAGGCAAGATGTACTAAAGGTATTCTATCAGGGCCACAGAGCAAGTACAGTTAAGAGAAATCTTCATCAACAAACAGAATTACTAATTTTTACCCTCGCACAGAGATCCTGAGGCTTAGTGGAGAGGTTCTGAGGCATCTCCCTGCAGCGAGTGGAGAGATTCAGAATAGCAGTAGCAGCCATGTGCGCTGCCTCCATGTCATGAGTATAGTCAAAGCTGCTCTTGCTGCAGGTACTGCTGGCACTGCTGCCTCCACCACAACTCATATTGCTGCTGCTGCTAGGGGCATAACTGCTTGTTGTGCTGCTGGTTGGACTTGAATTCTTACAGTAGCGTTTAGCTGTGGGAAGAAATATGACAAGGATGACTCAAAAGAAGGAGCATTCTGCATAAGTGAAGAGAAAAACAAACTGCTGGAGGTGAAATTTATAATGAGGAACAGTAACTAATGCCAAAAAAAAAAGAAAAAGCCCGCAATAAGAATGATGGCTGTATTTCTTGATTTCTGTCTGTGAGTTTTATATGTTGCATGTGTGAACTTGTATGAAATAACCTCCTGTAAAAATCTGCATGATGTGACCATGAATCATTCTGACAAACAGGCTGGATTTAGAAAAAAATAAAGACACAGAAACACTGCTTTTACCCCACATATATAGTCAGACATAAGGTACGATCTGCTCGGCTCATTCATTTTTATTAATGACAGGCAGTGTAACACTACAGGACTTTTGCCTATTTACATGAAGAAACTGTTAATTTAAGGCCTAGACTCCCCAGAGCTACTGGAAATCAAGCCCATCATAAGGCTGATGGGCTTGGCCTCTGGGCCACAGTGCCACCCATATGTTTTCAAACACCCCATGCTTCCTAAAAGCTTTTTTCCTCCTATGTCACAGGCAAGTCTTATGGCACTGGTCATCACAAAGGAAAGGAGTACTAAATTAAAAACAAGGTCACTGTCACGTGTGAGTTTTACCATGACTTGCACAAAGGCAGAAGCAGTGGCTGTTTAAATGGCAACAGGGACAAAGTGAAACATCCCCTCCTTCAAACAACCCAAGCACCTACAACTCTTCATAAAAACAGTCAGGATCAAAACACCCTTTCCTGCTCACACTGAGGGCAGCGATGCCCAGCTGTACTCCGACTAACAGAAGCTGCAGGCGGTCACAGGAGAGCCAAGGCACTGACAATGCTCACATCCAGCCTATCTAAATACAAGGCAGCCCTGTTGCTGCTTTTAAGTAAAGCTCTTTGAAGCCAAAGATATTATAGCAACAACGGAAAACAACCCTATCAGCCCACTTATTTCTCCAGCCCTCTTCCCAAATGAACTGTTTTTAAAGTGTTCATAAAAAATGCAAGAAAGTATGAGCTCACCTCCAAGATCTAAAAGTTTATGTATTTTCATTAAAAAATAAAAGTCAAGGTCAGAGGATACATACATACATATTACAGCAACTACTTCCCCTTAAGATGTAAATGCATACTGCAGAGATCGTACCTTATAGCACAGTGTAACAATAACCAACTAGCATGCTGATTAGAGAGCTCTACAAAAAAGGTCAGGCCTTAGCTAGAGCTTTTCCATGATGGGCTCCATTTAAATGCCAGGCTCTTCAGTTGTATTTGTCGGAGCAGACATACATATAATAATCTGCTCCCATGAGCACAGCCCATTTGTGAACCACAGGCTGCTTTGGTAGGTAGGCAGAGTTCAAAAGAAGAATGTGAAAGCAAAATATCTCTGCTAGAGTTTATGTCGTTCTCCTTTCTCTAAAAAAATGGGAAAAAAAATCATGGCGTTATTTTTACTGCAAAGGAAATAGTATTTCACTGAAATCATAACAGATGGAGTTTTCTCAGGAAAGCCACATAATGCAAAAGGTGTGACTTTTTTTTTTTTTAAATGAAGTGAATGCTAAACATTCATCACATTTCTTTGTTTTGAACACATAGTAGCACTACTGTAGCAGGGTGTGCACTGATAATAAATTTGTGAACGGTTTCTCAAGAGTTTCATTATTAATGTAGTAGTCAGTGGTGGTTTGAATAAAAAATCAGCATTTATCCATTGTTACTTTGTTATAGTATCCAAGACACACGAGAATTTTCCTATACTTACGGAAGGAAATAACTGAGTAATTCAGTTTCTACTGTGTTAACACAGCAAGCACCCTGTACCACTTCTCAAATTAGAAATATTTTTCAAAATAGATATGAACAGATAAGACTTTTGTCATTTGCAAAAAATGTTAGTCTTGTTACAGTAGGTCACATTTAGACACACGTAAGAGACACACTAAATGGGAAATTATATATATCTATATGAGAAAGTGTGCTAAAGAAAGGGAGGGGAAGGGGCAGCTTTATACATAGAACTAACCATCAAAACCTCATGCAGGCTCTGATACGGACTCCTCTGTGGCCTTGGTCAAACTATAATATTCCTCAAATTCATTTTTCCTATAAATAGAAAGTTGCTTCTAAAATTTAGTTGTGTTGTGATTCAATTGCAAAACACTTTGAAGTTGTGAAGTGCTGCAAGCATGATACACAATTATTAGCTTTCAGATGACCAATAATTTAAGCAAAACTTAAGAGAGAAAAGGCCATGGTTCTTTTAACTTTACTGTAGTTGTACATTTGAAGATGAGTGACATAACCCAGACTGTTCATTTCACATTAGCTTTTTAGGAGAAACAAAGAGCATCAATTTGTAATTAACTAAATCATGCTGTTTGCTAATACAGGGAAAACTGCATTGTTTCAGTAACAGATAACTCTGCTTGATACATCGCCCACCCCAGAGGTACCAGGTTTTGGAAGCTCTGCAGTCCACCCATGCTTGGTGATCCAGAGTGAAACGAAATGTGGAGAACACCTTTCCCATTAAATAACAGACACAGGTCTAACCAGCTGCATACCCAAACTGCTCTTCCATCAGACATCCCTGGGGGCTGATTACAATGAACCTCTCAAAGTCTACAGACTTCTTCTACTAATTAACAACAGAGGAGTGTGAGAGATCCCAAACACATAAAAGCCCAAAGGAAGGTATTTGGAATGGAATTCAAATGGAATTCTGCCCAAGCATCTCCATCCCTAATATTGTCTAAATACTGAATGTATTATGTAAATTAATTAAAGTTTCAACACTTTTTCTGACCTGCACAATAAAAGATTCATCTCACCTACCTTCAGATATCTGACCTACTCATTATAGGCTTCCTAAGAAGGCAGTAGAAAAAACCAGGAACTTTCAGGCAATGATTCACCTCCTGAGCACTTCAGAAGGACATGAATTGAATCAGAGAAGCGTCTACCCTTCTCCTTGAATGTGAAAGGGATGCCAAGCTTAGACGTAGGTGCTGACATTATAAAAGCCTAGATATGTCAGATAAATCCCACTCATAACGTATTCCCAGTGTTTTGACAGAAGGATCCAGGCCTATTGGTGGAATGAGAGGAACTCCTGCCATCACCTGAGCAACCGAAGGTGTTGCCATCACCTCTGCCTGCTGTGTCCAGCTGTTCTTATCTTTGCTGCTGTATACCATAAGCTCAACATCCAATACACTATGAAACTGGTTTCAAAGAAAAAACAAGCCCACGAATACAAGATTTCTCAAGAATTATCAGATAATTCTACTCAACCAAAAGTTGGCTGAGTATACATTTTCTGTTTGTTTTTTGGTAAAGCTTACTGGAGAAAAAATAACAAGAAACAATCCAAAGGAGCTGTTTATGTTCATGTCACTCACCATACACTTACTGAACATATAATCCCTTTCTCTGATGATGAAAATACAGTACTAGCTGACAATTAAAAAAGGATTGAGATATGAAGCTACTGATTTTTCATATTCTTGGACTATTTATCTCATATAGTCAGAACTAAAGCACTGTTTACCTGCACATGCCCCACCATCTTAGGCTTACTTTCAGGTTTTTCAGAACTAAATCTGCTTTTATATAAACATGTTTTGCTGACATACATAATAGGTATGCACTCTGTACCTCCATAATGGCTATAGTAGCACTAATTATTTTTTATACACAAATATAAAATCACCTCTAAATACCGTAAAATTTCATGAGGAAAAGTGGCTCTTTTAAGTGAAGAGACTCTTGCTGAAATCTCCTTCATATTCAGTTATTTACAATAACTGTCAGCAAAATCCTTGATCTATTCAAAGTCAGGGCCAAAACTTTGACTAATTTCATTGTGCTTAGGATTTCACTTCATCATTTTAAGAATTCAATTGATTTTCCCGAGCCAATTTAAGGCAAATATGATGGAGTACTCACAAAATTCTGGAGAGATGTGAATCCTAAAGATTTGATGAAAATCACTAATAGCGTACAAAGAAAAATAAAATTAGGCCCCACCTCTGGGAGCAAATTGGCAGGTCTGTCTGGGCAAACAGTGCACACATCACTTGGAACCAGGTACAGCGTGTGCTGCCTCCTGCAGAGCCAGGAATATGGAACAAATCCATATGGAATTAGCTTTTGTTTGGCAAACAACCTGCTCCGGCTTAAATGGGCTTCAGTTGTTCTGAGCACACAAGAGCCTCTTATAATTGCTACATCAGCAAGTATATTGTATATATGAATCACATATATACAGTGACCCTCAGTCCTCTCTGGCTCACATTACCAAGCAGTGAAGCAACCTAGTCCTGGTCTTATATCTAAGTAAAATTCCTATTTATATCAAAGGAAGATAAGTGTCCATAAAGACAGTGACCCCTATCCCTATAGGCTTTTATTATTTAAGGCCACTGTTAAACTTCTGCTTAATGTTACATGTATTTTTAAATTCTGGTGATTTTGGAAAAAAAAGTGGAGTTTGTTATTATTTGCTGAAGAAAAAGCCTTAAATGAGAAAAATATGTAACAGTTCCCTAAGCATCCGTAATTTGATCTAAAAATAAGCTTTTTCACAGGATCCCCAACAATACTTTGATTGTTTGCTTTCTACAAGAGTAGATAGAATATATACACAACATTTAATATCTCATTTATCTTATGTTAATGTACATTCACTACCTTCCTAACCACAGTCAGAGTCAGTGCTATACCTTTAATCCCATTCAGGCCCTTATGATACAGACATATAAGATGAAGGTATGAGAGAAGAAAAAAAAAGGCACTTTTACTAAAAGTAGGTTGCCTTTCACGAGCCTTCTCCTTTCTGCTATAGTTCAAGAACATGCCTGTTGATTATATAAGAAAGCAAAATATCCAAAATATCAGACATGTGAAGGTAACAGGTGTAGCAATTTTCCCCTTCTCCACTTAAGTACTTTTGAATATCAGAGTCTGTGTTCAGGCAACAACATAAATTGTTGTGTATAGAATATTTCTTTCTGCGTTTCTAAACAAAAATCTGACACCTGCCTGAAATTTCTTACGGCAGTCAGTGAATGGTATCAAATTTTTTAACCAAAAAACAAACTGCTAGCATACAAAAAAAAAAAAAAAGAGATAAAGTCACAGTTTACTTTTATATATATACACACACATATAATATATATGCATATATAAACGTATTGCTCAAAAAATTCCTGATGTCCTCAAAAGCTACAATTCAAATTCTCCTTCTTTATCCTACTGTTCATTTTTCTGCCCTAATAAAAATCCTCTTGCCTGACTGACCCCATCCATTGTCTTCTCCTGAACTGAAGCAAATTTCAGCCTACTGCTAAACATGTTACTTATGTTAGGTTTTCAGTGAATCCAACTGTTGTATTTATGAGGAGAAAATAAGCACAAATGCCTCATTAAGTAGCAGTGATTTCTGAAGTGCAATGAGACCCAGGTTTTCTACTTCCATATCCCCACAGAGCAAGTATGTTATCTTTATGGGTTACCTGAACTACTGTACAGAGGCGAAAATCCTGATGTGACCCTTGAGGCCAGGACTCCCAGATAGCAACATAAGGACTGTCTCTATTACTTAGCTTTTATTGCCATCTCAATATATCCCAGGAGCTTAATAGCTGGAGATGCTCTTTTGCCAGTGCAACAATCCTGAAGCAAGCACCGTATAAAACAACACTTTTTCAAATAGGCCTTTAAAATAACTTACACATGACAGCATTCCTCATAATACTGTATGAACATGAAAACATGTCTTATTTGTATGATGTTTACATATACAACAACATGATTAACTGCAAACTTGTCTCTCATGTATAAGAGTGTGCACCTCCTACCATCATATCCTTTGGGGGATATATCCCTGGATTGCACCTTGGGAGCTATGGCTCTCTTGCCATAGGCATGGTTGTCATAACTGTTATATTCAAACGAAGTCTTAGAGTATTTCTCTAGTTCCTTGGCCAAGTTGGAGCGGGGTGTGGTGGTGGGGACATTGTTTCTGTAGCCATACTGAGGGATCTCCAACTGCTTAACAAAGCACATGGGCCTAGAAATTAAAGATATGTACAGTTTGTTAGATGCAGTTCAGTTTACTATGTCTGTGCATAATTTATAGTTCAGATTAGAAAATCTTAGTTATTTCTTGTACTCAAGAGACAGCAATATATTATTGCATTTCCTTAGTTTGGTTATTTTCAGCAGACAAACAATAAATATTTTTTTGAACAACGCCTAAACAAAATTAATTCCAATACCACTAAATGTATCCTGCAGCTAAATGTATTTTAAAATTCTGTTTTAAAATACTTCAGGGTTTCCCTTTCCCCATGTAATTGCATCACACAGAAAACATTTTTTCTTTTGGGAGGTGAATTAAAGAGGGGCAAGCAGACTGACAGAAGAAGTTTGGACAAATTCCTTTAAATGTCAAAAAGAAAAAATAGAACTGGAAGCTCCACTTAATTAATGGGGTTTCCTCTGAACTTCTTTTAACTTTCAACAGAGTTGTATGATGTTTTCCTGTGTGCTTTCAAAAGGAACTAGTCTTGTTTCTTCCCTCAATATAAAAATCCATGTTCATCTTGAGAAACACACAGGAGAGTCTCACAAGCTCTGCTGAATCTGAGCTGCTGCCTTGCAGGTCCTGCTCACCCTTAAACGCAAGGTTCTGGTAGGAGCTGCGATTCCTGATACACAGATGCACTCCTCAAGGAAGGTCCTGAGAATGAATACAGAATAAAACTGCTTCAGTTTAATATCTCTTCTATTTAAGATGAGGGAGGACAGTCAGGAAAAGCCCTGACTGATGTCACTCAGCAGTTGGAGAAACCCATGAAATCTCAGTGAAAGAATGCTGCAGTGAACTCCACAGACACGTTTCTTCTGCATGTGGACGTCAGTTCTCAAAGCAGGCATACGAAGGTCAGATCCTGCAAACCCTACCTGTATAAGAAAATGTTATATGACTGGGTCATAGGAAGTAATTGCTACACAGTGCTGCATGTCTACCTACTGCATTTAGCAGGTGAAGATGATGTGCAGCACACCTGAGGTGCTTCTGCTGGAATCAAGAATCATATAATCAAGCCTTTTTAATTTTTTTTCTTCATTACTGCATTTATAACAGTCATAGGATCATAAATGCAGTTGAGACCAGAGGTATCATCATGCTGACTGACAAAATGAAATGTGATAAATAGTAAGAAATAGATTTGGAATATTATATCATGTCTTTTGTGAATGAATTAATTTTCATAGAATTTAATCAGGATATTTATGTAAAGATCACCCAAGAAATCGTATTAGTCATACTACTCCCTTTGATTTATGTATGCTCATTCCTGTAGACACTTCTTCCTCAAAAAATACAGGGGGCTTATTTATACAATGAACTGATATGAATAATAGTTTGATCCTGTCTCAAGATAATCTACATTTAGCTAAAAGATGTGCAATTCAGATCCTATACAGTCAACGAAAATCCAAAATTTCAGCAGAACAGAAGTCCTATGACTGTGATTTCTTTTTAAGTAAGAACTTTCAAATACAGGTGGGATGGAAACTGGGGATGAAGACAAATATTCAAGATTTACTCTTAAAACATCTCTGTCTGCCCATCAATTGCCTGCATGAAAATATTATAAATAGCTGCCAAGTTCTTCATCTTAAATACTTCAATGAATTCAAGGTAAAAGGGAAGCAGGAGACAAGATGAAAAGCATTATTTGAGTTGCCTATAAAACCTGAACACAAGGCAGCTCAGAAGCAAAGTTAAGATTGCAGAATAACTTCCTAGGGAGCTTACCAGCAAACAAGATGCTGCTTTTGAGCAGTTGTCTTCTTTCTATGGCAACTGACTTCAGTGCCTTCCATGTAATGAGCAGTGGTAAAAGCCACTGCATTTTTGATCTGTCTTTTTCTATCAAGTGAGAAACTGTTTTATTCCCTCTAAGAGTGTTTTTTTTTTTAAATTAATCGGATTTGAAGAACCTTTCTCTAAGAAACCTGTCTGGGATGTTGAATGCTGAGTTGCACAAAACTGAAATGGGGCAGTTAAGATAAAGCCCACCAAAAACAATCTGCAGAAGGAAAGCAAAGTCAATAGGAATGACAAAAAGTCTTCTTAGATGTGAACTGTAATTCTATAATCTCAGCTCTATTGAACCACTGGTTTTTGACAAGATCATCAAGATCAGATGAACTTTTAAGATAATATTAAAAGAATGATGTTGATAATACAGTAGAAAAATTTTTTTTTAAGCAGCCCTATCAGTTTTGAAATCTAGAAGACAGCTAAATACTATGAAATCTATGGGATAAATAGGAAATTCTGGGAACTAAAGCTGCAGCACTTCCTCCACACTCTTTGAGGCAGCTGGGAGGGATGTATTTATCCTAGCCCACGGTTATTGCAGTATCCATGGAGAAATTCTGCAGCTCTTGGGGCATCATCAGCATAAGGCTGGTACAATCATGCAGAAGTTTAGTTCCTCTACACGTATCCTTCACACTTCAGCTCCTTAGAAATGATATTTTTTTCTACCCACATATCTCAAAAGAGGAGACAATAGCACAAAGCTGGGTACAGCTTTGTGTAAATGCAGAATCACATATGGATGAAGAAAAGAAGTATAATCATATAAAACTGGTTCAAGGTCCTTACCATATGAAAATTTAGGACGATTTTTCTCTCTTTCTGTCCTTCCTGGCAGAGAGCAGGGAACAGAGACAAAGAACTAAGCCTGACATTATGATGGAATCTAAGCTATACCTGGCATTTTTCCAAGTGACCTGCCAAAAGGTGTACTCCCAGTTTGGTAATGCACATAGGGCTTCTGGTTTAATTTAAACTGATATTTACTAGTAAAAGCCTGCTGAAAAAACCAAGACTTACCGGTAAATATTAGTTTATTCCCAAAAGATACCAACTTTTTTCACACTGTTCTTAGACTTTGCACTCCAGCAGTCATCTTTACACCAAACAATGCCTAAGACAAAAATGAGCTTTTCAGCTTTACATGTATTTGCCAAAATAATTACCAACCCTCCCCCATGAAAACTGAGTGGGAAAAATACACTGTGAGAATTGGATCCAGAAGCCCTAATTCTAACTCTTCTTTAAAGGAGATATATATGTATATACAACGTATATAAATATAAATTCTCAGATTAGGTGAAGGTGTGATGAATTCTGCATAATAATAAGTATTATAGTGATTTCTAATACCTTAAAACCCGATCTGATGCCTGGTTTGATTTTGACACATCACAGTTCTGATGCTTCTCTTGAGCTTTAGCCAGTTTCTCTGCTGCAGCAATAGGACATCCAGAGAGGCTGCAATTACAGAAAGGAAATTTAATTGTCTTGTCCTGCATAGTTTCACATTATAGCACTGATCCAATTACTCCTTCTTCTCCTTAGCCAGCATCAGGAAGAATCTGAAGGAAAAGGGTTTCCAAAAGCATTTTGGTCATGTGTATTTTCTCTAGAACAGACTTCATTTCTTCTGCTTTCAAATTTGCATGGTAGATCTTACATCTGCTCTTCTTCTCTGACTGTACATGGGTAGATTATTCATCGATGTCAGCCAGTGAACATACCAGTAGGAGAGTAGGATATAAACTGGAATCTACTGTTCAGCTCTGCTAGCAGACTTGTGACCTTTATGTATCTCCAAATGTTGCCAGTGAAATGGCCCCTGAAGATGATTAAACAACAACACCATATAGGCCAAATCTTCTCCTGCTTCACAACTCATTCAGTTCCACTAACGCCAATCTTTTTGCTAGGTATATAAGTGAGTGCAAAATTTGGCCCTGGGTCTCTAAATCTACAGTCAGCTATGTTAAACTGAGTGTTTGTTCATGAATTTCAGTCACTAAAGTATGCTTTCTAAGAGTAGATGATGTAACACGAAAAGCACTTCTGCACTGGAAATTCAATTAATTTGCAAATGCTGAACTATTCTTGAAGTGGCAATAATAAGCCCGATTCTTCTGGAAAAGATTCAGAACAGGAAAAAATAAATATATTGATGCCAGCAGATGGTGCTCTTAGTGAAGCTGTAAAACCTTGTGACCTGACAATGGAGGGAGTCCCTTTCTTGCCATAGTCTACTGCATGCTTATGTGACTGCAGCTCTCTGTGCTCTCCACAGGAAAAGAAATTAAAATGAAAGGCAAATCAGTGCATTCCCAGATGTTCCCTTCTTTATAAGAAATAAGGGGAAAAAAAAAAAAAGAAGAAAAAAGCGAAGTAGAGAAAAATGCCCCAAAAGCTGCAGAAAGAGGTGAGCACAGACTGTAGACTGCTCCCCCCAGCCTGCCCCTGCTGCCCTAGTTCTGCAGAAGGGTGAGGGGGCTCTGTGTGTTTGAGAGTCATGCCAGAGGGCAGCTGCGCTCCACTGACATGCTCCTCCTCAGACTCCTCAGATATTCCAGTAGATATTCAACCAGAAGTGAATGCTGCTTCAAGCAGCAGTAATTCCCATAGAGCCTTCTCAGAGGTTTTTGCTGCATCTATTGGCAGCATCACTGCAGAGAAGAAAGAGGTACCAGAGCTTATTGCAGACAGGCTGGTACCCACAAGAGTCTTCTGGGAGACATGCAGCTAATATCAGGCGCTGCAGTAACCCAGAGCTTGATAAGACTGAATGTCCAGTACCTGTGTAGCCCCTTAAGCCTTCATGCCACAATTAGCAGCAAAAAGGAATTAGATAACAGGAACCTTGCATAGTTCCTTTTACTCTCTTCCCCACACTTCCTGGATTTTTTTACATTGTAAAGAAATAGGTAAGATTTTATTATTGTTCTGTGGGAAAAATATGTTGCGCAAAGAATTACAGTAACATTTTGGTAATTTTCTAATTTGTTTGACAGAATTTAATAGGCACAAGCATCCCTTCACTAAGAATATAATACTAATCTTAGGAAACTACAGGGAAGTTTCTTTTTTTTCCTTGACCTTCTCTTTTTTTTTTTTTTTTTTTTTTGGCTAGAATACTTATTTCTAATAATTCTGGCTTCTCATTATATTTACCTGGTGTTTCTTAAACAGACAAAATTACTAATCAGTTTTAGCTGATTAAGGACTCTGAGGTTGAGACTGTGGTCAGTAAGAAAGATAACACTTGTAATGTATGTGTATGTAAAATGCCGTTTCTAATGTATCACAAAAAAACCCCACTTTCAGAATTAGAGTGGATTTTTTCATGCAC
Organism: Myiotriccus ornatus; assembly: GCA_036023395.1. Taxonomy (NCBI): domain Eukaryota; kingdom Metazoa; phylum Chordata; class Aves; order Passeriformes; family Tyrannidae; genus Myiotriccus; species Myiotriccus ornatus. The sequence continues at coordinate 96,849,520 of JAYRBT010000114.1, forward strand.
TGTAAAATAATGACTGAAGAGAGTGAAGTGTGGGAACAAGAACTATGTCCTACTCCTGATGACATGAACAGGCTCTTCCTTCTCCCTGCAGCACACCCATGAGGAGCCATACCATTTGTTTTGTACCAATGCTGTTCAGCAAATATCAAAACAAAAAGAAAAAAAAATCCACTCAAAAAGCTAAGGATGCCTAAAATGTCTTCTGTGGATCAATTCACCCATACTATAGCAAATGCACACTCGTCCTTCTCAGAAAATACCTGAATAAACGTCACTCTTTAAAATGGATAAAGCACACGAAGCACCATCTGTCAATCTTCAGAACAAAACAACGACACACACACTCACTCCCCCCCGCCAATGGACTGCTAGAAGGGCTGCAGTTTGGAGGCACTGTTCCCTCTAGATTGGTGTCCAGCGATGGCATCCTTACCTTCGGTGGGAATTCCTGTTGCTATTTACGTGGCCCCGGCCTGTGCAGCCTGGTGTAGGACACTTAAGAACATTTTCATGCATGGCAAGAACTTGACAAGGAGAGTAAGAGAAAACAGCAGAGTATGAAAACAAGAAAAAAAAATCAAATCCCAGTATATATGAAACCATTTTAAAACAAAGCAGGATTCATTAACAACCAGCATTCCTCAAAATACACGTGACACACATAGCCAATAAAGCCTGATGAGGGAAGTCAGTATTGTGACCCTATGCTTATTAACACAGGGCAACAGTGAAAGTTATGGAAGTTACAGAACCTATAAACAAATGCATCTCTGGTGCAGCAGTGAAGCAGAAGACGCCCAACATCTTCTGTGAACAAAACTACTGAGCAAAGATCAACTCAGAAGTAAAGGGTGAGCTAGCAACTGTACAATAAAAAATTACAGACTAGAAAAATTCTTTCAGGAAATGTATGTATTCATAATACATAGCTGCATAAACACAGTATCCAACTCAAGAGCTGAAAATCTGCTCTTAAGTTATACTGGTAGAACACTGAATTATTTGAAACACACCTCAGGACAACCCTGAACAGAATTTAACCCTAACTATAAGGCAGACCAATTGAGCTCGGGGCCAGTTCTGCCCACTTCCACATAGATATATCACTCATATCTATATGATGAGCAGAATGGGTCCTTTACTTTTTTTGCTTGTATTTTCTACAGATGTGAAAATTGTAATGGGTAGATTTTTTTTAAATACTAAGAACCAAAAAATAAGCACTTAAAAATTGAGGGATGGTAGGAAAAAAAAAAAAAAAAGTGAAAAAGAAGTAAGTGGTACAAGCTTAAGCAAGTAAACTGATTTACATCTGCATCCACTGCAAGCTGGGATGAAAAACTTACTCCAAGTCTCCTCAGAGCAGTACTCCTCTAAATCATAAAGCTCATGCTATGAAGTACCAAATTATCAAGAACTTTTTGGGAACACTGAAGAGTTTTTTATGACATGAGACATATCTGAATTCATGTCTTGAAGCTGGATGACAATACATCACTTGATGGAAAAAGGCCATCCAGCCGTTGCAAAGTTCTGGTTTTCCCACAGAAAAAGTTAGTCTGGAAGCCTGTATTTAGTTCTCACTCGAAAAAGATCTAATAAAATCAGTGAGTTAAGAACTGAATAAAAGCTGTTCAGAGACTTGAGAATTAAAGCATGTATACTCATTAAAAGATAACCATCATCATCATCATCATCACCCCAGCATTAGTGTGCTAAAATGTGTAATAGATTCAAAAGCTTTACCCTGAAATTCCTACCATTCAAAGCTGTTCTTGAAACATGCTTCACAAGGCCAACATCACAGGAAAAAAAAAGATGAGCTCACCTTTTTCATTTTAGTAGGTACAAGAGCATGCAAACAGTTTAAAGCTATATTCTTCTTTGATTTACAAAGTCTTCTAAAAAGTTTTTTATTTACCATTTGTAAAACTGATAGAACTTTGAGCAACCAAAAAAATATTTGTGTTTCAGAAAATTACTCTATTTGTTATACTGTATTCAGAGACCAACCAAACTACAGCAGAGTTTCCTAAAGCACTTCCTCATCCCTTTACTTCTGGAAGAAGCCATTGTACCATGAAAGAGGAGACTTGCTACGTCTGCTACTCTTGCAGTCCTAATCTTCCCCTGGTTTCCTGTCCAACAGAATCTACTTTGCTTTGGAAACTGGGGACCATTTTAGTCCTGACTGTCTTTACAACATCTCCTTAAGGCTGTTGAAAATTCACTGAGGTTCAGTCTATAAGTGCTGATGGACAGTGAGAATTTTAGGTCCATATGTTTCAATTGAATAAATCCATTTTAAAACTGGTGTGAAAGAGAACTGATCTTAGCTAGACACTTGCCTGATGCAAACCAACATAGAGTAATTAGCTTCAACAGTTGCTGATTCCATCAGCCAAGGAGGTGATTTCCAGAAATGGAGCCCTCTGCCTTCAGGATAATGTCCTTGAGCTCATACAGGTGAACCCCTATGCAAAGAATTTTCTGCCATGGCAGGAAGCTCCACCCATGTGACTGACAGGAGATGTTTGCTCAAAATCCTGAGTTCTGTAGCTAAGTAAACAGCCAAATTACTATTTTTTTTAATATACAGTAGTTTAATATAAATTATGTTTCAGACACAACAGTAACAAAGGAAAGGGGTTGCAAGTTTTTCAGGAACAATTATTCCTGCACAAGACAATAAGGACAATTGATGTGACATTAGCACGCAGAAGTAAAAGCAGTGCACATCTTCAGGAAACCTTTTTCTCCATTGACTGAATACATCTATTTAAAAATAACTGAGGATTCTTAAAATCAAAGAATACAGCTTTAAAAGTTGTTCTTTTAGTGTAAAGTTAGTAGAGAATGAAAATGATGGAATAAAGAAAAAAGTATAACACAGAACAGTTGACTAAGTTGAGACAAACCATACTGAAAAATGAAATCAATTTTTTAAATAAAATGTTTAAAAAGCATGCTAGAAAAGTTTTTGTAGTTTTATTCCCACTTTCCATGAAAGAATGTGAACTTACTTTCTGGAGGGACCCTATCTTTGTGTGGGCATCCTGACAAACTGCGGTGATGGGGGTAAAGCCCCGTTACATGGCCAGTTCCATCACACCCAGGGGTAGGACATTTGCTCTCTTTCTTTTCTGTTCTTGAGGGATCTATAATTTACAACAAATGTGTCAAGTGAATGAGGCTTTTCACATTTCTGTAAGAAGGTTCATTTAATCATGTCATTTACTCGTTGGTAAATGTTATTATGAAACTAAAATAAAAAAAAAAAAGCCCTCTACTTCTTATCACAATTCTGTCACTTTTAACCTGTTATCTTCTTTTCAGACTTCAGGCTCCTATGATCACAGCAATATCCATTCACAGTGATTGAAAAATGACCTTTTTATAGCAAAGCCATATCATGTCAATCAATGTTCCGCTGCCAAGCATTAGCTCAAGGGTGTAAGGTCGTTTGGAAACTGTTTAGTTGGAGTTTCCCTTCTTTACATTCTTATTTGCCTCATGTATTAAGGTCCGCAAATGTACTGTCACAGCAGTTCAATGTCGTGAGAATAGCAAACCCATCTCTTCAGCATAACAACTCCACGATGCAGCACAAATAAATTCCTTTTCCAAGGCTCAATGAGGAAACGTTTCTTGTTTTCTTTAGTTTCCTTATGAAGTGGTAAAATTAGGTAAAAATTCCTTTTTTTTCAATGAATTATGGTGGAGTAAACATTGTAGTCAGAATTACTGAAAGTATCACTTGCTGTGTAAATCTGGGCCATTACAAACATTCAAATGCAACATCTGATTATTCATATGCTAAAAAGGTTAATGATCTATTAAAATGTTGTTGGACCTTCTGACTATAAATTAATGAAAAGTTTAACTAGACATTTTTTCAGCACAATGAAGTTTTCTACCCATAATGTAGTGGAATGCTGGTGAGACTAATCCTGAACTAGAACATTCTCAAATAACTTCATTGGCTTATTTCCTTTAACAGAACATCTGCAAAATTATATTCCTACCCTTCCAGCCAACCACATGATACAAATTACATGTTATCACCTTGACCACAGGTGCCACATTTTGGAGATGATTGCTGATTTTCGTATTAGTATTAAAGGAATAAAATTCAGGATCCTCAAACTGCTACTATTCTGGGTTAAGATCAACCAATATATTTTTTTAATCCATCCTTCCATTCAATACCCAATGTAAGCTGTCCTCATTTAATTATTTTATGTTGCTCTTGTCTGCTTCAGTATTTATGCTTTCATCTCCAAAAAATAAGATTTTGCTACTTATTATCCAGTAAGCCTTTCTTACGTTAAATTCCATCCCAGCTTCAACGAACAGAACCCTCAGTATCATCAGTGGGAATTTCAGTACTTGCAGAATGTCACATACAACCCATTCTTTTCAGCATGAATCAATACAATCCAGAGTTCACATTCTGTTGTGGACTTATCTTTCCCTGATTTTCCTCTGGTAGCTTTTATATATACTTTTACTTTTCAAGTTCTTCCAAAACACCTTAATTTTAGAGAAATTCTTTAGCTCATTGAAATGATTCTTCATGTCTTAAATCCACTCTTAAATTTTAATGTGATACTTAAACCTTGTCTTTTGTAAAGGGAATCACTAATTATTAAGGTTTTATTTTACTTAACTAGCATGTTGACTGTAGAACACACTTCTTTGTTTCATGCTTTTTAATGACACATGCACAGACAAATCTATCTCCAATGTGCTAAACAATTGTCACAACACTTCTGGAAACACCATAATCTTGTATCTCAGGAAACTGAAGCAAACATATTGAGAAGTTATACCCAAGGCCACAGAAGGAGCAAATGTCAGAGAAGGGATCTGAATTCCTGCCAGATAGGCCTGTGCTGAGACCACTAGAACAGCAAGCCCACAGCTACATACATACACAACTCTAAGCAGCTCATCAAGTCAAGTACTTTGGGATGTGTAAAAGTATTAGATAAGTGAACAGGTAATGTAAATGAAATATAAATTATGTAAATATAACAATATTCAAGGACTGCAAAAATGTAGATGATTAATAGACCATAATGGCTTTTTAGAAACTTTAAACTAGAGAAACTTTAGCTACTCCACATTGTCAGAATCAACAAAAGTACTGTAATTTAGAGCAGCTGAGGATCTGGACACTTACATCCTACAGTGTCAAACAAATGCTCCTCTGTATTCAAGTCTATGCTATAATGTTATAGCATATATCAGATCCTTACGAGCCTTTATGGTCTAATGAGTCAGAAAAGATGCTGTATACTACTCTTAATGATTTCAAAACTTGCATAAAATTGCACTTGCACAATTTCCCATTGCTTTTAATGGAAGACATTTGAGTAAATTTTTCACAACTTTATACAAAACACTGGATACTGTTTTGTAAATCCTCTTCTGCTATTTGGGAGAAATATTGCAGTTATTTAACTCTGTAACCTTTCCTCACTCCTTGCCACAATGAAGTATTCCCTGAGTGAAGGTTGCCAGAGGACTTTTAAAGGTTTTAAAATTCATAAATTTCAGAAGAAAGCCTGTTTAGAAAGCTTTAAATGGCAGGGGGGAAATGGTTAGTTGTCCCTTAACAGTTGTTTCAGTGATCTTTGAAAGCAGAACTTCTGAAGCCAAGAGGTAGTTCTCACTGCAAACCTGTGCATCCAAATAGTTTCCACTTAACCATATCATACATTTCTGTAGGTATCTCTTCCAGGAGTATTTAGGTATCTCTTCCAGGAGTATTTGGAAAATAATGTGAGTGGAGAACAAAGCAATTGTCTTACTAAAGCTTCTTCTCTCAATAACTACCAGAATTTTTCCTTGCTTTTTTAAAGTAAGGGAATATTTTTTTCTTTCTTCCTTTATTAAAAAGGTGAAGAATGATCCACTTCACAAAGTTTCTTTGTCCAAATTCCTACAGTATTTAGTCCCTGTTTGAGGTTTGGACCTGTTATCAATTCAGCCTGCAGCTCCCAAAGAGTAAGATGGTTCAAAGAAGCTCTAGAATTTACTAAAATAGGAAGTCCATACATTTTTTTAATGTCAGAAAGTATACAGACTTTCTGGAGACAGCAGGCCTATATGCATACTTGTTTTCCAAGGCATATATAGACTGGAGGGGCTGGAGAATACCAGAGTTAAAAAGGTCTTAAAAAATTAATATTGGTTTACCATGTTTTCTGTGGTTTTATTAGAAACATATACTCAAAGGGAAATACATCTATAAAAGGTCATATGTGAACAACATTTAGCACAACATCCATATGGCTATCCAGTAATTAACTAAATAAAGTTGCCTTCCCCGAATAACCGAAGTTACTACAGCATACACTGGTTCGTATATTTGTGGTTAGAACAAAAAAAAAGTCACTGAAATACACTGCAGCAGAGTTTGACATCAGAAATTTACATGCTTTTCTAAATGACTGATCATTACTGTTCTTTAAGGCTTGTAAAAAAATGATCAAACCCCTTCTTGGATCAAGATGTTGTCTGCCTACATGAATGTCACAAGCAGATCACTTTTTCAAAAACAGGAATTTATAAAAAGGAGAAAAATTCCCACCATCTCAATTGTAGAAAAGAAATCAAATATTTTTACAACAAATATAAGATGAACCCAGGCCCTGCTTAGCATCTCCCAAGAAATACCACGTCCTTAACTTCCACTAAAGTCAATGGGAATCAGGGGTGTTCAATGAATCTCAGGAGGTATTGAACACTTAATACAACACAACCCTAACGTGTACAGATGTAGACACGTTAAAGAGGGGTGTCATAATATAAATACACCATCACCATGATAATCCTGCAAATTAAAATGCATTCTAAAGGTAACCTTTAGTCTGTTCTTTTTTCTTTTTTTTTTTTTTTTTTCTTTTTGTATTGAATTATGGTCAAGGCAGCACCTTAACTGTTTCCACAATGGAATGAAACCAGTGAAGTGGAATGCACATAAGAAAGAAATTGCTATTGATCTCAGCCCAGGCCACACCATGCCTTGCATAGCAAATGGTTTCGATTACCTTACTATCTTAAGATAATTAATGTGCAGTCACTGCCCCTATCTTATGTTATCGGTCATTTTGATACTGTTCAATTTCTATCAGAGAATTCTACATTTTAGATGGGAGAGGCTTCATCAATATCTGTCATTTGATGATAATTTTATAAGTCATGATGCCACCTACCCAATCCAATCTGTAATATATGCATTTCATGGATGATTGACTACCTGCTACAAACCCCCCTCTCCAATATAGTTTGCAACACAATTGTCTCTTTTTTTTTTTTTTAATTATTACTATAAGATATTTTAAAAACTTGAGAAAAATCTTTGCCTCTTTCAACATGATCTCTTATCTGGTTTGTTTCCCTGAGAAGTTACTTTTTTAATTTAGCCATTGATATACTGTACTTATTTCTAACACTGCAGAATGAATACTTTCATTTCATAATCATAGCATGATGTTATTTTACAAACATGTCATACTACAATTTTAATAAAGTTCCCATTATTTGGAATAAATAATTTCATTTCAGAAATCTATGCACAAACTTAACATGTTAGCTTACACTTTCTCATGACAAAACATACGGTATATAGAAATATTACCTTTACCATAATATGGCTTTTTGACATGGCCGTCACTGGGTTTAGGCTTCCTGTCATCTCCAGAAAGGTGTCTTGGAGACTGTTCCTCAAATGATCTCATATTATCCCTCCTTCCAGCTTCCACTGCCATTTTTTCTCTCATGGCTTTTGCTCTCTCAGTTTCCAAAGCAATTGCTTTCTCAAGCAGGGTTAAGTTACCTTTTGTCATATCAAACACTTCTTCAGACCTATCTGAAGTAATAGAGGTGGTATCATCGTCTCTTTCATGACAACCATCCTCCTTGGCACAGCTAGAAAAAGTCCTAGATCTGGGGCTCAACTGTTCTTCAAGCCTCATTAGGTTCATCATATCAGAGTAATTCCGGTCTGGTGTTCTTCCTTGGAAGTCATCTTCTTGCCTGACATGCTGACGAGTGTTCATGTTTTGCTGTTGATTTCTTTCCTGTGGGTTTGTCTCACTCAGTTTCCTAGCCAGATCAAAACACTGGTTCCTTAAGCACTCCAAACTGCTGAGACACACCTCTTCATCACTCTCCTCCACTACTTTTTCTGTAAGTCCATTGTTCACAGGCTTCCCTAGCATTACAAAGTTCATATTCCTATTATCTTGCTGTGAAGTATTGTCTGCATAATTTCTGTCATTAATGTTTTCTGAGAGCACTACACCATGTCCTTGTGCTAACAGTTTAAGGGAGTCCACTGTTTCCCTAACAACATCACTGTCTAAATCTAAACTCAGCTCACTTTTCCGACCGATATTTTCATTTTTGTCACTATCATCTTCCAGACTATTAGATGTATTGCTGTTCATTTCTGATTCTGTCCTGGCTCTGTATGCTGCATCCTCTGCAATTTTGCCAAGATTTAACAAAGACTTGGCCACCAGTTCATCGTAATTATCATACTCATCATTATTGTTATCGTCTTTTTCTGTGTCTTGCATTATTCGAGTATTGTGACAATTCATTTGATGGTCTTCTGCATAAAAAATAGAAACAAAGAAAGAAACAAAGAAAGAAAGAAAAAGGAAAAGAAAAGAAAAAAGTGGCTACAATTGGAACTGTTGTTGCAATCGCACGGACAGAAAACAAACTGCATGTCAAATATTGTTAATCAAACAGCAATTCTATATAACACTATGGCTGGCCCATGTGAACTGAGTTTCTCTATAGTCCATATAAGGCTATTTTTGTTTATTTGCTATTCACATGAATTTCTTTCACATGAGTGATAAGAAACAGGCAATCAAAATGCTAATTACTACTACTGCTAAATATTATGCCATAAATACTTATGTTTCTCCTTTGCTTCTATATTTATGGGGCTTATTACAATGACATTATTCATATGACATAATTGCCTATGTTTCCAACTTTTCTCACTCCTGTATTTCCTGTAAATATGGTAGATGGCAAAGGAGTGAGTACCACTGGATTTATTCTCTTACTGATGAACACCATTCACCAAAAGAGAAAGAGTATACACGAAGCAGGAAAATGTACCTTTCTTAGAACCATACACACCATTAACACTAGATGACCAATAACTACACACAAAGATTAAAATGGCATTTTACTTGGTGGATCCATCAGTAGAAATCAAAATCTTTCAGTTCAACTGTGAAGAAGTAAGAATTTTAAAAGAGCTGTTACATGAAAGGAAGACAGAAGCAATAATATGCACAATATAATTTGAAATAAATATGCTAGCCCAAATTATATGGCCATAATATACGTATGATAGGGCTGTTATCTACTATCCTATATACTGTAAAAAAAGGATGCAGAGTTACCACGTTTTACTCAGCTTTGCTTTAGTAACTGTTGAATAACAGAGGGACAGCTCAGTAAGATGGAGCCAATGTGAGGCCCTGAGGGTGAGATTCATCTCATCTAACTTTAGACATGAGCAAGACAGGCATCTATATCTGAGTAAGCTATTCCACATTGCCATCCTTAGTAAGAGAAGCAGACACTTTAAGGACAGGGCCCACCTGATCTGGTTAAGATTATCTTATTGGGAATAAAACGAATAACCACTAAAAGTGCCTGCTTCTCTTCATTGACAACAAAGGGACTCAGACTAGATGCCTACCTTAAAGACATCCAGATTTGGTCAGATGAATATCATCCAGAGAGCATTTTCTTGTACCTTATGTTCACTCAGAAGTTATGTCACTCTTAGACCCATTCTTAAAACAAATATACATGAATCGTTACTTACTAATGAATGTCCCATAAGTTATACTTTGATAATCGGCTACCCAAGTAATATTTTAACATTTTGCATCACAACTGGAAAAGAAAGATCCTAAATCTGTCATTACAGTGACATGCTAGGCCAGTTTCTCAGCTGGCGCAAACTGAAAGAAATCATCAGAGCTGGGACAATTAACACCTGCTCAGGAGCTAGTCCATCAACTTCTGATAGCATCTTTTCAGCTTAGATGTATTTTCAACACTGGTACACCTAAACATGTAGCATTTTCTAAAGTGTGACTTATGTTTCAGGTTAAACAAACCAATGTGGGAAATTTCAGGTAGTAGGTGGCTTGTACACTAACATTTTGATAATAGGAAATAATGTTTGATAAAAATAATTTTAAGCCAGTGGATAAGATGATAAATCAGAGTTTTAAATACAAAGCTCAACAGCACAATAATTAATATTTCAGCCACAAGACAGTATTCCTTCTACACAGTGGTTAGGGATCCTGGGATGATAGTAGGCTGTAGTTAAGCAGCAGAACTGGTTGATGACTGGGCTACATCTAGAGAAAAAATACTCTAACGGTAAAATATTATACCGTATCTATTATCTACTTGAATACAGAGGAAAGATAATTAATAGGGAAGATTGTATGGCATTTTTACATTACAAGATATTCCAAGTCAATAGTGGGTTATCTATTTAACATAAAAGGTGGTCTTATTTTCTTTTCTGTGTTTCCCAAAATCAAAATAATTCACATTTATGTTTCAGTGCCACAAAAATTAAGTATAACAGAGTATCAGATTTTCAATGGAAAAGTAAGGATTGCCACTTACACTTCCTATTTGAAAAATGTCCATTCTGAATAACTGCATAGAAGGCAGCAATAAAGGATTATTGCATAATTAATTTGTGCTATTTGAAAAGTAAGAGTTTTAATACACTAATAATTTCTAAAGTGAAATTTACAAACAAATCCCACATTAATTTAAATAATAGGATAAAATCTGATGCCAAGAAGATTGTTCAGTAGAAACTGCTACTTTTGTGGGGTGCTTCTTTTAACTACACCTGATGGGAAGTCAGGGGTAGCAAAAGAAACACCAAAGTAGTCAAAGAAGCAGCAAACTATAACTCCAAAATTGCCAGTACCTTCAACTTTAGGATGAGGTATCTACACTCACTGATAAATCAGTCCAAATCTAGCTCTAACACAATGCTGAAGTACAGAGCAGACAAACCCTATATTTTCTCAAGTCATCCTGAGAACTGCTCAGGTATGTAGTGACTATTCTAGACCAACTTTTGAATTGTGCAAAGTTTCAGGGATTTTTTTTTTTTCTTTTATAAAGGGGGTTTATGTTTTTACATGAATAAGAGTCACGTAAATGATCACCAATGGGAGGAATATGCCTCCACAAGTGAAAAGTCAAAATATGAGTCATGTACTGTATGAGAAAAGACATCTAAATTCCTTTTGAGTAGGGAAGCTGGGTGAAAGCTGTAAGTACAGTATTTTTTTATTCCAATGTTTGGTTCTATCCTTTTCAGTACGTGGTGGAGGAGAAGAAAGTGTAAAGCATTAATCCCAGATGAGAGAGGGGGGAAAACAAAATATTTAAATTGAGTTTCATTTATCCTCTTTTAATTTTTGGCCTTTTCTTGCATCTCCTTTCTTTAACAACTATTTTGCTCATGTTTCTTATCTCCATGCAACAGTTAATTTTAATGAAAAGCATATTTATGCATGCCATGTCATCTCAATACCGTTTAGCTTCTGAGCTTGCTCTGGTGAGGCAGCTGTTATCACCTGTTTATTAAAATGAAATTTTAAATAATCAGTTTGTGTATTAGTTAAAGGTCTCCTGTAAAGTATGTTAGATCAGCAGCTCTATGTGAGCCTATATGCTTTTTCTTTGATTTAGCTCTGTAAAATCTAATCTCTTTCATTTCACATTTCTGTGATTCCTAAGATTTAACCTTTAATTCAGTAACTACCTTACACTGTGCTGTTTAATGGCTGTTAAACGACTGCAAAACACATAGAACTAGAACACTTACTCCACCCCTTGCATAAATTTTGGAACCAGTGACACAAACTGAAGTTTTTTATTTGGTGAAGAGGCTGAGTTGTCTCACAAAGACACAAGTTAGCCAGTTTAGGTGAAGAATGCACAAAATTGATACACCCTTTTTTCTGTTAGCTTTAGGGTTGCATGGACACAGAATTCACAGCACAGTTTAAAAAGAACATCAGATTATTTTAGCTCTCATCCACACAGTACCATGACAATTTAGGTACTCTTTATTGCAAAATTTGTTCTTTTTAACTCCCAGTGGATATAACAAATGACAGGAGGAAATTATAGTGAAGAATAGTGTAGAATAACTACAAAGAACTGTAAGCCTTTAGCCATCTCAACAGAAGTGCACTCGTATTGCACTTAAAAAAAAGTGAATAATTTGGTTTCTTTTTGCACCTTTCATCCAAGGATCTCAAAGCACTTTACAAACATTATTTTAAAAAGCCTCACAACACCCCTGTGAGGTAGGTATTTTAACCCCATTTTACAAATGGGAAACTGAGACACGGAGTTGAGTGACTCTTTCCATGTCATACCAGGAGTCACTGGAGAATAAGAACTATAGCCTCTACATCTTTGATTGTTTCCTCCTTTTGTTCCTATCATATCCATATTTAACCCACTTTTTGGTAGAAGAAATGACTTGCTGGTTTTAGTGCAGGGAGTCATGCAAAACAGCAGCCCCCTTTTGAAAAGGAAAATATACAGCATTTAGACTGAGAGATTCTGCAGAGAGAGGCAATGATGCTTCAGTAATAGCAGCTACATTCCTACCAAAGGACAAAGACTTCAGAAACAAGGTTTTCCAGATCTGTGGTTCATGTATAAAATTACTCACTTTCTCCCAGGCACAGGAAAACACGATGGCTAAGAAGCTGAACCTGTATGTGGTCACACAGGCTTCCTGCCCAGATGGATGGCTTCATTATCCAGGCAGTGTTGCCTCCTTTAAAACACTTCACTGCTCTTGCCACTGCTCAGCATACGATACTACTGCACCACCATTTTCCTTCCTTTGAGCTGTAATGTGAGGTGCAGCCACACATCTCCACATTACAATCTATGATAACTGGCCTATGAGAAATATTTAGCACGACAACGTTGGCACAAATGAATCCCAAATCTTAGAAAGTCACAGCATCATACGGGGTGGGAGGTTGTATGTACATTGCCTTCTCCTCTGGGAAAATCTTATGAGTAAGGAAACTCAAGAGATGGAAAACTCAGTGAGGTCTCAACTTCTTCACACAGAAGAAACAGAGCACTTGAGTAACCCTCCAAGGACCTAAGCAAGGTCTCCTAAAAGTCTGAACAGTCCTGCTGACACATGGTTTGGATCAGAGCCCAAGCCTTTGAATATGCCTGTTTCAGGGATGCACTGAACACTGAAGTTGACCTGTGCATGAAGAATCTTCTCTTCATCTCAGCAAAAGTTCCTGAAGTTCTTTTACTCTAAGTGCTATAGGTAAAGCGACTTGTTTTTATAGTACTTGGTTCCTTTATGGACTTTATATAACTAATGAAAGTCAAAAGAAAAAGGTAACTGTTCACTTAGTTACTTGATTCACTCTAACTATTCCATTATATCTCATTTTTTACCACTCGTTCCCCTCAGCCTGCTACAGCTACTTAAAATTGTTATAATAACGGGATTTACTGTTTAGACTCTTACTATAATGATAGTATTCAACTAATAACCAATGTTCAAATATAAATGAAGAGTAGAATCCATTAATCATGGCAAGGAAGTTCTCAGCTAAAGAACACAGCACATCACAGTAGGAGTCAGTATTATAAACTAATAGTGAGGACCACAGTGCAGCAAGCCCATATAGACTTTTAAATATACATGCTGGTTTACCATGTGTTTTCTTTCTTTTTTTTCTGTTATATTTTGATCTTTTAATTTTTTATAGGTTCCACGTTTTATCTGGTTTTGCTTGCTGGAAAACTAAGTATTACTTTTTTTTTTCTCCATCTTTCTTTTTTTTTTTTACTTTCCCCTAAGGACTGAATAGGATCTTCATAAATCTGAATTTCTCTCCTGTTGTGATTATTGACATATAAAAGCATTCAATTTTTTTCATTATTTTTGCTATTAAAATATATTTTAAACAGAATACTTATAAATTATTTTTGCATAAAAGCATTTTGAAGATTTAGTTTTCTGTACAAATCAGTCTATTCTCATCTAAAGGCAGAGGTGTTTTACATAATCAGTGCCCTCTTTTTTTTTTTTTTTTGCTTAAGCCTTCCACATGACCTATTATTAAGCTTCTGCTTATGTCAAACCTGCATGAATAGCATCCTAATCTACAAATATTCACATAAAGTATTGGTAGAATATGGTTGTTCTTACTTGGGCTATTCCTATTACCATAAAGGGAGAGAGCATCAGGTAATCCACATGAATGGGGATGCAACATACTTTTAGAATTTAGGTCATCTATTATTCACCCATGTTTTCCCACTCCAAATCCCTATGAGCTACCTGTATCAGTACAGTTTGGGAAAAGGATCTGAGGATATCTGACAGCTCCTCTGATAAGACCATGACTGAAGTAATTTTGCTTCAAGTGTCAGACTGCAACAGGTTCTTAAAAATTATCTAGGTTCTGACTCAAGCCAATATGTTTAATATTTTGTCATTTCACCACAAGGTGCAGCTTGCCTTTCTTTGATCTTAAGAGATTGTCACATTCCATCTACACTGCCATGGAATCATGCAAAAGCTGCCGCAGGAAGGGCCCTTGGAGACTATCTGGCAACCTTTGCTCAAAGAAAGTGCCAGTTCAGAGCAGATTACCAGGGTCCTGTTCTATCAGTCCAGCTCTGAATGTCTTCTAGGATGGAGATACCACAGCATCTCTGGGAGAAATCTATTCCAGTGTTTGACCACCCCCATGGTGAAAAATTAATTCTGATTTCTACATTAAATTTCTTTTGTTACAACTTGTATCTCTTGCACCTTATGCTGCACACTTACATTTTCTCTCCACTCTCCATACAAGTAGTGCAAGACAAGCATAAGTTCTCCCCTTACCCTTATCTTCCTCAAGTCTTTTTTTCTCAGTGTCTCTGTAAAGAGCTCCAGCTCTTTAATCATTTGGGTTGTTCACCACTGGACTCCAGTATTTCAAGATTTTCTTGTGCTGATGAGCCCAAAGCTGGATCTATTGCTCCACATGCAGAAGCGTAAGTGCTGCATGAAGGGAATAATCGCTTCCTGCAGACTCCCAGTTACCATCTCCAGTCTTGTCATCCTCACAGATAAACATTATTTCAAGAAAGTCAAAAGCAATGAATTTGCTGAAGATTACTCTTTTTTCTTCACCGCAGAGAAAGCAGAAAATACTTTTCTACAGGCATCCCTTTAAGTAGAAAAGGTCTCCGACTGGTATGAAGCCTGCTTATTTGGTTTGCAGTTATCTGCAATATTTGGTATGAAAGTATATGTTTAGGCTCAAGAAGGAACTTGCTGGGATTATCTGTGAATAGAAGTGGATATGCTGGGTTTGCAAGGGCAATACAATTTAGCCACTCACTCCCATCTGGTCCACACTTCTTTGAGAATCAGGTTCAGGCAGCCCTTAATTGTTTTAACCTGACTTCTGTCTGGGCAGATAATGAGATGGCTTTAGCTGATGACTGGTATTCATTTCATCCTACTTCTTCTCCCCAGGAAATCTATATGAGGGAGGGGAGATACTCTGCCTCATAGCCTTATAATGATTCAGTGGAGATTGGCAGTTTCTTGCTTTCTCTCAGGTTTCCACAGCTCAGCAGGGCAGCAGGGAATGAGGAAGCCAAACCTATTCTCCAGATACTGAGATCTAGCAGGGAGACAGCAGGAGAGCAAAGGACCAGCTGCACTGATGGCAGAACACCCACTCAGAGAGCTCTTGGTACACAGCTTCTCATGGGGATAATCCTAAGACTGCTCAGGCGACAGTGACCCATGCCTATACCCCATCCATGATCACTGCTTTACACAGGATGCAGCCTGAAGAACACATGTTAATTTTTAAAGTAACGTTTTCCTTCCCACACACAAATCTCTGAGAAAGACAGGTTGGAAACTTTCAGTATAGGGATACATCATCTCTTTTTACTGGTTTCATTTCAGTTCAGACCTCTGACTCAGTGTCAGATGTCCATACTGAACATGTCTCCATATGAATTAGACATCTAGACTCTTGTTTACAGGCAGTGGACAAAAACATGCATCCTGGGATATGATTTTTCATCCTAAGATAGGTAGATTGGCTGAATCATTCCCTTAAAGTGACTATTTCTCTCGACTGGTTATCAATTAAATTGATGGGATGAATCCTACTGCTTTTACTCAAATTGATTCTTGATGAATTTCAATGGTATCTTTATTATGACACAGTAGGAACTGCAGGGAGGAATGAATGAAGGAGCTACCCAAGAGGAACTATCGTTAGGTTGTGGGCAGAGACAAGTTATGTCAGGAAAGGCTGGTATGGATGAGATAGTACGGACGCTTTGGATTGGACAGATGCTTATGACTGCATGATCTACATGGAGAAAATTATATCCTTTTGGATCTGTTTGATCTCCATTATAAGTTTAATTACTTTTTTATAGTTGTGTTTGATTATCAAAGGAAGCCTGTTGGTGCTTTGATAATAATCTGACCTGACGAGCAGAAGGGACAGAGGCACACATCACTATTGTTCTAGAGGATGAGAGAATTGCTAAATATGGCACTGTTTAAATTTCTTCTCCCTGTCTCTCTTTCTATCCCCTCAGTGAGTTCAGTGCCAAGGAGTTTGGAAAGACAAAGACATCTGTGTGCATGAGTGCCAGACTCTACTTCATCTGAAATGTAAAGCTTTTCATTAGGCTGTTTGTATTTTTATTTCTTATCCCCTCATCCAGCTATTTCATACATTCGCCTCATTCCCCATCTTTCCATGACAGGGAAGGCTGACTAATACTCTACAGAATGAGAAAGTAAATACAATGGATTATTTGCCTCTTTGGTTATAGCCATTCTAATACAAACTAATTAGGGACAGAACACCAGACCAAGCAGTGGCATGTAATTGTTCATGCTGCTATACTGTTAGTGAGGCCTTGGCATGATTGTTAGTTGAGTGACTTAGAACTTTTCCAGCAATGTCCACACACAGTGAAGAGGTGCCAGTTAGGGACCATTCCGAAGTTTGAATGTGGTAACCCCATTTTGGAAGGTAAAAGCTTAGCTGTATGCACCCAAGTCATGCAACAGTTGAACTCATCATTAAATGAGTGGACTATGGTCCGTTTTATTCACTTACATAAATATGGTCTGATTACTGCGACTGAAGAGACAAAAGCAGGAGAATCTATAAGCTGGGATCAATGGAAAGCGCATTGGTAATTGTAGTCTCAGAAGGAACAAGTAAGGCAAATGTGAACCTACTCTTTTAACTATGTGGACTGAGTTTGCACAGCAAGGTTCTGGTAGCAGGGTGCCTACAGGGGTGGCTTCTGTAAGAAGATACCAAAAGCTTCCCCCAGGTCCAATAGAGCCAATGCCAGCTGGCTCCAAGATGGACCAGCTGCTGGCCAATGCTGAGCCAATCAGCGATGGTAGTAATGACCCTGGGATAACAAAGTTAAGAAAAAACAAAGTTGTTAAGTTATTGGGCAGAAGAAAGTGTGGCCAGAGAAGAGTGGAGTGAGAATATGTGAGAGGAACAACCCTGCAGACACCAAGGTTACCTCAGAAGGAGAGGGAGGAGGTGCTCCAGGCACTGTAACAGCTTCCCCTGCAGCCCGTGGTGCAGACCATGGCGAGGCAGCTGTGCCCCTGAACCCCTGGAGCTCCATGGTGGAACAGAGATCCACCTGCAGCCCATGGAGGGCACCACATTGGAGCAAGTGGATGCTTAAAGGAGCCTGTGACCCTGTGGGAAGCCCACAGTGGAACAGCCTCCTGGCAGGCTCTGTGGCCCCGTGGAGACAGGAGCCCACACTAGAACAAGTTTGCTGGTAGGACTTGTGACCCTGTGGAAGACCCACACTGGAGAAGCCCATGCCTGAAGGGCTGCACCCCATGAAAGGGACCCACGCTGGAAAGTTTGTGAAGAGCTGTGGCCTATGGGAAAGACCCACATTGGAGAATTTCATGGAGAACTGTCTCCCATGGGAGGGACCCCAGGCTAGAGCAGGGGAAGGATTTCTCTCCCTGAGGAGGAAGACGTAGCAGAAACAACGTGTGATGAACGGATTATAACCCTCATTCCCCAACTCTGTGCACTGCTAGTGGGGAGAAGGTAGAGGCTGTGAAAGAGGCTTTTTTTTACTTCTCATTATGCTACTCTGATTTTGATTGGTAATAAATTCAATTAATGTGCCCAACTGTTTTGCCCATGACAGTAACTGGTGAGCGATCCCTCCCTGTCTTTGTCTCAATTCAGGACGGTAGTGATAAAGAGTGGCTTTGGTGGGCACCTGGCAGGGTCAACCCACCACATCATGCTAGTCCAGTCAGTCAAGAACTGTGGACTTCAAAAAAGAGAAAACTGTGATGCAGTGGTGCAGTTAGCTCTCAGCAAGCTACAAGGAATCTTTAGTATCTGTTTGTTTGCTCTCTATATCATGTGTACAGATGGCCTATGTGACTGGAAGAGTCTCAGAAGGAGATTAGAGTACCAGAAACCTCTCAAATTCAGGAAATGTATACTATGGTAACAGATATAAATCACCTTTTTATGTCACTAAGACATCTGCAAAGATACTTCCAGTGAGGTTTTTCCGACAACCTGTTCACCTAAAGACCACACAGTGCTACCATTTTTGAAATTGTTATCTCCTCCTTTCTATGAGGGATTTCCCAGTGCTGTTCAGGTCTGCACTGGAATGCCTGTCCTGATGATGAAAGCTTGTGTCTTTTAAAAGGAGAGTGTTCACTGGACAAATGTAAACACCTACATGTTTACATAGATTTCTATACATTTCCAATTAAAAATATACGTGCCAGCTATGATGGCAGTGGCTTTGTTGCCAGTCTCACAGTGACTAGAGCAGCACAGCCTTGGTGCATGATATCTATGCTGAAACCCTACACTTGCAGAAACCTCAAGCAACAAAGTGGATTAATCAAACAACCAACCTCAATAGCCAGTTTTCCAAAGTACACACATGTAGACACAGAGATAATCTTACACTGTATAAAACTAAAACATAAGTCTGAGTCTGGTCTCAGAATGCTTCTTCTCAGAAGTTATTTTCCTTGGGTTCATTGGTGAAAATAATGCACATGAGATAAAATCAATGTATTTACTTCTGCCTGAAATTATTTTTGTTTTTATTTTTTTCACCCTAACATATTTCCACTTTCAATTGCCCTTTGTGTGATTATTTTCAGGTTCTAATCTCATTAACTTAATTTTCTGTGCACTAAAGTATCTGAGCTACTTAGGAGCCAATGGAATTAACCCATCCAACATGAACTCTTCCCCTCTGTCCCTTTGTATCTGGTGCTGTATTATGTTTTATGACTTCAAAATTAATTTATTAAATGGAATTGCATCAAATCCATTCCTAAAACTCAGATAAACTATGTACATTATTTCCACACTGCCTATCTTCTCAATGATGCACAATTGCAGATTTCAAGCAAAATACATACTTGCCAAAGGACAGTTATTATTTCTTTAATTAATACATTGTTATTACTTTTAGTTATCCATTTCTAAACAGTAATACTGGCTTATTGTTGTTTGCATCTTATTGACAGATCAAATGTAGTTTAATAATCCTTGTTTTCAATATTGTAAAAAGTCTCAGAGAGTCTACACATTTTGGATGGGGTTTTAGAAGTGTTCTGCCTGCATCTAGTTCTGATTCTACTAATGACAATGTTATAAATTTTCATCACTAAGGTATAAAGATGCAGTAAGTTACATCACATAGGAACTGTAAGAAAATGTTCACATATTACTAGGAAGGGGGAAATATTACAGAAAGGACTTTGCTGCATCACCTGTGGGTGTGGGTATTTTGTCTAGCCCTGATTTTCCACCTCAAAACCTTTTAATTGTTAATTTCATGATTCTGCATAATGCAGATTGTAGACTGCAGATTTCACATCTGTCATTTCCCGCCGTCTGGGAAGGAATCCTAGCAGTATATTTCACTTGGTCTCTGCAGTACTCTCATGCTGACCTCCTAATAATTCCTTTATATTTTTCTGCATTTTTTTCCCCTGCATAAGCCCCATCCTCTCTTTTCATTTGGAACTTACTGTTTCCATTTCTGTGTCAGAAGACCCTCCACCCATTGAATCAAATTTGTTCTTAAACTCATACCATATCTTTAATGGAGATTTCAACTTGAATCACTTACAAAAAATCTTATCAGTAGCAGCAGTAATTTTTACAAGACTTTCAGATTAGACTGCTCATGTGGCATGTTGTATAGAAAGAACAGACATATCTCTATTTTTCTTGGTGACACATCTATGCTTATCTGTGGCCTAAACCTCAGAGACATCTTAACATTGATCAACTGTTCAAGGCTCTGCTTCTACATGTAATGAAACAGCTCCAGCCTTAAGAAGCTCTCTACCTATCTAACATTTAAGCCCCGAAAGATTCGACGTTAGGTCTTTTTATACATAAGTTTTCAGAGAAACCTAATCCAATAGGTAAGCTCTTACACACACCTGAAAGAAAAGAGCTTCCCATGAACTATTGCTTTGACTGCCTTGCCTAATTTGTAGCCAAGAGGAGAACTGCCTGTTTCCTTCTGTATTTCCTCTGCTTACCCCTTCCTGCCCATCACCCAGGTGAAATACACTGTTTAGTGGGTCACTCGATAAAGAACTATAAGACTAAGCTCTCACAGTTTATGTGAATTCAACACCATGAAGGTTTGCTAGTCACCACAAAAAAAAGCTAAACTGGATTCCAGCTCTGTTAGGAAGCAGAAAACAGAAGAGTAAGTCAAGCCATGAGATGGTGAGAATGTCCTTTGAGCAAAGACAGAGCACAGCATGTCCTGCTTTCCCAGACGAATGACCCTCTTTGGTCTACAACAGTTCTTGAATACTTTTTCAAGGGAGTGAGAGAGCTCCATCAGAATGTGTAAGAGTGTTGCTTATGCAAAGCAATCTCTGGTCTAGTCTCCAACCTTCTGTGTTAGCAAAGAAAGACATGGCACTGAACTGCTGCCTCACCTCTCAAAATTAACTCGGGCACCTGCGTTTCAGACTGGGACAGAATTTCCACTCCCTTCTATATTGAAACACTGATTTCATTCCACAAATGTAGCAGGATCCTTGGCTCCTAAGAAACTATTCCAGTTTCTATTCACTTAAAATTTGTCCTTTCTGGATGTATTTTCAGAGTACATTCACAGACTGCACTCATTACATGATTAAGAAACACTACGATGAATTTTAGTATACTTTTTGTAAGTTCAACTCCAGCTCTATTCCTTACAATCTGGTAATAATGATCTGCTATTCTCTATTTCCACTATTATTTTTTAAAATATATTTTGCTCTTACTTATCTGAGGGCAAAGTTTTTTTCAACATATTGCAATAGAATAATAATCAATTTTTAACTTTCCACTAGATGCCAGCCTTTAAAATTGAACATAAAGAAAATGTTTTAGTTATTGCAGATGACGGAATTACAGTCCTCTGTAAAAACTTCAGCCCAGTTCGTTATAGAGTTTCCAAGAAACTGTTTAGCAGATTCTTCTTGTTTATAGAGAATTTCTATAATAAGTGCAGGCAGTTGGTGAAACAATAGATTTGATACAAAGGAAACCAGAAGAAAATCACTTGCATAGCATGCCTTAAAACTGTATATGACAAGTAAGGAATCTCACCACGTATGCTTTGGAAAAGGTAACGAGCAGAACCCTAACCCGACATGGGCCTGGGCACCTTTGCCAACACTCCTGTGTTACATGACTGGAACTGTTCATGGCACACAGACCTTTCTCTTGTTCTGTCAGTAATCCATGTCTGCAGAGTACAAGAGAGAAAATGGCTGCTTGATTTGTTTGCTTTTGTAATTGTGAGTTCAGGTCTTCTGTGGCCTTCCTTTAGTGTGACAGCAATACTTTTACTTACTCTTCCTATCAATAGTACAGCCTGCAAAATTAAGCTTTTAGGGTGACAGAACTATCAGATGATGAGTTCACCTGAAAAACCCCCACCAAGTCTTGAGCTGTCAATCCTGTTAACTTCCTCTGACAGAGCCACCACAATTTTTTGCTAAAGCAGTAATATTTACTGCACAAAGCATATAATATCTGCCATGGTTTCCACGTGGTGTTATGGATACTTGACATGCTTAATGTTAGGGACTATTTTCAGTACTTTCTGTATGAAGCTTTAATGTTCCAAATAATTCTGAGGATTTCAACAACAGTGACCAAACCCATCCTCCTTTAGGTGGTTTCTTTCCTATTCTTAGTTCTTTTTCTCTTCTGCTAAATGACTTGGCCTTCCTTGCTGTCCAGCTCATGAACTGTAGCTCCCACAGTCTCTACTCTCAAAAAAAAACCCCTCACCTCAGAATACATAAATTTACAGAAGGGAAAACAACTCTTATGGTACAAAAGGACTGTGTCATATAGTATAAAGGTGACAAAAGAACAAAACTGAATTGTTCTGAGACCTGCAAAATGAGGAAGAAATGCTTCCATGATATAAAAGTATTCAGAATTACATATATATGTTCATGACACATCAATGTTTTTGTTTCAAAAGAATGCTTTGTTAGGTTTATATATCTCAGCTAAACAAAATTTATGTGACTTGAGGCATTTGCTAGGACTACAAATTTGATTTGTGAGAACAGATATGGATCAGAAGAAATTATCAATTCAGTCTGTAATTTTATTTCATTTTATTATTTCCGTGAGGAACTCTAGTAAGGTAAAATTAACTCTACAGCTACCAAATAAAATTCCCTGCTTTTCAGAGTGAAAAGCTACTGTTTGTGTTCACTCTGTTATGATAAACACTGTAAGCCCAGTGGGAACTGTGGATTAATAGGGTGATCACAATTTGCTCTTAGAGATACACTCTAAACACAAGAGGAAAAATAGAAACCTCTAACACTGACCAAGCAGAAGTTATTTTATAGAATCATTACATCTGTAGTGTCAAGAAGGATTCATACAGAGTCTGTGGTCACTGTGTAAGCTGAAGTACAGAGGGGGCAATGCAGTCTTTGAAGTAGCACTGTGAAAGGCAAAGGAATTCAAAGTGAAAGCATGAAGAGTTCAGGTCTGTACAGCCCGTGAATATGTTTCTAAAAGTGACATATCCCAGGTGTGAGAGCTTCTAAAACAACACCAGGTCATTATGTTTATAAATATGGATGCAAGGAGTTGCTATATAATTGAATTCACTACTGGTTCTATTAAGAAATACAACACATAAGCAACCAGCTTCTTGGAACAACTGTGAGAAAACCAGGAGATCATTGGCAGTGAACAGGTTACAGAGAGTCTAAATGAGAATAGGAATACAGATTTAAGACTACAGCACTTTAATTTCTTCTCCAATTCATCTTAGTCCAGAAAATTAATTTCACTATATGATTTGTCCAGACAAAAAATTACATAGGCAAAATCAAGGATCCACTCTGCATTTTTCTGCAGACAGAAGGATGGAATGGAAATGCAGAAAAGGTAACCTCTACACAGCCTCTTCTTGAAGACTGCAATCTGTGAGAATCCAAAGCAGCACTGCTGAGACACAGTTCCTTTGTGGACCTACTGCTCTGGCAAGGCTAGAGAAAGGTTTGGTCACAGATTAGCCCTGAAACAACTTGACATTACAATGGGCCTAACATCTCACATTCAGCTAACACTGAAGGATAGGTTTAGTGTATTAAAAATACAAACAAGCAACCCCATGCCATGTAAAACAGTTTCAGAATGAAGCAGCATTGAAATCAGATGTGGTGCCAAATTTGTTCCATGGTGCTTTTACTAAGGCCTTCAGTTCTGACCCTAAACTCTCTAAGAATGTCCTCTACAGAATTTCTGCTGACATCAACAAAATTTGTGTGTGACAGAGATCTGTATCCTGTCATGTCAAAAGTGAATAATTTCTTTACACTGCATAAAGCTATAATTGAATCATTTGCTCTTTAAGGATCAGATATTTCACATTATCATTTAAGGCCTTTTATTCCTAGGAAAGGAGCTAAATATGCAAATCTCTACATGAGAATAATACTGAAGTACATTCCTAACTTTAAACATGAAGGTTAAGATAAAAAGGGCTACATAAAGTTTCTAGACACAGCCCAGAAAGTTTACTGAGCCTCTGAATTAAACATTCACATAGAATGAAGTCTTCTAAAACAGTTCTTCAAGGGGAGGAAAAGTTAGAAATGACATGTGCAACACCCCACCTCATGTAAATGGAACTCTACTGGCATAAAGCTACTCTTGATTTGTCTTGATGCAAACAAGCTCAGCATCAGACCCAACCTCACTTCAGAGAATTAGAAAATAATACTTAAATAATGCTGTTTAATGAGTTTAAATTATATTGTCTAAAGACCTCGAGCATGGAACTCAGCAGTAAGCAAAAGTTTACTAAACTAACACCTGAGTAATATTTAATAATCAGCCAAACAACCATAAACATATAATAACAGTAATAAAATGATCTGAACTTTTTCCACAAGAACTAGAAGTATCCAGAGGGTATTCACCAGACAGCAGTTTCCCCACCCTACTCCAGCAACCCCGAGATTTCCAGCTCTGAACTACCCGTTGCAAATGTTTTAACTACATTATTTCCAAAAAAAATTTTCAGCAAAAATGCTTAGTCTGAATCTCTCTATAGGAAATTAATGGCCAGTCTTCGCGAACGAAGAACCGGGGAAGGTTTTTACACCTTCCAGCCTGTGCATTGGATTTTTTAGGTGAGTTACAGTGTGCGCGGAACTGAGCCCACCCTTTAATCC
>JAYRBT010000114.1:96874857-96890644 GCA_036023395.1 Myiotriccus ornatus
TCAGGACGTAGATGGATTGCCTTATAGGGCTAACGAGCTCCATCTGCCCAGGGAGTGGCCCTGACCAGGAATCGAACTCAGGCCTCGGCGGTGACAGCGCCGCGTCCTTAACCACTAGACCACCAGGGGCTCCCGCTATAGGAAATATAGACAGCTAAACAGCACAACCGGTTGTAATCCACACCTGCATCTTCAGTGCAAAAAGAAGGTATCAGTAAAAGTTCTTATGATGTCATTTGACCCAATGATTCCCAGGCTGGGGCACTTCATACCTAGACCAGAAAGGAAACTTTAACTTCTTATCCAGGGGACACCAGTGCAGTAGTCAGGATAAATGTCTTCCACAGCAACTCTAGTTTTTTTCTGTTCTTCAGATTATTATTGATGAGACACACTAAGCACAGGCTATCTTCTTTTATCAAAGTGCAACACAGCAAAGAGTTTATATCTGCTTCACCTTGTAACCATCTGGTATTTCTTTAGTCTTCTTTGGCCTTGGAAAATAAATTTTTTTCCATATATATTGCCCTAAGCAGTGAAATTATGCTTTCTGGCTTCTTAATTTAAAGCTATAATTTACTTCTATTAGGTGTTTTTCCTGTGAGGTACACGTGAGTGTAGCTCCCTGCTCTGATTAATACTGAACACCCACTGTGTTCACCAAACTGATGACCACTTTCCTGCTAACAGTTTAACTAAATGAATATGATTAGTGGTCAGCAGGCTGACAGGTAACCTTGCTAATACAGATATGTTGTCTTCATTTTATGAAGATGTTTATTTTATCAAGAGTGTTTTCAGCAGTATGCACAGCTGGAAAGCTGTGTGCCACCATGCTTTCCTCAGCGCATGAGCTTCTTTCATCTTTTAAATTGATATTTGCTTCTCCTCTAGTTTAGAGGACGTAAGTGCTTCAGAAGCACGTCAATGGGGATAAGGAAGACAGTGGAGGGCACTAACAATCTTAACAGAGCTTCCAGGTGTATTTCTTATTTTCAGGTCTATCTGTCTGCATTGAGTTTATGCAAGGAAAAGAAAAAACACAGATATATTATGACTTTTTAAAAAACAATCCTACAATTTAAAGAAATACAGCTGGATTTGATGATCTTAGAAGTGTCTTCCAACCTAAACAATTCTATGATGCTATGAAATAAGAAAACAGGTAGAACATCTATCCCTATGTCCATGTGCTAGTTTTTATTATTAAAAACCCTGTACTGTGTCTCTTTTGAATGCCAAAGGTTCTCAGTAGCTGTCATTACAGAGAAAGGGCGCTCCAAAAGCAGTGTTTACTCTTACTCCTTCCCATTTGTATTGCAACTTACAGGTTATGTTATCATAACACAGGTCATCTATCTGTTGTTTTTTTCCTGGGATATAAGGGAAATAACAAAGATTCACCTTTCCTTTAGTGGATGTGTTGAACATAAGGGCTTTTCAAGTGTCTTCTCACATAGATGGACAGATATCTGTTCTTCAGAGAGATTCAGATTTAATGGAAAACTAAAGAGGATATGTTAGCCATTGACCTAGAGTTTTCAGCAATTATTTTGGTTCAAAGGAAAACGAGCACAGAATTTGGGACTCATCTAAAAAAGTTTGAGGTTTTTTTCTCCTTTTAATTTTAACTTGTTATTTTGAGATTTGTGAGACTGTTTCCTTAGGATACATCTGTGTTCTCCAAGTCCTTTAGTTTATCAATGACAAGGCTACAAAGATGCGATTTTCAAAGGCTTTGATGGTTTCAGTGAATGCTCAAGTATTTTCAATAAGAACTGTTTATCTACATTACCTTTATATTACCTATATCCTCTGAGAATCCCACCCAAAATTCACTTTCTTTTAAACCAAAAAAGTATGGGCAATGACATACCAGTGAGGCACTTTTGTTTCACAGGATTTACCCTTTTCTAAAAGAAAACTGAATTTGGCCTAAAAACCACTAAAATACCGTTACCCATACGCTCCTACCCTCTCCCTTCCCCACCCTCTCCAATTGTTTCCTCTGTAGTCCTATTCTATCTTTGTTGAGGAATTCTTCTGTCACCAATATTTATGATTTTAACCTTCTGTCACCAACACTTAAGATTTTAACTCTTTTGTTCACCTAGGCTATAGTTACTTATGGAAATTTTCTGAACTGTTATCAACTACAGCACCAATGACAGAAACTTTTCTGAGAACTGTCAGACATCCTGGCATTTTGTTTCTAGGGATAGGAATACTAAGACACATTCAGACTTCCTGCTAAGATGACTTATAGGGTGGTTTGCTACAATACCTACATTGTAGTGAGCAGCAAGTGAATGTAATAACTAAATTCATAGCTGACAGACCTAGTTTTCCATATAGTCAACAGATAAAGGCAAGAGTCATATTTAGACCATAAAGTTTAAGAACACCTAATTTTGCACTTTTTTTCCCTAGAAAATCAACAGTCCAAATTCCACCAATACAGCTTTTGCTACAAGAATAAAGTGAAACTTCAAGATCCCTACTGGAAGCAATAGAAAATAAACTATTTTTAAAAATCTGATTTATCGATTAGCTTCTAGACCTCACCAAAACCAAACTGTTACCACTCTCTCCACTCCTTGGCATAGACATAAGCAACTCCATACTGCCTTCTTCATTAATTGCTAGGAATTCTTTCTTGTAAATCATCTGTGCTCTAACTGGGACTGTTGCATAGTGATTACTACGTTGATACTCAAGAGGATCATTAAATACCTTTCTCATAAAATTCTATTATCACTTTTCCAATTTTATGAGGAATTATTCTTAATGACTGATTTTTTACATAGAATATATATATTTATTAATGTACATTTGTTTTATTACTGGAATAGCACAGAATCCAAAGGAAAACTTGACCTATATAAGTTTTAATTCCAGGTAACACGCAGAGCAGCTACAGAGGTACCTTTGTGAGTTTTTTGCAGTTCTTAACCACAGCCTACTATATATGGAAGGAAAGCAGTCAAAAAGCAATATCAGCCTCTTCACATTGATTAGGACCACTAACTGCATGTGTAACTGTGTTGGAATAAGTAAACCACTGTGTTTCATTATCATAGAAAAATAAACTGAGTGTCAAGCCTGCTGGCTTGGCAGAAGCAATTTTCTTGAGCTCTTGAGTTTTGCTTAGGGTTTTTCTTTTCCTTTTATAATTTTTGATAGTGTAGATTCAAAGTTTTTAATGTCAGCTGAAATCACAGCAGCAGTTGCACCATAACCTAAGCATCAACAAACTCAGTCACCATGATTTGTTAAAGAAACTGCTGGACATCCTGTGCTTGCCCATCAGGAGAGCAACAGCAGCTGCACATCAGCCTAATTTAACACAGCTTCTCTTCCAGGTCCTGAAACAGCAGAGTTCCCTGCAAAAGGAAATGGCTTCCCTGTTGCATCAAACTCATGTAACTTTTAAGATTCACCATTTATTCTCTACCAATTTTGTGGCAAATTCAGGCAATTGAGGAAATGCTACAGATGCAGTATCTGAGAAAATGTTATAGCCACCCAGCTGGCCACCATCTTGCCCAAATGGAAAGAACACTGTCAAAGTCTTTTTTTAAGATCTGACCTTACAGAATGCTGAAACAAAAGTCATACAACTTTCATACCTGGTTCCTAAGAGGAATCCAACTGAGGAGTGCTGAAAGCTTTTCTTATATTTTTATTGGTTAGAAAGGTGAATCTACCCAACCAAAAACGTGTTCCCTGAAAATGGGAACAAAATACTTTTTAGATAGCTCATTAATTTTTGCATGATTCCTTCATTTCACCCCAGTGCATTATGATGTCTGTCATCAGCATATGGACTCTTGAGTAAATGGACACTAAATACATATTTTGAAAGTACTGGTTATGTAAAGTCCAATATCCCAAAAAAAGAGAAAGCTGAATAGGCTAATCACATTGCTATTGCATTAATTTAGTTACTACCACTGACCTGTATGTTTAAATGGCATTTATGCCATGGTATGATAACCAAAATACATACATTTTAGAAAGACGTTATTGATGTAAACTTGTAACTCCCTATATTTTTACTAGAATTAACTAAAGCACACAGCATTCAAGTCTCAAAGTATATTATAATAGTTAATTCTGAATAGTTTCTTGGGGTAGGGGGAAGTATGGGGCAAAATTTTTGAAGGGAACAGGTCCACTTTTACACACAAAAATTATCTGCAAACTTGTGACAGAATTTATGTGGGCAATCTTTGACATTCTATAAGCAGATCCAGCAAATACACTTGCAAATGATCAGTACAGGCACCCAGCTGTAGCTGATACTTTGCTTGTACCTTTGTGAATATTCTCCTGGTAACTGCATGCATTAATCCAGTACTAGGATTACATTTTATGCAAGCATTTTTAGCACAAACACACCTCCACCCTCCTTGTTTGAAATGTGAGTGCTGGTGTATTAAAAAATATTTGGAAGACAGACTTATTAAAATAAATGTTAAGAGAACACAGTGGGGTATATTTTCAGTGTGGAGCAGAGAGATTTAACTGCATGACTTCCATTAGCTTTAATGAGAACCACACAGCTAAATCCTCACACACCACACTAGAAGATTAACCGAGAAAACACACATTGTTTACTTTTTACTAATACTCTGATTATTACCACGTTCTTCCTCCTCCTCCTCTTCTTCCTCCTCCTCTTCTTCCTCCTCCTCTTCATCCTCCACATCTTCACCTTCCTCTTCATCCTCCTCTTCTTCCTCCTCAATCTCCTCTTCTTCTTCTCGATCTATCTCCTCATCATCCTCCTCCTCATCACCTTGCTCCTCATTATCATCAGAATATTCCTCTTCTTCTTCATCCTCTTCCTCTTCTTCCTCTTCCTTTTCATCCATTTCCTCTGTTCCATCACTTTCATAGCACTCATCTACCGAAGAGTTGTCTGCTTTAACCACAAAGGGTTTTCTTTTGGGGGCTGGTTCTTGGGGTTGTTTATCTTGTGTTTTTCTTTTTTTTGCCAAAGGACATCCATAAACACTGTGCAAAAAGAAAAGAGGTAAATTATTACACTATCCTCCAGATTTCATTTAGTTATATATATTAATTCTACATCATGATTAGTTGCTGTTCTCAGAATGCATGTTTTCAAAGTGAAATGCTCCTTAGACAATAATGACCAAGGGGGAGGACACTTACAAAACCTGTGAAATTGCAAATGACTATTATTTGCCTGAAAATGTCACATACACATGACAGCATAACAGTTTCAGAACTGATACAAATGTGTGTTTTTCTTTCACATTCTTTTTTCTCTTCTACATGTTATACTGTTCTCT
This sequence comes from Myiotriccus ornatus, assembly GCA_036023395.1. NCBI lineage: Eukaryota > Metazoa > Chordata > Aves > Passeriformes > Tyrannidae > Myiotriccus > Myiotriccus ornatus. The sequence continues at coordinate 96,880,176 of JAYRBT010000114.1, forward strand.
AAGGCAGACAAATATAGTTAAGACAGCAACCTTATCCTATCTGTAACCTATCAGTACAACAGCAAAGCAATGCTTCATAATTTTGAAATATTCAGTAAGGTTTTGATTGTGCTCAGTTAAGATACATTTCAATGCTGTTTTAATAATGAAAATATGACCACATTCGTAATGCTGCTGGTTGTTATATTATTATTATTATTATAAAAAATAATGAATCACTCTTAAATTCTCCACTGTTTTGCTCTATTACACTACAGGGTCAGATAAATAGGAAAGCAAGATCCTCAACACAACCAAAACCAACAGTTTTCATGGCCAGTGTTGCAAGTGTTCTCACACTGAAGAAAAATCAAACAATAAACAAAAATCCTTTGTCAACAAAGGAAGTCAGACTTTTCAAAGTTGAGTACCACTTCCTCATCAATCATTTTAATGCATTTGTAACATAAATAGTATTTCAGAGTCCTGGTCTTCCATCAAAGTAGTCACCTGCTTCTCTAAGGTCATATAATCCATGTTTTTTTAATTTGATCCCCCCCTCCCATGTAACCTCTATAACCTGTTCAGAGTAAATGCTCTTGCACATTACTTTTTGTTCAAAGAAGTTCCTCTTTGAACTTTTTTATTGTGTGATTATAAACACTAATCAAGCTATATCAGTTTTTAGTCTTCTTCCTGTGATTAACTAGTTTTGGGACATTTAAATTGTTCTTTATAGCCCTTTCTGTATATCTACTTATAATCTTCCCATTTTACATTATATTCTCGATCTCTTTATCCAAATGACAAAACACTGAAGATCTCTTATCACTTTCTCCCACTCTAATAATGCTTCCTGTTCTCTTGACAGGCCTCTGAAAAATTGTTTTTACCACATTTAGTACTACAGATGTGCTCTATGGTCTTCATGGTCTTGATCTTCACCTAACTTAATTGCATTCCAGCAGCTATGCACCCCAGTTACGTAAACTGCTACGTCTCTGTCTCTGTGTAGGGACTGCAGGAGTATTTAAGGTCTAATCCAGCATGCCTAAAAACACCTCCCTCCATTAACACTATAGAGAAATACTGAATGAGTTTTAAGTATGTCCATCCAGCCAGATTCCAATGTGCCTCACTTGGGAGATGGTAGCAGTCCTAACAGGATATGGTTTCCAGACACCAGCATCAAAGTTGAGGCCTACTGGCGCAGGCTAGAGGGGAACAGATCCACACTGTCCAGATTCCAGGACCATGCTCTCCATCCAGCAGGTCATGTGGCAAAATCTGAGGAAGAGCATCCTCTTATAGAAGATAAGCCCTGCAGCGGGATGCAAGAAACTCTGATACACCAAAGGCAAGTAAAAGCCCAAACCTTCACTAATTTTAAGAGCCATAAACCTGGAAAGAAACTTTCTTTTGTCTTCTCCTTGAACTGTATTTCTTTCTATCCAAAGATGCTTCAATGTAAAACCTATAAATATAGCAGAAATCCTTGTCCCTATATCACCACTACTGCTCACTGACAAATGATTGTTCTGCCTTTTGTCCTGGGAGTCCTTCTCTTGGTCAGGACCCAGCTACCCAGCAAGAAGAGGAAATGTAGGATATATTTCCATGGAAAATATCCCACATCACAGTTAAGGCAGAAACAGGAATTCAATCTCCATCAGACTGGACAGTCCATAAAACCTGGGGCAAAATGGAAGTACTGTTTGTTGTAGTTCTGACCACTCCAGGCTTATTTTAGTGCTTCCCCTGGTACTATGAGGTTTCAGTAGCTGTCTATTTAAACTCTCCATATGGAGCTCCGAGAGAAAGCACATGAACTTTCCCTCAGAAATGGAATTTCAGAGTATGTGTAGTGCCCAGGGAAATGTCTGGACAAGTAGGGAACAATCTGTTTCATTTAGGTGCCTAACAGAGTTTGCATCCTAGAAAACAGGAGGGGATCACGTCCTGGGGCAAGGATAGATTTTAGAAATTTGCATCAATATAATTTAAGCAGACAGGTTAACATTTATTGCTTTCTTGGTTTCTGTTCCTTCTCTTTGGGAGGCATATTACCCTCACTATAACTTCTTCAATGCCATTATAATTAAATTATATTTTCTCAAAATCCTGATCTTTATTTTCAAAGATGCAAGTAGGCTCAGCCCCAGAAATGCCCAGGATTTCCTTTCTTTCTCTTAGAACAGTGTAAGAGGTAAAGATGACACTTCAGGGAGTCTGAGCTAAAAGGGGGCCTGTAGATGAGCAACTGTGAAAATTTTTGGCCACTGGCATTCACAAAAACTTGCATTTTTAGTAGGATGATAGAATGTTTTGGTTTGGAAGGAACCTTAGTTCCAACCCACCTGCCATAGGCAGGGACACCTTCCACTAGACCAGGTTGTTCAAAGCCCTGTCCAACCTTGGCCAGTTTGTCACTCTAAAGCCAGAACATTAACACCTCCCTGTCCTAATCTTTTTTCATTTAAGAACACTAAATACTTGTAACAGTTTTCATCTAGTAATGCCCCAAAATAGTCTCCTTTGGCATGGTCAAAAGCGTAGGAAATTAGGTGGAGGACAGTGGGATAACAAATAATATCTATTTTGTTGTGAACTTTGTTTAATTTTTGAATTGACATCTAAGAAGAACTGCATGATTTTTTAGATACAAATTACTGGTCAAAGGTAGAAATAAATTGTTTTCACTGCCAGATTTGCCATCTTTAATATTTTTTCACAGTTTTATGGTCTTCTACACAATATTTTATGAAGTTTGTGAGAATCTAAGGCATTACTTGGGACTCAGGGCCCCCTGGAAAATGCATAAATGGCAATGGAAATCAATTCCAGTTAGCTGCCTGATGACTTTGATGCTTTTATAAATTTCATTAACTATTCGCAGCTCAGCTATTCACGTAAAGTTGTGAACCTGACTTTAGTTTATAACTTTATTAATCTATTGTCAGTGCCTGTTCTCATAGAATTAAAATGGAGGACACATTAGCAACTACAAAACCAAATATTTGTATATTTCAGTGGTTGGGTCCAACACTAAGGCTTGGGAATATGCAATTTTTCCAAGGAAATCAATTATGCTATTTCACAGAATCATAGAATGGTTTGGGATAAAAAGGACCTTAAAGATCATACTGTCCCAACCCTCCTGCTGTGGACAGGGACACCTCCTCCTAGACCCAAGTTGCTCAAGGCCTTGTCCAACCTGGCTTCAAACACTGCCAGGGTTGGGCCATCCACAACTTCTATGGGTAACCTATTTCAGGATCTCACCCCCTCACTGTGAAGAATTTCTTCCTAATATCCAGCCTGAATTTCCCCTCTTTCAATTTGTACCCATTTATCCTTGTCCTATAATTAGTTAATTTCAACTCAGCTTTTGTAAACTCCTTCCTAATTAATTTTAATCAGTTATTACATAACCCTGATTTTAGTTTTGTCTGTACTTGGATTTATACTTAATAAATCTCCCACTGCAATGTTTTTTCTTTTAAAACCCTTAAAATACTGTCTTGCACTGGCTTCCTTCTGCCTTTCAACTGTATACCTCACATAGCTTAAATACACTTCATGTACTGTAGACTTCATAGAGTGAGAGAGTTAAAAGAAAAACCAAAAAACACGTCTTTTAGAAACCTGGAAAACAGGCTGCCAGACCTGAAGCCTACTGTTAAGCTGCCCTATTTTCTTCTTTTTCTTTCTTAACCTGCTCTCTTCCCATCCTTTGTTTCATTAATTTTTCAGATTCTGCCTCCAGGACACTTCTCTCTGTTTCTGGCATGTTCCCTGTGGTCTCTCTGCAAGAACACCAAGGGGAAGGCAGCATTGGCTTCCCAGCAGCCTCTGCCTCTGACTTCCTCTCCTGACCACACATGGAGGTGACAGTCTCTCCCACTGACCTCTTGTTCCTCATATATTTGTCAAATCTGTTATGGTTTGTCCTTATAGCTTCTGCAATTTTCTCTATATTTTCAATGTTGGCTTTTGTGATCATCCCCTTATTTGGTTATTTTTCGACTTGTTTATCCCTGCTCAGAGCAATGACCCCATTGATTTATGTGTCTTGTATGCCTTTATCTGTTCTTCCATTGCTCCCTGTGTTTCCCTGGTCAGCTGTGTTTATTTTCCCCTCACGCTTCAGCTCTCTTGGCTTTTATCAGGCTTTTATTTGGGCTTCCTGAAACACACTTTTGAATATTCTACCCTGCTTTGCTGTATGACTCAGTAATCTCTGGTTTTTGGAATCTGTCATGAATAATTCTTGTAGAAATAATGTTGTTGAATTTCATAGCAATAAGCACCAAGAGGACATATAGACATTAATAATTGAAGAAATGGAAGAAATAACATATGATTTTATGCTCCTTAGTTAGAAAATGATTTATGATATCTCATACAATTTTTCTCCATTAAAAACCCTATGATGCTACTCACTGATACCTTCAGTAAGACTGTTCTTCAGGAAATGCACATTTCTTAACCTAAGTTGAACTTGATTTTTGATATATTTTATTAATATAATTTTCAGCATAATTATTATCTTTATTTTTTCTAATCTATAACAATTAACATATCGATTTAAATATATATAGTGTAAGACCAAAGAAATACAAGGGATTTTCTAAATCAGATTACTGATCAATATTTTTCCCTCCATGATACGCCAATTCACACATCAAAGCTGGGTTACGACACCTATGTTTGGAGGAAGATTTCCTCTTAGAGAAAAATGAGAAGGAGAACTTATATGTCTAATAAAGGTCTACTCAACTTTAAATACCCATTTGGATAAAGTAACTCCTATGTGCCATGTTTACCAGCATTCTTTTTCCACTTGTATCTCTCTTCTATTGAATATATTATTTCAGACGCCTCATGCTGTAAGATCCAAGTGAAGCAAAATAAGATGATGCCAGTATTATGCTCTAAATGTGAATAATATTTTTTCCTTGATGGATTACCTTTTTCTTCCTTTTCTTTTTTTCTTAGTAGTACTTCGAAAAATCTTACAGAAGGTTTTTGTTAATCTAAAAAGTGTCCCAACAACAGAGTTCTCATTCTACCTTTTTCTTCATATAAGAACCTAATTTAACAGAAACCAAAACATATGGTAGGTAACAGAATCTAAAAATTTGCTATATAAACACCTAATGAGGTTACTAGAAACATTCAGTGAAGTACTTAAAAGTATCTGAAGTGGCACTGAGGTGGAATTTTACCATATGCAGTTGAGAATAGCAAATTAGGAAGAATCTCCTTGGAAGCAAACTTCTGCTTAAGGCATCAGGTAGAAAGTTCCCAAAGCATTTTACACCTGTCCCATGGGATACCATTAAGTATTACCTTGGTTTGGACTGGGTAACTTCAAAATCTGTATTTCCAGATGAAGACTTGCATGGTAGTGAGAAAATAGGCGTTTAGCAGGTAAGTCCTCTAACAAATCCAGTCCTTTAAGAATGTGCAAATCTAATTAATTTGAATAACACTACAGCCTTTTAAATCACTCTCAAAGCAGTGATTATTACCTTTAAAAAGCCATTAGTATCAATTGATAGAAGTTGACCAGACAATAAATATTTCGATTCCAGCAAACCCTGCAGCCTGAATTTCCCGAACTCCAGGAGGCTGCCCTTCCCAGCAGACTATGCACTATTGTAAGGAAGAGCTGGTAGCACTCTTGGTGAAGCTGAATCAATGAACTGATAGGAATGAAGGAATGATAATAAATTCAGAAGAAGAGATTAACTCCATTTTAGTGGTTTGTCTACTCAGTTGCAAGAATAAACTCCTTCAGTTGAGGATGATTTTCCATTCATATTTAAACACTGTTTAAAGTATGCCAAATTGTTACAGGAATGAGCAGCAAATCCAATGGACAGTGCTACCTGTAGGGTAGCAGCATCAAACTTCTTTGTGGGAAATTATTTTTGCTTTCTAAGCCACACTAGTCAGGAATCTTTTCTATCCCACAGAAGTCCTACCTAATGCCTGTGTACTGTTCTGGAATATGGGAGGTATTGAGTCAAACCTTCCCAGGCTGTGAAAGTAAAAGAACTTTGCTGAGTTTTTCAATTAGTAAACTATAGAAGAGAAAATGGGAAGAGCAAGAAGTCAAAGTTCAAGCAAGACATGGAGTTTTGGGGTTTTAATTCACAAAGATGGCTAATTGTAGGCAACACAATGAAGCTGGGACACACTGGTTTTAAAACTTACAACCAGATGGATTAAAATTCTCTGTGCTAGCATCCTATGAGCTATTAATCCCGATCTAGAAAACTAACTTGCTCAAATCTGCTTTCCAGGAGCCTGCTCTCAACTGAGCCAGAGCCTTGAATACTGTTCCAGATCAGGCATACTTCTTGCAACCGTTGCCAAGCACTGTAGCATCTAAGGCCACTTACAGAATGAAGCAGAATATCTTTAATGTAATTAATATGGTCACAGCAACTTAGGTCAAAGCTAGGATCTTTTATTTCATTGGATTCTATACGTCTCTAGTGTGAAGCACCTCCCCACACCATTCACCGACACTCCAAACTGATGTAACTGAACCCTGTGACAAACACTGGCAAACTGAGTGGCTAACCTGCCTCTGGCTGGCAAGGTCATTTCACCCATCACCGAAGTCCCTGCTCGTGGGATATGACAAATACGAGGAAACTTTCAGTTCTGCAATAACTTAGCCATTCAAATGACTTTTTTAATTGCTTGAATACAATAGCTGTTCAGGGAGGAAAAAGTGAGGCACAGCAATGTACTTCTATGTGTTGTATAAATACACAGGAAAACTCACCTACACAGAGCTCATCTGAAGCAAGATATAAAAAAATAAATGCAGCAAATCATGAAACTAAAAACTTATGTGGTAGCACAGGTTAGCAAAGTACATGCCCTGCAGTTGTAGATTACTCAAAAGTATTTATATAAATACATCAATGTAATATCTGATTGCCCCATGACTTATGATGTCATTGATGGGGCTCATCTTTCACCTACCCCTAGGCTTCTAAAAACTAAGTCTATACATGTCATATTAAGCTCCCTTCATAAGTGAGTGCAGACAAACAGGAACCTCCCGGGAGGCTGTTCATCTCACCTTTTTTTAGAGACTTTGCCTACTGACAATAAAGGGAGATGATGGTGACTAACTTACATTTCTACCACTTAGGAATCTATTGAAAGTGAGACAAGACCAAGACCTTTTCTCTCCCCTTTTTTTTTTTTCCTTTTTAATTGTCTGCCCAAGCCCACTAAAGACAGTACCTAACAGAGTTTAAAATCACGCACTATAATAATTTTGTAGTGAGAAACCCAAACCCCTGTTTCTTTCCTTTCCACAGCTGCTGTATCACTTAGCATGGATAATTCTCTTCTCTATAGCCTTGCTATCTTCTCAAGACTGCCTGTATGATCCACAGTCAGACAAAAGCTGCAGTTGCACTCTAATCTCAGGATGGCAAATACCCAACCTAACTGTGTGTTCAAGAGCCGGAAGCCACAATTGATTATGTCTTGTTGCCAGATCCTTGAATACAGGGGATGATCAAAGAGTGTAGGATAGTGCAAAGAGCACAGGTTTAATGACTCATATTGATTCATTAGATGAAATGCATATAATCAAGTTTTGCTAAGTGGCTATTGATTCTGTGCACTTTGATGTTGATTTAGATGTAACCCAGACACATATAAATGGAAATGTGCAAAGCCAGTGACCATTTCTGCACAAACTCAAAGAACACTGACTTCTGCTCTAAATCAAAATCTTGAGTTCCACATTTATTTAAAAAAAATTCAAACTGGAAGAAAAACTTTGGTAAAGAAAACCCTCTATTTTTCTACATACAGAGAAAAATTAGGTTGGCTACACCACTGAGTTAAATACAAGCATCATTTAGAGCTGCCAAGATGACCAGATTTGTGTGTATTCTGTGTTTTCAGTCTCAGTGGCAATGACAACTCTGTTTACAGGTTGAGGGAAAGGTAAGTTCCAATTTCTTTGTTTTTCATGATAAACTTATATCATAAAATGGAAAAGTTCACAATCAATCATTCATCAATCTGAAAGGTTTAGAATATGCTACAAGAGTGCAACTATCAGTTACAAAAGATCTTTGCACAGTCACAATATTTGAGCCATGACCATGATATGAAATCCTTCTATTCCAACATTTTAAATGTGATTGCTTTTAAGCAATTCAGCATACCAAGTTCAAGCATTCAAAAATCAAGAGAAATAAACTCCTGTAAATCAAAGGCCGTTCTTTATACTTACAGTCAATCATTCAATAACATGGTTACATACCCATTAGTAGAACCAACACCCTTATACACAGACTTGATAGAGCATATTTACCAACAATACAGTGGGTCAAACTATCATTCTAGCACATACTTAAGTACTGAGTAATAGACTATATTGTCATTTTATCACATCTGTAAAAAATCCAATGCGCAGGCTGGAAGGTGTAAAAGACCTTCCCCGGTTCTTCGTTCGCGAAGACTGGCCATTACAACTTAGGGCTACTATGGTGAGACTATCAGCTACTGATTCCTACCATAAATACTCTTCTCATCACCTCTACATAGATACACAATAGCACTGACTCCCAACTTAATTTAAGAAAGATATATGGGTCAGAATTAAGAAATATGATGAAACAACTTTCCTGTAATTATAGTAATAAGGCTCTGGATAAAAAAAGCTAACGGCTACAGAATATAACCAATGGAAAGGAATAATACTGTGGAGCTGCCACCAGTAAACACCTGGAATTACAGGAACAAAAACGAGAAAAGTGAAATGATACAAGCTGCAAACACTTCAGTGCTTATGTACTGGAGTCTCACCTCCAGCATAAACTGCAGGATACCACTCTTTGTCTTGCATGGTTGGTTAGGAGTTATTCATGTGTGAAATATTCTAAATTCTGGTTGTTAATGAATTGAGAACCTCTGCCCACTGCCATGAATTCCACCCTGAAAGGCATATGTTTGTTTGTGATAACAGTCTACTGAACTGCAGCACACAGAAGTTGCTTTGTTGTAATATTAGGCAGTCTTGCAGTTAGTACTTCCACCAAGTTACAAGCTTACCTACCATAAAGAAATTGGTTCAAGCTGTTGGCAAACTCAAAGGACAAATCTATATATCATGTTCAGTTGCTTTTTTTTTTTCACCTTTTTTTTTTTTCATAATTAGGAGAATTAGAAATACTTTAATCTAAAAATAAAAGCTTCCCTCTTAGTTTAATCACATGACTCCAAAAGTCAGATGCCCTAAATGACTTTGCCTTAATCTGGCCTTTTTTGATGTATCTGATGAAAGGAAAGATGTCTGTTCAGGTAAAAAAAAACCCAAACAAAAAAGTCGAACTGAATTCCATCGCATTCTAGTCCAGTAAAAGAAGACTTCAACTTGAGTTATATCACAATTTAAAAAAAAATATTATGGCATATAATGTTACTTTTTATAGCTGACAGCAAGTTCCATTAGACTACCGAAGAGTCTCTGAAGGAAAATAAAAACAGCATCCCAAGGGAATGGAGGCCCCACACAGCATGGTTTAAATGCGGCAGCTGGGTTGTGGGTGGAAATGGTGGCTTCCAGTGAAAATCTGCTGCCAGTATACCTCCATGGCGAGATTTCTAAGGGAAATGTGGCAGTTATCCCTCTGAATTTCAGTTGCTCAGTTTTAAAGATGCATAGACAGGAAAGGTAGCAAGGGTCAACAACTGAATATCAAGAAGTCCAGAATTATGTTGTGTCCAAGGACCAAAGGAAAACTGGGCAATGGCTGGAAATAGAAATGTTTAACTGGAAGATGGCAAGACCAGGAAAAGATTCTTCAATGTTAAAAGATGAAAGGCAACTTTTTAGAAAGTGTATGCCACTTGAAAGGCCACTTTAATTATTTTTAATATTTGAGGCATTCTATGCTTGACACAGCTCACTGAAAGTTGGTTAGCAATGTGTTACTTTTAAAACTGGTCCCTTTATATTTGTGGTTCTGTCATGAGAACAGTTGTGGCAGCATCCCACGTCATCACACTTAACTCTGAAGGACTTAAGTTTAGCTGACTAAGTTCCTTAGATAATAAGTTCCATAGTGGTAATATGTACGTATGTAAGTCTGGGAGTCACTAGAGCAAGCATGTTGACTGAGCTGTATCCACATGAACATGAAGTATCACAAAAAGAATGTTTCCAAAACATGACTCATAATCCAAAAAAGACACTCTCTGATGCAGGTACAAAAATAATGTCTGTAGTATGGATGGCTACTTTATTGCTCTCTGTTTTGATACAGGTGGTGTGGTACTGGTTTGGTTTTGTGTTTTTTTTTTTCTTTTTAACAATCATTTAACAATTTTAACAAGGTTGAAAAAATTGTCAGGTAAGTGAAACCCCTTCCCTTCCCTTCCCTTCCCTTCCCTTCCCTTCCCTTCCCTTCCCTTCCCTTCCCTTCCCTTCCCTTCCCTTC
>JAYRBT010000114.1:96901981-96915372 GCA_036023395.1 Myiotriccus ornatus
GCTTTTCCAGGAGTATATTATGGGAGACAGTATCAAAGGCTTTGCTGAAGTCCAGATAGACACATCCACAGCCTTCCTCTCATCCACCAGACTTGCGTTTTCATACACCTCAAAAGAAACATAAACGACAGAGAAGGTCTGCTTGTTCTCCTTGTTAACCCTATGTTGCAGCTCTTTCATAATTAAAACCATGTAATTAAAAACAACTGAGGTACAAAACATATGGTAAAACTCTGTTAACTTTTATCTAATATTTTATGAGCAGAATAATTTTGTATCCCCTGAATTTTTCTGCAAGTTTGAAAGGATCTGTGTTCAGTTCATGTTTAATATACTACCTGAACATGGTTTTCACTGTCACATTGCTATTACAACGATAAAATTACAATGAAAAAAAAAATCCCTGATATTTCAGATACTTCAAGACACTGTAGAAGAGATGGAATTCTGGAGAGCTCTGACTACATCTAGTGGAAGCAAATACATTTCATTCCTAATAACGAGCTGGTCTGATATTGTGAATGAAAAGGTCTTAACCTCATTAAAATGCTCTGTAGGTGTACACAGAGTTGAGTTAGGCATCAGCTGAGATACGCAATTCGCTGAACACATAAAATTTTTAAGACAGTCTGATTTCCTTGGAAGAAATGTTTGGGTCTTTCCCACCCAAAAAGGAAAATTGAAAAAAAGAAAAATTCCTTCAGATTCTTTCAAAATGATAAATTTCGTAGTTATTGGTTGAGATATAAATATTACTCCTCTTTTATAAAATAGATATGTACACTGTAAACCTCCACAAAGAACTTTGTGTTTTTATATTAAAAAAGACATATATTGGCTAAATATATTGTGGATTGGCAATCAGGGTGACAAGAAAACATAAAAGTCCCACAAATTCTTTAGCAGGAAAAAAAGGAATTTTTGATGTATTTCCAATTTTTATTCTTTGCGCATCTGTCCAAAATTTCATTTAATTAACCACTCTGAGACTCAGTCTGTTCGTGTACTGACACACTAGAATCATGTCAAGAAAGCAAAATATGGAATTAATGTCTCAAAACTGCATGCAATCTTTCCAAACCTCTTATCTATTCCTTCCCCCTCCCCCAAAAGGGTGATTTTACACATAGTAACTAACTCTAACACAAAGTTAGAGCAATTCAAAAGAAAAGTCAGATTTTTTTAAGCTAAAGAGTTCCTTCTATATGTTTCAAGGCTTTCATTTTTGAAATCTGCAAAAAAGTTCCATGAAGTGTAAAGAAATGTTGTGTAGCTACAATCTTGTACCTAGAAAGGACTTTACAATCATGTCATTTAACTGTTGACTGTCATGAAATTTCTGAGGGAAGAGAAGGATTCAGTGCCATTCATTAATTTCTTTTGAGACTTATATTTACATAAAGAAAACAGACAAAAGAAAACCATGGTTTGAAATGAGAAGTCACAAGTGAATTTAAAAATAACTATTTTGGTTAATTTTCCTAAATCAATGTTCCAATCTAATCAAGACCTAAAATAACCACAAAAATGTTACTGCTCTTACGAGTGAAAAATTATTAAGAAAATAAATTTAAATAATTATTTTAAGGTTTCTATTGTTCAAATGGAATTCAAACTAATTTTAATATCAGGAGTATCACTTTTCTTGCTCTATTTTTGAAAGTATTTTCTGGATTTGTCCCTAAGCTTCATACACTGATAAGAAAAAAGGCACGTGAGTGGACTGAGTGGCACTGTTCTGTATCTTTTCCTATTTCAAATATATGCCTAAACCACAAATGTCTAATTTCAATTTAATTCATAAACCCCATATGCCCTCATTACAAAGCAGTAATCAGAGATGGTGTGAAATATGTGCTCTTATAAACACCACAAGTGCTTTAAAACCTGAAAAAGCCAAGAATGAAAAAAATCTTGACAGTTTCAGAAGAATTTAACACTGGTTTGAACATCTCCCTCTACTGAGAAAAGAGATGGCCCAAACATCAGCCATTTTATCTCTTCCAATGGGCTGCCGTACGAAATATGTCAGATGAAATGCACAGCATGAGAGAAAAATACATGTATTATAGAGCTGTTAAAATTTCAAAATACCGCACAAGAAATTAATGGACAAATGATTCAGGAAAGGATTGGTGTTTATACAGATGTGCAACACTACTGATCACTGACCTTTCAGACACAGAAGTGGAAAGACTGAGGTCTAAATTAATTTGAAGAACATGCAGTATGTGTAACATATGCTACCTTATATACAATTAAAAAATAAAATATCTTCCTCTAGGAGATTCTCTACATATCGTGGTTTAGAAACTGAAGTAAAAGTATTTATAGCTGCAGTATAACATTTGAACCCTGAAGTCTTATTATCACTGATTTGTCTTAAGCTTTGACCTTTGAATCTAACCTGATCATTGAACTTAAAATGCTCAGAAGCTTTTTCTCATTCAGTTATGAAATACATTAAATAACAGAAGAACATGACTGCCAACATGTAAGTAGGGCCAAATTTTCATTTGCAACACATGAGCAAGAGAACTGTACACAAAAATTAAGGGAAGACTCACAATGAGGACAAGTCTCCTCAGCAAAAATGAGAGTTGAATCTTGTGTGACACTCAGAAAGAAAAAAAAACCTGAATCTGAATGGCTTCTAAAATGCCTTATTGCTGATTTTTATCATTATTTGGTTTATCAAGGTCATGCCAGATAAATTGTTTATCAAATCTCTTCACTAAATTATGGAAAATTGTAGATATTACCTTCTGTGTCTTGCATATTTGCCACTAACATGACCACTGCCATCACATCCAGGTGTGGGACAGCTGCAAAAGAGAGAATTAATCATACAGGTGCTGGTGTGCTGCAGAAAGATTATACTAAAAGCAGGCAGGCAGTAGGCATTACAGAGATGGAGGGCAACCAAGACAGAAAGAGAAACCAAATAACTGAAGGGGAAAAAAAAAAAAAAAGAGGGGATGCTTTTTATTAGCAAGTCTTGAGGGAATTAATTTCATCAGTGCAGCAGGGCATGAGCAAACCACCAATGAACTTGAAAGTGCATTATACCCATTAAAAGGCATGAATTTTCTAAATTGCTAATGGGGATACATTTTACACTCAGAGCACTAACCTGAACAGCTCTTGTATGGCTGGTTCCACGGGAACTGCAGAGAGATGGAAAATATATAAAAATTTATCATCTATTACAAGTACCCCTCTTCTACAAAAAAATTACCAGAAAGGTTGTGTAAAAGCAAGGGTCAGAATGAACAGTCCAAAGAGATTCTGGAGGATGAAGGTCACCCTGAGCAGGGGCCTTGAGTGATTTACTGAAGCAAGAGACGTACCTCGAACACCTTTGGAGCGTGTGCGATGGCGCTTCTCGTCTGCATCCACCTCCATCTGGGAATAGATTAGCAGGCAGTCAATGTTCTTATCCTGCATGCACAGACTATCAATGCACAGACTGATACAGTCTTTCACACAATTTATTGACACTATTTTAATTCCATTTTATCCTGCAAGGAAAAGTTGTACTTACAGGGGATTTTTAGGATCCTCATGTTTATTTAAAAACAGAAAATGAAGTAATTTCTGCTTTAAACAGTCGGTTTCCGTGCCCTGCTTTCATAGCAAATTGTGTGCAACTAAGTGCTGGTTCCTCTTTTCAAAGGGATATTTCTAATATAAATCACTGATTACTCCCATATGTTTTGAAACAAGGATTAAATAGATTTCTATACAATTTAAAACTAAAGTCAAGGTGTCACACACCACAGATCATTTTCTAACCAAACCCTTTTGAAATGGGAAAGAGAGGAAGGAATAACAACTGAAAAGGAGATGAAGAGTCATCCTTAGACCTTCAAATATTTCATGTTATTTAATATGGCATTACCATCTTCGCCAACACGTTTCAATGTGCTTTTCAAGTTTCAGGAATGTGCTCACTTGCTACATGACTCAGTCGTTACCTTCATTTTATAAACAGCTTGCCTATCCAGTGCAGCTTTATACACAGTAATAAACATATATCAATCTTAAATGTTTACCACACAAGGGTAAGGCTGCAGATTAGACCTCAAAGTATCACAAATACTAATCTATAGGAGTTAACATAGGGTCATGTAATTTCTCCTGATTTTTCATGTACTATTGTCAACAGACTTTCAAAGGAAAACTACATAGGCTAGCTAAAGTTTAGGATTTTGTTCAACATAAGCAAATTACATTGAACTATGTTAAGAGACTGTGTCAGGAAAAATGTATTAAGTATCTGTATCACCAGCTCCTTTGGATGTAGAAGAGCAGGATGGCAAGATGGATTGAAAGTGCTTCATACATAGAGATGATATTGTAAAGGTCGGGAAGCACAGAAATAGACTATAATGCTCTAGTTCCCCCAGGGGAAAAAAAAAATCAATCACCCCTTTATAGCAATATCCTTGGATTGATATCTTGTAAGAATGTCATATATCCCACGAAAAAACATGGAAACGGGTACAAGTTACTTCAGCTAACCCTTTAATCACCTAGCTTTCTGTGGTCAGTACCTTAGCACAAGTGGATTTGCGAAATAGATAGGAAGGAAGAAATCAAGGGGTGCTTTACAGAGCTCCCTCAACATATTACATCAGGAGAAAAGTCACTTCAACAAAATTTGTGGGTGACAGGGATTTGGTAAAAAGAAAGTGCCACCCTCACAAGGCTCTGCACTACTGATGTAGTTCTGCTTCTTGGTAGTCAACAGCTGGTTCCTGGTAGTGTGACTTATTCCACACTAAAGGGATGATCTTCTAAAATAAACAGGTGTCATGAAAGATAATAAAGCACCAGCCTCTATTAGGGGGCTTCAGGTCAGTCTTCTGATAAGGATATTTGTGTAACCCTGAGTGGGTTTCATTTTTAAATTAAGACATCTCCATATAGCTGTGTGCACACACATTTGGAGCGCAAGCTTCCACCTTCATCAACCAATGATGCTGTCCGAGATCCTGTAAGCCATCCCATCAAGCCTTCAATTGCCATTCCAGAAAGGTAGAGAAGGGCACAGATAGATCCTCTGTTGTATGTACCAACTCTGTGCAGAAGTTTCAGGTATCCCCTGGCATCAGAAATGACACAAACTGCCTATGCTTAGACAACTGAACTTAACCCCAGGTCAACACAGCCACCAGAGACTGAGGAACAACTCCTTTGATCACCTACTAGGTGTTACTTCAGGCTGGACAGAATCAGTCTCTAGGCTCCTCTACCCATATTGTCTAGCTGTCCTATAACTACTGCATTAGACACTTGGCATACCTACTACAGGCATCTAAATTAAATCTTTAACCCATCCACAGTGTCTGTTCTATACCTTGAGTTCACACCTCGTCTTATTTCTTAGCTTCAATGTCTTGATAGGCATTTGAAGATTTTCAAGTTGCCCTATCATAGCGCAAAACAGTACTTCTGGAATATAAAATTTACCCACCAGATCATGGCATTCTTTTCCTTTTACTAATAAAAACCCAGTACATTGTGTTATTCTGTAACTCTTGCAATGTGTAAGGACCTGACAGGAGACCAGAACTGAAGTTACTTGATCTTCAGACTAGTATGCTTTTTTAAAATGTTTGAAAAACATTATCTAGCCTCATTTGTCATCACTGAAAAATCTGCTGAAAGAACTATTATGATCTTAACCAGAAATGCTGCCCCAGTTGTTATGATAACTTGTGTAAATTTAGAAGGGGCAAACTACAAAACAGATTTGCCTTTCTTTCTAAACCAGAGTAAGTACTTCAAGAATGCTGAGGATACAGTTTTAACTATATTATCAAAGAAGAAATCAACAAGCTGGAAAAGCCCCGACAGGATCTGCACAATACAGATCCAGATGCAGGTCAAAGAAGTGAAAAAAGATCATAAAAGCTGCAGGCATGCAGAGTTGCTTTAATTTTTGTTGTGTGTCCTACATAGCCTGCTGATTCTCTAGAAAAACACAAATCCACCTGCTGTTTGTGACCTAGATGCCCTCTCATATATGGCAATGTGTGTCTTGCATGCTCTAGGACAAATCAAACGCTGGTAGGTTCTATGTTTAGCCAACAGATTCTTGCTTTGACTTTATTTATACACACAGTCACAGATCTTTGACATTTCAAAACTTCAGCTGTCATCCCACCATGTTGGATGCTGGGAGCAAGCCATTTCATGAAATTCTAGTGAGATGTACATTGGTTTTGCAAAAGGACAGTCACCTGGCAGGCTACCATAGCAGTCCTTGGAGGCACCCCTGGCACTTTCATGGCCAGGAACAGAATTCTACTCCTGAGATCATTAACCTCACACAAACACAGGCTTCTCCATTATTTTCACATGCAGAAAAAGGAAATGTGGACCTTAGTCTCACAAAGAGTGCACCTCAGTAGTTCTGCTTTATTCATGACCTCTCCATTAAAGTTCTGAAGAATACTTAGTCACTGTTCCAGAAAAGAACTTGTGGACATTGATGACAGGCTGGCTAGAGTTAGTTTTAGCCTGTCATCTACGATTATGTATGAAAGCAAAGAGGAAAGCATCAGAAATCGGAAGAGAAGAAATTTTTAACCTGGCTTCAAAGAGAAGCTCTAAAAATGAGAATGGAAAGGTCTAAGCTGATCAAAAGGATGGAGCACCTCTCCTATGAGGAAAAACAGAGAACTGGGATTGTTCCTAGAGAAGAGAAGGCTTCGAGGTGACCTGTGGCCTTCCAGTACCTGAAGGGAGCCTACGAGAAAGATGGAGAGGGACTTTTTACAAGAGTACATAGTGACAGAAAAAGGGGGAATGTCTTCGAACTGAGAATAGGTTTAGATTAGATTTTAGGAAGAAATTCTTTGCTGTGAGAGTGGTGAGACATTGGAAGAGGCTGCCCAGAGAAGCTGTGAATGTCCCATCCCTGGGAGTGTTCAAGGCCAAATTGATGGAGCTCTGAGAAACCTGGTCTAGTGGAAGGTTGCCTGACCATGGCAGGGGAAAATGATCTTTATGGTCCCTTTCAACCCAGGACATTCTATGACTCTATAATTCTCTGAGTTTGTGATTCTTAATGCGGAGAAAGGAAAGATAAAAAAAGTCTTAGAAGAAATGAAATCTGTAAGTTAGAATTGAAAATAACCAAATTATTGGACGTGCCTTACCTACACAGAAAGAAGTAGATCTAGCAACTCTGTACCTCTATTATGTGCATTCTTGTTATTGAGGATTTAGAGAAACAAGGCCCTGAATAGTTACAGATCAGTGCTCTAACTAATAAACCACCAGACAGGGTACAAGAAGAGGTCTGTTATATTGATAGATATGTTGAAGACAACCAAACAGGGCATGGAATAGATTGAGTAGTTTCTTTGGCATCTGAAGCAAACAAACAAAACCAAAATAAAACTAAACCAAAACCAAACAAACCCCTTCTAACAAAAACAAACAAACAAAACCTAACCAACCAACCAAAAAAAAAAAAAAAAAAAAAAAATCTGCGTTGCAATGAAGATTCTTATGGGCGTGGTGGGTGAATACTGTAACCACAGAAGTATCCTTGAAGTTTCTAAAAATTAACTAACACACTTCTCATGTAAGAAATTATTTAACCAGTGGACAAAAATGCTATACTAAATACAAATTTTCTGGGTAAAAATGAAAAAAGCTCTGTGTGGTCACCTGTGTGCAGGCAATTAACACCTATTATGTATTAATGTGTAGAATCTTATCCCAGTAACTACTACTACACACAAAAACATACAAACACAAGGTGCTTTAGAAGCATCAGTACTGGAAAGCTGGAAACAATCATGAGAAAAACTGAGAAGAAGAAAATCTTTTAACATGAAATGACTATGACTAGGAAAATAATTCATATGAACATATACACACAGAGAACAGTTTATCAGGAAGCATAAACTACCAATACGGTGAATTAAAAATATCAAAGAAAACCAAATGTTGAATGGGAAACACAGTAATAACAAGAAATCACTTAAATATATCTGGAAGAATTTTTTATTACTATCATTGAGAAACATAGTATTAGTAATGAACAAGAAAATTAAAAAAAAAATTATTTGTCATCTTAAAATCAAAGTCTCAGACAACATTTACCCCCCGCCATGCCCCTAAAAAACCACAGCCTAATAGCTCTTCAAGACATGGCTGTTGTTAAGAAAGAAACACAGAATACTTGGGAAATACTGGAGAACTGAAAAAAAATTCTGAAAAAAATTTACTTTTTAACTTTTTAAATTAATCTTTACTAATTGCTGAGAAGATGGTGTGGCTCACCAAGTTAATCTTCCTGATGCTGACCCTTGGTAACATCATACAGAAGCAATATGGAATACAAGATGACATAAAGAAGTTCTTCCTCATTCAGGTGGAACTTCCTGTGCATCAGTTTTTGCCAGTTGCCTCTTGTCCTATTGCTTGGCACCACGAAGAAAAGCGTGGCTCTGTCCTCTTGACACCCTCCCTTCAGATACTTACAGACATCGATGATGTCTCCTCTTAGTTGTCTCTTCTCGAGTCTGAACAGGCCCGAGTCTGAACAGGCCCAAGTCTGAACATTATTTTCTAATAATGATAACTGTCAGGTATGGCTCCTGATAACCTGAGTAAATTTTTAGAAGTTGAGTATGTTTTGTGAGACACTGTTTAACCTATTCGGTAAATGGGACATTTACCAGTTACTTCAATGGGTCCCCAAATATCTCTTCAATTTATTACATACTTTTCACAACATGAAAGTCAGTAACTGTACTCTTTTGACATATTGACCTCCACTTTCAAATAATAGAAGACAAAAAAGTCACAACTGGAAAAAACATTGTGTAAAATAAGTAAGAAAACACTGTTCTAGATTTAAGCTGAAGGTACAGGGCATAATTTTTTACAACGTATGTATTAATGTACATTAAGAAGCTATTCCTCTGGTTCGTGCAATTCGGATAAAGTTCTGGGTAAATCTGAACTCATGCAACATGACCCAGAAGAAAGAAAAGGCAAATCTAATGATTAAGAAGAAAGAAGGTGCTGCCAAGTTAATTAAAATCTAGATTGAATTAATGTAAATTTATTTTAGACAACTAAAAATACCAATGTCTGGCATGTGATTTCTACCATGGTACTTAAACTACAAAGTTATGGTACTGTTCCAGAGGTAAATTAAGATAATAATTTATGTGTCCTTACATTGCTCTTCAATGCTTCCTCAACCAACAATAATCCAGGATTTAGGCACTACGGTTTTTAATTCTTAGTAAGTTTATATTTTAAACTACTGGACCAAAACATGGCCACAGATGTATAGTTTTGCCTGGAAATGCTACAATCAAGCAACAGAGGAATATAAGGTGAAGATTCTGGGGAGTTAAAATATGCAGATCAAGCTAACCTAAATGGAGGGGAAGACACTGATCTCTGTGGTGACAGTGACAGAACTGAAGGGAATGGCCTGAAGTTGTGTCAGGGGAGGTTTAGGTTAGATATTAGAAAGAGGTTCTCCATGCAGAGGGTGGTTGGGCATTGAACAGGCTTCTCAGGGAGGTCGTCACAGCACCAAGCCTGACACAGTTCAAGAATCATTTGGACGATACTCTCAGGCACATGAGTCCCATGTCTCTTGGGGATGATCCTGTGCAGGGCCAGGAGCTGGACTTGATGATCCTTATGGGTCACTTCCAACTTGGCATATTCTGTGATTCTTTAAACAGACTCTCAACGTAAAAACCCTTGACTTCCCATATTACATCAGAGCTTACTTCAGTAGACCTGATCCCTGAAGGGTATGTAGAACTCCCTATTCAATCTACCAAGGTCTTTTGGACTTGCTGATGCAACTTGAATAACACTACGCTTTAGCAGATCGTCCTCTCCCCTAAGTACAGAATCACAGAACCATACAATGTCAAGGGGTTAGAATGGACCTTAGAGATCATTTAGTCCCAGCTCCCCCTGACATAGGCAGGGACACCAAACCTGAATCAGTAACAATATTTGAGACTTAATTTATGCCTTAGTGATCATAGTCTTATAAATTAATTGAATTCTAGGAGAAAATAAGTGCTTTTGATGATGAAGAGAGAGCAGTTGATGACATTTAACTCAACTTTAAAAAGGCTTTTGACATAGTATTCTTGTGTCTTGTTATGACTGTATTTGCATAGTTCTTTAAAGTCAGTTCTCAATATTTCAATTCTCTTAGTTAAATGTGGCCTATTACTTCTCTTAACAAGAACAATAAAATTCAGGATCTTGATTTTGACAGAAAACCTCTATGACCCTCCCAAATATATTTAATGAACTTGTTTCTGATTGTAAGAACTACAAGACAGAACAGACACAAAACTTCAGGATAGAAAGTTACTCTAAGAAGCTACTGGAGTGCTTAGGAAAAAGTTAGGCAGAAGGGAAAGCAAATTCCCTGTCCTTTCAGGCCCTTTCCCCCACAAACCCAGGTGCCTTCTTGGCACAGACATCTGAAATTTAGTTCAAATATTTTAGAACACTCTTTTCAGTAAAAGGTAAATTAATAAAAGAATTACTGTATTTGAATCTTACCCTCAGGAAAACACCAGCATGCAACAAGGAACTCTTAGAGCAGAGTTCCAGAGGGAACTCTGAAAAGATAAAAGTTACAAGTTGAGGGTACATAATACAAAGCAACCTAGTAGGCACGTGGGC
This sequence comes from Myiotriccus ornatus, assembly GCA_036023395.1. NCBI lineage: Eukaryota > Metazoa > Chordata > Aves > Passeriformes > Tyrannidae > Myiotriccus > Myiotriccus ornatus. The sequence continues at coordinate 96,912,683 of JAYRBT010000114.1, forward strand.
AAATTAATGACGAGAATATAAATTACTCCTTTGCCCTCTTCTACTTGTGATGAACACACAAAGCTTTTATTAATATCAAGGAGACTCCTTCTTGCAAAACAATAGGAGAATCTATCCTCAGGTCTTGTTCTGAAACTTTTGGTAAGAGTCATTTTCCTGCTGGAATGCACAGAGGGAATCCAAGCCTTTCATTTTAAGATGAGCAGTACAGGCTGCAGACAAATCTCTACACGCAGCCCAGAATAAGCAGAATTCTGGTAAAATTTACAAGTTCACCATTTATTCCTTTTGTGGGGAAATATATTTGGGATTCAGTGAAGTAACGTGGAGGGAAGGCAGGAAACACTTTCAAGTATTTCTCACTGGCCTCAGACTAGCTGAGGTGGAAAAGACCCAAAGTTCATGCAGGTCAATTGGGGATCTTTCTGTTATTACCTTTTTTACATTCTTAGGTATGAGTAATGAGGAAGTAGTGTGGAAACTACAGGTAAGAAGAAATAGCACTGGATCTGTAGCACTTCTTTCTTAGGAGAGAAAATATCCTGTCATCAGTCTGTGGCTCCACAAAGATGCTTTGGGTATGTTCAGTGAATAGGCTTTGGGACATAAGCTGTAACAGAACTAGAATTTCCACTGGGTAAAAGATGCCCAGGATACGTCCACACAGCCAAGCAACTCAAATTACACCATCCTTTAACCACTCCTGCACCAGGCCACCAGTGGTCAGGGTGGTGAGTGCCAGTGCATGCTGACAGGACCATGCAATACTGAAGTCTCAGGAAGTTTAATGTAGTCATTTATAAGCATTTCTAAGCATATGTATTCTTCACGGGAGAAGGAAAAATAGTGTTTTAACAGTTTTACAGTTGCTGTCAAGGCTGATATTTTGGTCATTTAGGCTCAAACAAGGATTCACACTTCCTTGCATTAGATGCAGACATTGAAAGAAAGCAGTCTCTCTGATTCAAAGGCCTTCTAATAAGACATTAAATAAAACAGAAGAGGTAATAGGTCTATATACTTCTCTATATCAGTCAGCAAAGCAGTCAGAAGTAGCACAGATTAAAGCTGAAAGCAAAATTTATAGTAAGAATCAGAAAATAAATACAGAGAAATATTTTGGACTTAACTGTAATTTCCATGTCATGAATAGAAGCATATCATGATACTTTCACATGGGGGCATAAGCAACTTAAACCTCTAGGAACTTCAAGAAATGAGATTTTTTCCAAGTTTTTTTTCAGTGGCCCTCCAACCTGCTCAGCCAGAGACAACAGGATGAGGCTGCTGTGATGTCTGTGTTCACACAAGTTCTCTAAGTGTCTGTCCAGAATCTGTGTGAGCAGCCATGCATGTATGTATTTACGCCTATATACATGCAGTGTACACATGTGCTTTGTGTACATGTGCCTGCTGAGAATGAATCTTCAGCCTTGCTACTGGTTGATCTTAGGGACAGGGAGCAGCAGCAGCCTTGCCTCTCTTCAAGTTGTTGGATCTGGCATGATTTATTTTCCTCTAAAAACCCTGCCCCCAAATACAATGTGCTGGAAAATGACAGATATAAGGCATCAGAAAGGTTCCTTTTCTACCTCTAAAGCTGAAGTGTGGCAATTTGTTACATTTTGTACAGGAACAAAGACAGAAAAATAATTAGGTCACGGCAGGCCTTGATTTCTCATATTATGGAAGAAAATCAGTAAGAAGAGTGCTTTAAAAGAAAAGATGCATTAGAATATTTAATTTTTATAAATTTAGGAAGCCAATAAGACTTACTGATATACAAAAAGTTAAATTTCACAGACATAGGGCTCACAAGTAACACAAAATGTTCTACAATTTCACTGTTAGGCTTTAAACCCATTAGCTTAGGGAAGGCATGCAAGGCAGGTGTACAGTCTCTATAAATCTAGTTCCAGCCTTGGCACACGTGTAATGTGTCCTGACACCAAATGCCTATGTGCAAGTCCTGAGGTAGAATACGCTCCACGTCGTGGTTTTGCCCACCAGCCAGCCCCTGGGGCTGAAGAGGGTTTTGTCCAGGTGGATTTCCGGAGAAAAGGCCAATCAAAGTTTAAGCAATGCCTTTGCTAATTACATATTTAAGAAAACGGAATAGAAGGTTGTTGCGCAGTTGGAAGGTGGTAGCCATGTAGGAGCGGTGGCAGGAAACGAGTGGGCCAAGGCCCCCTCATGCCCCGGCCTTGGGCCGGGAGCAGGTGTGGCACTGAAGCCCCCCCTTCTCTCCTATAACGGAGTAGAAGAAAAAACTTCAGAGAAGGACTGACTGCCTGGACAAGAATGCTGAAGAAGAATTCTGGCAGAGAGATAATGAAGAATTCAAGGCCAAAGTTGGCAGTAGGAGACAGAAGAGAAGTTCGAAGGGGGGGACTCCTCTCTCCCTCTCTCTCCCTTCAGCAGGGAAAAGACTGGAAAAATAAATCCCTGCCACGTGGTAGGTAGGCCATGGACAGAGACTTATGCCGGAGCGAGAACAGCTCGGGTAAGATGTTGGGATCTGAGTGAGGGATCCATGTTAGACCCATGTCGGAGAGGTCTATCAAGGACTGTTCTCCCATGGGGAGGGATCCCACAGGAAACAGGGGTGGACTCAAAAGCCATTATCCCCTGTGACCCTGTGGTGAAGATCCATGGCAGGCAAGTGTCCCCTTGCAGTCCATGGAAGACCC
>JAYRBT010000114.1:96915472-96943506 GCA_036023395.1 Myiotriccus ornatus
GGGGGAGAGGTATTTCTGTAAATACATAGTACTTTTACCTAATTAGAATTATTGTAGATATAGTTCTTTAGTTTTTTGTCTTGCTAGTAACAAATGTTCATATTATTTCCCCCAATCAGCTCTCTGTTGTCTGCATAAACCTTCTTTCAACTCATAGTAATTGCGGGGGGGCGGGGGGGGGACTGGGCCGGTGAGAGCACCTGACCCAGAGCAAAACCACGACACTCCAAAAGACAGGTTTGTATTTAACCTGTAGGATTTAATATCAAAGACTAATTTCTTGGAAGTTTACGTTCTGAACAAGCACTGATACCTGAAAACACCTTTACCCCATATACATCTTCTAAGTACATACAATGGTCTTTTGGGCACAGCAACTTAATGGAAGCTTCCTTATTTATATTTGTGTAATACTTTGCTTGTATGTTTCTACAAGCATATGTTTTATCAGCCAAAGTGTAACTACATTAGACGGGCTATAACCAAGTCTTTTCTATAACTTATTAGCGCTACACACCTTTGAATTATCATTAAGATCCTAGGAGAATAAACAACAAGCCAAATATGGGGCACTTTAATAACCTGCATCAATATTGAGGAGCCTGCAGTGTAGTACCTATCACCACATGCAGAAATAAGAGCGCACAATAAAAAGCCAAAGCACGTTCATGGAAATTCAGGTCAGAGTAGTCATAACTTCAGAGTTTTAGCTTTATCTTTGAATGTCCTAATGACTGTAATCACAATCATGCTGTGTTTCAATCTCTTTGTTGCCTTGAATAACCCACATTCAGGTCAGACCTAGAGGCCCTTTGGTGGGAAACAACCTCCCAGATCTGTGCCTGGCAAACTGCTTGGAAAAGTGCACACAGCTCTGCGGAAACATAAAGTCACTGACTTGCCGCCACAATTCAGCCAGAAGCAGAGTTGTAAGAGTTACAGCTCTTAAGAGCTGCATCCCAAAAGATCATTGTGGAAAATGAGACGGGCAAAAAAGACTTCAACTGTCTGACTTTGCTTGGCAAATTTCACTTGAACTCTTCCACAGCAAGTGGCAGGCTCACCCTGCCCTACCTCCATGAGGAACAGGATTTCTGAAGAAACAATATGATGTCTGTTTGCACATCTTATGCGGTTTTTTTACTCTGGGTTAGGGTTTACCCCCCAAAACTTACCTACATTATCTAAGTCTGTACTGAATTGAGGAGACTGTTAGTTTATCATGGACTTATTAATCCTTTAAATATATAAAATACGTATTTTTCTGAATCAAGAAGAAAAGAGAAGAAGAAATTTAAACATATTTGGTATCGTCATGTATTCTGTTTCTCACCAAGAAGCATACACAGACACGTATGACCTAAAATGCCCATAATGAGCTTTTTTATAAGACAAGTCACCACATCCATAAATTGATATTATTTGCTACAACTAATTCACATGCTGAGGTTTGTTGATCCAATATAGCTTCCCCTGTAGAAAACAGTAGTATCTTCGCATTTCGGAGCAAAACAGACCAAAGCATCACATGAAATAAGTGCTATTAAAGAGATGGTATTGCGTTTAAGGTTTGATTAAACATGATTAAACATAAGCTAACTCTAGTGGATATGTACCACGCAAAAGACAAGCATTTCAGGTAAAGAAAGAGACCACATTTATTGATTACATCTTCTTTTTAATTCTAAAAGGAAACAATGTAGGCCTCAAAGTTTAGTAAACCATCAGTCTTCACTCTGAAAGCAGATCAGGATAGTAAAAAAGAAAAATCTCTTAGTCTGTTAAAACTAGCTAATTGCTGTCACTGTTAAGTGAACAGACTAGCATCCCTTCTTTCCCATTCACTACTACACAACAATGAAAGCTTATTTCTGTTTTAAGTTTCGTCTCATCACAGCAATGCTGAGGGTACTATTTCAGAACTATATGGTATCAAAAGTGTTTGTTGCTATTAGTGTGCAGGGCATTATGCTTATCAAAGAGTATGTTATAAATAGCTTACAGCTACTAGAAATGCAACAATTAGCTGATAAATTAATAAGACAGACAAGTAAAATATCAATCATGGCACTACTAACATAATTAGCATAAATTACACAGGATCACAGATTACTGCAGTTGTTGCATAAAATAAGAGCACCTACTTCAGTTGTTCAATAACTTGCATACTTTTAACACTGTAACTATGCAACACAATGCTCGGAAAACAAAAAAGAGACCAAAAAAATAATGAATATTCATTGGTAATTTTCTGCTCAAAACTTGTTTATAGCAATTTCTGTGGTTAAAATAAAGGGGGGAAAAAAAAGAAGAAAGAAACAAAGCCCAAACGGACAGGATTTTGTAGCTTAACATGTGCAGCAAAACCCAAATATCTTCCCTAGGACAGAGATGACAGCAAGGGTAGTGATAACTATTGCATGGTGACCTAGTGGCCTGTATGAGGCACAAGCAACTGCTGCATTAAAGTAAGCCTGTTATTACCAGCATAGTTAGAAAATTCAGTGTTTGCATGAGTTTTAGAATGCAATTATGCTCACACAGACAGTGCCACTTCAGTTCCTGGAAGAAAAGGACAGCCAGGAAGTGATTTTATTTTAGTTTCTTAATATATATTTTTTTTTTTTCAATTTTCTTTCATTTCTTTCTGTCACTCTGATATCAGAGCACTTGTAAATTCTATTATTATAAATATGGATTTTTTAAAGTAAATTAAAAAGCACATTTATTCTTAACAAGGCACAAAAGAGACTTCCTGCTTTAGAAGCTTATGCTGTCTGTAGCAGTTTCAAGATCTAGAAAAAGCTGTTGTTAAATAATTCAAAGTGGCCAAACAGACCAAATTGGTAAAACCATCCATATTCTGTCCTCAGTTAAAACTCTGCCTTCTGAATTAATACAGTTAGTTACTCAGATAACAGTGAGAAAGAATTGTATTAAATCCGTTCATGTTTCTACGATATGAGGGTAAAAGAATGAAAGCTAAGACTTGCAAACTTAGCTTTTGCATCCTTAATATCAGTTTTGTGACATACTCTCCTTTTATACCACCAGCCATGAAGGACCAATTGTGTAAAAATTTTATCTCCTTGACTCATGTTGTAAAGATGGGAAACTACATCATTAGGTTTTGTTTTGACAACTAGGTGAAAAGACTGAAGTGACATGTGCATAAAAAAGGTCCCTTTCATCCTTGAGTAATAGAGATAAACCTAAGAAGATTTATAGATGTATGTGCATTATTTTACATACACTCTGAAAGACTTGATTTGATGAGGATAGGGTTGTAGAGTGCAGGTGCTTCCCTGCATTCCAGGCTCTTCTCTTCCCAGATTTCATGTTAAATCCTTAACATGAAATTTAGGATCAGAGGCAGCATTTCTGAGGAAACAATATACTTTTAATACAGTTATTATGCTGTCTGGGTGAGAGAATTTTTCTTGGAATATGCAAAGAAAGCCATTTATGCAGAAAAAAAGTATTCTGGCTCCCAAAGACATTGAAACAGGATGTCCAAAGTTCTGTCTGTTCTTACCACCTATAGGAAAGGAATAGTGCCAACAACAGGAGGGAAATCTGCCTTTATAAAATCTGCAACAGCAAAAAGTCTTAGTGCTTCTAATTTTTGTTATTTTATAAAGTTGTGACAACTTTTTTGCATTAACCAATGTCTGGCATGTCTGCAGAAGACCTTCAGAATAAAAAAGGTCAAAATTTGTTAAAAAATTTATCAAAATAATTAAGCACCAAATATTACAAAGGTATAATGCAAAATTATTCCTCTGAGCTATACATCCTTAAGAGTTCATGCATGATACAAGTATCACATACCAGTATTATATGCACAGAAAACTAAAATTAAAATTGCATGCAAACTCAAATGTTGTAAACATGCATACATGTAGATGTACAAACGAAAGAGTGAAAAATACCTAAAAATGTAAGTCTCTACCTACTAAATTACAAAGATGGACCACATCAATGTGCTGAAAGTCATGCATGCTTGCTCTGTATGTCAGATCATACTGGCCTACAATGAAACATAATACGCAGATCCTTGAGCTCGTGTCATGGCCCAGTGACGTAAAAACTGAAACGTATTTATTTGTTTATACTTCAAGTCTTCTGGGCAGGGCATATGTTTGTACAGCATTTGGCAAAATAAAGTTCTGGACTGTGATTACAGTCCATATGCACTATAGCACTACAAGCACTACAAGCAATACAAGTGCACGTACACTCGTTTTCAAGGCTGAGCAGGGATATTCAGCCTAACAGCTCCCTAAAACCAATGAGTAAAGGTAGGCAGTGGATACCCCAGAAGTACTTCCCATGAGAACATCCTACTGTTTTCATGCAAACACAGAAGAAAGCCACAAAAAACCCAGAAATCTAGCTGGAGACTGTCTAAATGCAAACAGTAGAGCTTGAGCACGTTTAGCTCTGGGGCCCACAACATCAAGTGCATGGACTGGCTGAAGCAAGACCACAGGAGGCCATGAAGATGATCGGAGGGCTGGAGCACCTCTCCTATGAAGACAGGCTGAGACAGTTGGGGTTGGTCATCCTGGAGAAGAGTCACTCCAGGGAGACTGTAAAGCACCTTCCAATGCCTGAAGGGAGCTGCAAGAAAGATGGACAGACTTCTTTACAAGGGCATATAGTGACAGGACAAGGGGGAATGACTTCAAACTGAAAGAGGGGGGGCCATTTAGATAGATATGATGAAAAGTTTCACTATGAGGGTGGTGAGACACTTGAACAGTTTGCCCCGAGAAGTTGTGACTTCCCCATCCCTGAAAGTGTTCAAGGCTAGGTTGGACAGGGCTTTAAGCAACCTGGTCTAGTGGAAGGTGTTCTCACTCGTAGCGGAGGAGTTGAAACAAAATGATCTTCAAGGTCTCTTCCAACTGAAACCATTCCATGATTCCATGATATTAAACTACCTGAAGACATATAAGAAGAAAAACATTGCAACAAATGAGTTGCAAAAGACAAAGTAATAGAAATAAGTTCCTCCAAAAAGGAGTCATTCTGTCTAAAGGATAAAAAAAAATGAATATTAGTGCAAACAAAAGCAGGAATTGCACCTTCATAGCAAGTTATGGAATTACATAGATTTCCTTTTTTCCTTACTAATTGTGCATTCTCAGCAGGATGGAAACTGCAGATCAGAAAAACACTGCAAAATTTTGACAGCCACTAGATGCAGTAGTTATCCTGGAGGTGAAATCAGAGCCTTAGCATAACATTGCACTTTTATATGTGTTCAAACTTTATCTTGTGCAATACCTATCACTTTACATTTTTATAAGCTACAAATTTGATTGTCAGATTAGAGAACTGTCACATGAGAATGACTGACGCCTCAGTTACATAAACACACTAGGCGAGGAAATCCACCAACAGGAGAGGCAACTAAGAGCATTGGACTGTTTCTGATGAATGTTTTTGGTGATCCCCATTTCGAGATCTATTAGGCTGCTGCAAACTTACCTCATATATGCGAATGATGTGCAGAGATCCCTACAGTTCCCTGCTCTGTCTTACTTAAAAATAAAGCTGTATCACATCCATTCTAGAAACTGATATGCAGATGAGCTATTGTACTTATCTCTTCACTATATATTAGGCCTTACCCAGAACGTTATCTCTTTTGTTCAGTTCTTAATTTATTCCCCTGTTATGGGTGTAATGAAACAGGGCTGTAAATGACCAGTATTCATAAAGATCAAGTTGAGGATAATTCCATTACTGCATCAGACTGGGACCTGAAAATGAAAAGCCATTTCCATTGAGGTCAAATGAAAACCCACTGGTTTATGAGGTCAGGATTTTGTTCCCAATGTCTAACCCAGAGTTTCCAAGTACTGTCTTGGGAATACCAGCATGTCTAAGTAGGTTACTAGATATTATCTGAAATTTTAGGTTATTATAAATGCTTCATTCAAGCACCATGGTGCATATAGGCATCTCATTGTGTGAGATATAATAATATTTGAGAAGCTAACAAAGATTGTGAAATTCTCATAATCAGGATTCCTAAACTATAAAAAGGATTGAGATCTACCAGGAACATCTCTAGAAACTTGCATGAATTTCTACCCCCCCACTGCCATTGCCAAACCTTCAGAAAGCATGTTTCATCCTCCTCCAGTGAGTGGACTGGCACTACAAGATTTTAAATCCGTAAGTTTGTATTGCTCTGTTTTGCTTTCTGGCTATCAGCACTTAATGATAAAGTGCTCCAGCTTCTCTTTGCAACAAAAAGCCCTACAAAAGATTATTGTTCTAATGGAAAGTTGCATTTTTTTGCAACTGATACTACAAATAGCATCTTTCAGAAAATCCTCTAATATTATTAACTACCATTTTCTTGACAGGCTCTTTTTCATGCTTCAGTCACAGATGAAGATTCTTCCTATAAAATCTTCATTCCCCTCTTCCAAAATTCTCCAAAGTTCATCTACAATACTATGGTTATGGGATTAGGCAACATTGCCTACCTACAGTATGCAGTCACAGATCTTAAACTTCACCCTGAGATTATCTCAGTTGGTCAGAGCATGGTGCCAATAACACCAAGGTTATGGGTTTGATCCCTGTATGGGCCATTCACTTAAGACTTGGACTCGATGATCCTTGTGGGTCCCTTCTAACTCAGACTATTCTGTGATACAATAGTTTGTTTATGGGATTAGATGATATTGCCCACCTACAGTATGCAGTCACAAATTTTATACTGCACCTAAGTCACAGAACCTTGTGTTTGCTATTGGGATGGTGTCTCCAAGATCTGAGAACCAGGCAGTAGGAAATTAAAGGTACAGAAATTTAGATGTAGATTAAGCTCTCTGTATTTTCAGAAGTTTTACTCACACTTATTTGAAATCACTGAGGACATCTATAGATAGTTTATATAATAGCAGTTTTGTGACTAGCATCTCTGTTATTCTTTCTTGATTTCATGCATCACACCCTGTTGTGAATTAGAGCATAACCAATCTGAAGGGGGAATTGTCTTTTAATCCCACTTGGTATCTCCAAATAAAATGTTCACTTTCCTTCAGTCATAGTATTCCAGTCTCTATGTCTCTGGTGAAAAAAATACCAGAGTAGCATTGGACAGATGATTTCAAAATGCAGTCAGATATTCCTGCTACAACATAAAAGGAAGGAGTAAAAACTGGTAGTAGAGATCACAGAAAGCCAAAGAACCAATGCATTATTATCACATTACCTAGTGTTTTTAGTGGGATTGGAAAAGTAACACAGAGAAAGCAGAGACAAAGTAATATGCAAAACAGTTGCCCTAACCAATTCTGTCTTCTGATCTGTTTCTTCAGGTTAGTTTATTTTCTTTTTCAACTCTGATTCCATTACCTCTTCTGGTTGTCTTTATATTCACTCACAGCATTTGCTGTGTACCAGCTGCTCGGTAGCAAAACGAAATGGTTACATTTCTGACTTTTTATGGAGGAGGTATACATACTTTAGGTCATTCCACTAAAAAGTATATTTAATCATACTCATATATCTTCTATTATCATTCCAAGATCCTTCTACAGGGCTGCAGGTTTTTGTTTGCTTTTGATTAAGAAAAGCCTTCAAAGTGACAGTCATTAAAATTACTGTACGAACAAGTTATATGTACTATTCTTAGACTTTAATACCTTTATTTCTTAATTTTTGTCTGAGATATGTGTGCATGTGTGTCTGTGTATGTCTGTGTATGAAAGTATGCACATTATATATATATATATATATATAAAGTATGCACCTACATGCATATATGTTCCTTCTATTAGCATTAAAAAATATGTAAGGAGATGTGGTTTATAACACATTCCACTCTATACAGGTTTTAGACTGGAAAACCAGACAGACCTACAACTACACTGGCACTCACAGGCACCATGGTGATGTCTGCTTTTTCAAGCTGCACAATACTGTAACACAGTGATAACTTCTGTGCTCTATTGCTCTAGGTTTTCAGGTTTCCATGGAAATGAGTGGGAATCCCAACACAAGGGATAAATAGCAGGCTATCCAACTCACACCATGGTGCTGGATGTCTGAACAGCTGATTGCAAGAACAGTCATTGCAAGAAGGAAAATACACATAATACAATACTACACATAAGGTTGGGGCCAAAGCAAACAGCCACAACTGTGCCCCAAAAGAACACATGTAAACTACTGTTGCAGTACATACATAAAACTCTGCAAGAATAAAGCTTTACACGATTTTGAAGCTGCTCAGGGTACGAATGCAGGTACTGTATGATGTTCTGAAACTAATTAATTGAGCAAGTCATAGCTAATTAAAGCAGAGCCCAATTTTCCTACTATTACCTTTACTACACAGATGGTGAATTGAAAAAAAAATTATGTGTGGTTTTAAAATTCTACTAATACTAATACCAAAGGACCAATCAACTGCTGTGCAAGCCTTGGTTTCACAATTGGATAGATCAGTTACAGAAAGCTCACAGTGTAGTAATACAATGCCTCTATTTGGGTGTTGAGGATTCCTGCCAGTTCTGCCTTTTTACATGAAAGTTACAGGGTCATGTGGTTCCTTCCCATTTGCTATTATTTTTTTGTTAATGAGTTACTGAAAACCAGAACCAGCATAGTACTTAAACTTTCGCAGATCAAGGAAAAAAGAATAGTCTCTCTTACCTGGCAACAAGTTTGTGCTATTATATTTATTGATTTCACTGGACTTGCTTCAGGCTCACTGCTAGACCTACAACATTGGGGGTTTTTCCAATCAGATATATACAATGTCTGAGATGTTTGCGATGTATTTGGACTACTTTTTAGTGGGGAGTCTTGGAGCACACAGAACAATATGCTAAGCCCAGCAGAGAGACTCTGCTAGAGCTTGTAGTGGTATCTCCTGTTCCTTATTAGGTTTGTCAGCCATTTGGCAGGAAACAGCAAATCATGAGCAGGTCCCTATCAAGTGAAATAGTCTGTTATGAGGCAAACAAGATCCTTAAGATTGAAAGAGGAGAAAGAAAAAGAGACATTGATTAAGGGATTGCCAGAGCAAGAAGGACAAACTCCTTCCATGACATTCTATATGAGGAAGAGTATAACACAGAAGTATCAAATGTCACTAGTGACTGATCTCAGGGCCTTGGCAAGTACCTAACTTCTCTATCAAAAGATGAACAAACCATAGCCTGAGCTGTGAGCTGGCTCACCAAGCTTTTTTAAATGCAGTTTCCTCAGGGGAACAAAGCAGAACTGTCCCTTAGTATCACTGCATCTGCACAGTCACTCTTCACCCAGGTGTAGATTTCCTTCTTACACCACAGGTCATATGAAGAAGAACATTTCCAAGTAAACACTGTCAACAGTATCTCCTAAAAACATAATCAACAGGCATATTATCTTCATATTATTATCCCATATTATCTTCTCAAAGTGATTCAGTTAGTGCTAAGCCATTCTGAACCAAAAACAAGGTAACAAGTTATCTCAATTTTACCTGTATGAAATGTGGTCACCAATTTGCACATTCATATAAAATACATTATTCAGTGTGTCAAGAACATCATAGTGAGCTTTCAGCATTTTCTGACCAAATAGTGGTACATTTTGCCAGACAATGGATTCACGATTGACTGATGGCTTGCCCAAACCCCTTAGCCCTGATGAACTTCATTTACCTTTGGGGCATGTGATAATTGCATATGATCAAGCTAAGGAAACAATATCTCTGAAACCAGAGGACAGAGAACTCTGGGACAGGAAGGCCAAAACCTTTTCCTGAATGAGGAAAATTAGCCGTGAAACAGATTTAAGGAGCTAATTTCCTGATCTAACCCCCCTCATTTCTATGCCTGTAAGGCATTCGGACAAGTAACTATTTGTGTTGCTAGGCTGTAAACCCAGTAATTGAAATTATCCCTCTTTTGGTGTATTATTTTGGTTTTCAGATAAGCACCACTTAGCTGGATTTCCTTAACTAAGGGGATGGCAACCTGGAGCACAGAGGCAGAAATAAGTAGCCAGGAACAGCTGTGGACAGATACTCCCTAAAATTGCTTCAGTGCTGAAAAAATGTAATGCCACAGCTTATCTGAGAGACACAAGTATACTCCAAAGGTGGGGAACATTTGTTTCCATACAGTTAGGTTGACACAAATATAAAGTTCCTGAATTAGAACTGGTTTACCTTGAAGTTGCCATTGAGAAAGGACAAAATGGACTGGAGGGAGTCCCACTCCCCAAGACTAAGCACTATCTAGTACTCTTAAATATCTGCATTAAGGTCTAAACATGGTCTGATCCTATCTCAACCTGATTAGAGGGCTGGAATTTCTCTCCTGTGAAGACAGCCTGAGTGGGTCAGGGTGGTTCAGCCTGGAGAAGAGTAAGTACATAAAGGGGGCTTATAAGAAAGACAGAGACATAAGAGAAATGAAAACAACCAACTTTATCTGTAGTTAAAACAAGTAGCATAAGATCTAGTCACTTCCAAGCTGAGTTGGGAGTGGAAGGAGTGGAAGGGGTGATGCCCTGTTTCTCTGGTGGTAGCAGGTGACATCACTGCTGTCCCTATTCTGGTCTTTTGTGCCACTGCCATTTGTCCTTAGCTCACTAGCACTCAAAATTTATTCACTGTTAAGATACACCTATGCAGTCACAGGCCAGGGATGATGTGGAATCTCCCTGGCAGAAAGAGCAATGAGCCATGCAGAAGGCACATGTATTTTCATCGTATCTCTAGCTTCCAGTTCCCTTAAATACTCAAGACATGCTTTCAGTTCTAGTTCTGCTTTCATGAAAACCTGAACATGCCTCATTTTTCCCATTTTATAAAATATTATTAATAAGTTTCTGTGTCTGTCTTCACCAGTCATGTACCCATAACCTTTTTATGCTACAAGAAATGATGATAACAAAGAACAGCAAATGGCAACTACAACAGTTATCATGTCAGATTATTTAGACATTAGTGGCTGAAGTATTACTGTCTTCAACATTTTTTGTATATTTCTTTGTAGAATCTACATGAAAAAAATCACTTCTTGTTAGTCAAAATATGCGCCATGAATAGTCATTCACACATTCCAATACCTGTTGCATTTAAGTGTTGCTTTATTATGATTTGCTAGAAGTCATGTTTCCTTCTGTTGTCACTTAGTAATTTTGAACTCATTTCCAGTGAGTTTCTGAACAGAGTAGAAGTACCCATAGAGCACACAGGTCAATGAAACTGCAGACAAAAAGCCTTTAGGTGCAAGAGGCAGATGAGAATAGATTAGTGGGTAGGGAGGGTGTAGGAGGTGCATGGGTTTTATCGCACAATAACGGGAATTATACAATACAAGATTCTTATTGCATTAAAAGATATGCACATTTTATGTTAGTTTGATTGGGGTTTTGATGCATCCATGTAAGAAGGTTTGACTGGAGCCCAGGCCTGCCTAACCTCTAGCACTTACCCTTAGGCTCTGGCTTTCTGCCCTGCTCTCTGGCTTCCTCGCAGTGCAGCTGGTGTCACCTGCTTTTGTTGGCCATCAGCCCAAACTATTTTCTCTCTTCATTTTCACCTCTCCCATTGCAGTGAAAAAGGTCAGTGCTGTGACTCTGCCCCTCATACCCTCACTCCTTATCACCTTTCCTCTTGTGCTTTAACAAAAGAAATGAAATGTAAACCAGATGAGAGGACAAAGCTGATGGATATATGACAGGAAACAACAGGCATGGACTCTTAAAATACTTAGAAACCTCCTTCTCCAGAGGCATACAGGCAGAGCCAGGCACAGCCAATGATGCAACTGAAGAAGGGGTCCAGTACCACCAGCAATAAGTACCAGCCCAGGAATTCAGCAAGGAGAAGGTATAAACAGAATTGGGATGAAATGCCTCTCAGGTAGATAATAACAGCAGGACTAAGTACAGGAGGGTGACAGATAAAGGGAGATAAATATGGCTGAGAGATAAGAACTACCAGGGAAAATTGTTTGAAACATTTTTAGGGATATCTTTGCCCTTAGTGGAAGAAAATAAAATGTATGTGAAGACTTCAAGCATATGCCTACCCTGTGCAATACACTGCTGCAAGAAGCCTCCAAATCCCTCCTCCTAGATAACACCAGATGAGCTAGTTCTGGCACCAAAGGAGGCACACTAATAGTAGGCTCTATAGGGCAATCAGACTACTTGCAGTAATCAAAGAAGGGATAATTAGCCTTTGCTCAGTCATGCTAACACGGTTATGATTTTTCTGGGTCATGAGCCTGCACAGCACTGCAGCATCATGCCACATAGTTACACTGTATCAGGCCTAGTGTTTGTCCTACAAAAACAGCAAATGCACATGACTATTTCCTTCTAGTGTACAATACAGTTATAGGAAAACTGCATATTTTGTGCAGGTGATATCCAAGGTACAAGGGAAGAAACAGAAGAGAATTCAAGTAGCCTATCAATAAGAGGTATAAAGACAAATCTCTCCCACTAATTTTCCTACAGCTGTCCATGCTGATCAGTAAACAAACAGTGGCTCAGCTAACATTGTCCTTTGCATTCTGAGTATCAGACATTTTGTGTGACAAACAGCAAAGAAAACAACATGTATGGTATACCTGTTCGGTATACATGATTGCAGACGAAGAGATAGCTGCTTAGCTCACCTCTTAGCATGATTACTCTGTAGGCAATGAAAGAGGCCCACAAAGCCCTAGAAGGATTTTTCAGTGGCGACTGTGTTAACTGCCTCCAAAATGGGGCTGTATGACTGGAACAGCAAATTTCCCACAGCAGCAGTGCTGTGGCTGTGCTCAAGCCACAGAGTGTCTCATAAGCCAACAAAAGTGAAAAACAACCATGGCATTTCCCAGTATCAAGTGTATACTGGGACTGTGAGCACACAAAGGTGAGCTGAGTCAGCATTAGACCCCTGTCTGCAAGTTAGGGTTGCAACAAATACAGGCTCTAGGCAGAATTCCATAATAATTCAATCCAGCTGAATGTCTTTATGGTTAGAATACAGCAGAATTTTCATGCAGTTACACACTACTTTGAAATCAGGAAGAAAGGACCTCATTGTGTCAGTGTTATACTGAATATGGGAGAATTACCACTGATCAAATATTGCTTTAATAAAATGTTTACAATTAAAAATAATGTGTTATGAAAGAAAGATTTGCACTTAAACAGAATTACAGGCAAATTACCTTTGCCTGGGTGCCTTATTGGATAATATAAAATACAATTTAATAATGGTTGATTTCACATAAAATGTATTTTACCTGAAAGAAATGATGGATGAAGTGACAATGTATAGCTACATGTATGAAACCTAGAATATCCAAATGTAAATATCAGAAACAATTTTTATTTTCCTTATTCTATACACAGTGCTAGAATAGGCAATTGCTCCATCTAAAACAAAACTATTCTTTAACTAACATCAGATGCTTCAGGTAAAGAAACTCCTTTGCCCCAAACACTCCTTCCAACTATGTAACCACGCATGTTAATAATGATTAAACTGGGTCCTGCGCTGTAACTTTTAACTCCTACAATTTGTAACTTTCTCTGTTTACCTACTAATAAAAAAATTATTTATATAGGAATATCTAAAAGGTCTTTCCAAAGTATATGTAACAATAAAACAAGGGATTCGAACACCACTTTTCTTCACGTGCATTTCTCCTATGGTGCACCTTGTTTTGCAATTTCTGTTATCACAACATGTAGAGTAACAATAAAATAGTTTTATTGCACAGTTAAATTAAGAATAATTAAATACAACAAACACACTAAAAGAATACCTGTATCAGCTCCTGTATACTGTAATGAGTTGCAAACATACAATACCACTGACATTTTATGCTCTAATGAGCTTTTCTTCCAAACATGGCATGTCTGGGCTCTTTCACAGGCCGATCTTTTATTGGCTTAAAAAGAAGAAAGGTGTCAATCCAGACACAGACTTTCTTTCTTTCAAAGCATTGGTCAGCAGATGGTAGTAAAAGCAATTCAGATACTCAAAAGGACCTGATGTTCTTGTTTTCTATTTTAGGATGCAAGTCCTGTTATCACTGAACAGAATGACACTTGCAGCAGGTACAGCTGACACATGGAAATATGTTGGATCAGTCTCACTAATAGGATCTATGCATTTGCTAGAAAAATCAAACAAATATGGACCATTTGGACAGGCAGGTTCAGAACCTTACTCACAGTCAATTTTCTGTGTGAAAATTTGCAAGGAAAGATACCAGATGGCTTAGGCATGTATTACACTGACATGTACATAAATGTGCATGGGTATATATGAAATAGGAAGAGCTGTGACCAAATTAGGGCCGTAAATTACATATCTGTAGGACAGGGCAGTGACAAAGGAAAGAAATCCTGAAAGATGGGGAGAAAGCATGCTAATGCTGAATAAAATATGTATTACACAGTAGGTTTTCTTTCAGGCAGCCAGGCTCCCCACACAGATGTACTATGTTACATGAGAAGTTCACTTTACACTGTGGAAATTATGTGTCAAAATCCTCCATACACTGATAGGAAGACTGGCTTCATCGATCACAGGTGCTGATATTAAAATTTCTGGTGGGAGTTTCATAACTGATGAATTGCTTCACTGGGATTCACTTTGCCCGCCCAGCCAAAGCAAAAGTGCTACAGCAGCAGCCACCAGCACAGAAGGCTGGTTAGAAAGAAAAGTGACAGCGTCGGAATTGAGAAATGAGCAGTACCCATGCATGGATGTATTGGTAGGAAAACAGTAGGGAGAGAAAGAAAGAGCACTTACTGATAGAACAAAATGTAAGTCATCTTAAAATATGCATTTGAACCGACAGACAGATCCCAGCCTTCCTCCCACAAGAATCCTGAGGTCTCTGTATCCACCAAAATCTTAATGGAATCCTTAAAATGAAGATTTTTTTTGCTTTGAGATTGGCAATAAAGTATATTTTAAAAGAACACTTTCTCAAGAAAAGTCTGAGTATATATAAGAGCACACCTGCTTGGTATTAAGAATCATTTACATAAGCATACTAGGCCTGGATAACAGAATTAATTCTCTTCATAATAGTTCATATGGGGCTTTATTTTAAATTTTTCACAAAAATGTTACTGATAACACACAAATGTTTCAGCTTTTGCTGAATAGTGTTTGCACAGCATCAAAGCTGCCTTGGTTTCTCAGTCTGCCCTGCAGTGAATAGACTGGGGAGGGCGCAGTAGGTTGGGAGAGGACACCACCAGCCAGATGACTCAAACTAACCAAAGATATATTCCACAGCATGTCACATCATGCTCAGCAGTAACAGGGAAAAGAGACAGTTTAGGGAAGTTATACGTTTTGTTTGTGAACTGGCTGGACAAAAGTTTGCCTTTGGGAGGTGGTGAGTGATTGCATGATGTTTGTTTCCTTTATTTCTTCTTTCCCTTCTCCCTTACTTATTAAGCAATTCTTATTTCTATTTTGATCCCAAGTTTTCTTGCTTTTAATCTTCCCTCCCTCCTTCCCTATCCCACTGGGGGCAGAAAGGGGAAAGTGAGTAAGCATTTGGTGTGGTGCTTAGCTGTCCACGGGGGTTAACCCTCAACAATTTAGAAAACGGCCAAGAATAGGTACTCTGCATTTTGAAGGGGTTTTGTTTGTTTCTTGTAGTTTAATCTAACAGCTTGAAAGCAGACTAACTTAAATTATTAAAAAACTCTCCACATAATGTGGAACAAAAGTATCCACGAAACTGGCTGTGGAGCCTTATATCTGGCTAGTTGGGTATTTCCCAGTTTTTACAGATGATGTCTAAACAGACTTTGTGCTTCCTGTGTTAACCACCAGAAGGTACTGAAGTAATATTCCACTTCTATACTTCACCTTCTGCTCTCATTTCATTACCTTCAAGTTATATTTCTCTGTTACCTTTGTATAGCAACTGATTTGCTTGTCTCCTGTGTTCATTGATGTGCCTTTCTTGAAACAGCCTGTCTCATTGCTCACTCCCCTTCTTCTGCAACATGACCTGTTCAGTTTGGGTACTCATTGGGAAGCCTCTGCTAGTATCAAGGCCAAACCCACTTCTCATCACTGCAAGTACTTGAAAGAGGACTGAAAACTTTCTAACAAGTTTCAAATAAAATTCAGCTCTGATTTAGCTTTCCTAGAGTCACTCTGAATTACAGCAGGAACTAAGTCGGTTCAGCCCAACTTTACAAATCTATTACCTTTCTGGCACACTGATAATCCAGTAAGCATGTATGTCATTTTGGCCTGCTGAACTACACGTGACTGGAGTTCTGCATGACTCACATGAGTATCTTTCCTTCACCAACTAATCAGTTTTCATGAACAAGTTGTATGACCAGCTTCTTCTAAGTTGAAGGCTTTTATTCTACTGCTTAATTGATGTGAAGTGTCAAGAGTTATTGCTGTGGAGGGCAGTGAAAGAAAAAGTGAGATTTTACAGGCCTCATTTTCTTATGAAACCAGCTTAAAATATTAAGTACTGGAAATGAAGAGTTAAACAGAGACAGGGAAAAGGGTGAGTTTAGCATTGCATCTTGCTTAAACTGCATGATATGCCACCCACCTGGGCTGTACAACCTTTAATTTCTGTCTTTTCTTCCCTGCTTCCTCCTTTTTCCAATGATCCAATTTTATAGGATTTGAATGAACTCAAATCAAAACAAAAATGCTTCCATGTAAAAGTGTCAGTGAAAGATCAAGCTTAAGATCTAGGGTTTTGTATTGCTTTTAATTACTTTTCAATTCAGTCCTCAAAACTCTGTGAACAGAACAATGTCATCCTATGAATTATAAGAAGGAAACTTCTGAACTGATTGCAACTAACACTTGCTTATTATTCATAAATATCCTGAGCTACAGTATTTGGCCATAAGACTTCAGAGGCATGACAAATGTAAATGGAGTATTTTTTTCACAAAATATAATAACCAAGTCTATTACCAATCACCACATTTTTTATCCAAAATCATACAACCTCACTGGAAATACTCACTAGGCTTGAGTGAGCTCTGGGTTATCTCCTGCATGGGAGAGCATCAATGAAGAACAGAATAATCAGAATTGTCACAGTACTTCTGTGAAGAAAGCAGAGCAGTGTGACACAGTGAACAGAGCACAGACATTCAGATAGAGGAAGCTGTCATCTTATTCTTGCAGATGGGTTCTTGGGTTGCTACTGACAAATGAACTTCTCTTTATATGCCTCAGTTTCCCCATAAACATCTAACATGCAGCTTTTAGTATAAAAGACTAATCCGTTCCTTACTGAGAAAGTTTTGTAAAACATATTTCCTCAGGACACATCTAGAGTCATCAGACAAGCATTACAAAGTGATTCTTTACTGGTCATCAAAACACGGAAAAATAAAACTTCTTGTTACTGTGTTGATGCTAAAAAGCTTATATCTTGCCTACTACCCACTCAAACACCATTTCACCTGCAAAAAAGAAATCCTATACTTTTTGCAGATCTCCTTCTTTGCTTTTCTCTAGGCATGACAGGCAGCTAAAGTGAATCTCCACGATTATTTACAATTTTTATATACTCTAAAATGTTTACCATGCTCATTTTCAGGTGTCTTATCCTCTCACAAAAGTTTTTATTCGGTACCATTGTAGTAAATCATATCAAATCAAATTATTTTTATTCTGGGCACCAAGCCTATCTGTTGTGCATAATGTACCTGATTAAACTGCCCAGCCAGAACCTGGGAGTTCCCAGGCTTCTGCAGAAAGTTTTCTGCTGTTGCTCACACTTTAGAGCCCACTATTACTATTGTAATAGTAATTTGACAGACAAATCTTTCCAGGCCCAGCTGCTGAACTTAGTATGCAAAGTCCTTCTGCATACCCTTACTTCCAGAGGCCATCATAACCACTGAAATGAACTCAAAAGACCTGCCAGGACAACTTTTGGCCATTATCATATATGCTTGGGATGACAACTTCTTGGGTAGAATACTAAAAGACAGTAAGTGGTTAAAAGTCTGTATACAGAGTAATGCCATTTACTGCAACAGATGGTTTACCAACCACAGATTGGTAAACGGGCCAGGGTGACTGTGGGATAGTAATGACAAGATTCTAAAAGTACAATAGCTTCATTTATGTGCACTAAACCCAGTAACTATATACCCCAGTAAGTGTCTTCACTTAATAGTGCTGAATATTTGCCATTGTCCCTTGAGTTCACCTGGACTGTACCTTAATTCCATCTGATACAATGCTACTCATTCAGTGATCTGGAAGCTTATTTGACAAAGTTGGTCCAGAAATGCAGTATTAAATACAGCTCACTTTGGTCAGCCAGGTACCAAAAAGTTGATAAGCAGGAGATGCAACAAAAAGATGTACCTAATTTGACTAGTGGATCCACTGGCATCAACACAGATAATTTGACTTGTTAAATGGTCTTAGTCCCAGACTTGAAATTTGTGTCAGTAAGATTAAGCCTGTATATAAGCAAGGAACGTTTTTACAAACCAAACAGCACTGCAAATGAAGGCAGTATTTTTTTTTTTCAATATGAAAAAATGGGGTCAGATGAGGAAAGTCCAACTGCCATCTGCCAGAAAAATATTTGACTTGCCAAGGAGAGGTTTTAAGAAAATTAATTCTATTTTTGCTGTCCTTTTTTTTGTGTGTCTCAATTAGGATTATCAGTTTTAAATGCATTGGCTGTCCTCCTGTACTTTTGTCTGGGAAAGGTATAAAAGACCATTAGTAAGTATTTTACGTTTTCTGAATGTTAGAGTTAGACTCATCTTGTTTCAAAAGACCAGCTACAAACATATTTTAATTCAGAAAAGGAGAGAAGTAGAATCAGTACGTATACAGATGTAATATCTATACCTTCATTTTCTTGGCTTTACTGGTTTTGGCTGAGATTATATTAATTTTCTTCATAGAAGTTCCTATGGGGCTGTGATTTGGATTTGTGACCGAAGCAATGCTGATAATGCAGGGGTGGTTTAGTTACTGCTGAGCAGTGCTTGCTTAGCTTGACAATGAGCAGGCCGGGGGTGAGCAAAAGGCTGAGACAACACAAAGGATGAGCCCAGACAGCTCATCCCAGCTGACCAAAGGGATGTCCCACACCATAAGACATCATGCTCAACAATAAAAGATGGGTGAAAGAGGGAGGAAGGGGTAACATTCAGAGTGATGGTGTCTGTCTTTGCAAGTACCAGTTATGCATGATGGAGCCCTGCTTCCCTGGAGATGGCTGAACACCTGCCTGCCCATCAGAAGTGATGAATGAATTTCTTGTTTTGATTAGCTTTTGATATTTCAAGTTTACATCCATCTTCACTATAATAAAAGCCAAAAATTTTCATTCTTTCACAGAATTTGCCCTACTGGAAGTAAACAGTGCTTCTCAGGAAGATATGTTTAGATGGCCTGACAATATCGTGATGGCCCTATGAATGTCATCCTAACTGACCTGTCACAATTGTACTGTTGTTCTCCCATCATCCCCAACGTGGAAAGAAGTCAGATCATAGTAAGAGACATAGAGGGAACAATTGCATCAGTTTCTTCCAGACTACTTAGCCCTAATGAAAAGGCAAACAGTAGTTCTTGCTGCCAAGTTCATCTATCTTGCTGAGGTCTATAATTACAGTCTGGAGTTTCTGACTATGAACCAAGGACAGCAGCTGTTCCCTCCATGCCCTTTGTAAGCACCCAGCAGAGCTGTAAAGTGCCCAATCCAAAGCACAGCTGGGAGCATGCTTTCTCCACCCTATCCCTCTGAGGAAGGGTTTGCATGGGTCTCATAACTGACAGTTCTAGGATAAGGATAAGATCACATAATTAGTATAAGAAGTGGTTACTGGATACTCTGAACAGGGGGACACAAAATAGGAGGCTCCCTATGCTATGTGCTACATATAGTTTCCAGTAAGTTTTTGAAACATTCCAAGTAGGAATGGATCCCGTTGAGATACACATTCACTATAAATGTTTCATCATCTCAGAAGCTATCAAGTCTTTCCAGTGGTTTTAACAGCAAATCATGCACATTACAATTAATTGCTATATTCCATGAAAACATGGGTATAGTATAGCAGAGCAGCTAGTAAAACAAGATTTAGGCTTGGTATGTTGTCCTCAAGAACAAGAGACTGCTTATCTGCTTCCAAACTTCTGGGACAAATTCTAGATCAACAGAAAACAGTAAGATTCTCTTTTCTTAGAACCTGCAGTCCTTTTTCCAACCAAAATTGAGATATACTTTATACAAACTTAATTATTTGTTATGATAAAATACATCTAGGTCTTCAGCATATGTATTTTTACCATTATCACTGTCCCCAAATTTTGCTACTTTCTGGATACCTGACATAAATTCTCTCCACAAATTAATCTCTCAGTGGCACTTTTTTAGTCTTTCACAAGTCCCACCAGTTAGACATGTTAAACAGATTCTATCCTACTGTATTCAATTATATATACCTCTTCTATGAGGTGAAGGAAATTTCATGTGCACAGGAAAATACTGACGATAGAATTACATGCTTTGGTGCTTGGATTCCTCCTTGTGACAGGAGTGAAAATCCCATTTACATTTGTTACTTAACTTTTGTTAAGTATGTGCATTTAACTTATATAAAAACATCTATCGCTGCACATCTTTACATCCATTTAATTATTAATTTTTCATTCACTGTATATCTCAACACAGTCTATGAAACTAATACATCTGAACAGATTCTTCCAACTGTGTATTCTTGTATACCTAGCTAAGTACAGAAATGCACCTCTGTATACAGACAGCAACTTATATAGTCAGAAGTCACTGTTGAAAAAGAATAACCACATTAATAAAAGGGTCTACCAATTCCAACATGGGCTTCCTGAAGTTGCCAGGAGACTTGTGATCCTTGGGTAATATCAATGTAGGTTAGGAAACAATAATTTACAGGGATTTAAGATTACAAAGATACTTCTTCTTCTTTGTTGGTGTTGGCCTTGACTGTTATGACTGTAAATATTCTTCTTAACTAAATAACGGATAATAAACTGATACCTTTCAACACCACGTACTCAATTTCTTTATCAAGAAAAGTCCTCTTTACTACACTGGCATAGCTACAAGTAGGGATTTACACCCTAATGATATGACTGTGTGATTGTCTTCACTAAGAACAAGTTTTTTATTTCTGGAACCAATGTAACCCTTAGTACACAAGACTATGCTCTCACTTCTGACTTCTGGCAAGTCTGTTTCACAGAGACAAGTGCTCTGGTTTGGGGGGTTTTTTGTGGGGTTTTTTTGTGTTTTTGTGGTTTTTTTTTGCTTTTTTTTTTTTTTTTTAATTTCCGGTTTGAATGAAATCTGTTTCATAAAAGTTTTCAGCTACTGTTCTTCCTCTTCTGTATTCCTATACCTATAGTTTTTGGTTTTGACCAAGACTCTACCATATGATACATGCAGATTTACTACAAGTCTCCTCTGCATTCTTCCCTCATTCTTTCTCTAATTCCCTTGTATTTACTCTTTAATGTATAGACTGTAACCATTATTTTATTTACATACTTGAGAGGTGTTTTTGCATCTGCTTTTTACCCATCGCTTTTTCCTCAATGGTTAGACTAAGCTGAAACCTTATTAAAATGCTAAAAGTAGCTACACTTTAATTAAGATAAAATTATATTTTTACAGTATTTTTCATTTCTGAAACACCTCTAGTGCTTATTTAAGCCTTCTTTAACCATCATTTTCTGAACTGTACTTTGAGACCTTGAGTTTGTCCTTGTTTGGCTAAATCTGTTCAGAAAAAACTGAGCCTACTTTTATATTGTTTTATCAGTATAAATTCAGATTTTAGGAATCTCTTCCCTCTTTTCTCCCCATATTAGTAATACAAATAAGATTTCATAACATTCCATAACATCACCTTAACCATTCTAGGAAGTTTATCCTCCCACTTGATCTTGCCAGGCAAAACTTCCACCAATTCTTTTAATCAGTGAATATTCACTTGTCTATCTACTTTGTCAATCTGATTATGGACATCAAAATTTACTATATTATGTTTCAGTTTAATAGAATGTAGCTAATGTGGCAGTAATTATGAAATTCAACCTTACCTTCTAAAGGAAACACAACATATCTCAGAAGTTAGAGGGGAGTGTTTGTGGGATCAGGAAGCCAGATAGGCAGAGAAACCCAAGTCACACATGCTAAAACCATCATGAGACTCTCACGTCAACCATGACTTTAATCAATATTTCACAGTAACACACACAAGAACCTCAAAATGAAAGCACTGTGATCTTCATGACATTTACCAGTGTTGTGGATATCAACACAATTTACTTTTGTTTTGTGTTCAGTAAACCAAAACCTGCCCATATTACTTTGTCATCTAGATCAGTACCTTTAAGGCATCAAAGGACTATCCCAACTGCAAGGCACAACGCAAGATATTGTCCAGACAAGGACACTGTTCCCTAGAGCAAAATGTGTCATGAAATTCCTGAACTTTGACTTCTCTGAGACAATGGTGGTGCACATGGACACAGTACAGTACTGTAGCATTTCCAAACGAAATGCCTCAAGGTATAAATATTCTTTTTTAAGTGGAAAATAATATAACACTGATAATTCATTTGACAGAAATTTCTTTTATGTACTTGTTTTGAGAAAAGTGATTCTGATACAGAGGTAATTCCAGAAAGGCACAAATCTTACTTTTCCATCAGCATTACTCATCAGCCACCTTTTAGTCAGCTTGAGTCATTCTGACCACTGTTATCAAGACCACAACAGGCGCATGATGTTAGGATCTGTTTTTAGTAAACTCAAGGAATTCCTCGTAACCAACTTCCTACTCCATACAGTGATATCTGAATTTATTATTTGTATTTGAATAGGTGTCCGAATCTCACTATGAGAATACCTGGTAAGAGAACAGGGGCAGATGAATCTCAGCAGTTCTTGACTCTGGACCTTGTTTCATTCAGACAGCAGGAAGCCTTTGAAGACAAAGTTGGAAAATTCGTATTGTATTTTAAATAGATAGTGAAAGAGAGGATATAACAGACTGCAGTTAATGGACTGTCTCCAGGCCCTGGTGTTCCGATAGAAGGCAGTCTAAGCTGTGCATGAGTTGGCTGCACGATTAAGACCTTTTCAAGGAAATAAATTGTTGGGGTTTTTTTTAACTATTTTTTGTCATTTAGAAGTTGAAACCAAATTCAGCAATTTCTGATTTTCCTTTCCCCTCACATCACTCCTGTGCATCTCATGCGTTATGGAAAGGTGGTTCCATTCAGAGCTAAAGCTCTATTTAGCAGTGCCCAGGACAACTCTCACTATCTAACTCTCTATTAATCTCCACTGGCGTGTGGGGGTAATGGTGGTCCTATCTCCTAGTTGCTCTTAATTGAGATTACCAAACCTTTCCTATTTTTTCATCATCTCTTCAGTTACGAAACTTGAAATAATGCACTTGAAAGATTAGATTTAATCCTTATCCACAAGTCTTGACACAGACTTCAATGGTCATAGAAATAAACTGGGAATACGACCTATAGGGCCTGTAGTATCAGCCAGTTCTAGCAGAACAGTAGAGCTAATAATGTCAGGAAAAACTGAATTTCACACTGAATGCCTGAGTTAAGAATACAGGGGGAAATTCATCTCTGGTAGCACTCACTGTAGACACATCAAGGATAAATTTTGGCATTTGTGTCAGTCGCAGTTAGTATTTTGGTTCATAAGTGCACAGAGATGTCATGTATAATGCCTGGAAAAGCTAGTGGAGTTACAAATAAGGTTGAAGTTCAGGAATTTAGCCTCCAGAGTGTTTCTGGTCCATGTTCTCTCTATTTTTTTAACAAGCTGAGGAAGTGGAGATACTAAATGAACACATGATTTTTGCTAGTTTGTCAGAAAAAAACACTTAAAATTTCACACATTTAAAAACGTAACAGCAACAGTCATTTTTACAGCATTAAATCCTCTTGTCAGTTCCCTACCTACCTCCACTGCTCAGCATGTCCCAGATTTTCTCTCCTACCTTTCATGAGGTGACTTGTACACCCCTTGCCAAAGCTCATGATTTCACTCATCTGTTCTGGAAATTAAGGCTCCTGAGCTGCTGCTACTGGCAGGGAAGGACATCATCACTGCTGATTTTCCACTTTCTACAGTCCCTTGTTTAATCCCTATTAGTCATCTCCCTTCCCAGTATCCTCCTTTGCATTGCACATCGTTACCACTCTTTCATCCCTTTCCTTTTGTATAATGTATTTCAACATCTTCTCCCAGTAAGCTTTTAATTCCTTTTCCTTCTTCCTTCTCATTACATCTTTGCTTCCTTTAAAGTATACTTTTTGTTCTTCTAAGTCTTCCAGTTTCTCCTTCCTTTACCTAATTAACCACTCATTTTGATTTAGAAGACTGGTACTGGAATCTCCTTTGCAGCACAGAAGCTGCCTCATTTTTCATGACCATTCCACAAAAATGAGTTTGCCACAGCCTATGCCTGCTCTTTTTCATGATCCAGTTCTCAACAAAGTCAGAACAAACATTTCTACTGATGTTTAAGGGGTAGCAGACTGCAGTCTTACTTTTCTCTATTTCAAATTCTAAATGCTCACTGTTTTGTTTTTTTTTTTTTAAGTCTCTGATTCAATTCCTGGTGACAATAAAGATGACTATCATTAGACAGCATTTTTTAAAAATATGACTGATATTAAAGGGCAAACTAAATTTAAAATGAGCCTAATTTCCTACCAGCTATAATATTACACAATTTACATATATTCTAAACTGTATCTCACACATGGACCAGATGTACTCCAAAATACCACTTATGTTTATTGTTTACAAATAGGTATTTTTAGAATGCATCAATTTACCTTAACATATTATAGAGCAATACTAGAATTTGTGCTACCAAAAAATAAATGGGGATGATTATATTTTTAATAATCATAAGATTATATGATATTAATTATTTTTCTTCCATTATTGGGGGTTAACCATAGGCCAGGTTTTCATCTTATAAAAATTCGCGACAAAGAAGGAATTACATTCACTTTTTAATGGCTGTTTTTCTCTAATAATACATTCTGTTTTCAGTAACAAAAAACAGGACAAGGGTAAGAAAACATCATAAATTTAATCCATTATTTGTGACGTACCAGAAATGGCAATTATCGTGATAATTTTTACAACAATATGGTGGACTCAATCCTGTGAGTATTTTACACAGATGAAAGACACTGTAAGTCTCCAATCTGCAATTACCTACAAATCAGCTTTAATGTGACTGCTAAACGGAAATGCTTATGGTAGTAAATTAACCATGTTCACATTTGCCAAAACTTGAAAAAAAAAAAAAAAGATTTAAAACACAATAGAAAGAATTGACCCACAAAGATTTACATTTCTCTTTGCAAGTCTTGTACCGATTACAAGACAATAGCCCTTACTGAGCATCTATTAATCCTATTGATTTCAGTGGATTTTAGACATGTCAAGCTGTTCCAGCATTGGACCACGAGACCTTTGCTGCTGAGTATCTGGATTCAGCTCTGCATGCATATCTATCCTTGCAAGAAAACTTAATCTCCTCAACCCCTCCCCGTCATCTCTAACCCTATTATAGGTCAAGACTCGCATAATTTCACAGGAGATGTGCATAATTAAGATTAATCATTCTAACCTGATCTTTTGAATGCTAAACATCCTAAGAAGCCATAAAACTGAGTTCTAAGATAAAATCTAAACAAAAAGTCACAAGTTTCTAATAGACTAAAAATTGACAAAAGTACCGGCATTTCAAGCGTAAGTGAGGTACACAGTATGTACTGGAGTAACCAGTAACATTTTCCATTTAAAAACCAGTCATTCATATCAACCTTGGAGGATCAGGGTGGAAGAAATGATCTGTTGGTATATCTACTTGTCCTAAATTTATGTGCTTCACGGACATTTTAGCATAGCGTGCTAACATTAACAGCTAATACTTGACCACAGATGCTCAGTATCTCTTATAAATAAATAAACAACAGTGTGTAGACAATATGTATTCAAGTGTGAACAACTGTAAAACAGGTTACTATTTTTCTCACTTTATTCACCTTCCCTTCCTTAAGAAATCTTCTTTTGTCTTTAGCAGGCTAACATCTCTCAGGTTCAGGAACGGTGGTGAATTTTTTTAAAGCTAAACACGAGAACTTGTGGAAATTATTTTTGAACAGAGAACTTGCAAGTATGTCTTTCACAAAAGACAAAATCAGTGAGCATAATTGCTTTTCTCTAACAAGATACTTATACCTAGTATGCTTACCCCCATAGCAATCAAGGATAGAAGATAAAACTGTTCTATTCAGTAAAATCAGATATTCTATATCAGATAGATAATATGCATTATAAATGATTCCTGTGGGTTAGATCTCAGTGTTTCACTTGGTAATTAAGCAGTTAATGACATCAGAGCAAGATCTAAAGAGGAGACACAGCACAGCAAAGGTAAAGGCTGCCTGACTACATCTTTGAACTCTCATAAGGACTCTGCAGTACTGGCATCACTCCAGAGCTTAATTTGGTATGTTCTGAAAGTCTAATCATCTTCTGCAGGGAACAAACCTCTGACCATCATACTGGTAAATTCTAATGCTCTTATTCTGCCTCTCTGTGTCTGATGCTTTCTTTCTTTCTTTTTTTTTTTTTTTTTTTTTGTTTGTTTTTTTTTTTTTTTTTTTGTTGTTGTTGTTTGGTTTTTTTTTTTAAGGAAGATGTGGGTTGTATAATTGTTCAGGATAATAAATTATTTGGGGTCTTTGTACTCATTTCATGCAGGCCATTTCCTTTAATATTATCACTAATAAAACCATAGCCTGCATTTTTGCTGTTTGTAATATTTATGTGAACTGTGTTGCAATATATCCTGTTGTTATTAAATATTGCCAGCATGCCAATAATAAATTCAGCACTAAATTAAAATACAAATAGCCCAGTATGTCTGTCAGTAGAGTTCTGAAAGATGACATAAATTGTGTCCCTAAGAAAAAAGTTAGCGCAGTTTTACTCTGTGGAACAGTTTATTAAACATAGTCTATTCTGTGCTTTCAGTTACAAATACCGAATTACACAAACTTTCACTGCTGATCAGCACTGAGAAAGAAGAAAATATGTGAAATTAGGTAAGCTACTAGATTCTACAGTTATTTTAGGAAAAGTTTTTAATTGACATTTAGTGAAGAAGAATCAAAATACCTGCAGTGTATTTTTAGTAGCCCACTAATGCGAGTTGTATTAATGAAAATATATTTAAGGTTATGCTTTCCTTGTGACAGTAAGATGCCGATATTGCCTATTTGCTTTGGAAGTATGAGTTTCCTTCCATAAGGTTTTAAGCAGCAGTGTGCCACAGAAATACACACAACAGAACAGAAGGCATAACTGCCTTTACTACATTGTTTTGGTGTCCCTGCAAAACCACATTCCTTTGTTCTCACTGTCTACAGAAACAAACATATGTACTGTTATATAACTAAGAAGCTAAATTTAAAAAGAAATCTTAATTTGGGCAACAATACAGACTGCCCCCCATGTTATCTTGAATCACACGGAAGTATGTAAGTGGATTTTCATGCTGAAATAAAGTACACCCATGTATAATCAATCCCAGGTTCAGGCCAGGGCTATTTTCTTCTTTTTCTCTATTACAAAATCCCTCAACATTATAATACATCAAAGAACAGGTTTAAAATGCAGGTTAACTAAAATATTTTATAGCATTTATCAATGTACTTTACAGAAAAGCAGATCTGAACTCTCAAGTCCAAGTGTGGAAAACGTATTAGTCTTTTACCATAACAACTTTTAAAGCTTATAATAAAAAGAGCAATGTGTGTTTCTCAAATGTATAACTGATGTGCAAAACTGATCTAGTACAAGACACACCTGGGCACATGGGAAGAATGCACCTGCTGCTTTACAACTTTTTGTGTTCCCTCAGCTTCAAACAACAGGACATGCTCGTGT
>JAYRBT010000114.1:96953463-97007750 GCA_036023395.1 Myiotriccus ornatus
TGTAGCAAGCGTGGGTAGAGCCCAAGCGTGGGTAGAGCCCTCCTAGAATCTTCGTTCGCGAAGCCTAGCCATGATGGCCAGAAATAAGAGTCCCTACAATTGTAAAGGTTTGTGACAGCATTTATGAGGCGCTGGTGTCACAGTGTGTGTTTGGCCCTGGAGAGGGTTCACTCTCTCCTAACAATGAGCAGTCACACTGCTTGCAGAGTTCCTTTGTGCCAGAACTGCTCAGTGTAACAGCAAAGCGAAAGATGAGAATGTGTGGCACTCAGCCCTGCCTTTAAATTCACCAGGCAATCCCTCATACTTGACAGAGACAGCCAAGAGAGAAGCTCGTAGTAACTGCTAAAACATGCCAGCTGTTTATTTGGCTTTCTTCCCTCACAGATTACTAAACAGCATAGACTGAAACAAAGGATTAGAAATGATCATGATTTCATTTTGCTAGAAATACCACAACTACAAGGAGATATTCTGTATAAACATTTTTTTTAGGTATCACAATTAAATTTTTTTCTATCTATTTCAACTAGAACAAAGTCAAGTCAGTTAAATAAAATTAATGCAAACAAATGAAAATATCTGGGATTTTTCAGAAGAAGAAGAAAGCTTTTACAGTCTGCTTCTAAGCAGTCACTCTGTGGTACACTACCTGCAATACATATTCAATATTTGAGTTCCTGATACCAGTTTTCACAATGCAATTCCACAGGGCACTATATAATCTCACTGAGGCTTCCTTTCCCACAAAAGGTTGGACCACATGATCTTTTAGAGGTGCCTTCTATCCTGGGCAGTTCTATGATGATTGAAACATTTTTCTTTCCATTGCTTTCTAACTGGGTTATCTTACTACTTTTTTTGCTTCTTAACAAATTCAAAAGCAGTAAACTGAAATTATATGATAGCGATCAGTGCAGACTGAATTTCTTCATCGAGTAGTGGGGAGGATATAATCTTGTGCATTGGACTGATCATGCAACTCGCTGCTGCTTTAGGCAAGCAGTTAAGGTAATTGCCCATCACAGGGACGCTTACACTGATTGCACACTAGAAAGAGGAGGCAACTGGTTTCCCATTCTCTCATTTACTGATATTAACTTTATGTTGCTACCACCAGAGCTGTGTGCAATGTACGACTCTTTACAACTTTGTTTACATGGCATTAAATATAATTTGGTTACTATAGAAATCTTACCCAAGTTTAAATGTTCATGGAGAAACAAAACAATCCAAAAAACTAAACCCCATTTCCTCATAAACAAATAATGTTAGAAGTCAATTGAAGGAAAAGAACAAGCAGTTTACAACCTATTTAAAAGGCATGCTTCAATCCCCAAGTAGTTCTTGGTGCCCTAAATGAGAAAAATGTATAGATCTTAATAGAAACAATTATAAGCAGAAGCTTCTGCTTTCTAATAGAACTAGAGATGCCACTAGAAAAAGCTTTCCTATGCCATGTTGTAATTACAGCTACTCCTTAAGCATTATGCATGTGCATGAGAGACAGTGGTCTGGATACCTGCATCTGTGTAAGTAGAACACTGAAATAAAGATGGATGTGATTTTTAGTCTTTTAATGAGTGTAAATATACATACATATGTTAAAGCAGGAAGTAATCAACCAGCTATTCTCTGTTAACATCATAGATAAAGGCCATATAAAAACATGTTTTCTCATATAACCTTAAGTCATATAACCTCGAGTCATATAATTACGACTAAATTATACTGCCACTATTTTCAATTCTCAGTCTTTTTCCTGGTATTGACAAAAGCACTGCTCATTATAACCACTGACATTCCATTAAAATGGTTCCTCTAAGTACAAAAACTAGCAGTAGCTTTAAAAATGTTGAAGAGAATGTTTTATAAACTACTGCTGACACATAAAGCCAACCATTCAACAATCTACTACACCAAACATTACACCTCTGTTTTTGGAGACTGCTAGAATTCACTGACCAAATGAAGATATCTATAATAAAGAACACTAAGCCCATCGCCCTAAATGCCGCTGACATATATTTGATGATCTATGATTTTAAAAAATCTTCAATCTGAGTGCATTCTATTAACCCAAAGAATACAGAAAACAAAGAATTTACAGTGCAGTAGATCATACTGACTTGGCGTGTCATATTGAGCTCTTATGTCACAAATGCAGGGTTTTACCTTATATCCAAGCATATCTGAACACATTGCAGACATGATACAGTTTTCTCAGAGATAAATACTTAGGTGTACAGTTGGACCATCTTATCAATAGTGTACAAATAAGAACCATGAAGGAAGATGTTTGCTGCTAAGATGTGGCCTGTTAACGTAACAGCAGAGGCTGATTTCTAAGTATAGCAAGGATTTGGTTCTGTTCCTATGCCTTCAAAAGAAGCATTTTTGCTAGTAACAAGATTCCTTTGGTTCAAATGATTGCTTACCATGGCTGAAATTACTGTTGGTACAGAGCCAACACACAAAATCTACCATTCTCATTTTGGTTTTACTCCTTTGTGCCTACAACTTGGCAAAAGGCTGTTCAGACCCAAACTCAGGAGCTCCTTAGTCACCTTCCTGCATCAACATAAAACCTGTTTTTTCACAAATAGCTATAAAATGGTTTTCCACTTTTATGCTGGACACATGGGTTTTGAGGTACTGAGTGACAGCACTAGAGAATGAATCCAGGTTTGCTCAAGAAGATTTCCATAGGCAATGTAAAGAAATCTTTCCAAAATGATGCCAGGAGCATGCTAAGTTCTTGAAGAATGTCCTACTGATTTGAGAAAGTAACTCAGCTTCAACCTACCTTCATCACTGTTAAAGGCAAAACAATACATGGGAAGTCAAATACAGAAATTATGTGAGATGCATATGTGGTCTATCCACCATTAGTGCTCTATCCACCATTGTAAACTAAAATATCCACCATATGTAAACTTCCTAAGCCAAAAAAAGCCCCAACCTGAGTTAGTTTTAACCCTGACCTGATCTGGTTTTCTAAAAAAAGACCATTAAAAAAAATTTAAAAACTGAAGAGTGAGGTCCAAAATTAAATTTATTAAAAAAATCACAAAACATCATAAAACATGCTACATTTTAGAGAGGAGCAGAAGAACACCTCAGCTTCACCTGTAAGCTCCATTTCTACTCAAAATACTACAAGATGGCTCTGGTAGGTTTGAAAGTGTCCCCTGATCACCACTTAGTCTCGTGGTTGACATTGGGTTGTTAGGCTTAACTGGAACAGAAGGCTGGCACACTGAGGGTAGGCAGTGCCAAACAGGCAGCCATTCTCTGCAGCCCTTGCCTGGCTTGTGATTAATGTGCTGTTTCTCCAGTAGTTGTGATATGTAGTAGATTAATATATTAGTTTAATGCAAAATAGGTTGATATAAAATGAGGGCAGAGAGGACATGACTGTCTCAACACATTTGGTGCACTCAGGGACACAGAAAGGCTAAGAGTTCAGCTATCTTGAAGCAACAAGAGTGAAATACATAGAAAATTATACAGATATTTAAATGATACTCAGGTTTTCCCTGCCCAGGACCATCAGGCTCCTCCTCCATGTCACTCCAACTTCTGACAAGGCTCTTGGACTGGATTCAACTTGCCTCCTTGGACCTTACAGGGAAATGCCTCTCACAGTAGATTGTCATGATCTCCACAGCATGGCACATTTTTCTAATGAACATTAATCAGCTTTGAAATAGCTAACACTACTGGAATGTAAATTGTGCCTATTTGAACTGCGCTGAATACGACAGAATCCTCTTACTGGACTACTGTTGGAAGATCCCCAAAATTCAGTCAGCAATGCTTCAGTCACACCTGGTTAATACTTGAGAGTTACCTTTGTAAGCACTTTTGGAAGAAAAAATTTAGTTTCTGCTACCCATGGTTGGATCTTAGAGATGAAAATACACAGTGTCTCTCTTATCAGCTCAATCTTCATTTAACAACCTCACACTTCAGAAAAAGTCAACCATATTCAACAGCAAATGCATAAATTCTTGTACTGCTCAACAGTGGTCACAAAGCTAAAGCAACAGGTGCACTAGAAATATATACAATATAAAGTAAGACAAAGAAGACCTTACTCTTTCCTACTGAGGGCCAAGTTTCACATCTGTTCAAAACTGCCATGCCTGTTAAGTGACAGAGCATGCACAGGGTGGGGGGGGGGAAGCTGGAGTCACCAGTCACTGTCCCCCATCAGAGACAGAGCTGTGTGGTGGTGAGGACAGCAGGCAGACCTGGGACCCTCAAGTACCAAATTTCAGGCTGTATGTAAACTTTCAGTATGACACAGGACTCCTCATTTCATCTGTCTTCGTACCAAGGAATAATAACACTTCCTTTATCCTGGTTTTCCTCTTATCTTATTCTTAGATAGCAATATATTTGTGCAGGTAGCATTTTTCAGCTCTGTGGCCATAAGGCACAATAGGACACCAGTCTCAGTTAGGGCATACATATTCTTGATATTTTGAAGAGTAGTAATTATACTTTTTTTCATCAAGCTGTACTTTTTCCTCTTTCCTTTAATAAAAATAGGCAATATTCAGCTGAGAAAGCAGGCTCTTATTCATGTCTTTCTGACATGGCACCACAGCTTCGTCTCAGACATCATTTAAAACTATTCAAAGCTATTCAAAACTGTAACAGGCTGGCTGCAGTCCCAGATCAAGTGCACTATAAATTCAGCCTTCTTTTCCCTGTCCTGGCAGGTTCAGGAACATGCTGGATGGCCTGTCTAGACTTCTTTCAACTCAGAAGAGTCTCTAATTTCAAAAATCTGGGAAATTTCTTGTTCCTTTGTAACAAACGAGCACTTTAGAGTTAGTAACAGAGTTTTCAGAGGATATAGGTAAATAATGAAAGCCAAGGTTTAATTTTTTTTTGGTAATGAACTGAAATGAAAATTCTGCAAACTTTCAACTTGTTCTGAAGAATGCAAGTAATGATGCTCCTAAAGGATTCAAATGAAAACGCACAACAAAGTTGTAAGTAGTTATACCTGCATTTCTTTTTTACTATCTACTCTTATTTTACTCCTTCAAAAACCATACAACTATTGCACAAAATTTTTCCTCACCAGATGGGAACTATTATCTCCTTTTTCCATGACAGGAAAAGTGAAAAGGTATAAAGGAAGACAAAACTCAAATATCCCCAGTTATAAAGTTACACTGCTCAGAAAAGTCTCTTCCCAACCATGAAAAACTAACAGTCTGGTAGCATGGATTAATTAAGGACTAATATACATGGCTACAATGACCCTTACCTCCCAATATTTCGAGTACACAGTATTTGTAGTTACATATGTAAACATTAGCTATCCCCTCAGAGAGAAGGTGCTCTTCTTAAGAAGAGTATATATGGAAACATGCTTTAGAAATATAGAGAAATATGCCTTAGAAATTTCTGTAGTAATCTCTTGATGTTTAAATATACAATGCTGTACAGACTACACTAGGCATCTGTTGTGGGTTAACCCTGGTAGGCAGATAAGCATCACACAGCCCTTGCTCACTTCTCCCAGAGGGATGGGGGAGATTGGAAGGGCAAAAGTTAGAGAACTTGTAGCTTGAGATAAAGAGAGTGTAATAAATAAATTGAAAATAAATAAATAAATAAATAAACAAGTAAACAAACAAAAAAACCCAGGTGATCAAAGAAACCGAACTGCTCACCACCAGACCAATGAGCAGCCAGCCCCCAAAGCAACAGCAGCCTTGGCAAACTTCCCTCTCAAATTTCATTGCTGAGCATGACACCATATGGTGTGGGATATCCTTTTAATCAGCTGTACTTGCTGTGTCCCCTCCCAACTCCTTGTGCACTCCCAGCTTACTTGCTGGTGAGGCAGCATGAGAAACAGAGAAGGTCATGATGCTGTGCAAGCACTGCCCAGCTACAGATAAAACACCAGTGTGTTAACAGCACTGTTTTGGTTCCAAATCCAAAATATAGCTCCCTACAAGATGTTATGAAGAAAACTAACCCCATTCCAGCCAAAACCAGTACAGCATGCCTCTTGCTACTCCCTTGTACATTGAACTTGGCATACCCTGTGGTAGTATTGCCTGCATCTGGTAGATAAAAGGTATGCAGCACCATCCAAACATATCAGCTGTGGTGGGGAAGCTTTATCACTGCACTGTGACGGCCACTCAGCAAGACTTACTCACTGGAGTGTTGTGCCAACCACATAATTTCTACTTCTAGTACTTGCTCATGCTTGAACAAGTCTTATGCTTTGCCTCATGGTCCCGGCAGCTACAGGCCAGTTTGGGTCTGTCTGCTGTGGGATGCACTGATTTGCCCACATCATACTATCTTAGGCCCATATAAACTGAAACATGCACAAGGAAGATGTCTCTTCCCTCCTCCATGAACAGTGAGAAGCTAGCAATTACAGAACCACAGAATCATAGAATATGCTGAGTTGGAAGGGACCCACAAGGATCATTGAGTCCAACCCTCAGCCCTGCACAGGACCATCCACACAAATCACACCATGTGCCTGAGAATATAATCCAAACGCTTCTTCACCTCTGTCAAGCTTGGTGCTGTGACCACTTCCCTGCATAGCCTGTTCCAGTGCCCAACCACCCTCTGAGTGAAGAACTTTTTTCTAATATACAACCTAAACCTCCCCTGACACAACTGCAGGCCATTCCCTTGGGTCCTGTTACTGGTCACCACAGAGAAGAGATCAGTGCCTGCCCCTCCTCTTCCCCTCATGAGGAAGTTGTAACTGCAATGAGGTCTCCTTTCTGTCTCCTCTTCTCCAGGCTGAACAGACCAAGTGACCTCAGCCACTCCTCATATGGATTCCCCTCAAGGCCCTTCATCATCTTATGATTTTATCCCTCCTACATCAGCTATCAGGTAAGGCTGAGGAATCAATCCCCATCAAGGACACTTCTTTCTGTGATGTCCTAATCAACATTCAGGCTTACCTACACATCTGGATCTGCACAGAACATGCTGAACAGAACAATGCAACATGTCCATTACCATTCCATATTCATGAGAGGTTGAAGCCCGTGAACAACAGTGAGCCTGTCCACATCCCCTAATCCTAGACTGGGAACTCCAATACGACAAGGTGGTAAGGCATGGAGGTGGCCCCCAAAAGAGACAGATTATTCTCAAGGTTTTGCATCTTCTTGGAACATAGTTATCTGTCATTCATCCTTGCCTCTTAGACTCAGACCTGTCTGATGACTTAAACACACAATCAGCACATTATTGTTACAAGTCAGTATGTACAGACACCATTCTTACAGCAGTGCTTCTGAATGATGCCTATTTTCCACTTGCATTTTTTACTTTATTTAAGAATTTATTAAGATTCTAGTCCTGATACAGCCCATGCTTCAACACAGTGCTCACAGTGTTCAGAAGGCCAGGGTCACCTGATTCAGGGTGACCAGTCTACAATTAGCACCCTGAACTAAGAGTTGCAAAGGGAACAGACATCTGACTGAAAGGTCCCCATACCCCACTCAGTCACCCCTGGAGGGTGCAGAGGTTGTTGTGGGCACAGCGGGTGTTAGGGAAGCCTTCTGGGCTATGGCCCTTGCTCTGGACGTTGGCTGTAGTGTCCTGCAGGGCTTGGAGTTGAAGACTCCTGGGACAAGGTCTGGTGTTGTGCCAAGGGCAGGTCCCATAGCACCCATCATGGGAGCAAGGTACTATACTGCCTGGGGTCAGGCTCCACAGTGCTGGGCCCATTGGCAGGGTGGGGGGGCCAGGGAGAGGCCAGGCAGAGCTACCAGGGCTGCTGACACCCTCAGGGCCTAGAAAAGAGCTTAGTGGTACTCTTCATCAAAGACTAAGCTTATTCAAACAGGTTTTTATCAGCTCATAAACTAAAGCTTCTTTTCCTCTGATAATTCAAAATTGTCAAAAACTCCTGAAGACACTGGCAATCAGAACCTGTATGTGTTGACAGCTGAATTTGTTTACTCCCTGTTTAGGACCTGCTAATGGCAAATTATTACAGAGAGAAGTCAGAAAGCACAAGGATAAAAAAGTATTTTTCACAACAAAAGCCGCTGTTACCAGCATTATGGCATTGCCACGAATAATATCTTCAGGCTGTCATAAGAATAAGCGTGTTTTGTTCTTTTCCCCCTTGTAGCCTAAATCTTCTTCACACAAACAGACAAAGTTTGCACCTCTGTTTCCTACTGCAGGCTTTGTTGTAGGTTTGGGTTATCAGCCTCTTTCAACTTTTGCTGTGTTCTTATTCTTGAACTACTTTCAAGACAGCAGAAGATGTCAAAGCTGCAGTATTTGGGGTAGGGGGTGGGAAGGCAGGTCCATGGACACCCCTTTTTCAAGCTCACTAGGCTTTATATATCATAAGTCAACTTTCATGCGTATTTTTTATTTGCCTCATGCACCAATAGCATAAGGCAATTCTTAAAGTCATCTTGTAGGTCTAATTATACAATCCCAGTAATGAACTATATAGACTGGAAATGGGTTTTATAAGTCTTCTCCCATATTGTATTTTGCAAATGCAACCCCCTGTATTTTAATTTTGGGTTAATTTGCTGAATAATAATAATAATTTGCATTTATATTGCAGCTTTCATCCTGCTAGATTGCTGAATGCTTCCAATTACACAGATACCGCAACACACAGATGCAGACATTTCTGTGGAAGGCATAAAGTTGGCAACAGCACACGAGCCAGGACCTTTAGGGCTTAGGACAGCGTGGCCAACCCCTAGACTGAAGCCACCAGCATAGTATCCTTGAGTTCACAGAGAGCAGAATATCTCAGTTTTAAGATATCAGAAGTCCTGAAGCCTACAAACTTAGTCTTATCTGTAAAAACAGATAACAGAAATCAGTCCTGCATGGAGATGAAGCAGCATTTCTATTACAAGAACCACCAGTGAGGTAGTCCAAAAGAAAACAAAACAAAACAAAAAGGTAGGTTACAAAAAATCTCTTTTGGATGCCTAAGAATGTAATTAAATAAATGATTCGATTATTACGCCCCCCCCCCTTTTTTTTTTCTCTTTCAGAGAGTATAAGATTGGAGGGGATAGATAGAGAATGAAGGGGAATGCTTCTGAGAAAGCTGATTTTCATCCAAATAAAATTGGAACAAGTCCTAGTCAAGTGATCGGTCTGATTTCTATTCAGTTTTGCCAGCCCAAGTAGGTCCCAGTATCACTATTATGCCTGGTATCATGTGATTAGTCTCATTGAGAGAACACAGTTTACATGCTGAAAGCAATGGTATGAAGCCTTTAGCATACACCTGTTCTTTCTGGAAACATTTCAACTGTTTCTTTTGGTGTGGGGGAGTACTAAAGTGAAGTCCTGTTTAAAAGAGAAGCCTTTTTGAGGAAATA
Organism: Myiotriccus ornatus; assembly: GCA_036023395.1. Taxonomy (NCBI): domain Eukaryota; kingdom Metazoa; phylum Chordata; class Aves; order Passeriformes; family Tyrannidae; genus Myiotriccus; species Myiotriccus ornatus. The sequence goes on from JAYRBT010000114.1 coordinate 96,962,850, forward strand.
TTGTTCTTGTGACTGGAAAAGCAATTGATATTAGTTCTGATTTATTCAGAGGAAATTCCTCTTCATATAAGGCCATTCCCAACTTTTTGTTCTCCAGTACAGATGTCAGTCTCAAACACTAACAAATAACCCTTGAAGTCAGAGACTAGAGATACTTAAATAATTGCAATGCAGAATTTATTTTTTTTATAATCTTGATTCCAGATTTTCAAAAGAGCTTAGCTCCCAACTAGTAAGTAAATGAAGAGTTCAAAAGCTACCAGCTACAGCTGTTGGGTTTTTGTAAATCAGTCAAAGATGATGGCTGTTGCAGCTGTTCAGATCTTTTAAAAAAAGGACAAAAATTTATGGGAAAGTCTCAGGAAAATGCTTTTTCCATAGGGATAAATCCTCTCCATCTGACTTGAAGTTATAATGGATTGTAGACAATTTTCAAATGGCCATGCTGTTCATGCAGGTGTATTCTTGGCTACATTCAAGGAAACTGTATGTATGTTCTTACTGTAAGTTGCTGCTAGGAGAGCAGGAGAGGGTAATGGCTATCATAAGCAATAAAAAGCTAGAAGAAATTATCAATAAAGAAAGTTAATGAATCAAAAGGTACAGAAAAGGAAAGGACTAAAAAAAGAGTTATGCAATACCTCTCTCCACTCAATTATTTCCATCTGCATTTCTTATTTAAAAGTAAGATTTTGTGGCCTCTTTCCCACTCATCTTCTACCATCAAATACGATAAAGAAAGTATTTTAAAATATTTCCATGAATAGTCACACAAGAAGATATCTCTTATGAGATGGGAGAACAGTGTATGTAAAAAGGGTGTGCTTCCATGCAAAATTTCTCATCTCCCCACTGTCTTGGAAACTAGCAGTAATTTGTTTCCTTCACTCCCTCCAGATCAGATAATTCAGTAACCACATCACAGGACTGGCAGAAATTAAGAATGATAAAACCTTGGGAAACACCTGTTTTATAATTTTAATGGACATGTGTACATTCTGCTTGCCTCTTAAAAAATGAGAAACTGTAAAAAACTTGACTAAGAGACAATGGGAAGGTTCTAAGAATACTTTTCCTTTGTTTTTAATATTTTAATATCTTTTGGTCATGCAATTAAAAAGCTTACAGTTTTTACAGGGAAGTAATCTGCCCGAAGACCATGGTAAAGCCAGGAAGCTGTTAAGTGAGGTAAAAATAATCAAGCTAACCTCTCTGTTTTCTACATAAAATATGGATCTCTCCTCAGACAGTGAAGGAAGTCTCAGTCTCTAATTTCTTGAAGGAGTCATTCAAATGGCCAAATATGCAACAGATTTTTAAATTAAACCTAAACATGGACAATGTAACTAGTTTCATTTAAACTTTAAAATAACTTTCTCAGGGAGAGAAAGAACAGCACGAACCCATTTTGTAGGTAATATTAAACAAACATTAGCAGAAATGCATTTAGAACTAAAACAGAGTTCATTAAATACATCTACTACTGCAATTATTAAAAAGGTATTTTTAACAAAATTATCCAATTATTCCTTATTCCTCTTATAAAGGTGTTCAGGGACCATTTCCACTATCAGAAGTAGTATTATATCATTGATTAAGAGTCCTTCTTGCATCTTTCAATGTTCAGCAAAACTCCTTCTGTCCTATGAAAGGCAGGTGTTTGATCTGAGAACACATTACTTCAGAAATCTTTCTATTTTAAGAATTTCAAGCCTGAAACTAATGTGGCAGGTTTTAAAGCATTGTTCTAAGTAGATTGTCAGTTATTAATCACTAATGTCACTAATTTCTACTAAGAACGCTCAGAGTAGATACCCAGAGGGAAGTGAAGACCCTACAGATTTTTTGCTTATTATTTAGGACCAGCAATTCATCTCATTTACCTCTTACTAAGTCACAGAGGTTTGATTCCAAACAGGTCAAGTTAAGATCCTACAAGGGTGACCCTTTTACAGAAAAATTATTTTCAAAGCTTAATTATTAAAAAATGTGTAGTGAAAAGAATATTAACACTAAATTTTCTTACTCTGTATTTACAGGGTATCAGTCTTGTGCTTTTTAAGTTTTCCCACAAGCTTTCTATTAGTAGCAATAGACCCTAACAAATCATTTCCAAAGGAGATTACCTTTGTTCTTCCCAAACTCTAAAATTATGTGTTCAGTCTCCCAGGTAGCTTGCAAAAGCCTTATATGCTATATAAAGCCTCCTTCTTAGCCCCAGTGGCAAATATGCCTTCAATTCCACATCACTGTGACTGTGATACATGACACACAAATACAGGCTTAATTGGCATCAGCATCCAAATAGATTTTCCCTCACCACAGTGTGTGTGGAATCAGAATAAGGAATTATCTTGCTTATTAAGAGTTCAAAAAAACAAGAGAAGATGTAATAATCAGGTTGCATCTCCTCCCTGCCCCTATCTCAATATATCCCAATGTAATTTCCACTTAGCTTCCAAAAGAAAAATCAGAACAAAAAAGCATGTTTTACAAGTTCTGCTTTGGACATACCTTTGTTTCCTGGCATAAGGTTTGAAAGCAGTGCAGGTGTCCCATAGACTCCAATTTATATTTTTACCTGCAAGTCCTCTACATGTGATTGTTGCAGCGGTATAGGCTGAACATAAAGATGCCTTGCTACACTAAAATATATGCATTCTTAGAGGCAAAGTAAAGGTATTGGATATTCAGGCTGGAAAATTTTATCCTGAACCACGAGGTTCCATAGTCCAGCTGTCTTCTTTTCTGATGAAGAATGTATTGAACTACAACTTTATTACATTGAATGGACTGCTGAATTGGAAAGTTTCTACTTTGCTAGAGCTGCCTAGTGTCTCACAGCTTTGGAATAAGGATGAAAGCAGTTGAAAAGTCCTTCTTATGTATGTTTGCAATGTAAGCCCAGAGATGTCTGTCTTGGAAGCAAGGAAAGACTGAAAAAATAAAAAGGTACACTCACTGTTTTTTTGCTGGAGAAACTGGTTAAATTTACTTTATACATCCACAGGAAATACTAAAAAACAGTAGTTGCAATTCTATGGAAAAGAACTAGACATGGGAAGGAGGAAATGAGAATAATAAAAGATATGAAACTGCCACTGAATGTGTACCTTTCTAACAGAGTATGGAGATATGGTATAGCTGAATATTACAGTGTTTGAGGTATAGTATTTATTCCAGAACACCACTATTATTACTATGATATTCAGACTGAAACAATTACCATCAACCCCCTTCACTCTACGGTTGGTCCCACAAAGATTCAGCTAATTGGTATCCAAGCCAGAGTTACAACTCTTACCAGTTTAATTGTGCCAGAAGCTTCTTTTGAAGATGTGGTCTGGTAAACTGAACAGGGCCAGAGCACTATGGCATGCAACTGTCCACAGTATTTAACTGCCAGTGCACACTTTGGCACTGATTTGACACACGGGAATATCACTCAGGCAATACCTGGCCATGGTTTGGAGGTTAAGGCAAGCCTGGGATGGTTCCCAATATGCACTACAGGCGAGGCTGACATGTTTCAGTGAAGAGAAACTTTAGCCATATGGATGTAAGCCATGCTCTGTCACTTGCCCTCAGGACCAGACAGGGAGCCAGGGTGCTTTTTATTTACTTTGTATAGACACAGAGATTGAAACCCATTTTCTTCTGACATCACTATGACTCACCTTATTGAAGCCAAAGATTTACAGCAAATGTGCAGAAATCAGAGAATCACCCTAGCTGTTGGACGTGTATTCTGGGGAGTGAGGAGGCATATGGAAGATACAGCAATCATCTTATTTTAAAAGTAACTTAAGTGGGGTTAGACCTATTTTACATTTGCTCACTAAAACCAGAATCTGCTGTACTCTGATTTTTTGTCTCTTCTTTTTTAAACCTTTTTTTTCCCTCCAATTTCATTCGTATAGACTAGCTTTGGTCATTAGCAGCATGGCACAACCCCCCATTACAGTCTGCTCCTGAAAGAATGTGCACCCAACGGCCCGTTTGCCTTATTGCCTGTCATAAAATCTGCTCAGATCATGTAAGAGTGAGCAGCACCTGTTTGTCTGGCATTCCCACACATACATCAGAAAGCAAACACCTCACAGTCCCAGGATGCACAGTAGGTAGCCTCATGTTGAGCCTGAAGTTTTCTATATCTTTGATGTTTCCTCTCTGGAAAAAACCCTGTGTCACAAGGGACAATTCCCCACTCTATTATACCAACTCAGCAGGGTAGCTTCATTAGTTAGCAAAATTACACTTTCAGATAGGAAAAATAAAAATCAAAATTTAAATAAAACTCCTTCTGTAATGTTAAGATAAAATCAAAACTGAAGAGAGTGGAATGAGAATTAGTCTTACAGCTTTACTGTTGCTAGCGTGTCATGTATTTTCATTTATTATTATTGATACATTTTTAAAAAATGCCTTTTATGTAAAGTATCTCTCCTGTTGTTTACAAGTTACATATTGCTAATTCAGGCTTCCTGAGGTTTTCTTCTCATTGCTATTGGTATGTAGCTGTGATGCTCTCATTCTGATTTTGTACATTTTTATGCTTTGATGGTTTGTTTGGCTTTCTATTCACATTGTTTGAAATACCTGGCTCCTTTTCAGACGCAGAAGCCCTGCTGCTACCATGATACAGCAAGTTTACAGTGACCCAAATAAACATAACAGAGGTGGGAATTACATACTCTATTCCTCACACAGAATCCCACCCCAAAATGACCTTTCTTTCACTCTTCCTCATAGGCACATATACACAATTACACAAAGCTAAGGCTTCTTACATAAAATCAACCAACTAAATTATTTGGCTCTCCAAGCATCAAGAAATTCTGCTGTCCTATCAGCTTCTCTTTGCTGATTCCAGCAAACATCCAGTCTTTCAAGCTTTGTGTTTCCCTCTCCCAGTGCTACTCCACAGACCTCGCCTGTTCCCAAGGGTTCTTTTTCTAAAAAACCACACACACACATACACATATATATATATTTATATATGAAATCTCGGGGGGTTATTACTCCCTCTCTCTGCCTGCCTTAGCTCTTTCCACCACAATCCACATGAACACAATGTGGCTTCACAGAGCGCTATACAGACTCGTCAAAGCTATCCCATACTGACTCACCACACCCACTGCGCTTCTCCAAAACCCAGCAGATACTTAAAGACTGAAGGAGCTCTCACCCATCTAACCCTTTTCTTCGCCTCTCTGTTCCCCACATAGACTTGACAGTCCTTCACTGAAGGGTAGTATTAGCTCTTTGCTTCTTTTTAACCATTGATACTGGATAAGTAAAAAAGGAGAGACAGATCTAAAGTCTGTTATTGCAGCTTTTTCTCTTTCCGTTTCTAAAAAACACAAATTCACACTAAACTGTTTTCCCCACTTTCTGAGATTTTTATATATACATATAGACACAGCACTCCTTGAAGTGTGTTGCTTCAACAAACAGGAGGAAACACTCTGGAACCAATTTGCACTATAATTCCGTGCAGTTTTTTTACTCTGGTCACTAATATGAAACCTCTGAAAAATTATATACATAAACCTCTGAAAAATTTGGATGGCATAATAATGTAAGACCAAGTTGTGAGTAGTTGATAATTTAAACAAGGTAAAGCTTTCTCATCTCAGGAAAAAAATGTTTGAAGTTGAACAAGGTCTGATCTTTCTTTGATATAAATAAGTAAGTTTCCAGTGGAAGCGGTAAGCAATTAGTGATTTTGTGTTGGCTTTGGAATGCCATTTTGAGACCTTCTCCATATGTCATAATTTATCACTAAATGAAACATTATTATAGATGAGGCTCACATTTGCTTGAAGAGGAATTATAAATTAAGGAACAGAGACAACACTGGCATGCTTACGTTCTATTGTATACTATGTAAGTATATGTAATGTACTAATGTAGTAAGTACTAATCTACTATTGTAGGGTTTACAAAGAATATGAAAAGAAAAAATCTAGCTACAGTTTCTAAAGAATGGAGATTTCTGGATTACTGTTGTTACTTTCTTAAGAACTAGATTTGATTTTTCCATGACCAGAATGCAAAAAACCTAAGTTTTCACTAAGTTTAAAAATTCGAATCCACAAAGACTGGAAAATGAAGGAGCTAAGATTATTCCTCTAAAGGGCTTTTTTTGGTAGTTAAATATTTTCTGGTTTTCTGAGCAAACAAAAATCCCTAGAATTTGATCATATGGCCTCACATTGCCAAGACTGGTTATCTGCCAAGCTGGAATCATTTGTTCCACTGCAGTAATTACTACCATGCAAGCATATGAAGCAACTGATGGCAACAGTGGGTTATCGTCCTCTAGGTATATCAGAACTAGAGCAGAATGAGGCACAACAGAAAGGTTAAGGCAGCCAAACCCTGCCTGAAGACTCTGCAGCTGTCTCTGCCTCTGCCACAGAGCACTCGTGTCATGACAATCAGGTCGTCCCAACCAGACACTGAGCAGGTGATGCCAGCTGTGTTCCTCACCTCTGGCTCCAAGCCTGGCAGCACACAACCGGACTGGCAGAAACAACAGGGTCAGACACTCCTACTAATGACAACAGAAATAATGTTTTGGACATAACCAGTTCCACATAACACTAAGTGCTGTGAAAAATCTGTGTTTATAAACTAATGAGCCAAAAGTAGTGATTCTTACACTTTTGTGCCTCAGTTTTCCATCAAGAATGCAGTTAGTGCCAAATTTTATCTTACCCAGCTACTGCAAGTGCTCAGGTGTTAGAGCAGCAAGCACAGACAAGCAACAAAGACAAACCAATAAGATATTAAAAATTGGGGAACTGCAGTTGCCTGGATCTTCCTTCTTGCCCTTCTTGCAGATAAGACTGATGCTGGCTGTCTTCCAGTCTTCAGGAACCTATCCCAATCACTGTGACCCAGTCATCGAGAGTGGCTCCAAAATGACATTAGCCAGCTCCCTGAGCACTCATGGGTACATTCCACCAGGCTCCATGGTTTTCTGTATGTCCAGTAGAGGCTCCCTGACTCTCTCGTCACTAAAGGTGAGCCTTGCTCCAGATGTTTGGGTTACAAACAAATGAAAGCACTGCTTCCTGACAATCGTATCTCACGCTAAGGATGAATAAATAATACAGAATAATACATCATTAAATCTAAAATCAACACATTATACATGTTCTTACTGCTGCAACTGTATGAAGACCTGCCCTAGGAAGCCAAAAGCCACTTAGCTCAGAAGACAGAATTCTGTGAAAAAGTTTGCCAGATTTCCCATCTGTATTTCAGGAACAGGAAAAGGAGAGAAATGAATACTACCATTCCTAGGTTTTATTTATTCTATTTCTGCTGTTGTAGCAACTCCTATGAATTTTATTAGGGATGAGAATCCCACTGCTCTAAGCATATATAATGTTATGGATTTCTGTAAGTCTTAAGCATGGCATATATTCAGTGAAAAAATACCTGCTCTAAAGAACTCACCATTTACAGGTTACAGGAGGAATGACAAATGCATTCAACTGGAACCAAGAGAAAGCAAATCCCACGACAATTGCAACAATATTCATTTGTTCATAGGTATAAAACCAAATAAAAAGGTACTAAACCACTAAAAAAATCTGAGAAAATAAGAAATTCAGGAAAGATAAGATACATATATTGGAAAAAATGCCTTAAAAGGGCTGTCAGGTGAAATGGAATTAAGGGGGAGAAGGAAGGTTTGGCACATTGGATAAAAGAAATATTTTTCAGATTTACTTCTGCCTCACACAGATCATTTCTCTAATAATGATGATAAATATACAGCATAGAAAAGGCTAGGCAGTGAATATATTTAATATAAGCTTCAGACCCAGAAAACATTCACTCTAACACTTCCCTGGCAATTCGTTCTTGTTTTGTCTTCCATTTAGTTTCTTGGTCACAGATTTTAAAGGCCACTGTGACAACCATGTTGATATTGGCAGCTTTACAGCTCTGAAACCAGGTGTACTATGGGAGTCAGGCCTACAGTCTCAGGAGCAAAGGGAACAAGGGGCTGCTTGCTGGCTGCAGCACTCTCTGTCACCCTCCGGTTCAGTGTCCATTAAAGGGATGTCCATAGGGATGACCAGCCTTCCTGGAACGGGGGTGGTTGTGACAGTGGGAATTCCAGAAGTTATGAACATAAGAACATTAGACATTCTAGTAAGAAGAAAAGGCTAGTAGGCCAAACGCACCTGTCTTTTCTGATTTCTCTCACTCTGTCATTTTTTTTCAGCATCTATCCCAATATTCCCTTTCTTTAGAAACACAGATGCTTCTCTACATATTTTACAGCGTTTGCTTACTTTCTGAAGCCAACTTGTGTATTCCCACTTGCAGGCAAGAATCTGCTCAGAATTCTTTAGTCCTTTTTAGAATTCTCCCCTGTTTCTTGTGCTGCTTCCCAGTACCCAGGTGTATTTTACCAATTCCTTTCATATTTTAGGAGTTATTGGCTCAAATATTCATCCTGCCCCAGATTAAGTGGAAATCATATGAATGATATATTCTCAGAGAAACATCTACCCTCTGCACAGTAAAGCTAAGAAAAATTCAAACAGGATATTGAGCAACATTAAAAATAGACTGCAAATATGCAATGCTAATTGATCTAGACTGCATACTTGAACACTGCTTAATTTTGCCCTTCTTATCTCAAGAAGAGTACAGTAAAGAAATGTATAGCCCCAGAAAGGGCAATATATTATGAGAAGCCTGCTAATATTCCTATTAGACTGTGGGAGTAATAGGTGCATTCATTCAGAAAGGAGATGGAAATGACTGTGACTGGGACATTATTAAAAGTAGTGAACAATGGCAATAAATTAAAAATCATTTGTATATCTTCACACTCATTTCAAGGGCAAGAGTATGCTCCATAATATTGAAATAGTTTCACAACGAATTAATAGAAACTTTGAAAATAATACACCCTTAATTGTCTTATTAATTAGCATAGACCAGTGGAGAAGTCTGGATGGTGGAGTTATTGTGCATGCACTGCACAAGTGGAGAGCATCACACATCACTTGCCAGGAAAGCTGAGAGTTTGGAGAGGGAGAGCAGACAAAAGGCAGCTGAGGGGGTGAGTATTAAGTGCAATCACCATCTGGGTCCATTTAGGGATGGCTGAGTATAGACAGATGAACTAAACAGAAAAAAAGGGTAAAAAAATCGGGCACTGAAAGAGATGAAAGGAAGACCAAGGAAGAGACAAAAAAAGTAAGTGCAGGCATGGAGCAAAACTGGTGGGAAGAGTCTGTGCAGGAGGGAAGGAAGGAATGGGCACAAGGGTCGTTCAGCTCCAGGCAGTGAACGCTCAGCAATAGCTACATGAAGGTCACTGCTCTGGCCACTTTGCAGCTGCTTCTACTGCCAGCAGTCTCTGTCTCTTCTCAGCCCTTCCCATGCCCAGTTTAGGGAGGGCACTGGTTTTGGGAGCACCACCTGGGTCCCAGCATGCCCATAGTAAAATGGCCTCATGGGCAGGCTGCTGGGCACTGGCACTGCCAGGGCAGAGGTGACATCCTGCGGCAACAGTCCCTGCCTTCCATTTTGCATGTAAAGCCTATACAAGGCTTAACTCGTCCAGTTAACCCCTGCAGGTTACTGCAGTGAGAAAAAGCAATTTTAACAGGTAAAAAGGAGTACAGGTTAACATGAGAATGAAAAATGTCATGTCAAGTGATATTAACTACCACAGCTGTCTCTGCTATTCTTAAAGAATGCAAAACTATCACAGAACAAAACTGTGAAGAAGATATTTTGTTTTACTAAAAAAAAATACAGCCTTTTTTAAGGCATGTAAATGCATTATTCCCAAAGATAACTGGTGTCCAAGAGTGGCTGCTAGAGTGGTTGACACATTAATCTGGCCATTTATAATGACTCCTACAAGTTTGAGTTGTTTTGCAAAGTCAAAACGAAGTTTCACAAATAACCAATGAACCAGCAAAGCCCACCCCGGTGTCTGGCACATGTTAAAGGTAGCGCCTTATTTATTCTATATCATTTCTATCTTCCAGTATGAGTCATTCAATCTTCTTTTCTGTTTTTATTCCTCCTGTACATCAACAGTACTTGGATCATTGCATATAGTAAAATACAATTTTTTCATAAGAGTATTAGACTCTAAGCAAACCGCTTATGCATAGAATAAGGGAAATTGCATTCAATAACTCCAATATCCCGAGTTCCTGCAGGTAGTATATTAAGTCACCAGCATTAAGAAAGGTACTTTGGTTTCCCTCATAGTAGTCTCAGTAGACAGGCCTACTTCACAGCCTCACATTTTTTTTAAATTGTAAGTAACTTAACAATTAAACAGGAAAACAAGCCCAGTTGGTGATTTCCCCTTCTCTTTGTTAGTCTACTTCCTTTAATTTGTATATAAAAGAGGAGTGGAGAAACCTGGGCAGAAAGCACTTAAAGGGTTTTCAGTTACAATACTTGGATTCTGGAACAGTTATCAACCCGCCCCCCTATAACTACCTGTCCAGTTATGAAGATGCATTAGCCTTTGTACTAATGGTTTAGGTCCAGTGGCAAACAGTGTGGTGGGAAGGAATCCTGGGAATACCCTCTGACACATTACAGCTGATACATCATTTAGGCTGCTTATCTGAAATCCATATTGTGGATCTGATGGAGGGATTTAGGACCAGGGAAGACATGAGCATGCAGAAGCAAACTGACAACTAACCAATTTCTACTACTTTTAACCATAGTGAAGGAAGGGGCTGAAGTTCATAATCTTTAAGAAAGAAAAGTGAAATACAATACTAAGAACAAGCTGATCAATATTAAATGACATGCTGCTCGGCCTGCTGGATTAATCTCTTCCTTTAGACCACAACATGAAAATCTAATTCTTAATTTTGTTTTTGAATACATAGCAGTGATCTGTGAGCACAAGCCATGCAGCAGGACTACATCCGGAATGTCACATCACATGGACGGATCAAAGGCTGCGATTTTGTCCTATAGACATTGCTGGGAGGGAAGTGGGGCAAAACGTAGCAGTAGTCCTTTTCACAGAGAGCACAGTGTGATCCAGTCACCTATTCCAGACCACATCTTACAGCACTGCAGATTTCAAGCTGTTCTCAAACCACTGATAAAAAAATGGAAATAACATATTTTTCTGTAATTTTGGCACAGCTTCTTCATGTATAACCAGCTGTCTTTAGTTTTTGAGGTGGTCTTCAAATAGAGAAAGCAACATCTAAAAAAATTTAAAAGTATTAATTTTTGTAGACGAACACCTGATAAGCTACCAAAATATGACGAAAAGTACTGAAAAACTCGTGTTTGAACTGATTAAATGTTATGTACCAATTCTTCTTAGTATTTTGGAATAAAATTATAACTGCTATATGGCAGATTTGTGTTGTACAAAACAAAGTATTGTACTGAAACAATGATATTTAGGAAACTAGAAAGCTAAAGATGTCTCTGCTCTTTGTGAAAACAGTGTGAAAACATACGTAGGGCAAATGCTCTATAAAAATAACAAGATGTCTAACAATAGAAATTACATATTTTAACAAAAAATTAACCTGCTCTTCATCACTGCTGTGATCACAAGGCCACAGACATCCCTGCCTTGTCTGAGAACAATCAATGCCATTAGAGAACTGGTGACATACCAGAATTTATGAACTATGTGTAACACATTAAGTGAAAAGTAAATGTACTCCAGGTTAGCACAACAGATGTGTAACTCAGACTGACTGCCACGCTCAGGGAATTCCCTAAGTGACCTCTGACTACTTCTGATCTCATTCAAGGCTAGTATAACTAACAGGGATTTGCCTTTCTCCTCTACGGCATACAGCTAAGAGAAATGTATGACATTTGTTATTCAGGGAAGCACTTTAAGAGGAAAATCCAAAATGCCTTAGAGCCTAGAGTGCAAAAAATCCAGATGGTTGAACACTGAAAATATTGACCTAACTACTTTAGAAATGAAACTCACTTTATTTTTTAACAACCAAAGGCTAAGTCTGTGACAATTATTTATTTTTAAATTACCTACAACTAACATGTCTTAATATGGAATCTGAAAATCAAAAGATAAATCAAGGAAATCAAAGCTGCAGCACTAGACTTTTCACATTTCTCCACAAGTTCAAGAACTTTTATTGTGGTTTTTTTGTTGCTTCTTGTATTCAGATAACACAAACCCCCTGCTCAGAATAAAACTCGGAGCTGATGGCAAATCCCACATCTGAGTGGCTCTAGAAACCATCCCCAGTTCTCAGTGTCTCCTGGCAGCAGCAGCTTTTTGTGTGTCTGGCTGCAGCACTGTTCTGCTCGCTTTGATACAGGTCATTAGGCCAAGTCTTCTGTTGAAACTATCACTGAAATGGCAGCCCCCAGGGATTATACTCTTGCCAAATTCAGATCAGGGGAGTGAAAAAACACATTTTCAGACCTCTTAAAAAGATGATTTTAAACTCCCTGTTTAAATATATATTCTGCTTATGGACCAGATCCTGCACCCTGATTATTTTGAGACAGAAACCAATGACAGGATTGCAGCTTAAATTCATTTTCCTGCAGGTACTCAATATTTGCTCTGAATAACCCTGAAATAACAATACTTTGTATGCGTACTCTACATTTTGTCTGAGGAATTCAAAAGAGTGTTAATAACATCCAGGGGCACATCCTGCTCTCTCTGCAGTAGTTAGAGAGCCTCACCAGCTGAACCTCTCCTAACACAGGGACTAAAGAGGGCACTAATCTGTGGAGTGAGGCGCTCAGCATGACCCTGCACAATGAGGTGGAAAACAGAACCCCCTGTCAATAAAATAGAAGCTGTGGGAGTTCATGCAATTTTGGATCTATTGAATAAGAGCTGCAAACCTCTTTTTACAAAAATAATTTTTCTGGCCACACAGCCCTCCTTTTGGGCTTGTCTGTGCACATCCAGGACTGTAACAGACCCTAGCTCTTTTGCCCATGCTCCAACCCAGTAAAACACAAAGCAGATTTGGTCAGGGTTTAATTGGCTCAGGCAGAAGATTGTGCTAACAAAGCCCTAAGAGAGGTGGGCCAGACCTGGCTGACATCCAGTCAGTCTGGACAGCAAAGAGAGTGAGCTTCACCATGCAGGCTGGTATTTGAGCTTGATGTGAAAGATAGATTCACCATCTAAGTACTACGCAGAAATGATACACTCATTATGTAGATTAAAAAAGCAGAATTGCAATGTTAAAAGAAAACAAGTGCTGACAGTGACAGACCTGACCTAGAATCCAATATGTGAATAGTGCTCTGAGGGTGAGTATTTGCTAAAAATCAGCTAATAGGTGACCACAGTCTAATGACTCATAACCACCAGGCCCATTTTCTTATCCTTACGGAGAGCTACAAAGACAGCTCCCTTCCAAAAACAGACTGGTTTCTGCCCCATTACACGTGACTTCTAAGCGGTGAGGTGGGAACAGCAGATAGATTTATAACGTTGCCTTGTATGTGTGTGTCAGTAGCCAAAGAATTCATTTGTGTAGCCTGCACAACTGCTGGTTGGCTAACTCAGTGCCTGCAGCTTAGTGCTGCATAAAAGTTGTGCTCCTAATTGCCTTCTCATTTCTGCTAATTCTTTGCGGCATGAGCTAACCGAGTGTGGACCCAATTTTCACAGCTTCCCGGGTTTTACATGGCTTTCCATGCTGCAGAGCTACAAACTATCCTCTAATTGAATTAAACAATTAAATGTGCTCCTAAATGTGTGAAGAATATACCCTCCCAAGAAACAGGAATAGATACTGATCTGTAAGCTTGAAACCTCCTTAGTAACACTACCTATAGTTTTGATTTTTTTTTTTTTATTGGCAGTGGTTTTTTGGTTGGTTGGTTGGTTGATTGTGTTGGGGTTTCCTTTGTCACAGAGATTTGGAATAGTAACTACTGTCTGCGGCTTTGAAAGATACAAATAACTAACTGTTTTTACGTAATTTCTATTAAATAAGCATTTAGAGTGTAATATGCAGATTTCAAAAGATGCCACTTGGGTTTTATGACAGTTACAGCATTACAGTACCAGTGTGGTTACCAAATTATTGCAGTAATTATGTATTGAGAATGTATGTGGTCCTATATTGTTACTTAAAAGTAACACTAAAGCTAGGTTGGTCCTTCCTTTCAGGACTGCTGTACAGAGTTTGTAATACACCCCATAAATTTATTACAAGAAAAGATAATAAGGATGTGGACATGCACACACAGGCACACACAAACAGAGATAATGTGAATGAATAAAGCACAGCGGATATAATTTAATTTTTCTTCCCATTGTTTTTTACCTTACTATTCTTTGTTAGGAAAAAAAAAATAGTTAAACAAATTAAAAGTAAAAATTCTACAGAAGATCTCATAAAATTTCACATCAGTACAAAAATATTATTGGAAAGTAAAGTAAGATGTAGGAGAATAAGGGGGGAAACTAATATGACTTTTAAGCACTAAACGTATAAAAAAATCTAGTTTATGTGGTGCATTAAAGTCATCCTGAATTATTAAGAGAAACTCCTTTTGTGTCCCCAGGTGCTTTACAATGTCTGTGTAGTCCATATCAAAAGTTCTAGATGCATTGCGCTAGAATCACACTCATTGATGAAGCACAAATTTAAGACGACAGGCAAAAGAGGTCTGTGTGACTGGGGATAGATAATGGTCCACTGGGCTGTTCACCTTTATGTTACTGGTTCAAATCCAACCCAGCTGAAGTAACAGTTAGAAGCTGTTGAGGTCTGAGAGCTGTTCAGTGGCCATATGAAATGAATGCAATGGTTGTTACCAGCATACTGTGGACTAGCAGTCAAATCACAACACTTCTGCATGCCTATTTTTTAGGGCGACTCTTTGGACTTCAAAAAAAAGAGGGGGAAAAAGAACAAACAAAAAGCCCTGGGAATAGCACCTTAACAGTCTATCTTCTCTGCAAGAAGTAAATACCATAAGCTTAAGGGCATTTACATTTACTACCGCACAGTGATTTATATTGCAATAGCACCAGCAGACCTTGACTGCAATCAGTATGAGCTATGAGCACAGGAAAAGAGATGACTCCCTCTTCAAAAAGATCGGTATTATGTTTATGAGAAAGGACAGAAGGACAAAATCAACTCTATGGATTGCATTTATGCTTAACTGCAATCCCGTGCCCCAGCCATGCCACACCAAAGGAAGGCTTTCCAGCATACCACTGCTCCAAGTGCTACAGTTTCAACAGACTACTTTATGCTTAGACTAAACATTCTGTATCTGTCAAAATGCAAAAGCCCAAAGCAAAGGATCTATCCCTACTTTCCCTTGTTGTGCAACTATGTACGGTAACACCAAGCTAAATTCAGAGATAACGGAAATGGGGATAAACTAACACACATTTTTACATGCTGAGTGCAGCAGAAAGGCAAGGATGAAATTAAAAAATAAAACTTGATGGTGAAAGTTAAGACTTATGAAGTGCATTTCCTGAGATGCATTTGTCTACTTCAACTTTTTCACCTTTTAACTCAATCTCTTATATAAACTGCCCCATATTCAAACATACTAAAACTACAATTTACCAGTTCTTACATGTTAGATGCATATGTAATTATTTTTTATTGTTGTATTGCCAAAGGTTTCTAGCTAAAAACTATGTGGATATTATGCCAGGTCCTTAGAATGTATATTTTAATACACAGTGCAGATACACCATAAGAGAACTTCAGCAGATTTACTATTAGGAGATTAAGAACCACAGCTTAGATGTGTTAGGAAGAAAGAAATCGGAAACATTTATACATAACCCTGATAGGAGAATCTGAGAGGCCTGAGTCAAAAGTAACATCTGTATTAGTGGCCTGGCAGAAAAGATGGGGACTGAGAAAACAAGCAGTAAGGAGGGACTAAGAGGGAAGCCCTTTTTTAATCATGCCTGTCTTGAGCTGTTACTATCATATCTGGAGTACAGATATAAATCTGTGTCAGCGGCACAGATGTCCACTGCATTTATTTGTGGACAGGACTGTAGAGGTGATGTGTAAAAGGAGAGAAGACATGGATCAAAACTAAAAATCCTTAGGATTTTAGCAGAAGTCAGATCAGGAAGCTTCAAAGGATGAATTAAATAATGACTAAGAATTAGAGGGAAAACAAGCAAAGAATGGAGCAAAGAAACAAACTATGATGAGATTTAAAAAGATCAAAAATGACACTGAGAGAAGAGGAGAAACTAGCTAAGAGAGAATCATTAGGTAATTTGGGGAGAGTGGTTTCAGCTAATAAGAAGGTCTGAAGCCAGCTGGGAGGGGTTTACAACAGCACCAGAGATCAGATGCTTTGAACAAAAGAAAATAACAAACGAAATAACACATCTTGCTTTGCACAACCAAAATAACACATCTTGGAGCAACAGTGGGAAACAACAGAGAGGTAAATAGGATGGTTTCTAAGGATTGGGAATAATAAAGACTAATATACTCTTGGATTACAAAAGGAAGAATCTAGAGACATGGTCAAGAGAAAAACACGAGAAAATGACAGCAAGTGTAAGAGAGGTCAGGAATTAGGGTACAAAAGAATCACTGTGGAAAAAGAGTCAGAGAAGAATGTATGAGAAGCATCTACATCTGCACCAAAAGACTAGTAGTACAGTAGCATATTTAGCTAGCTGTATAAAAACAATACCAAAAAATCACAATGAAGGTGGGACTGGGTACAGAAGAGTCTGTGGAACCTGGAACCTCTGTCCTTGAAGACACTGAAATCAGCACAAAGCTCCAGACAGCTGGATCTACCTTTGAAGATGGCTCTGCTTTGAGAAAGAGGGAGGACTAGATGACATTCAGAGATCTGTTCCAACCTGAATTCCTGTGTAATTCTGTGTAAGAAGGACAGAAGAGGGGTAGATACACTGAAGAGCTGGAATAATCATTTCACAGTTTAACAGTTTGGATGCACGTGAAGAAATTATCAGGATTTCAATACAGCTTGATGTGTAATATGGGCCCTTAGAGGTAATTTCACATCTGAAAGTGCAGTAAGTATCTAGTGTTATTTCCAGGAGTTCTTATACATAGGCCTCAGCAATGGAGATGAGATTTCCTATATAAGCAGCTTAGAAGTCTGGCCCCTTACAAAATCCCACTCAATACTATACATGCCCTAAAGAATGTGAATCATCTTTGAAATCTGACCTCAAGATATCAAGATAAGTGGATCCAAACTGAAAACTAAAGCAAACTGAGGGGAAAACTAGACATAAGTAACAGTTTAATAGCTATATTTCCTATCAAAACTCGCTCTAATCATGCTTTAATGGTCAATATTAAGTAAGAGAAGTATGAACAGGTCAGAATCCTTTTACCATAGCTGAAAGCAATTTATTTCTGCAAGTTCTGATCTTCCAAGTATAACAGAAGTTTTTATGAACATAAAACATCCTTACGTTAACGACCATACCAAAATTTCAGAGTCTTTTGCCTCTCTAGAAAAGAGATAAATAGGCCAAATCTTTCATCAAGATTAGAAACACTTAATATTTGACATCAGAGAGATGTACAGTGGTTCATGTGGGTAGATCAAAATCGCAGACACTATCAGGATTTTGGAAGATTATTAGAAAGGAAGCATGACAGCAGTGCCAGGACTGTGCTATAACAGAACGTTAGATTTCCAGGTTAGCTAACACTATTCTTCTTCCAAGGAAAGAACAGATGCAGAAGAAGATGTGAACTTCTAAAGGCACTTTTGCTGGTAAATTATACCTTACCTATCTGTGCTGCCAACCAAAATACATGTTCTGAAGTTTCAATGTAAATGGCTAAAAGCATAAATCAGAGATGCAGATTTCTGACTATGCAGAGGAAGAGAGTAAAGATCACAACTTCTTTTCTGCAGAACTTTCATACAGTTAGGAGCAGTTTAGGGGTCGCTCTAATCTTTTCCAGTTCTAATCTTTCCCAGTTGCTCGCAGCAGTCACAGGACTATCGTTCCTTGGTCATACAATTAGAGTATTCCCTACCAATTATTAACATCAGGTAAATGTAGGAGAAATGGTGATTGGAAGCAACTCCGTGCATTCCAGTGCATATCTGGTTGGAATATAATGTGTTCTTTTTGTAACTGAAAAGTCAGGTTCTTTCAAACCATTAAAAAAAAAAAAATAAAGCCACCATTTATAATCTTTAGGAACTCCTAGTAGAGTTTCACTGAAAGTTTACAGCAAGTTTTACTACTGAATATTCAAAAATATGTATTTCTCAGAGGTATCCTGTAAAATAAGAAGGTCTCTAAGGAATAAAACACTGAAAATTAAGTGGCACATGACCTTAATCAAATTGGCAAGCACAGGTGTAGTAAAATGCTCTCTTACACATTCTGTATCAAAAACCCAATCAAAGTTGCTTATTTAGGTAACAAAAGGCCGATTTTCTGATGTTATCATCTTCTGTCTTTAAAAACTCAAGAATCAGTGCATGATTCCAGTTGTACAAGGAACTTCTCACCAAACCATGCTAAAAAAAGAATATTTGCTTTTGAAAGGTTTACCTAAGTACATATAATCATTTAGACTAGAAAAGACCTTTAAGATCATCAAGTCCAGTATTAGCGCAGCACTGCCAAGTCCACCACTAAACTGTGTCCCTAAATCCCTCATCTACACATCCTTTAAACACCTCCAGGAATGGTGACTCAACCACTTCCCCGGGCAGGGAAAAGAAGGCAGGCAGGTAGTACATGAAAAATGCTTTCAGCGAAACACGAGCCTTCTGACTGAGAGTAATACTCTATTTGTATCAATGTGTATTTCATTTTACTTTCCCCAATTTTAGCTTGGTTCATTCTCAAGTACCCATTATGCATCACTCAAACAGAAACAAAACAGGTAAGAACACTGCACATCATTAGGGAGTGTAAACTCAGTTATGATGGACAAAGCCCCAAGCATCCTACAGCTTCTCTGAGAATTGGAAATAGATTCCTGTCTTTCATTTTTCAGGAAATGAAAGAAAAGAGCTTTCTGATCTTAGATATCCTTGGCACTGATAAATAGAGTAGTCACTGAGGGACTACTCACATAAGTAAGGTTGTGAATCAGACTCATCATTCTTAATTTAAAAACATCACTTTCCAGATTAAGACCAGATGAGCAGAAAATCTGCCCTGTTTTTTATTAAAAATATAAAAGTATGAACTAGAACATGTTTGTCAGCACAAAAAAGATTCTGTAAGAGATTATTTCTTTTTGAATACAATAAAATCTCTTTTACTAGTAATTAGACTCTATTTCAAAAATGTTCTTGTGTCATGTCTGAAATCCAGCGACCACAAAAGGTCCTTTTTTTTGTCTCTGCATTTAACAGACAGGTTTGCACTAATCTAGTGGGAGGACAGCATTTACTAGCTCCAGTAAAACTCATGACACTTCTACACTGATCGTGTTCCTGGTCCACATCTACATTTTAAGCCATGATTTGTCAAGAAATACAACCAGCACGAAACTTCGTCCCATCCTCCTGAACTCTTTACGAAGTAGACTGTGTTTATCTTGTTTAGAGAAAAGTTTAGTCTTGGTTTTATTTTTGTTATAATTCATCTTCTTGACCACCAGCTCATAGCAGCTGGGATCTACAAAATTCCAAGTTCCTGGAGAAGGAAGGGATCAGTGTTGCTTTTTCCTTGCTGTCCAGTGTGACCTAGCAAGACCCTTAGCTCTACAAAATGGTCTGAGCTATTCATCATGGCATGTTAGTCAGTATTTAACACCAGTGTAAACTGGGAACTGCTCAATGTTCTCTAAGCTGAGTGAGGTGGTGGCGGCTGTCAAGGCTGTAGTTGATCTGGGCTTTACAAACTTTTGGTCCTAATCCCCATAGGGAAACCAGTGAACTTTGACAGCACATAAACCTGCATCATTATCCTTTGTGTGAGCTGGAATTTGGCCATGGTATTTTATACAAGTCTTGCAGCAATAAAAAGAGACTCAACTCACTTCCACGGTGGTTGAATTCTGCTGTTTGAATAATTTCTCTCCAGAACACAGATAGGTCTTCCCATAATAGAAATAACTTGGAAATAGTTTTAGAACATCTCAGCATAGACAGCTATGGTATATGTCCCTAAATACACAAACCTAAGCAACAAAGCAGTGATTACCAGTAGTATCAATAGAGCTCACATTTGCCTTGGGCTACCCCAACTATGAAGACAAACAGGACATCATAAGCATAATGAGTACAGGCATGGTCAGTGCTCGGCTCAGTTCCTCTCTGTTACAACTAAGCTCTTCCTAACTCCACAAATAATTTTTCCTGAGTTAAGAACACGTCTTTCAGATCAAAGAGCTACTTCACCCAACTCAGAGACTAATGATGGGAAAATAAATCTATATACTTTCTTCTCCACAGAGTAGTTATATGTTTGTACTGTATTTCCATTCATTTTCTCATTGGTATATGCACTCTCAACACCTCACTACCTTTGTGCAGCCCAAAAGTCCCTGACTTGGGGCACACAGTTCAAAGGAGAAGGAAGTTGCTGTTCGTAATGGGCAAATTCAGAGAAAAAGAGCAAGGTAGAGGGAATTCTGGAGGAACAGGAGCCATGTTGAAATATGAGCAGAACTGAGAGCTGTGAGAAGCTAAAAGGTAATACAAACTGTGAAAGCATGAGTATCATATTGAGGGCGGGGGGGGTGGGGAGATAATAAAACAATGGTTAAACTGTGCAAACAAAGGCAGGTTTGCAAAAATTTGGTTGTCCTAGGTTTAAAACTTCCCAATCCATCAATCGTACTGCTCATATGAGACATACTCTCAGTAGTACAGTACTCATATATTAAGGACTCATACAAGCCATACTACTACACTAGGTTGAGTATAACGAATTTTTTCCTTCTTTCTATGGTATCTGTGAAGCAACTACTTTAATATCTGAGACACTGTTATTCCTATTTTATTGATAAGGAACTGTGTCACAGAGAGACAAGAGTGCAGAGACGATGTGAACAAGGCAGGGAACTGAGGACAAATCTCCCATATTTATTCTAATAAATCTAACCACCATTATTGTCTTGTCCCACATCCAATATCCTTTTGGTTAGAATATTCCCCACAGACTCCATTATAAAGTTTAGGCTGCTCTGCGATTTCCTCCCCTAGTTCTTTTATTGATCATGTGCTCTTCCAAGTTTCTTGCCAGGAAAAGAATAAAGCATCAAGATGACAAAGCAAAGTGCAATGGAGTGAAAGAGCCAGAAGCTGTGAAAGAAGAGGGCAGTATTGTGAAGCTGAAAAGAAATTGTGTATTTTGAAAGCATGGAAATTAAGTAAAATGATTAGTCAATGCAAAGTGAGTATTTCCCAGTGCTACATAGTTTCATTTCACATAGAACACCACTTTCACAAGAAGATATTATCTCAGTCCCTCTTGAAGATGGCTACAATTTCTAGAAATATTTCAGAAGGTATGCAAAGCTTTACAACTTATGCAGGACAGAAGTAAATCCACCACTATCTGATATTTTAAATTCAGGATTGAATAATGAGTAGGGCTTCTTCAGCTAAAGAACGATTTAAGAGTATGCAGATAAAATTAAGCAAGATATGATGCCAGATACACCAGTGATACCTTCTAGATTCAAATCTTATGTGAGTGTGCAATAAGTAAACTGAACAGTACTGACACTGTATAATTTCCATAGATTGATATTGCAGTATTTTTCTACATAGGCTCTGTCCAAGTTGTTACATTACATTAACATTCAGTTGAGTGGTGAAGATATTTAACTTGCCCAGCTGTTACTGGGACGTGTCAAGAGGTGCATCTGTAGCTTCCATAATCATTAAGTTTCATGTCAGTGCTGAATTCTGGGGTTGTATCCATGCAACATCCCAAAAGTCTAGTTCCATCTAGCAGAAACTGCCTGGATTCAAGTCATGATCAGATAAAGTGTGACCAGCCATGGAGATAAAAAGCCGAAATGCCTAGTACAAGCAGATGTGCTAAGTATCCAGCAGGAACAGAAAGGTTAGCCTGGAATAGGATCAGATGTTGAGTATCAGTCATGGGTGCATCACCTCTCTCTCCTATATTTAGATTAAAGTCCAAATTTTGAGCAAAGAAATGAAACTCATGCAATGTTGTCCTAGACCAACAGAGGCTTTGCTCTCAAATTTACGACATTTACATGAATAGAGTTCTATCAGCTCCCTACTGTCCAAAGGAAAATGAAGCAGCAGACAGGAAAGACAGAGGAAGATCCAACATTTCACGGCAGTATTTGGAACAGGAGTGCAAAGAGAGAAGTAATAGATAGCTGAAGGCACAGAAACTAAAAACAGAGCTTGACAATGGAGTTCTGGCTGGAGAGCCAGTGGGAATGAGAAAGATGTACATAAGCCAGTGATCCAACCACAGAGGAATGAGGGATGAAGACATACAGACATTTCTACTGAGTGTAGAAAGGCACTGAAGACAGGAGGTGAAGAACAAGTACTTGGAATATGCTCACAGTGAAAAAAGAACATGGGACAAGAAGCCAGTGGAGTAGTGAGAAACAGGACTGTCGTGCTAAATACACAGGATTGGGATACACTCCAGGTTATATGAATAGAGGTAGGAAAGGTCACTGAGAATTGATCAAATAATCAATAATAATTAAAAACCCCTTTGGGGACTTTTGGGAACCAATTTTCAGTTTCTCACGATTCCTGTACCATCAGTAAATATCTGTGGAGACTGATAGTAATGAAAGTAGGTATCTTGTATCTTATTCCTCCAGCAGTAGTTTTCACATAATATTATTCTATGCAGCTAGTTTAATAGAAGAGTGGTACAATATGGTGTGGGGAATTTTAAGGTTCCAAGTATCTCCTAATTCACATGGGGGTTAAGATACTCTTGCGAGTTTCTATTTTTAAAATGGTGTGTACTTTTTATCTTTCCCTCTAGCTCTCTCTCTCTCTTTCTCACAAAGACACATTCTTAAAATAACTTCTTTAACATGACCAAATCAAGGATAAAGATGTCAAAAGTGCCAGGTTACCTATATAACCAAATTTTCCCCCGTTCTGTGAACAGATATCATGATGGAGACTAATGGCATGACTCATTTGCCACTGTTCCCAGAACATACCTGCCTCACACAGTGCACAAGGTGGCCTTGCTGTAAGGATGGATCAGAACTGTGTTCTGAAGAAGGTTCATCTGATGAAGAATTTTGAAGCAACGCACTAAAAAAATGGGACAGCATTGCAAGATGAGCTAGAATGGTCAAGCTAATTGGATGTTGGCCTACAGAGTGGGATTCTATCTTTTCCTGACATAAAGTAGTAATTCAAACCAGCTTTTTTACAGTTGTCACTAGAAGTATATTCTTCATTTTCTGTGTAACTCACTGAGATGAGGCATTTGATTTTGCATAAGTGAGGAGTGTTCAGAGACATATCTGGAGATGGGAAGACCTGAGTTGGAAAAGTTCCCTGTGACAGTAATAAGTCAAGGTTTTTGGACCTCAGCACCTCAGGAGTGTCCTGTAGATGAGTGGCAACTTTTCAACACCGTCTTCTGGACCGTGGTTCCCCAGCCATAAATGGGAAATCATACTGTCTAGGAAAATCCCAAAAGGAAATTACTAATAATTAATAACTATATCTCTAGAGCAGGGCTTACATATTCTGTAGTAAACAAGGCACAGGGCCACACACTGAAAAATATCATGAAAACAAAATATGGAACAGCTGCTCATTAAGTGACTATCATATATCCTGTGAACTGAATGAGGAAAAGATCTTGTAAGAAAAAACCATATCAGATCATGTAATTAAAGAAGTCTTCACAATGCATATGCATGGGGAAGATTAAATTAACTTGCCTTAACAAAGTTAATTCTGGCACGTATTAGTTTTAGAGTGTTTGGACTCCGTAATGCAGATTTTCCACACATAATAAGAAATAACTGAAGATCCTGCTGAGATCTGATTAAAGGACATATACTAACCATCTGTATTTTATTCATCTACTTAAAAACAGAATTTACTTTTGACTATTGGATTGAGTTATAACAACTGGAATAATGAAATGGCTATTTCATTGCCAATTATTCCTATTTGCTGCAGAAAGTTTGGATTTTAGCCAAAATTTCTTTCAACATCATAAACAGCAAAAGAAGCAGGTTGAAGTATACAGACCATTTTCTATGTAATATGTTACAGCACAGTAGTTCCTGTCTACCTTTGCCACTAGTTCCTGTCTACCTTTGCCACTTGAATTAAAGTACATGAGTTCAAGGAGAAATCTATGACTGATTCTCACAAGTAAATATTATATTCGAGTTCCATTAAGTTCAAGAGATGTGAAGCCAAAACAGCTATTTTTATCAGCCCTGTTCAAATACATACAAGAGTAAACCAAATAAAACCTTCGCCTCCCCTTTTTCATATGGATGTGACTTTGCCAAAAACCACAGACTACTTGTGTACATATGGGTAGATATACCCGTATATCTGATCAATTAAATGGCTTCCATTTGAAATATTCTGTCCTTTAAGAGTGACTATGTTTCTTATACCAGCATATTTAATCAGAGATCATATTTTGATGTATAAGTTGCACTCAAAGATATGATATCACATATGTAATACATGGTTACATATTTAAGTTGAATTTCAGTTTTAAAGAATGCTTTCTGGTTTTGTTTCTGCACTGGCGGCTTACCAGGGCTCAGTTATGTGCCTTGCTGATGAATAGACAGACAGTATATATTGCTTTTCTAAACTCTTAAATAAAGAAGACAGAGCCAGCTCAGTGGGTACATGTTCATAAACTTTGGAAGGTTATGTTCCTGTCACTTCCGAATCATTTACTATACCTTACCTTTTAAACTTTGGATTCCTTGGCTTTGCATTCATAATTCATAAAAGATAAAGTGCTTGTTACCTTGAAAATACTTTTTCATCCTGAAAATTGTAACTACATGGACACATGTAGACTTGGATGTCTACAAACTACAGCAATCATCATTCCTCTGCCATAACTGTCAAATTATAACAATCACAATTTCTCTGTCTCAGGGGTAGACCTCACTGTTTCCTCTCAGAAGGTTCTTCACCCAGAGGGTGGTTGGGTACTGGCACAGGCTTCCCAGGGAAGTGGTCACAACATCAAACATATCAGAGTTTAAGAATTGTTTGGACAATGCCCTCAGGCACATGGTGTGATTCTTGGGGCTGTCCTGAGCAGGGCTGGGAGTTGGACTTCGATGATCCCTGTGGGTCCCTTTCAAATCAGAATATTCTATTATTCTATGACAATTACTATCCATTATTTTTAGGTACTTTTAGATATACTACACAGTATACAATCCGCAGCAGATACAGAAAGGGCTACAGTAGCAGAAGGATTTAAAATTTAAATACAATATTTAAAATGTAAATAAAATGTCTCACCTGTTTTTTTAGCTGCTTTTTACCCCTGCATCTATATTTCGGTATCAGGCATACATTTTATTGCATTTATCTTATTTTACACACCAAACACATAGTACCAACTATTTCAATGATTTTCACAATTTCACAGTGTATTTTGCAAGTTCAAGTTTACTTAGCGTAGTTCTGGTATTGCCGCCGTTGAAGTTAAATGCAATTGCTGAACCTCAGCCTTTCGGATCTCACCTGATCTATAGCCAGTAGTTTTCAGGCTGATCAAACAAACATGTTCCTTAGCTATGAGTCTGCTTTTACCTTTAATAGTAAGGTCACAGAATCATAGAAAGGCTTGAGTTGGAAGGGACCCCAACCAACCTGGCCTTGAACACTCCCAGAGACGGAGCATCCACAACTTCTCTGGGCAACCTGTTAAGTGACAAAGTGATTTTACATAAAGTGATTTTACATAAAGTAATTTTACAGCACGTGCACTTGAAGATAAAGTGATTTTAGAACACCTGAACTTACAAATCAATTTTTATTGCTGTTTTAGCATTAGAAATTACCATAAACAAGGAGAACTAAAAACTATGGCTCTGAAAGAGAGGGGAAATGAGACAGAGATACTTAGTCAACATTTGCATGTGATTCAACTTTATTTTATGTTTTTATCTGTCGAATTCATTGTAGCTCTGCTCCCAGTTCCTTTTGAAAACCACGCCATCTATTTAAGTGGCAAAATACAGATTTTGGCTGAAATGCATCACTACCTGAACACAGCTGATCTGTTGCAGAGCAGAAATTAGAACACTGGTTTTCTAACTTCCAAGTGTCTTGCTTAATCTCAGACAGTTCTGCATACTGTATTTCTTAGGCCTGAGGGATTTTTGCATTTATTTACTGAATTACATTTGAGATTATTTTTGGCATCTTTACACTGGGTCATGAAACAGCATGTTTTGGCACCTGCTAGCCTCAGTAGCAATCTGCTTACTCCAGGCTGTTATCCTTGTGCTACTCCTGGGTATGCATCTGACAAAAGTCTTGCAGGGTTGCTGGGATCTGGAGTTTTGCAAACAATGGGACAGAAGAAGAATATGAAAAAGCTGCATTGATGTTCAAGTGTTTTAGGTGAGTCTTTATTTGTTGATTTTGTATTTTAAATACATAATAAATAATGTTTCTCATTTTTGTATGTGGCATTTTATTATGATTGATACTTCAAGTAAAAACAACCACAAGAGAGATCTTTTTTGCAAAACTCATTAGTTAGCACTTGAAAATATTAATTGTGGAAACTTTCAGGTATATTTGCAATAACCACTTCATCTACTGAGGCATTTAGTGAAACTCTTGGAGCTAACAGTAATTATTATGATGGAGAAACAATTTAAATTACTCTTCTACTCTAAATTAAATGCATTTCTTCACTTCTCTTCCTACTTCCAGAGGTTTCAAATTGAGAAAAAAATATCTGGTTCTGAAATAGTTCACAGGGCCTGACTAAAACCATGGTGAGATAGCGTGCATGCAGATTATTAGCAAAGACTAGTAAAAAAATTACTCCACTGAGGAACAAGTGGCATAACTGATGATAAATGTATACAAATTACCTATTCACACAATTCAGTCTGCTCAGTGGGCACACCTTAAAGTACTAAGTAGAAGAAGAGGGAGTAACACTTTTTTTTAATTTATCACCTCATGACTATGACAAAGAACATGCACCCCAGTGCAGTAAAACCAGGAGCTCTGAAGAAAAAGGTGCTTCCTGAAGAGTAGGATATTTTCCTCTGACTCTGAACTCTTAGTTCCTATAGACAAAAAGCTCATTTTACTTAACTTTAGATATCTGCAACATGTGCATCAACATCTAAGCTGATCCCCAGGTTTTCTTTTTTCTCTCTAGTAAGGAATGTGCTATTCTACAGTCTGATTCATCTGACCTACTTAGATGTCTACCTTCCGAGGAGATGAATCATGCCCTAAAAGTGTCTATTTCTCTCCATTGACTATAGAGGGAGCCTAGCCAAAGATAATTTTGATATAAAAAACATTACATTAGGACAGATAAATTTCACCCCAGAAGCCATGAAAGGGAGCAAAACAAGAGTAAATGCTATTTTCAGCAATATTTAACTTCTGTATGATTTTGAAATAGAAATCCATCCACAAGGTTATCTGGGGACAATACTACTGAGAGCTGCTGAGCAGCATGGACTGGTCTGTCCCAGGCCACAGGGGAGCAGCCTACTACCAAAATGTGCAAGGTGACCATGAAATGATAGTGTCTACTCCCTCTGCATCTTCCTGAAAATGTATTTGAAAGAAGAAAGAAAACTTTAAGAGCACACTTCTTTCTTTAAATTTTGTTTGCAATAACATTAATAAGGACATACTACAGAATCATAAATGGTATTTGTACACAGAAAGGACTGCTGACCTTATAAGAATCTCCAGATAGCTTTGCCCTCCCACTAAGCAATTTCTTTCTAGCTTTGATTGATTAGAAAACGTACATTCTGTTGACTTTAGCTACTTATTGTGTAAGAATCTTTGTAGTTTTTAATCAAACATATTCCTTTCCTCAGCATTCCTCAGCGTACTGATGAATGTATTGCTATACAAATGTACTTTTGTGCCTCTTCTTCTCAGTGTATGAAAGTCTTTTTTTATATGTAGACTTGTTAATAAAAGCTTTATTTCTATTGTATAAGAAACATAGGTCTGACCTAACTCAACCCTGACTCAAACCCTATTTCATCGATGAACTGTTTCTCTGAACTCCAGTTGGCTTTCAAATTAGTCTTCTGTGTCTTCCTTGGCTTCAGAAGGAATACTTCAGTTATAGCAATACACAGTCATCCAACTGGAGGGAAAAAAGGCAAAATGTGCCTATGTGTGCTAAGACTTTTTTTGCCCACCAAAATTTAGTACCAGAAACTGATCAAAATCAAGTGACATGATAACCTCTTCTTCATAAAATGTTAAGAGTAGGAGAAAAGGAGAGATTCAACATTGAGAAGCTGTAATGATCTGGCAAAATTATTTTTTACTTCTTCTAGTCTAATTTCTCCAACATTTTCTAAGGATTTGCCACAAAAATGACCAGCTCTATCATCATCAGATTTCTCTTAAAAAGCATTTTTACTTATGTGGCGTATTCCCCCTGATCTGGGATTGAGATCTATACACACAGCTGCTAGCGCAGTGAAGAGACCATGATCTTTCAGAGCATGTTTAATTTGATTTTATAACCCAAACAATTTTCAGAATGATTTAGGGATTGGATATTCTGACAGGCTGAGCCATATATCCAATAAAACACAAGAATTTTTTTTTTTCCCAATTCTTAGTGGTGATGTACGCCTGCCCTGGCATTTTTAGCTTTAACATATTTGCTCTCTTTACCATGCTAACATCAGCAGCAGCCTGTGATCAATCACAGTTGGCCAGCCCCTGCAGTATAAAAGCCATGCCTGTTCACAGGAGCATGGATGCTGCCTAGAAACTGCAATTTGAAGAGCCTACTGCCTCATTTTTGAAACCATTTAAGTCTGGAGAGAGACAAAGAAAAAGAAGTACAGTTTTATGTGATGATTGCTAGTACTTACATTTATAGTGACAATTTCTAAACTGCAAATTTAGCAACATGTGACATTTTGATTGATGAACTTTGCTTTTTCAGAAGGTCGTATTAGGAAGACTTACACCACCAAGAGGTAACATGAACTTGTCACCATGACAGCATCTTTGTAATACTCATCTGAACTAACATAAGGCATTACTTTGCTTTGCTCATCCCTGCCACTCCATCAATATCCTTACATAAGAACAGTATGACAGAGAAGTATGCAGCATTCATTTCAGCTAATGAGGGGAGTGAGGATTTCTGACTACTCAATTATTTAAGGTGGGTAACCAAGATACCAGAAATATAGAAGGCACATGATTCTGCTTCAAAAGCAGAGGAAGTACAGTCACAATTGCTGATCCTTAGGTCTTGCTGAATTTTGGTCAGTACTTAGCTAAGTGTCTTGCAGGAAATTTGTGGCATAGACAAAACCTGAACTCATCTTTCCCAACTCTAAGCTAATTCTCTAATTAATGGGTCAGACTTTTCTCATTCCCTGAGGCACTCTAGGACAAGCAGAAATAATACAAAGCTGGCTAAGAATAATGTTGCATACCAGGGATTCCTCCACTGCCTAATTAGGGTTGCTTTACTATGTATTTTCACTGCCATAGCAAGGCAAACTGACTATAGCAGCAAATATAAAATCCCTGACCTGTGATATTGTTCTCTATGGGTCTGCATCCTGTAAGGGACAAGATCATTCCTTCAAGATGAAAAATAACTATAATAAAAATGCTTAAGATGCTGTACCTTTCATTGGGTACAAGATGAAGCTTAATATAAAGCCCAGAATGATGTTTCTACCTTTTATCAGATGAAGTGAGCAATCCTCATAAAGGCCATTCACACAGAGAAGTGAGTTTACATGAGGCTTTCTGGGGTTAGTTCCTAAGTTTCAAACCAATTTACTCATTTATAGTTATGTACAACTGTTTATACATCAGCCATGACAGGTATATGGAATGTAAAGATAATAATTAACAAAATTTGTGTATCTGATAAGCCTCTGCAGACAAAAAGAATCAAGCTTTAGATACATTTTATGCAAGCAAAAAGAAAATGAGAAAAATTGCATCAGCAGGGCTTAAGGTTAAGGCCACTGCAAGAGTCAATATGAGAAGTTCTGTGTGTAAAATATCAGATTTAAAGAAGGTAAACATTTCAATTTAGACTCGGGGGCTGTTTGTAACTTCTTACGAGTTTTCTCTCTTTTGTATTGGGGCAGGATTGAATTATTTTTTTTTCATCCCTAGCTACGCCCGTGTTCCTTAATTGCCACATTCTGTAGAAGACTCTACAACAGAATCCATCTGATTTTTTCATGTACACTTCCTCACTTCTCAAACTTCAAAATTATTGTCTTTAGCAGCCCACCAGAACGGACTACACAGATTTCTCATAACCCTAAACCACAGCACAAGAAGTTCTATGAGCTCAACCTGTCCAGCTGAGAATCCATTTAATCATGCTTTGCATATTCTCATCCCACCTTCACATATTACTTTACCACTTTCTTCTTCTTATACTTACATGGCAAATTACTATTGCTTTCCAGTGTGATATGCTGTGTCTCATCAACTCATTACAGTACATTGGTAAAAAATAAATCACAGGTACGTTTTCTCCTATATTTAACCCAAAGTTTCCCAATAATTAATGAATTACTGTCTAACATAATTAACTGATTCATGCTTCATCTTATTTTAGCATGGAGTTTCAGAGTTTAACTACATTTATAACTGCTGTCCATCATCATCAAAGGGATCAAGTCACTATACCAATACATCGTATATGTGTTTCTATCTTAAAAATTATTCAGCTTTTAACTGAACTTCTTCCTGAGTTTCCTTTGAGGAGTGGGACCTATGATTATTAGCAGAGTTTACTCCCCTAATGAAATAAAATAATTCTGATGTTCTTTTGGGAAAACATAGAGGACCTGCAGGAAAATCATAGCACAATTGTGTCCTGTGTTAGTAGATAATAAAGGTCTGTGAAAAATGGCTTCCCAACAGCTGCTCAGCATGGAATCTGCTACTAGCCTTCTGAATTTCTGGGCAAAGAATTCAGTAAAAGAAAAATGATGCAAGAAAAAATCTCTGTGATGAACAAAAAGAGAACGCCATCTATTTTCTCTATATTCCACATATGTGGAATGCAAATGTATCCAGCATTTTGCACAAGTTTGCAAGCAATGCTTAAGAAAAATGCATTCCTCAAAATTGAAATGGATTTTCCAAATACGAGCCTCTGAATTCACTTCATCTACATTTTGTACACTTACACAATTTATACACTCATTTGTTTTTCATGCCAGCATATGAGAACTACTGTGATTGCCTGGAGGTAGTAGGATGAAGCCACAGTTTATTAATAAATATATATATACAATGAAATAAATAGCAAGTTTTCCAACCTATCCATCCTGCACATCTGACTCCACTGCTAATGTTTAATGAAATAAAATTTCCTATTTATTTACAATTAACTAGTACTACCTTTCTGACTTCACAGTAAAAAGAATTCCAGTGCATCCAAGTCCAAAATGATCCAGGCAAAAATTCCTGTTCTTTGTAACTACAGCAGCAAGAATAATATATGCATCATCTAATTTAACTGCAAATGATTCTTCTAGCATGAATTGTCTGTTTAAAGATAATGCACAACAGAACTCTTAACTGCATCCCAGAAGTCACGCAGCACCCGGAAGATAAGATCACAGTGGTTACCAGGGGTAGCAAATGGGAAAAGCACTACAGGAAATGAACTCTTGTCAATAATCTCAAGAGAGTGCTATATTTAGGTCAATTGTACCTGAAATCGTTTGGTGGGGTAATTGCTCTTTGGTACAGACTCCGCTCTCTGAGCCTGTCAGAGTGCTTGTAGGTCCACTGGATTGGATTCACCAATTTTCTTCCAGACTCATTTTCTAGAAATAAAGAAAAAAAAAAAGAAAAGAAAAAAAAACTTTAATGAAGAATTTTAGCTTTTAAAAATCCTTTTCATGAATGCATTTATACAAAAACTTGTTCCAATATCTAGCTGGTTGCCCCAGTTTTCTAGAATAGAAATTTGTTATTTGGCCCAGCAAAGACTTTCTAGATCTGTTAAATATCTAAGGTGATTCAGAGCACTTTTGCTGATCAGTTAATAGTCCATGCAAAATCAGAATTGTTCTTAAATCTTACAATGCGCCCCAGTGCAACATTATTCTGGTTTTAATTCGGGTTTGAGTCCTCAACTGATAATACAGCCTATTTTTTAGGATGGTTCATTCATGTATTCAGAGGAATGTGATAATTCAGATTTAGGAACCTTTACATCAGCTAGCTGGATTAATACAGGTATCAGAAAAGAGCACCTAGTCCTTCTGTTTTATTTCTTAGAAGAAATATAATATTCTGCTTTGATAGCACAAAGTCTCCCGCAGAACTACTCCTTCTTCACATTAAAGAGTCAGTATTAACCAGATGAATTTTAAAGTAAGGAAAAGCCTCCTTTAGCAGCTATTCAGCATGCATTTACCTTCTACACAGACAGATAAAGCATCATATCTGTAGTCACTACTCAGTGCTTGTGATTAGTATCTACCATAATTAAAGAAAATGTCATGATGTAACTACTGCTGAAGAACAGACATGTACTTTTTATTAAAAAAAATATAAAGGGAATAGGAAACAATACTGAAAGCTACAGTAGGTGCATCACATATTTTAGCTATTGTTTCTTGTGAAGAACTTCAAATTCAAAGATACTCATTAAACTGAGTAGATGGCAATAACAGACGAAGTGTTAATGGGGCAGCAGTGGAGTGTGTCAGGAAAATGAAGAGACCCTGAGGGGCTCACCATGCTGTTTATGCTCAGCTAAATTCAGCAGCATTACCATAAATCCTCTAAAAGATACTGTACTCAATTCCTTATATACCACTTTTCAGGCAAGGAAATACTCTACAGATTAGAAAATGGGAACAAAAATAAGACTAAAAACTATTTTCTATTAATCAAACTGCATGTAAATACTAAAAGTGTAATTACTATTACTTCTTTTTCACAAATTTAAAAAAACAAAGAGAGGGTCTTTTAATCTTCAAAATAATGTGTGAATTTATGTGAAAATTTCTGAAAATGTACACAGGACAGAACCTTTAAAGAACCATCATTTCTCCCATAAAATTTTTATAATTTAAGGATCATGTTTCAATATTAATTTCTCACATACATAGTTCAATTGGCTAAAATAAAATTACACATAAACCAAATAACTTTCCACGAGAGTCCCAAATTCTTGATTTCTAGTTATTTTTTTAATTTATTTTAAGACAGCATTCTGAGGTAGTAAATTAATCTTTGGAAATATACATAAACCATTATTTCCAATAATTTACTTCTTAAAAAGAAATATATATGCTTCTGCATGCGTCTTTACAGTGACCTTAACGTGTCTTTGATCTTAGAACAAAACTTTTCCTACATAAGGATAGGTGGATTTATTGAAGAGAAAACAGCCGTAACAAGCTGTGTGACTTCAATTATAAACACAGCTGCAGGTAAGAAATAATTATTTACAGAAGAAAGGTATCAACAAAACTGTGAAAGGCTTCGCTGACTATTCCTCTAGTTCTGCTGGCCGTTCCTCAGGCAGAAGCCAGCGCGGCAGGGCTGAGCTGCAGCATCACGGACAGCGGCCCCTCATTCCTGGTGGGAGTGACAACAAATGCACGTGTTCTCTACACCCCAATTCGCTGATGAATTTAAAAAATCAATTTAAAATTAAAATAATGTTGTTGGGGGTTTTTAATTTTTCTCCCAATGCCACCGTGTTGAGGTCTGCTTACGACTTTTAATTCTTAGATACAGGGGGAATTAACGGATCTGCAAATGAGTTGGCTGTTGAAACGTGAAGACAGAGCTAAAGGGGCTGACAGTGCTGGCTTTCACTATGTGTTCTTGACCTTCCATTTCAAATCTGATATCCAGAGTTTTTGGGGAATACTGTTTTGCATACATAAATCTCCACATGTATAGTACCTATTCAGAGACCTGCCTCAATATCAAACGCTTGGCAAATGCATGTGCCACCATAGGAAACTCGCCACTGAGAATACTTGAAAAATGAAGTCCCCCCAGTTTTCCATTCAAATTCTACTAATGATAAAAATGCTTTGTTTCAGGAACCCAAACAAAAAATTCAGTTACCCTTGCAGAAGTAGAAATATAGGGCACTCGTAAGAGGCTAAAGTGCAGACTCTTTACTGCCTAGCACCTAAGAAAAGCACATTTAAAAGACAGATTAAATGTCATGGTCTCTGAGATGCCCTAAGCAATGCACTTCACAGGAGAATGGCAGAAACACCTGGAATGGATACTTTACCCTTATAAGCAGTGGATATTTTAGTAGAAGACAAGAAAATTCCCGCAAAAAGGTTACATTCTGAATGATGCTGAGAACCAGCAATTTTAACAAAGGTCATAACGAGCCCCCAGTTCTCACTATCCCTGAAGGTATGGAACAAAGCCTGAACCACTAAAATAAAATTACAAGGAAATGTCCAGCTCTAGCTCAGTGTCACACAAACACTGCCTGCCTTTAAGAGGTTGTGTACTTCCTCCAGTGGAAGTATTTCAACAGTAGTGGCCGCTTGAGTTGTTTCTGGCAGTAATTTAATTGGTTTATTGTTTTGTTTTTTTTCCTCAGGAAAGATGAAGTAACTACAACTATTTCTAATATTTTGATAGGGGTCTTTCAGAATTAATTTTTTAGAGCATTCTAAATATTCTATACTTCAGTACTTCGAATAGCCATTGTGTTTCACGCAATCTGTCTTGGAGATGTGGGATAGCAAAGGTTGTACGGGTGTCTGTTTTTCCAGTGTTTTCAGAAGAAAAAAGGTATCTGCCCAGTCAAAAAAGCAATTTATAAATATGTATATATATGGTGGGACAGTGGGAAAGGAAATGGTCCTGTGAAGTGGATGGGATGGTTACTACTTCCTTTCAGATCAGGGGTTGGCTCTGATCACTGAGGTTTGGAATTCACCTCAGTCACCTTGAACACAGAGCCACTCATGATCAGAGAGCCATCTCTACCCAGCTGGGATAGTGGGCAGGCCACCACCTTGGATGGTGGACCAGAAATCGCTCCCTTTGTCATACTTGCTTAGGGCCTTCACCCCAGTGTCCTGAAACTCATCTGGATACGATGTCTCTTCAGTCCTTTTTTCCTTAAATGTTCTGCTTTTTCCTATTCAGCAGTAATTATCAGTATGCTCTGAATGTATCTTTTTCTTTTCCTCTTCCTGCTAGAAAACCACATTCAATAGTCTAAACACTCATTAATCTCTGGTTTTGGTTTTCCCTGGAGGATATCCTGTAGACCTTTAAAAAAAACTCCCACCAAAAAAAAAACCTAAAAAAAGAAAAACATTTTACTTTGTAAAAAAAAAAAGCTTTTATTTTCCTTTGTTCCTAGATGTAACCGAGCCTTTTGTACAAAGTAGGGTGCTCTTTCAGATTTTACTGCAATTCAAATTACAAAATACTTCTATACCTCCTCCGAAACTCCTAAATACCTTCACTCAAAGAACAACCAACTCGCCTTGTTGGTTTGTGTCATCAAACATACTCACTTTGAAAGTTTTAATCCCCTTTTGGCATATGTTCAAAGACACCAGAACAGCTCTGCTGGCTGGTACCACAAGAGGAAGGTGTCCTATTCCCTCAGGAACACCCCAGGTGGAGCAGCAGAAATGCCAGTGTGGCCAAAGCTGCTGTTGTTTTTTTAGTTGCCTACAAAAGGCTAAACCTGAGCCTAGAAAACACTGTGCTCTGGTAATACTGACTAGGAGTGCTGTTTTTAAGACTTACACAATTATATCATCAAATTATACTGACAAAAAACATGATAGATTTTTTCCATCTTTTTGCAGTTTGGGAAATGACATTTAGCTCTACCAACAAACCCCACAAAAACAGGGAAAGGCCAAACCCAGTGGGATCAGACAGCACAAGGAGAAAACACTGCACTGGTGTTTGGGATAATGCGGTGATCCACTTGGCTTGCGTTGGTATTTTAACCTACAACAAAAGCATGTAATTTCCATCACCAAAACATTTTAAACTACAAAGTGTAAACTTTTGTGAGACTTTACATTAACTTTTATGTAAATCAACCAACAGTCTTAGTGCCATCCCTGTTTTAAAATAATGTTTTTTATATGTACAAAACTCTTATTATCTATAAATAAAAAAGGATTATTAAGAAAAAGTGATCTGAAATATAAAAATACAGAAGAGTGAATGTCCTTCATCAGAGGAAGAAGATATCCAAAGTTGACATTTAGTGCTCTCGGAAGATTTATGAATATCAGCATTGAAAGCAGACAGTGCATGAGCATCACTTTTATTACTGGATGTCATGTTTTCTTATGTCAAGTGTAGCTTTGGTAGGATTAAGGGTTCAAAGAATCAGCTGCTGCCAAATAAGGATTTAAAACTAATGAGGAAAATACACAACTGGCACTGAGGGGAGTTCTTGGAAAGGCTGCGTGCATCCCCCACACAGTAGATAAATAGTTATCTCCTGACTGTGAGGCACACTGGAGAGAGTGGGAAACAGGGCACAAACACCTGAGTGAAAAAACAGGGGACTTTCCTGACTGTAGAAGACAATGAGGATAGTGAAAACACAAAGAGTTTGCAGTGTTACTGACTCTTCTGAAGTCCAGTGCCAGGACAATATAGAATCTGAAAATTGCCTTAAGTAGGAGGAACACACCCCAACAGGACTGGGTGAGTCAGAATGTTTTCCTTTATCCTACATCTTAAAATCCTACTACAAAGCAAATTATGTTAGGAGAAAGGCTATGACATTATAAGCTGTTGATCTGGAAGCATTTCAAATACCTCTTGGTCAACAAATACCTTTTGGTGTTCAGATTCACCTCCTCAACATGGTATTACCCAGAGAGCCAAAGAAGAAAATCAGCAGGCAAATAATCAAAACAAATTAGTAAATTAATTTTAGGGTAGAGAACTGATTTGCTTTACTGTATCTCTGCTGTTTTCTGAAGCAAACTGGATGTAGGGATGGCATCCTAAGGAAAAAAAACACAAACACCTAGAAAAATGAAAGCATAAAAAAAATAACATTAAACCTACAGGTTATATACTTACACACTGCAGACTGTGAACTATATACAGCAAGAGTTATCAGCAGATTTAGTTTTACCTTCCTACTCTAACAACTATTGGATAGGACTTCTATTACAAGTGAACACAGCAAAGTGTCACGTGTTACTGATGTGCCTACAGCGCCAGATTTTGGGCAGGGCTGTTTACACAGTCTACTGTGCATTGAGGTCAGATCTACCTAAAGACTGCAGGTGAAAGTGCTGAGCACTTACTGACTCCTCTGTAGACGAAGGCCCAATTTTGCCATCTGTTGTCACAAGTTAAAATTTTATTCTCTCTCCTTTAATGCTTAACCCAAATTGTTTAGCAGCAAGACCATCTTCTGAACAAAAATACAACAGCCAGCATACTGTAACATAACGAAGCACAGAAGTAACCTTTCCAGTACACCAAAATGAAAGCTGTAGAGCATGGTCCAGGAAATACACTATATTTCCACATCAGATCCATTTCCTGTGTCTCAGTTTGATGGTGACTTAAAAGGTCCTGTGTTGTACCTGAAGCTGACATTTGTCTGTATGAAAAACTGAAAATACTTGAGAAAAATTAATATGGTCCTACTGAACAGATTCCTTCACAAATTATTTGTGAACAGATTAGAACACTACATTAATCCCAAATCGCATTCACAGTAAAATGTAGCCATGCCTATTGCTCTCTTATGTTCAAGTGATTTATGATTTCAGACTATCTCTCAGATGACATTAGCTCAGAAACCTATTCTTCTTTCCCCCTTATATTTCACTAGTACCATCAGATAAGAGAAGAATAAATCATACCAGTACTTAAAGCAGCGCCTCAGATGCAAAGCTGGGGTATCCCACAGTTTGCTGGAGATAAACAGGACAACATTTACAGAACACAAAGACAACACAAAACTCCCAATAGTAAACAGAAACCAAAATATGCTTATGAACATATGCATTGAGAGGACAAAGCCTTGATGTCCACTGGTACAGGATACTGGTACAGGAGACCTCAAAGGGGTCATGGGATATTTGTAGGGCAAGTTCCTACAACAGGCTGGTCTTTAATAGTGTCAAAAGTAAAACACTAAGGTGGGCTGATGCATCAACTACAGTCGGAACTGCATAACAAAGAGCTGTACAATCATATTGGTAGAATAAATGTAGAGGATTCATGAATGGAAGAATAATCTGCAGATGCAGATACACCAACAGGTGTATCTTCTCCCCAAAGGTACAAAAAGTACATCATTAATAAGAATCCATTATCTAATAAACTACAGTATGTTTTACCCCTGGGCTACTTAATTTGTATCAAAAGATAAAGAAATCAAAAATGCTTGACTAGCAGATAGACCAGGTGCTGAATAAATAACTTATGGATTAACAGATACTGCAACATAAGACAAGCTTAAATTCTATTTAGATTCAAAAAGATTTATAAGGCCATAAAAAAGAGAGGTGCTGGCTTAAAGGGAAATGTAACAGAAACCACAGGAACACTAACAGTTATAAATGGAAGAAGGAAGCTTCTGTCCTTTCATCAACTCCCTTGAATCACAGAACTTCTGACACTCATTGTATTGTCCAAGAACTTCAGGTTTCTCCATGGAAACAAGCAATTGTTGACGACTGTACAGGCTGGAAAATCATAAAACAGGAGGGAATAACATAACATACTGTGTAGTGCCAGAGAAAGCAATGGCCTTCATAACGGGCAGAGAAGATGCAGAGCCAGGTAAGAAACTCCTCCCTTTACTGTAAAATTGTTTAAGACTTAAAAAACAGAGAACGAGAAAGAAAAATATTTTAAAATAGTCAGTGGTCTCACTCAATAGCCTGTGCCATGGGTGAGCCACAGTCAGATCCCTGACACATGCCAAAAGGTCACCTCATGGTGAATCTGAAACTACAGCACGAGACAAGCACTCTCTCTCCCCTATGTGTGAATGACAGAAGGGAATATAAGAGACAAGAAAACTTAAGAGCCAGTGCTGAGATGTTGAAGACCACATTTGTATTGTCAAGCAAAAGACATAGAGCAAAGCAGAGAGACAAGCCAGAGGGACAGATGAGGGAAAGAGAACAAGATGTCTCAGGGCTGGGTCACAGAGGCAAAGTGGAGAAGTTTGAGGAAAACAAGGCAGAAAAGCAAGCATAAATAGGTGTTAGAGAAGATTAAAGCAGTCTTATTACATTCTGGTTGACAAAGGTAATGAGGTATGCGTGTAAAAGGTGAAGGTTACAAATAGGGTAAGATAAGATTATTAACATAAGCTGAAGCTTTCAACTAAGTACCAGAGGTAGTGGCATGGTTGTAGGAGAATCAGTTGAATGTTTTTCGCAACTTGAAATATTTTAATTTCTACAATAGAGCATTAAGGTGATTCTTAACATTACAGCTGCTGTGTTAGATGCCAGTATTATCCAAAACCAGCCTGCATAACGTAATATTTGATCACTGTGCCCAGTATGACCTGGACCATCACCGTAATTAAGGTAATGGTATCGGGTAACTTTTTCTCGTCACCTCAGCAAGTTTCAAAAGCTTCTGTCCACTGCCACATTTCTAGTTCACTAGCTATTGTTTTCGTTCCTTTCCTCATAGTTTATTGTTTTGCAACAGATTTGAGAAACAGTTAAAAATCCTCAGGGTTCTCTCACCATGTTCTTCTTCTTTGATCCAAGTCTCATTCCCACAAACAAAATAATTTTTTAAGGCCAGGTCATGACTATGGACACAGAGGTTGACAACCTGCCCCTTTTCCACTAAAAGTCACAGACAGGTATGGATTGTTTTGTTGCAGGCACTGTGAAAGGTAACAGCAGGTTCCCTTCTTGGGGCTGAGTTGATGTTCAGATCCCAACTTAAGAGAGGGACTGCTGGAAGAGGAACACAGAGAGAGCAGGAATGCACCCTGATCAGAAGACTGCCATGCTGGACGCAGGTCCCTAATGCTCCTGCAAGAGGAGTATTAGCCAGTGTTCAGGAAAGCTGCACCTCAGCTTTCCAGTAATAACTGTAAGAGAGGCAGTGATGAACTACAGACTTCTGTCTCCAATTCTTGAGCCTTACACCTTGACTTCATGGCTTGAAAGACAAGAAGTGACTCTGAGACTCAAATTTTCAAAAGATTTAAAAGCCTAAGTACTTCTGAGGTTTTGAACCTGAATGTGGTGAGTCCCCAAGGAACACTTAAGTTTAGGGGCAGCATTTAACACTGCTAGTCAAAGTATATTAGGAGATTATTATGTATGACTAAAGTCAAGACTTATTTATGACAAGTTCCAACTTATTCCTATTCAAGGCTACAAAAACCCTCTATTTTTTTGTAAACGACAGCAGTATAACAACCATGAATTTAGGTAAGACACTTAGAAAGTGCTACCCAATTATCTGAGGACTATAGCAGAAATTAAAACAACTGTCAGCAGTTTAGATTGATTCTCCTCTTGTTGCCATTTATTAGTATTGATATAGAGTTCTATTACTGAAACAAGGATAAGTTAGACGCTAAAACAACAGGCAGTTTAACACCATCAGCTTAGACCTTAGAATTTTTTTTTTCTGTGTGTTTTAAATAATTGGAACTACTCTGGATCAAACATTTATTGCAGAAACTCAAAGGACTTTTTGACTTACTTTTCCTAGGGGTTAATCAATAAGCCTAATTAAAAAAAAAAAACAACAAACAAACCAAACACCAAAAAACCCCGCAACCCTCAATCATTCAATTGCTCAGGACTTTCAATAATACCAACTGCAAGGAGGAAAGGTTCTCTACTTTCCATGATTGAGAGGCTTCAAGAAATATTAAAACCCAAGTGCAGCTAGTTTGGCTTGCCAGACAGACAGCAGTGTAACAGTATGTCTGAGTCACAGCAGCTACAAATCGTCATGTGCAAAGTCAGTGACAGCCTAAGCAGTTGTGACTGAAAAAGATCAGCAGAATTCCATAAATGTTTCTGTTGGTTCAGGTGCTGGGAAAGATACAAGCACAGCAGCAACCTACAGGTACTTGTCCCAGCGCGAGAAGAAGGACCAGGGGCTCAGACACAAACGTGATGAATATGAGACAGACACAAAGACTGTCGGATGGAGACGAAAAAGCAGAAGCACTAAGGCAGAGGGAAGAAAAGATTATGCACATGTTACCTACATGGATAGGTATATAAAGACATATTATATCTACACTGCAAAGTTTCAGTATCGAATTCTTATTTACAACACCAAACATCCTTCATTGAAATCTGTGAACTCATCAATTTAAAATTCATTAATATTTTCTTTCAAAAGAACTGATTTATAAATTCTGGAGTCTATTTCCATTGTAGAAGCCTCTGTGACTATTTAAAATGTACATTCATTTTCATTTAAATTAAACAAAATACGTTGTGATGCAAAAAGGTTGAGAAAAGAAGATTTAAATAAAAAACAAGCATACATTGTTGTCAATAAATACATGAAAAAGCTGACAATTCTTAAATAGCTGAAAGATTAGGGAAATATAAAAATATGAATGGAAATGAGAAAACTATTTTCCATCTACTTTCCCAAGTAAACAAAGAAATTACAAGAAAACAAGCAAAAAATTGCATTAATGAACTTCAGTAACTGCACTTAATCACAAAATCTAGTCATGAATAGGCTGCTACCATAAGGTAAGACAGGTTGCAGACAGGCCTTTATGTAAAAGCAAATGTCAAAAGAAAAGCTCTGATATTTGGTTGTGGGCTCCCACTTTTCACATAGGCATTTCCTAAATCCATGTTTGATGAGCTTCTCCAGCTATAAATTCTGTAAATTCCCTCTGGAGCAGTGCAGAGTGTGCTTCATGAAAATGTCATCTGCCAGCACTGCAATTACTCACACTCCAGCAATCATGTGCACAATGCAGAATGGGTCGAATTCAGGTGAGAACGAGAACCAGCAATCAAGCCTCTGGAATTGAGAACAAAGCCATTTTCTTTCATTTGCCATCAACACAACCATCAAGGCCTTAATTACAAGGCAAGTGTCAAGCCTGGCTGCTGAAAGGCTTATTATTATACAGCTCAGCTTCAAATCAGTTTTGTATTGATGAACTGCAAAAATGAGGAAGCCAGCTTAGCCCCACAAGAAAAGAAACAGGGAATAACTGATTATGTGATTGGCAGGGAAAAACAAGGACATTTAAAAATACAATTTTAGACAGTAAAAGAATTAGTGAGCAGCACACTTAAAACCTCTCAATAAACGTATTTTCTATCCTAATAGCAAATATGGGTCTGATAATTAAAAGGATACTTTCTTTACTTGAGAACCATTGTAATGTCCACAGAAGACACTGCAAAAAGTCCCATTAGCTCATGTATTCTGTTTTTCAGACAGTAACGCATGTCTGTGAGCATTCTCATTGTC
Organism: Myiotriccus ornatus; assembly: GCA_036023395.1. Classification (NCBI taxonomy): domain Eukaryota; kingdom Metazoa; phylum Chordata; class Aves; order Passeriformes; family Tyrannidae; genus Myiotriccus; species Myiotriccus ornatus. Next base: position 97,005,483 of record JAYRBT010000114.1, read on the forward strand.
CTCTTCTATCTAATTGCATGTCTTTACCTTGAACACAGAGATAATAAAGTGAATTGCACACGTATTCACAAGCCCTTCTCAACAATTATCTATTCACATTAGATTAGTTGTCTTTATATTGAACAGCAGATGAGAAATCATCATTTAGTAAGCAACAGGATTTATTTATGTTGATTTAATTATCAGTAAGTACCGTAGTACATAAATGGAAAGAGTACTGAAAAATGTCATTCACATATATTGTTTAAAAAAACCCAGATCAGAACACTACTGCATTACTAAAACTGAAAAATATTTAGGTAAGTGTTAGAGGAAGCATTGACAGGTATGTGGAGTACACTGAGGCACTTAAAAGACAATGATAAATGAAAGTGGTAGCAACGGTTTATCAGAAGTTTACTGGCACAGTTTGATGTTCTCGATGTGGTTAGACTGCAGTAGCTTACATCCTTTTGTAAGGGCAGAAAGAAGGTACTTCAGCAAAAAGACATGAACAGAATTTGTTGGAAAGAGAGTTGTGTTATATGCTCTGTAAACTCAGACACCCAGACACCACAAAATTGAACACAGTCTAAGAATAAAATGAAAAGTAAAACAGATACTGGTGACTTCTTCGGAACTCATCTCTGATACTCCTTTCAAAGCAAACAATTCTCCTAGTAATGCAGACTAATTACAGGAGTAAGTTATATTTCTCTAAAGTAAACCCTTTGAGAACATGAAATAAAATTTTCAGACGTAGCCATATTACTTAGAAGCCTTTGTTTTCTTCAAACGAACTTAAGGTCTTACAAAGAGCAAGGTAGAAAACATCCTTGCACTGAATTGCTGTGATTTCAGAAATACTTCTGTTTTGAGAGACTAATAGTGGAGGACAGTAAGAAAATAAAGGAGTAACATAAAAAAGTAATGTAATGGCATAACTGACAGTCTCACATATTTACTATCACATGCCTTGCTTTTCTCTACAGCTGTTCTCTCCCTCTTTATCCTCAAGAAACAAGGGCAGCATTTTTTCAGAAGTAAAAGACTTCTGCTCTGTGCATATGTTGAGGGAATTACATGAGACAACTGCTTCCTTCAAGTTCATTTATAAGTGTATTTATATTCCATGTAATTCATGTATTGCCAGCTAAGCACGAGCCTAAGAACCTTGCTAGATGAACAGAACAAGTGTGAGACCCTAACCATTACCTTCTGAACTCTGCCACTACAATACTAGTTATCTCTGACACTCAACATACAAGACATTCTTTCAAAGAGCATTACCTAAATACTATCTGGTAAAAAAAAAAGGAATTACCAGCCTTTGAAAGTATGTAAACAGAAGTAGTTCTCCAGCTACGTAGTACAGTGAAAGAAAACAAACAAACCAAAAAAACTCAACCTTATTTAAAAAAATTTAGTACCTTTCAGATGAATCAACTTATTTTTAAACTTGGAAGTAAACAGGCATACTTGGGGTGGGAAGAGAAAGGGAAATCTTCTATGTGTAATTTGAGGATACCACCTACAAAAAATCAAATGGAATACTGCTTGCCCACATTAAAATTGCCACTATGGCAGGAAAAAAAAATGTTTACATTGAAAAGGACAAGTTGCTGTTCTAAAAATAATTATCGTGAAAGTGTTGTTTATAATTATTGCAACAGAGTATTCCTACAGCTAGGACTGCACCAATATTCACTTGGCAGGCAGCAGGAAATCATACTGAATACAGAGGAACTGCAAGCCAACACCTCTCATGAGCAAAAGGCTGCACAAACTCGAGTGAGTTACTGACATTTTTAAACTCAAATCTTGTCAACTAACATGTACAAAAATAAAGAACACTTTTTAGTTGTTAAATTTACAAATAAAGTCCCCCAAAAAAAGTATTAATATGCTTGCCCTTAATTGTTTCTAGAAGTTTTCAGGAGTCTACAAGATATTTGGAGTTCACAAAGATGGACTCAGGGAGAAAGGAAAAAATGGACAAAACTATAAATGTGTTACTTTCAGTTGTTTGAAGGCCTTAACATAGACGTAATTCTAAAAGCTTGTGATTATTATACACAGCTTGTGACTGACTGCCTCAGTTTTGCATATTCAGACACGGATGTTACTGAGTTCCTAGGATGACCATGGACTGCTACCATTTAGAAGACAGATACTTTTATGGTTGCTTATGGTGGACAGCAAAGGTTACCCAATTGTCGTGGTTTTGCCCACCAGCCTGTCCCTGGGGCTGTGAATGGTTTTGTCCAAGTAGATTTCCGGACAAAACCC
>JAYRBT010000114.1:97007850-97031995 GCA_036023395.1 Myiotriccus ornatus
ATAAACCTTCTCTCAACTAATAGTAATTGTGTGGGGGGTGTAAAAGCAAATTGACCCAGGGCAAAACCACGACACCAACAATGACAGCCTTGGTCATTCCGTACCCTCTTGTTAGACAAAGGGACAGCAAAAATTCATCCTCTGGAGAAGATCCTGATGCGATGACTCAATGAATGGCATCACAAAGATGGGGCAATGCTATCACTTCAGATGAGTATGCTGAGGTATAAAATCAGCGAAGTAAGATACTCAACTTCCTAAACTATTCACCAAACTCATTCAGTCAAATTTCTTTCATAAATTTTTATAAGGAGTTTATGGCCAAACTAAATCTTTACACAATAGAACTCAAAAGGAGTTCTTATTCCAAAGGTCACAATTTCAGTGTGTAATTGCTGCACTGAACAGAAAGATGTCTATCAATCATATACAGATTTGTATATAAGTCTTGGATAGGTCAAGGTTATTTTTTCCCATATTTTTCTTGACCAATTTCTTATTTTGCAGTAGCTGATGAAAGCTTTAACATTTATCTCAGTACAGACAAGATTTGGATTTCTCTTTATAATAAGCCTGATAGGTAAAGTAAAATACATTTGCACCTTTATGTCTACTCTCACTTTTAAAAGGTGCAAATTCAGGATGGACAACCCAGTACATCTTAAAATAAGACAGCATGTTAGGTCTGTCTCCGATTTGAGTATCACAACACAGTGCACAGTAATTTAACATATTCAGTTATTTCAAAACTGATAATAATAAGGAGTAGCCACAGACCAAGATACCCCTTCTGAGCAGCTAGTACGAGATAAACTTTGATAGGTTCAATGGGACCAAGCAAAACTAATGTCCCAGAGAACACAGATGTGAATGTAAATATGTAAGCTCTTTTTCCTGCAGTCTTTTCTCTCATCTCATGACATCTTTGATTTCATACTTCTATAACCAGACAACAAGAATATGAAAACCTGCAAAGGCTGAAACTCTCAAAGATAATCATTTGTGACCTTTAATAGTGGAAGATAATGCAAACTGAATATTTATCCATAACTTTATACGTACATAAAGTAAGCATTTCCTTGTGTTGTCTGAAATCAATACTGGCCAATTTCTCAGCTTTCCAAATCTCTTACTTCACAGTTTACTATCATCTACTGAAGTTGCATCTATCTTTCTACTTTATTAAATCATTCTCTTGACTCAGAGATCTGCACAAACACAGTTGCACAGAAAAAAAAGAAAAAGCATATGAGCTCATGTAAAGTGCAACACAGAGGTTCACATTTATGTACACCATCAAATAACAGAACATGGGTAAAGTTCAGGCTTTGTTTCTGAAGGAAGTGTCTTTCTCAGACTTCCAACTTGGAGGTAGAAACACTGTTATTCTAATCCAATTCATATAATTTCAGATTAATTCCAGCTATACACATGCACTTTCACCTGTATACTTCTAGAAAAATAATAACTTCTTTTGCCATTGTTTTATTTCAGGAATATCCATTCTTGGATCTCTTTTTTCCTCCTATATAAAGTGACATGCTGCTAATTGTAAAAGCATTTTCAGTGTAAGCTACCTCTTACAACAGAGTCCATCCTTACTATTGTTTAATCTTTTATTCTTTATCCTCTACCCAGTAAAGAAAGATCTGGATGGAAAAAGTTATAAAAATGTAACTGGGTTTGACATCACTATCGTTACGGCATTATTTCTTGAATACAAAAAATTCCACAGTCTATTTTTAAAATATTAAAACTTGTGATAAACCCAATGTATTTAGGAATTTCTGGTCCCCTCATCTCCGAAAGCTTCTTTTTCCTTGATCTTCCTGTTTGATTCCTGGCTTCATCAAGTTGCACTGTTCCAAAACAATGACAGCTTTGACAGCATGTGACTGGAGACAGGAGAGATGACATCCAGATCAAACTGCCTATCATCAGTAAAGTCAGGAATTGGCAGCACAAGTGGACTTTCACAGAGAAAGGGCAATGGGACACTAGGAAGTGTGCTTACATCAGGCCTCATCAGAAACTTGCTACTCTCTGCATACAGTGTAGTCTTTCAATTGCTCATACAGTAATCCTCAAAGACAGAGAACTTCGGTAATCCATTATTAGGATGACAGACACAACTGGTCTAATCTCTATCCAAAAAGTAATGTTGACAGGATGAACATTTCCTAATAATCAGGAAACAGATAAAAACATTTTCATTACCCAAAGAACAAAATTTTGTGAAAATAGAATACAACTAGATTGTTTTGAGGGAAAGGAATTATGAGTACCTCTGTCTGCACAGAGGAATTCTCTCTGACTTTACCACGGTAAATTTAATTTTGTTGTTCTTCATCCAGTTGGTGAACTCTTGTTATCAGAACTGACGAATGAGAAAGTCCCCTATAACATACACTGAGCAGTGGGTTTTCTGGAGGCATTCTGATGGCTCTTGCCAGAGGATGTACCACCAAATACCAAAACCTGTTTTCCCGTCACAAAGACTGGTATAGAAGTCTGGTGCACAATGAAAAGCAAAGACATAAACTACTGAACTACAAATTTCCCTGGAATAGCTTGCTAGCTGAGGCAGATCATGCTCTGACCAATTCTAAGAAAGTATTTTGATTTGACAAATCATTTTTCTTTGACTTGGTCAACATAAACAGTAATTTTTCTGTTATAAACCTTAAAAGTTTCCAGAGCAGTTCTACTTCTAAGTCATTTAGTGATACTAAATAGCACCTGTGCAAAAATGAGAGATATGCAGCCTTGTGGACAGTGGATACTAGTGCAGGAAGTCTTCCAAAGACACCAGTGGAGATTTAAAATAAAACAAGCAAAACTGTGAAGCCTCTGGAATTATGGTAGCGGGTGTTAGAAACATCACCTATGGGCCAAACATTTTAGCCTATGTCAGGAGTTTACATAGTCAACAGCTGTACAAAAAAACTGTATTAAAAAAAATGTGTTTGGTCATTTCCTCTTTCCAGAGTTCCTATCCAATAATTTCATCAATTCAGTGTTCCTCTGGCTAAAACAGAGGTAATAACTTAGTCCTTCTTTGCCCACTGTGATATGACATCATTCAGCACACTGCTAACTTTGGATGGGGTTACCTGCTGGGAATGATGTGGCAGAGTCATCTTCAATGTTCTAATATCAATCCCTACAGCAGGTACTTTAAGATGTGAAACCTCTTGGAACAATCTCAACTCTCTGTGACTCCCTACAGGGCACAGGGAATCAGGTGGGTTTTTTTTCCCTAAGCAAAGACAGGCTGTCCTTTATGAAATTCTCTAATCCCAACATTTCCTTTAATATTTTCTTCTTTTTACAAGCTCACATTTTTACAGAATCAGAAAATCAGTCATTCAGGCTAAAAAGGGACCTCTCTGCTCCATGCAGGGTCAGTACTGAATCCAGACCAGGTTGCTCAGGGATTTTTTCAGTTGAGTCTTGAAAACCTTCAAGGATGAACATCTTCAGCTTCTAGGGTCAACTTGTACCAATGTAGGTTTTCCCCTTTTCAATCTTCTAATATTTTGCACACACAAAGCAGAGACATGCATCAGATAAACCAGCCCATGTTCAAGTTTGGGTTTTATAATATCTAGAAAATTATCTGAACCACAAATTTTTCATCCAAATCAGGATTTCATGAGACAACACAGTTGTGATACAAAACTGTCACTATATATTATCTTCCTTTGATGGAAGAGGACTTTTCCAATCTGAATGGTTCTATGATTCTATGATATTCTGAGAAATACAAATAACTGGAACTTCTTGAACCAGCTAAACAACAAATTTCAGAGTAAGGGAAAGAAGTAATTTATGCCAATTTTATTTTTGTTTACTTCGGACTGATTTAAAAGAAGAAAAGCACATACTAGTACTGGAAAAACACTGAACTGACTCTAATTAGCTGATTATTATTACTATTAGAATTTCAAAAGGTGTTCTGACAGGGTGTAATATTATTTTATTGTGTGCACTATCAAAACTGATAGCCATATTATGACTATTATATATCAGTGGAATAATTTGTTCAGAAATTATAAAAGGGTCAGCTCATTAATCTGACTCAGCTTCTTTTACAGTCAGTGAAAAGAGATCATGAAAGATAACCCAGAAACTACAGCAGGTACTAATGTAGGAGAAAATCTTACTCCAGACTGCAAACTGAATGAAGTCCATCACAGCAGAGCCAGAATTTCCCCAAAAATAGTTTTCCAGGCTATGCTTTTTTATTTTCTGCTAAATAAATGTAACAAACCCACTAACTCCACCTCAGACCCTATCAAATCTTTTAGTGTGCTTTCATGTTTTTTTCTTTCACTAGACAATCCCTGGATGGGTAAACCTACTAGGTGTTAAGTTTTCAACTGTTGTTAGTAAATCTAGAAAAACTAATATTTATGAAAATATAAAGTGATTTCTGGGGCATAGTCATAAACTTTCTGGAAAATCCGTTATACTCTTGTTTTGGCCACTACATCTCCTGTCTAGAATGTGCTTTAGAATAAGTCACTGGGGCACAGAGCTGTTGGGTTCAAGAGGAGGATTACAGCAAACAGCTGGCCCACATTTAAAGGTTTTTATAAGCATTTGATTTTTCTGCATCTCAAGTAGCTTCTGAACGCATTCTGAAATGTTGTGAAGTGCTTCTCCAACCATTCATGAGTCAACCAAAATAACTCCAAGTTGTTTTCATAGGCAAAAACAAATTAAAAAAAAGAAGCCAGATTTGGTAAAAAAAAACTGATTAGATGAATCAAATTGAAAATTAAGACCCTTATGTTTGAGGAACATCTCAACACAGTAATTTGCAATTGCAGGTATCAAATTCTCTTACTCAAATTACAGACTTTTTTGTCCAAATGGCATGTGCACACGCAAATTTTATAGTTAAACAGTGTCCAAGTGATTTACTGGTTATGGGTAGTCCCCTGCTTAGGGTTGAACTTATCCACTTGTGGAACATGCATTCAGACAAAACAATGCCCCTGACTGCTAAAGAAGAAACTTCCTCAACCCTAATCAAAGCCCACCCAATGCAGTTCTTATCTGCACCTGCAGCTACCATACTCAGAAATGGTAAAAACCTGGCATCTCTCCTTGGACTATGGACTGTAGCAACTTCTGTGGGTATTTACTGTGTTTAAAAAAACAAAAACAAAAACAGCAAAACCAAACCAAACATTTTTTACCTCCAAGCCCAATAAAACAAAGTCAAATACTTCTTGTTTTCTTTTTAAAGTATGTCTTCAGTTTCAGGCCATCCAGTTTCTACATGTGAATACAGCTATACGGATATGCTTCCTACTTTTGCTCAAAATCTAGAAATAAACAGCAACTGTGTGTAATTTAAATGTGTGATTTAAATAAAGCAAAGCTTCAGGTTTCTTTTTTGAGGTGGGATTGCTCTTTAACAACTGGCAGGCAGAACTTGGCTTAAAACCAGCCACAACAATTTATTTTTAATTACCATTAACCTCAGAAAATCTGTTTTCCTTTGTGTCCATCCCTCGCAGCATGATGAAAGCTCCCACTCCAACCTGACACACAGGCCATCACAGAGCCCAGATGCCAAGTTGCTGAAAACACTCATCCAGCAGCAGCATCTGGCCCCTTGGTGGGCTCTACAGGCAGTGAAGCTGACAGCTCTGGAGTTGCCTGTGGGTCTGTCATGTACTTAGGCTGATAGCTGAGCTGACTTATTCCAGTCAGTACCATTTTTCTATGACTTACCTTTGATCCCAAGATATTTGCATATCATTATATGCCTGAGAAAAAGTTCCTCTGTAAATCTCTTATGAGCCCTCTGTGTTTGTGCATTCTTAAAGTAAGAGGTGATACTGCACAAAGAGAGTCATGATGTGCATTACTTGTAATGTTGTCACTAGATAACCTTTCTCATCCCTTATATAACACATCCCATGGTTAGGACAAATTGCTACGTGATACTCTGAGAAATCACAAAAGATCTAACAGCAGCCCTATAAATGACACAAGGCAGGACTGTAGGTCCCTTTCAAGCTGCACATTAATGTATTCCTGTGTTAGTCTCCTTAAGAAGGCTGACTTTACTCTCTTCTACCCTGATTACCATACACCTTAGCAAAGGTGTACAGCACAGCCAAATCCCAAGCAGGCAGAGAGCTGGCACTCTGCGAGGTTGGAAGGAGGGGATGAGAGCAAATAAGAGAAAGCTGTAAGCGAAACAGCACAGTAGGAACAGGTACTAGGGGAAAAACAGAAGAGACCAAATGATGACGAGTCGAGTTCAAGGAGCATTAGTGACAAGCCCAGTTCTTAAGAATTCATCTAGCCTCCATAAACCATTCATTCCTAGGTAGGGGGCAGCTCCTATTACCTTTAAGAAAAATGTGTATTGTTGTTTCTAGACTTCCTACTTCTTTCCTGAAAGTTATTTGTCCCTAAGGATTTTCTACTATAATGTGTTTCATGACAGTGAAGCAGTGACCCTCTTTTTCTCCCCTAAATATGTTTACTCTTAAGTTCCAAATGTTATCAGGCTCTGCAGTAATTTTTACTGTGAAGTTTTCTTTCATTTTTAATGACAAAAGATGTAACATAAAAACTCTCTCAGAAAATCAAATTTAATTCTTCTTAAATCTGGAATTAATTATCTCTAAAAAAAAAGAATCACAGGATATGCCAAGTTGGAAGGGACCCACAAGGACCATTAAGTCCAACCCTTAGCCGTGCACAGGACCATCCACAAGAGTCATACCACGTGCCTTAGAGTGTTGCCCAAATGCTTCTTGAACTCTGTCAGGCTTGGGGCTGTCACCACTGCCCCGAGGAGCCTGTTACAGTGCCCAACCACCCTCTGGGTAAAGAACCTCTTTCTAACATCCAACCTAAACCTCCCCTGACACAACTGCAGGCCATTTCCTCAGATCCTGTCACTGGTCACCACAGAGAAGAGATCAGTGCCTGTCCCTCCTCTTCTTCTCATGAGGAAGTTGTAACTGCAATGAGGTCTCACATCAGTCTCTTCTTCTCCAGCTCAACAGACCAAGTGACCTCAGCCACTCCTCAGATGGCTTCCTCTCAAGGCCCTTCACCATCTTTGTTGCCCTCTTTTGGATGCTCTCTAAGAGCCTAATATCTTTCTGATATTTCAGTGCCAAAACTTGACACAATATTTAAGGTGAGGCTGCTCCAGTGCAGAGCAGAGCGGGACAATCCCCTCCCTTGACTGGCTGGTGATGTTGTGCCTGATGCCCCCCCCAGCACACAGCTGGCCCTCCTGGCTGTCAGGGCTGACTCATATTCAACTTGCCACTGACCAGGACCCCCAGGTCCCTTTCCATGGCACTGCTTCCAGCATCTCATTCTCCAGTCTGTACATACATCCAGGGTTCCCCCATTCCAGCTGCAGAATCTGGCATTTTCCCTTGTTGAACTTCCTATGGTTGGTGACTGCCCAGTCCTCTAATTTACTGAGGGCTCTCTGCAGGGCTTCCCTGCATTCCAAGGAGTCAACAGGTCCTCCCAATTTTGTGTCATCTGCAAATTTGCTCAGTATCCCTTCCAGTCCTGCATCTAAGTCATTTATGAAGATGTTGAAGAGCACAGGGCCTAAGATGGAGCCCTGTGGAACCCCACTAGTGACAGGTCTCCAGTCTGATGTTCCCCCATTCACTGCTACCCTCTGTGCTTGACCCATGAGCCAATTGCTCACCCACCACGAGGTGTTTATCCAGCTGTGTGCTGGATGTTTTGTTCAGAAGGATTCTGTGTGAGACAGTATCAAACACTTTACCGAAATCCAAAAAGATTACATCAACTGTCTTCCTTGATCCACTAGGTGGGTTACTCTTGCCACAAAAGGAAATCAGGTTTGATAAGCAGGACATTCCTTTCATGAGACTATGCTGGCTGTGTGTTATCTTTCGGGTGTTTTTCAATACCTCCCAGAATAATCTTCTCCATAACTTTACGAGGCACTGAACTTGAGACTGACAGGCCTGCAGGTTCCAGGGTTTTCCTTCATGCCCTTCTTGAAAATCAGGACAACTTTCAGCAGTTTCCAGTCAGCTGGGACCTCTCTGGATTCACAAGGCTGCTCAAGAATCATCAAGAGAGGTTTTGCAAAGACATCAGCCAGTGCTTTGAGGATTTTTGGTTGAATCCCATCCGGCCCCATAGAATTGCAGGGATCCAGCTGGAGGAGCAGATCCTGCACAATTTCAGGGTCGACTGGGAGTTGATCATTCTCACAGTCATTGTCCTCCAGCTCAGGGCACTGAGACCCCCTTGGTTCATAATCTGTGTAGAAGACAGAGGCAAAGAAAGCTTTAAACACCTCTGCCTTGTCTCTTACCCTGTTTGTGAGGTGACCATCCTCATCCTGTAACAGGCCAATGATATTTCTATACTGCCTGTTGCCATTAACGAATTTGAAAAAACTCTTTCTATTGCCCCCCACATTTCTGGCTTCAACTCCAGTTGAGCTTTGGCTGCATGAATTTTCTCCCTACAGTGGTAAGAAGCATCTCTGAATTTTTCCAACATCACTTGACCTTGCTTCCACTGGACATGCACCTTCCTTTATTTGCCTTATTTCCAAGAGAAGATCCCTGCTCAGCCAAGCTGGCCTTGTGCCTCACCTGCTTGACTTCTGACACTCGGGAATTGCCTTCTCCTGTGCCCTTAGGACATGATGTTAAAAAAGTGACCAGCACTGATGGAACCCAGCATCTGCAAAAACATTTTCCCAGGGGATTTTACTTACTAATTCCCTGAGCAGCCTGAAGTCTGCTCTCCTCATGTCCAGAATTGAGGTTTTGCTGGCACTTTTCTTCCTGTCAACGGAGACTTTAAACTTGATCACTCTGTGGTTGCAGTGGTCAAGACAGCCACCAATCTCCACTTCATTCACGAGATCCACTCTGCTGACAAGCAGATCAAGGAGAATGTCTTTCTGAGTTGTCTCCCTTAGGACCTGTTCCATAAAGTTGTTATCCAGGCTTTTTAATAATCTTCTGGCCCAGGTTGTACCCACTGTGTGATGCTTCCAGGTAATTTCTGGGAAGTTGATGGCCCCCATAAAGACAACGGCTGTTGACTTGGAAGTGTCCTTTAGTTCCTTCACAGAATAATTTGTTGGTGTCATTGTCCTGGCTGGGAGGTCACAGAAGACTCCCACGATGACATCCACTTTGTTTGCCCCTTGATTCTCATCCAGAGGTTCTCAACTGTGCCATTGCCAACTGGGAGTTCCATATATTCCAACCCTTATATTGCATACAGTGCCACGACTCTGCCTTTTCTCCTCTGCCTATTCCTGCTGAAGAGCCTGTAACCGTCCAACAGGGCACTCTAGTCTTGATTCTTGATCTGTTTTGGCATATAAAATATTATAGGATCCATTATAAATTCTAGAACAGGTTCAAAATGAGAACTTTACTAGATTCTCCTATTCAGCAGCACTGAAGTTGGCCCCAGGACAGACCTAACAAAATTGTAAACAATTTAACTCCAACTAAAGCTGATGGCTAATCGCAATCTACCAAGTGCTTCCCTCCTAATGACTCCAAAGCAAACGCTGGGAGGATTCACAGAACCTGGCCCCACAGAGATAATGATACACCTGTGTCAAAATAAATTCTTCTGAGTATGTGAATACTCAGATTTCCACTGGAAGACAGACCACAAACTGGGAATTGCAGAGTTCACCTTGTGAAAGCTGCCAAAACCTTTATTCAACACCTACTGCAGCACTTTCAGACACTACTCTAGCTTTTTCTACCACATGACTGAGCCAAAGGAAAGCAGGAGCCTATTGTTCCTGGAGCCCTTATAAGCTTTGCCTATTTTAACTGCTTGGTTGGGGTGCTGAAAGGTAATATGTTCATAGTAAAAATTCGTGCTTGTACATATGGTGTGGGACATGGAATAGCAGTGATTGACTTGCTTACTTATTTGGACTAAATAGTAATTGTCCAGAATGAAATATTTGGGTCAGATCTTTGGAGAGATTTTTTAATTTTATTATGATTTGGGAATCATTTTATAGAATGACCCACCTGCTTAGATTTCTCCAAAATACTGATGTCAACAATTGCTTAGTGCCTGGCTAAATCACCTCAGGACTGCAGTAACTGCGTGTTACAAGGTGCAACTGATAATCTTCATATGCTGCAGCTGGAACTTCTGGGACTGAAAATTTCACGCACAGTTTAAAGTGTTGGGTTTTTTCAAACACATATGAAATTCAGCAATCTGTAAACCTTACTTGTTTTTTCTCTGGTGTCCCATGGCCAAAAGGAATGCTACCTCTACATGGCAATGAAGCTACGGGGGAAAGAAGTTTCAAAAACCCCAAATCATTCATGGTATTTAAATTACACGTAGTTTATTATACCAGATTTTGCTGTGAAATATGTGCCCTTAGTCAAAGAGAGTAGAAGTCTTTTCTATCTTTTCTACAGCAGCTGAAACGTAACAACTCCTGATACATGTTAAATATAAACTGCAATTTTCAGAAGTGACACTTCATTTTATAATCATCCTGTGGCCCACAAAGTGGAATTTCATACCTTAATACTAGATCTCCCAGAAATATAATGCTTCCAGATAAGATATGAACTTACAACTGCAATTCTGTTTAATTAAGTAACCCACAGAGTACTTCGTTTGCATTGACTTCATAGACTTTTTTGTTTTTCTTTCTGACAGTTGCTAAGAAATTAATGCAATCTGATCAAATTTAGGTGAAAATAATCTGATTTATCATAAAGTCTACTTTGGACAAAATCATGTGGTCAAGCTTGGACCAGTAGTATAAGTGATACCAATTAATGATGTCATATCATGTATGTGTTCATTATTTGGTATTAAGTACTCAAAACTAGATTTTTTATGGGGTTGAAATTGAGATCTAAACTTGAGGTTTACTACATTGGCAGCATCCCAATCCAGCTTTGCAAGCAAGTAAACACAGGTTACGTGCTGAACTGTGAAACTGTTGAGCCTCTTTCAAAAATCAAATCTACAATGTAAAAAAGAAAAATCAAGCTCACAAGCTAGCTGAGCTATAGTGTCCCCTGTAAGTCTAAGGAGAATCTGCCTGGCATATATCAGCATTTTCACTAGCAATTTATTTTTCTGAATATACTGAATCATTCTCATTAATTAGTAGTTACTTTGAAAAATCTTCAGATTAAGAGTAACAAAATCTAATACAATGGTTCTGCCAGAAGATGTGGCATTTCCCATCCTTCCAAAATTAGAATGAAGTTTAAAAGGACAGTTATAATAATTTTCAAGCAATATTCAAATTTTCTCTGTCTTTCTTGGAAAACCGAAGAGAGCAAGATTCCAGAGTATAATGCCTTAAGGTTTGATTTGACATACGTTGCTAAATTTTCAAAAGAATGCAACAGTCATTAAGACACGAGCTCTTCTGAAGATCTGGCCTTATTTTTGTCTAATTACTTCTTTTGTGTCAGTATAGAAAACATAGCATCAACTACACAGCAAGTTAGAGCTATAAATTTTACACAAGTGAAAAAGAACTACAAAATACAACAGGTTCCATGGCTTTATCATGTAATAGAACTTCTCAGCACAAAGCATCAGGGTCCGAAAGTACCGTATCGAAATCAATGGTAAAAAGCCAATCATAAAAAATACTTGAGAAGTTTTGCAAGTATGTGATTTTTTTTTTTAGTGTTGTTGAGTCAAAGAATAGTGAATAAAATCTCAAATAAAACTAGCAAATCTACTGTCATCAAACCAAGTGCCTTTTGATCTCTCTCTTTACCCTGCAATAACCTTTTTTGAAGCTGGTTACAGAATGGTTTCTTCCTTCTTTTCTGTAGCTATTTCTTCCCTCCCTCACAAGCTCTCTTGCTCCTCCATCCCTGCAAATGCTCGTGTCACCTCTCGACCATCTCTGTCACTGTGCTTTTGCTTCCCAGAGCAAGTTTCCCTTACCAGCAACTTGCTCCTTTGGTTGTTTTTTTTATCTTTTCCTCTTGCTTGTCTGATCTAGTCAGACTGGCTGGAGCAAATGAGATCTGTCAGTCAGCACCCTTTTACACATCCTAATCCAAAAGCCACCCTTACAAAGACATAATTTCCAAGGAATTCTACCTGTGAATAACAAACTTCCACCCAAAATTTATGGCCCACCAATTCCAGTGACTTATACATTTTCCATAATGGTGGCTTCCCTCTGCCTAAACACAATATATATCTTCTGGCATAATATAAACAAAGCTGAGCTGGAACAGTTCTTCTGCTGTGTGCAGACAGGAAAATTAATCAAGTTCTTTAGAGACAGAATAATTACTGCATTTCAATTTGTGATGCAAATAGACACAGAATATCATCAGAGCCTGGGAAAGCACCTGAATCACTCAGGGAACCTCACCTATTATTAAGAAATAAACAAACAAACAAACCCCTTTTAGGGCACTCATAGTCTTACTCATGACAGAAGCAGAAGTCAGTCACCCTGTGCTAAATAGCAACCCTCTCAGATGAAGACATTTCCTCTCCTTCTTCTCTTCTAGCATCCCTTACTGGATTTGAAAATTCACATCTCATTTACAACTATCATGATCTGCAACAAGAGAACACATGGCAACTCATTTCACAACCTAATTTGTGCTAGTTCTATCCAAAATCCTTTCAGAAGAGAGATGTCTACGTAAAATGAACAAAACCAGCAAATAATTCCATACTGGCTGCTTCATGCACCTTAGACCTCCTTACAACTAAGGCTCCGACCCCTGACACAGAATTTTTAACTCCAAATGCAAACACCACTCCTGCAACATAAGCAACTCTTGTGTATGCTTTATGTTGCTACAGATAGCTGCTCATTTTAATGAGTGTTTCTTCTTCGCTTCCTTGCAGTAATTCTCAGCATAAGAACAAACCCCTGACTTTCACAGTTACTGCAGAAAGTTAACGTGTTTGTATATGCTGATTAGTGCAAAAACTATCTCAGCATTATCTGCAAGGAGACAGAGTTGAAGAAAGATTACAGAAGCTAGAAGTACTCATGATGATTCTTACCTGGCAAGAGCTCTCAGCTTTACAACCTTGCCACATTTCATCTCTGGACTTGGAGATCTATGTGTCTACCTAAATAGATAATGCAAGAACAGTAGTGGAATAAAGCCAAAATAAATATCCTATCATAAATTAATGACTATACTGTACTAGCCTCACTTTTGCTTGTACCATAAGCATTGCATTTTCAGCAAAGTTGTCACACAACCAACCTATGTTTCTGGCAAAAACAACAATCAGCATAAAATAGATCTGTACTTCTGAATCTCTGTAACTCCATCAGCAACTTGATTTTCACCTGCCATCTGGTATTAAAAGTTGTATCTCCATCCACTATAGGTACAAAATTCTCTGGCATATGAATTTGAATACCAAAAGAGTCTGCAGCAGTGAAGAGTCAATGCCCTGCCTATTCACATGCTTTCATTAATTCTTTTTTTCATATATCACTATTCAGATGTCCACATAGGTCTTACAAATAAACACACAGGACCTCAAAAGCTTTTAAGGAGAATATTTTTCTATTAGCATGAAGAAATAGAGCTCAAGGAAAAAAAATCTATGCAAGCATCTAACAAACTTAGTGCACTACTTCACACTGACAGTGTCACTTAACCACACAGTGTGCACACTTCTCTGAAAACAAAATTTATTGCCTAATTTCAACAACACAGGTCTCAGGCACATACTAAAGAAGATTTTATGTTCGATATGAATAACATCAAAGCACCACCCTTTCAAACTGCCATACAGCATTCTGGCCAGCTTATATAAATGGCAAAAACAGTGGAAAGCCCTATTCTACCTGACATCATCTTTAATCAAGATCTTCAGCGTAGTGGGCAGCATCTCAATTTTAGGCAGGCTGAAACTAGCCACGGTAGTTTGCAAGTACATCCACATACAGTTCTCAGTTGAAAATGCAGGGAAAGGCATCCCAGAATTCAAGTATCAACAGTCAAATTTAACCATCATTTACATTTTGTTTCCAAGACAAGCCACTAGAGGGTGAGACAATTGCAAAATTGGTAAGATTTGAGCAGGTCTGTCTCGCATCGGGCATCGACGCCTGTGCCCCTACGCAAACAGGCAAGGCAGGCACAGGAGATGAATTCCCGGTAGCTGGTGGGAGCTTATCCATAGTTCATTCTTCAAGCTGAGACACAGGGTCACAGACCATCACAAAAGCAGAAGTGTGAGTCTGATGGTCACACAGCAGTGATTTTTCTTAATGTATCAGAGCTGAAGATTCACTGTAAGTGAGGACATTATTTCAGTGGATTGGCAATAGGTCTATCTCCTTCAGGTCACCGATCCAAACAGCTGAGCAAGTCACGAAGGGCTTCCTACAAGGCAAAAAATTCGATGTCTTCTGTCTCTGCATACATTGCTAAAAGCCTCCATCACAAAGAAACCTTATTAACACTTCTCTTAGTTCTAAATTTAACATACACGACAAAAGTAGCCCATTTTCCTAAAGAAATTCCAGCTTCTTGGTTGACAACATTTTCAGCTCCATAAAATCAAGGTCTGACATGGCAGCAGTGGTCACCATTTCACTGAAGTCCTAACTAACATCACAGCTGAACTGTGTCTTGCATTCAAAATATATGATGGAAGTATTTGATACAGCACCTAGTATGCTGTATGGAACCAGATTACACAACTCCCAGCTATGGTCGAATATTTTACCTAAAGAACCTGCCATTTCTTCCATCAAGTCTAGAAACTTCTACATATTAATTGACATTTTATATGTAACTTTATTTTACCAACTGTATACAGATGATCCAGTTCAAAGGGAACCACAGGAAGATTCTGCAGCAGTCAGAATAATCTCTGCAAAGCTACACAGCAACTATAGACACATTCTGGAAAGATCTATCCCTTTCAGGATGGTGAAGTGAAGGAAGTGAAGCATTTCTCTAGGAGACTGACTACTGATCTCTGATTTCTTTTCCATGTTAAGCATTGCAAGAGGAACATTTACATTAAGCCATATTCCACTTTTATTTACATAGAACAAACACACTGGTATTTAAGAACCTGGGCAAGCAGCAGTCTTTGTGGGTTCACATGGCTTTTGACATAAAAAAGAAAAACAACTGAACAACTTCTCCCCTCACCTCACAATGTTTATTTTGTTACACTTGTCCAAATAACTACAAAAGAATATTAATTTATGTGTCTGCCAACACAGGAACTTTCACAGAAGTGATGACACTTGGAAACAACCTTTACAAGAAAGTAAACAAAGGTATTTATTCTTATGGTGTTTCCATTGTTTCCTGCTTGTGGGAAGTTCTGACACTTGTGCAAATTCTTCTGAAACTTACAGGTTTCTTATTGACCATAACGCAGGTAGTTTAAAGACACTATCTTTCCTTTATAATTTTACACTACTTAAAATATTGGTAGTTTACTTATTAAATCCATTATTTTATTTTTCTGTTTCACTTTTATTCACGTGTGGTCTCTAACTTACAAAATATCCCCATATTTAGATGAGAGAGAAGGTAACATTTTCAAAGATGCCAGATAGAGGTGGTGGAAACAACAATTATTTCTGATCTGTATGATTAGGAGACTGACTTGCATAAAAACAGAAAGCTAAAAAGCAAGCTCTGAACCTCGATGATGAAATGGTGGAACAAATTGCGTTGTCATCAAAGGAACAGTATAGCATCTAGTACTAAATCTGCATTATAGGGGAAGAATTCCTACTCATATTTGCAGTGCTATTACCTGAGATGTACTTTTACTTACTAATATTTTACAAAAGAATGATGCATCTGAATGTCTTAATGCACTGAGCTAGCATGATGAAAGATATGTATGTGGTAGCTCTTATTACCACGGAGGAAGGTCTGATTAGAGCACAGGAAGGTCTGATTAGAATCTTCGGGAAACCACTTGTGTGTCCTTGCACACACTCATCTTTCAATGCTTTTCTGTCCTCATGCAGGAAGAACATTTTCCACATATACAGGTAAGGCAGAAGGCAAAAAAATGAAGACACATTTCATATCCTAAAGTGCTACTATAAACATGCTAGGAAGATCTTATCTAGCATATCCCTATTCTTAAGAAATTTTTTTGTTGTAGCCAGTAACTGTCAGGAAGCTCAAGATAAGAGAG
Source organism: Myiotriccus ornatus (assembly GCA_036023395.1). Taxonomy (NCBI): domain Eukaryota; kingdom Metazoa; phylum Chordata; class Aves; order Passeriformes; family Tyrannidae; genus Myiotriccus; species Myiotriccus ornatus. The sequence continues at coordinate 97,024,045 of JAYRBT010000114.1, forward strand.
ACGCATGTATGGACTGGTGATGTAATACAGAGGAGACTGACTTGTTTTCTAAGTAAATAAATTAATGTTTTTTATGTTTTCTGATGTCTAATGAATGTGAGCCTCATTCTTTTTGTACACAAGAGACTATATTATATTCATAAACGGAAACATTTATTTGTGTCTACACTTTGTAAAAAATGTTATGCCACATGAGCAGCAGGGTATAAGAGCCCTTGACATCTGTAAATCACTTTTCCTAAAAGCAATTTATGTAGTATTCTTGGATAGGGATCTCCTCTAGCCATCTAAGGATGAAAACATCCCCTGCAGCTAGAAGTTGCACCTTCATTTCTGCTGCTCCCCATAACTGTAATTTCCTTCCCCCCTTATCTCCCTCAGTCATATTGTGTAAATCATTCATTAAAAAATTTGTTATCTTCAGTTTTAACTGATGCTTGCTGTGAAACATTATGAGGTGCTCTGCGCGAAGGACACAGCGCAGGTGCGAACAGCACCACTCGGTAGCACACCAGCACAAAGTCTGCATGCAAGGCCACCTTCAACATAAAACTGCTGGACTCCCTCCTTCACTAGGGAGCTTTGCCACACACATAACCCCACACATCTTGTACGCCTCTGCTGAACTTGGGAAGGTATTAACATGGCTTTAAAAATTCTGCCTGTTTGGCAGAGTCAGCACAGGAGACTTCGTGCCGGAATTACACAGGGAGGAGTCCTGCCATAATGGGACTGCCCAGCGTCACCAGCTGATCCTGCTGTCGGCAACAGAGCGTTGCAGGGGAAAAGGGACTGCAAGTAAAACAGAAGCACTGGGAGTACAAGTATGCATACAAACTCCTACCTGCTAGAAATCTGAAGACCACAGGCTTTCAAATACATTGCACACAAAATTAGATTATAAGGCAATGGAAACGGCAAAAGGAAGATTCATTAAATACGAATTGCAGAGAAATTCAGGACATACTAATACTGAGCTTTGGAAGATGTAGATCTCTATTGTTATATTCTTCCGTATTTACTCATTAACCTGGTTGCTGATTAATATATTTAGGATCAATTAATTAAAATAATTTAAAGATTAAATATAATCCCTAAATACTACAAATTGCAAGATCCTACAAACACTCATTTTTAATAAATTAAAAAGACAGGAGCTTGACCCTGCAGTCTGCCCATATTTGTTTGCAGGGTTTTCATTTCTAGTCCTGGACTCTGCTCAAAGAAGACAAACAAAAACAACAGGATGACTAATTTCACTTTACTTGACTGAAATTAAAAAGAGCAGCCAGTCCATTTTGGCTTCCAACTGAAAATATCCCTGTGCATAAATGGCCTTTCCTTCCTCCACAAGGACTCTCTGCCGTTTGTCAAAGGTAAAATACACCTCTCAAGTTTTCCTACGTTTTCCTGACTAGGTGAGAAGGTGACATAAAGAAATAGTTGCAGAAGTGTCTTAAATTGCAGTTGAATCTCTATTCTGTACAAACAAACATTTTTCTTTACCGGGGCCACCCTGCTTGCATTTTAATTCTGCCTGTGGAATGTGTTCTTATATACAGTCACCTCCTTCAGCTTCTTTCAACCTATGCCTCTAAACAGGCAGAGCAGAGCACACCTTGCTTGCATAACTGAATTATGCGGGGATCACTTAAAACTCAGGAAGTATGGAGAGGATGGAGAGTGCTACCACATCTGAGTGTTAATAGGTATGTGATAATGTGCAAAAGCAGACTCTCTGCAAACACCTGTCTGCAGCATCCAGCAGCTATTTAATTTTCTACTCAGTAAAACTACAACAAGAGATTAAACCCTATCCCCAAGCCAATCTAATATACATTTGGATTAAATCTGATCAAGACTTTTCATATTTTCAGAGACACTTAACATATTTTAATTCCCAGGACAGTATTTCTTTTCTCTGCCTTTTTTAGCACAGACTTTACAGCCCTTATTCATGGCCTCTAACAAAGCACTGGATGTCTAGAAGTCAAATATTCAGGTCAAAGTACTTTAAGCATAACATAGATTGGCATCTATACTTCAGATGCAAGAAAGGGCTTGAATACTTCTCTACAGATCAGGCTTAATACAAGACAGCTCTTCATACTAAGCTTGACTCATTTATGTCCTCCGACCATGCATGTCACAAAGCCCGCACTCCGGTACCTCAGCAGGATGAGTCACCTAAAAGCTTTCTTTACAGTGACTGGAGAAAGATACTCACTGTTAGAGGGCTATATTAAGGCAGGGATCTAAAACTTTAGACAATTAAGAGAAAGTACGAGGAAGAGTTACAAAATATGATTCTTTCTAAAATGTATCACTTTGAGACAATTCACATAATAAAGCTAAAGCGCCACACTGCACAGAAAACTCACTCAAGTTATGGCTAGTTCAGTACAGAAATTAAGTCACACTGAACATGTCCACATTCTGAGGAATTCTTTGGAAATATAAGGCAGTGGCAGAACATTTTCACCAGTGTATATATTTAGACTCGTCCTCTAAAAATACTTTGTTAATAATTCTCATAACTGGTCTGTGTATTGAAACATCCATGGCCAAAAATTGGTTTTTTTTTTTCTCTCTTCAGAGCAATCTGAAAAGTGAAGTGCTTTACCTTGGCTTACAAGTCTACAGAGAAGGAAGCCAGTGAAGGGTCTGTAGCAAAAGTCTATGAGAAGCATCTGAGGGAGCTGGGGTTGGTTAGCCTGGACAGAACGAGGCTCAGGGGAGACTTACTGCTTTCTACAACTACCTAAATGGAGGCTGTAGTAACGTGGGGGTTGGCCTCTTCTGTCATGTCTCAAGTGACAAGGACAAGAGGACATGGACTTAAGCTGACCCAAGGGAGGTTCAGATTAGATATTAGAAAAACATTTTCACTGAAAGAGGGGTTAGGAATTGAAATTAGCTGCCCAAAGAGGTGGTGGAGTCCCTCTTTCTGGAAGTGTTCAAGAGATGTCTCGATGTGGCACTTGTGGATATGGTTCAGGGGTGGTGATGGTGGTGTTGGGTTGGCCGTTAGACTAGATGATCTTGAAGGTCTCTTTCAACCTTGATGATGCTGTGGAAACTTAAACGGCCAACTTAAAGTATTTCTTGTATCCTGTATCTTTCAACTTCTTCAAACTGCAACAAATCCTGATTGTGCGGAGGGTACGCAAAATGTCCCTGGCTTTTTTCTGTTTCTACTTGAGTGTGTGTTTTTTACAACCTTGGATCTCAGTCCTGTTTTTGAAAATATGGGCATTCACTGCTTTGTACCTTGACAATTTGGCTAGGATCCATTCTGGAGTCTGCATGGTGACTGAATAAATGAGACGCTTATAGAAGTGAGCCTGCTTATATCTAGAAAAACTACATCAAAAACTTTAAAGACAGAAACTAACAGGTAAATACAATACAACATCTTGCTCACATATGAACCCTCTGTATGCTACTAAACCAGCTAAGTTTTACCTCTTTTCACATTCAAAACCATTCATTTTAAGAGTCGGTTCAAACCAAACTGTCAGGCTCACTATGCCTGAGTTCTGCAGACGGAGGCTATTTTGCTATTTTGTTAGAATATGGAAATGCTTTTCTACAACTCAGTTAATAATCCCTTTAGCATAATTTTTGCATGTTCTTACACATTTGTTATCACACAAGAAGAATCACTGGTTTTCCAGTTATCTCTGTGAGGCACTAGGAAAGCAAGAAGCTGCCCTTGCCACTGTTTTGGGAACACAACCATCACACAAGCAGGCTTCCTGTGGCATGCTTTAATTCAAATTACTGCTTCAGATTGCGTAACTTTTTAAGGGATTCAAAAACAAAGAAACAAACAAGTAAAAGTTCAGTTTGAAAAACAAAATTGCAATCATCTGTCATCACATATTGGGCTGATCAAAAGCAGCATGACCAGCAGGTCAAAGGTGGTGATTCTCCCCCTCTGCTCTGGTGAGAGCCCAGCTGGAGCACTAGATACAGTTCTGGTGCCCCCAAACTAAGAAAGACGTGGAACTGTTGGAGTGAGTCCAAAGGAGAGGCACAAAGCTGGCAGGAGGACTGAAGCACCTCCCCTACTGAAGCACCTCCCTCTCAGAAGACAGCCTGAGAAAGCTGGGGCTGTTCAGCCTGGAGAAGAGAAGGTTGTGCCAGCACTTCATTACAACCTTCCAGTATCTGAAGGGAGCCTACAGGGAAGTCAGAGAGGGACTCTCTGTAGTAATAGGACAAGGCTTGATGGTTTCAAACCAAAAGATGGGAAATTTAGGTTAGGTACATGGAAGAAATTGTTCACTGTCTGCCCAGAGAAGTTGTGGCTGCCCCAACCCTGCAGTTGTTCAAGGCCAGGTTAGACGGGGCATTGAGCAATCTGGTCTAGTGGGAGGTGTCCCTGCCCATGGAAGGGGGGGTTGGAACTAGATGATCTTTAAGGCCCCTTTCAACTCAAACCACTCTATGATTCTGTGATTTACAACAGCAACGGTTTATGAAACTCCAGGAGTGGGGCCCAGGTGTCATTCACTGCATCCAGCAAGCCTCCTGCTGCGCCAGTGTGGAATGAATCCTCGGTCTCTGCACCTCAGACAAATGTAAACCCAGGATATGGAGAGATTCTTAAAAAAAAAATTGAATCTTCTAACTATTACTACTCCCATTACTATTACTATTCAAAGGAGCTGACAATTTAGAAGTAACTAAACCTGAGAGTTTCCTAAAATCCACCTACAGTACTGAAATGAGCTGTCCATAGTCAAAATCTCTTGGGTCAGTAGCCAAAGCAGCTTATTACACCTACATGCATTTTAAACAAGAGAATTTTACATTTGTTCTAGCAGTGGTCATTCAGCCTATTTTAATGCATTTCTTGGATCTAAATGATACACATTTAGTCTTCTCTCTGTGTGGGACTGATTTTCACCTCAGTGCATAAAACACTTAATTATAAGGTATGTCAAGTTTCCAAACAAGAATCAGAACCTCTCCAGAAATACCTTAAGATTCATTCTGAAGCATTCTAGAAAAGAAAACAAAAAGTGAACTGCATCCATCTATCTCAGAAGTCTGAAACGGGAGAAGATTCTGCAGGCAACACAGTAGAGTTTTAAAGATAATTTGAAGGGGAATAGCAGAGAAAATCAAGATAATATTACGATGGTGCTTCCAAAATGAAGAGAAAGCACAGAAGAAAGCACCTATATGCTTCCACGTAGGCAGACTTACAGTGAGTTTGGAAGAAAGAATCAGCTCACTAATGAACATGAGATGACAGAGAAGAAGAGTGTATCTTACGAAAGGCTTTGAAAGTAGAGCGATGCACGTGAACATGGCAGAGAAAAGGAGAAAGGACAAAAGCAAAAAGGCAGGTGAGTATTAATTGAAGCTACAGCGGTCAGAGAAAGTTTTGATGTTCATCTGAACCCTCTTATTCCTATTTCTTGGAGGAAAATACTGCATTAAGTACAAGCAGTATAACACAATAAAGAAGAGACATTTTCAAATTCAAATCTGGGAAAGAAAGACCATAAAAGAGGCTTCCATAGGGTGCCTCCATTCTGATGGAGTTGAAAGAAGCAGAAGTCCAGTGAAGGAAGACTTAGCAAATATACTGGCTAAGATGCTGTTCTGGCAACCCCCCATCTCAGAATAGGGATTAAATAATGGGGAAATGATGTACAAAGACACTCATTAAGACAAGTTCCAAAAAGAAGAGACATCTGCAGCACAGATAACCCTAAGGACTTCAGGATCCTGACTGGGGAAGAACTATCATGGCCAATGGCACAGCTTCTCCACAGGAGCACAGAGACTATTTTAACTTTAAATCTTAGCTTTAACACAACAGGTTAATTTTAACTGACACTTGGTTTGAGCTACTCCTGCTAGGAAAATAAAAGCCAGGCTCTTTCCTAAATATCTGAGAGATGTATACGTGCTCATGCAAAAGGATGGTCATCATTAAATACTTCACTTTTTGCCTTTAATTATATAATTTATCTAAGATACTTAATATATTCTCTGTGATTCTCTGTGATTCTCACACATCCCTTTTTTAATATCTTTTGGTGATTGCCATGTGATGATTGTACTCAAACTTTCTTGTGATTTTCTGCACAAGGTTTGCTTCTAGAGGAGGCAATAATAGATAAATAAAAATAAGTGCTGTGACTGTGTGCTTGCTGTCACCCAAAGTATGTTCACCACACTTCAGAGCAGCATGGCATGTTTCTCTCCATATTTGAACCAGCCTAGCTATATTTTAAAGAGAAAACATCTCTATATTGCAGTACAGTGTGTCTCATTACTGGGATTGCAGTACAGACATAGCCCAGTTGTGCCTCTATCTGGATCTCCCAGTCTAGCTAAAAGCTTGTCAACATTTTGGCTGATCTCCTCTGAGAATATTCCCCTCAACTGGTATATGGTGGCTGGCATTTCACAGGTCGGCTCAAACATAAATCTTCCACTCTGGCATTTGTATATTTAAGATTTCTTTTTACATAGATGGGAAAGTGTGATATTGACTGAGCTAATAAAAGACTACATGAGTTTAGAAAAGATCACTCCAACAGATACTTTCTTGTAACAAAGACACAATTCCTTGTCCCTCTCTGGAACACAAGTGTGTGTATAAGTGTGCATGTGTCCACACAACTTTTCTCTTCTTCAGCATTTCCTCTCCTTTGACACTTGAATCTGGAAAGAGATTGGGGTTTTGTTTTGTTTTTTAAGTAGTTACTAATCCTATTGTTCCATTCATTTTCTTTAGCAACCCACATCCTAAAAAACTTCTTTTATTTACCATTCTGTATGAATGAGCAGTGATGTTTCAATACTCTGCATTAAACAGCATTTTTGTTTCTACCTATTTGGACAGACTTTCTTTCACTGAGGCCTTCTGAGAGCTACTCAGCTACAGATTTTTCCTGAACTAAGGCTTTAATTCATTACTAAACACAGTTATGATTATGAAAAGTTATGTTATTTGGTATGATATTATAATTAGGCACCTTGAACAAGTTCCACTTTCAGCATGTTGCAGCACTGATGAGAAAGCACTGGTCCAAACACAATAAATATTGTTAAGGACAATATTTAAGGCCAGGAAATAACTGTACAAACAGAATTAATCTTATTTTGTACTTTTTACACAAGGTTCTGTTTAAAAGGAGGTAAACACAATTAACCATTTGACTAACTCCCACAGAATATTGTTTTGTTCTGTAACCAGTGATTCATGCCATGCCAAGCCACACTAGTACCAGAAAATTCTTCGAGAAACCCAGCTCAGAAGTAAGACACGTATGCCAAGTGCAGAGCAAGAACTGCCTCATGCTGCAACGAAATTTCCACAAGGCTTTCAAAGCCTTTCAAAAGGAGATTTTTCAAGGACAGAAGGATACGTGTAATGCTTCTATTACACCCCACTACTGCACAAGGGCTGACAACAGTGATAGGACTTACTTAAGTAAACAAATGTGTAAAATTAAGGACCTCTATAATTTTACATTTTGTTGCTAAAGTGTAAAGCTATGATGCCTGTCAAACAGGGAAAGAATTTATGTCATTCTCATTGAAATATCATGTTTTCAAAATATCATTGCTCCTTAATGTTGAAGATGTATTTACAAATAAGGTGAAACAATTCTATAGAAAAAACAAGGAGGCAAATGCTCTTTTTCAGTACCTGAGGGATACAGATCTCTATCTCCTTATTAATTCTCTTCAATACTACATGATTCATGTTTTTTAGGAAATACTTTTTATACCCAAGAATTGATACCTAAAGTTTTGAATTTCCAAACTTGCATGACATTGATTAAAAAAAAACCCTGTGAAAACTGAAGATATGTTAAAAAAAAAAAAAAAAAGAGGAAAAAGAACTTTTTTTTTCCCTTCTCTTACAAGGGATCAGAGCCAGCCAGCACGGGTTTAGGAGGGGCAGGTCCTGTCTGAC
>JAYRBT010000114.1:97035626-97046577 GCA_036023395.1 Myiotriccus ornatus
TTCTTAAGCTTCTACTAAATATCTTAATATGAAAACTTATTTAGGAGCATAGGAGTTTTGCTTTTCTTATTATATACCAGTCTTTACAAGCAGTTGTATGTTTTGGCATCTCTAACTACCTAATTTAATATTTAATCAACTCCTGGGCACATAATGTCAGGTTATGTTCTTGTGATCAAATTCTTCCTGATAGAGTCTATGAAGCACTTCAACTCATTATCAGTCACAATTAGTTATAATGAAAATGTAAGTACACATTCTAGTAGGTACAACCCATGAAAACTTTTGAGTTTGCTGGGATTGAGAAAATATTGTTCACCTTACGGTCTCAGTAAATTATATACTTCCTCTGATACAGAGGAAAATAGACCTTTAGAGGCACTTCTACCAATTCATCAAAATGGAGCATTGAAAATGGCACTGGATGTATCAGTACAGAAGATGAGTGCAGTAATACCTGGCAGTTTGCACAGTTCTGGGTCACGGTACAGATTTTATTTGGCTTCCTCAGCCTGTAGTGCATGGAGTTATAGGCAGAAACACCTTTCCTCACCGTAGATCAAACAAGATCATTGTGGCATCCCATACAGACACAATACATGACTGCAGTAGTGTTCTCTTGGGAATTCAGGCATTTTGTAAGTCTTACAAAAGCACTGAAAAGCTCAAAAATCTGACCTGTGTTCCATATTTTGCCTGGCAAAAATAGGATACACATAATTTTCTTTTCCCCTGGCGTGACATACTAAGATTAATGTTGTAAGACAAACAAACCAGTGACTGCCACTGCAAGTTCCACATTCTTTCACAAAAGTCTCTTCAAAGTGAAATAATTTCTTCTCATGCATTTGTGAACTCTGCTCACCACAAACTGCTCAAAGCTGAGCAACACAATGTACTTCAAACTTTGCATCCTGGTTTAGCACATTTTTAAGGGTGTGCTTTGATTCTGAGTGAAATTGAACTTATACTGCAAATGGATTATTTTGGAAGCATGATGTTTCAGTAGACAATTCAAAAGGCAACATGACCATTCACTTTTCAAGGACTTTTCCAATATTGTAACATTTCACTCCTTCCACATTTTATTAAGCAATAATACTGATCAAATAGTAAAATAATGTTCTTTTTCATTGCTCTTTCTAAATCTACTTTTTGTTTATGTGTTCTTTTTCCTTTTGGGCATGTCTATCACAAGAACTTGTAATGGAGTGTACAAGTACATGTTTCTTACCATGAACATAAGTCAGTATACAAAACACATTTTAAATTAATAAATTTGAGTGATTGCAATTAGGACAACTACACTTTGCTGCATCTGTTCAGAGATACATGCTATGCGAATTATGCATCTACAAGGGATTCCCCAAACACAGGATGTATTTCATCTTTCTCTAGCCTGATTTTATAAACAGTTCAGAGCTGCTAATACTGAAAAAACCCCTGCAGGCAGTCAGATATTCCCATGAATAAATGGTATATCTTACTTGCATAAGTTCTACCGGCCAAGAAATGTTTGCCAGTTTTGTTGTTTGCCAACAACAAAAATTTTGAAGGCAAACCATCAGCTGGCCACAGACATAGTAAGAAATAATTCACTAAATAAACTATTTACTGTAAATTATTCTCTGGCTCAAATAAGTTGCTCTAGTTCAATTTTGATCTCTAAAACCATATTCCATGCCAGTTATATGAAATGACTAATAATTGCAACTTACATTGATAACTGACTTTGAATCATCCCAATCTGACTTATTCTAATACTGCATTGAATTTTGAAAAAAACAAATATGTAAAAGATAAAGCATGTATAATCTACCCACTTTTAACCGATTCTCCATTGTCACAAATCTACAGAATCGCCAAATATTAGATTTTATATTCAGCTCTCTGAGTTAGCTTAACGCTATGTAAAATCATGAGTAGGCAGAAGCTCTTATTGTCTGTGCCCCTAAGAAAGCACACTGTTTATTCCATAAGTGCATGAAACAGTTGCAATCATGAAATGTGGAACAGCTCCAGTGGTTTGCAAAGTGTTTGAATAACTAATGTGCAGGGCTTAATTCTTCCAATTTGAAAGACGTGTACACTGAGCGTGCACACACACATACTAATCAGGTTTTGTATTACGTAGGCATTCCATACACCTCTGTATGCTTCTGAATAGCACACACATCTCTGGGTTACACGGTCTTCCTGCTTGATTCTACAATATTTTACACTATATTTTAAAAATCAGGATTATTACTAGCATGTACATTGTGGCTGTGATCTAGTAGTTAAGACATACCAATAATAGACACAAGAACACCCTATTAAAACAAAACCACATATTTAAAGTATCTATTATAAAGCTACCACCAGACTGCCATCCAAACCTCATCAGGAATATTATTACTCTAGCACTACACACTTAAAACCAGGCTTATACTCTATCCCTGTAGTTTCACCTCACTGTCATACTTCCTGCAAGGTTACCCTCAGCAGAATTCAAGTTCTTTAAAGTTAACGAATTGTCTGAAACTAAGCAATTCTACTGAAAGATAAGTAGTAAATTTACAGTAAATGAATATTCAAAAATACCTGTTTATGGCAAGAAATCGCAAAAATTTTATTACTGTTTCGTATTTCAATCAAGGTAGCATGCAATACAGTTAACAACTGAGAAATGACCATACAGAAATGTGGCATGTTACTAGGCAGTAAGAAAAAAAAACTTTAATTCATTTATCAGTCTGAATATTAAATATCTATATCTTGAAGTCACTCTAGTATGGGATCTAAGGTTTTGGCAAGTATGTTTCCGGTTGCATGACTTTCAGGGATTCCTAGTCTAGTCATAGGTTCTGTCTGTCAGCACACATCAACTTTCAAAACCAGGGCTGGAGTGCCTTTAAGTGGAAGGAAAACAAGCAGAAAAGTTACCTACAGAAGCTGCTAATTGTATGGGTTTCTCAGACCTAAAACAGTTATAGTATTATGAATATATGTACATACACATATATACAAACACAGAGTTTTCTCACACCATAGAGTGGAAAGGTGAACAAAAGCATCCAGGCTCAGTGGTATTCCAAGTATGCAATGGAAGGAGGTCTTTACAAGCCTTGGCTCTGGAAGAGAGAGAAAGGGGTGGCAAGGCAGGTCTCTCCACCCAAATCTCACCTGCAGAAGTGGTTAGATGAAACAACATGTGCATTTAGCACCAAATTGTGCAGAGCAGTGTAATGATTTGGAGTAGGTCCTGAGTCCAAAAACAACGATCCTGGGAGACAGGCTTGGCAACCAAATGGCAGCAGCAGGAAAATGTGCAGTGGAAGGTTGTTCTCTTCACTCTTTTCAGACTCTGCGTGACCCCAGAACATTAGGAGAGTTTTTGGTGTGCCCTCACACCTGCCAGGGCAGTATCTCCTGGAAGGCCAAGGAAAGGCCTCTTTTGCACGATCCAGTTGGTCATGCTGTTTTTATTCTTCTAGCTTGCTGGGCTCCCAGCAGCTGATATGGCCAAGGATGAAGCCTTAAAGAGCAAATTTGGGTACAGGGTGAAAGTCTAAGGCTTATTATTTCCATTGATATGATGTGTTAACACATATGCCAGTCCTTTCCTTAGCAGGACACCACAGCTGGTGCCCCTCACTATGACGAAGACATTGAGGTGCTGGAGCATATCCAGAAAAGGGCAATAAAGCAGGGGAAGGGTCTGGAACACAAGTCTAATGAGGAGTGGCTGCAGGAGCTGGGTTTGTTTAGTCTGAAGAAAAGTAGGCTCAAGGGGAACTTTATTGGTCCCTACAACTGCTTGAAAGGAGGTTATAGGCAGGTGGGGGTCATCCTCTTCTCCCAGGTAACATGCGACAGGAGAAGATGAACAACCTCAAATTGTACCAGGGAAGGTATATATATAGTATAATAGGAAAAATTATACAGTATATTAGGAAAGATTTCTTCACCTGAAAGGGATATCAAGCATTGGGGCAGGCTGCCAAAGAAAGTGTCAGAATCACCATCACTGGAAATGCTTAAAGAATGTGTAGACGTGGTACTTAGGGACAGGGTTTAGTGGTGGACCTGAGAGCGTTAGGTTAATTGATGGACTTGATGATCTTAGAGGTCTTATGCAACTTTAATAATTCTATGATTTTAGATAGATATACATATATATACATAGATAGATATACATACATAGATAGATATACATATACATATAAAATATAAAGACATCTGTACCTTATACAAATCAGCCTCGTCAGACATTAAGCTGCATGGAAATGAATCTGTAAAATAGCCTCAACACAATCAAAATACAGATGAAATCTAGTTACGGGCTAACAAATTACTCATTATGTGAGTAATGATCTGAATTATCCAAACTTCCAAAGGATCCAGCTAAGCACTCCAAGTCCTTTGTCCCTGTACTAATTCTTTCACATGTACATTTAAGGACTGCTTTTACATGGAAGTAGGGACTAAAGAGTAAAAAGACAAGACTGACTTAAGACTGCATCCTGTTTCTCAGATAAGGGAGTTATGGCATTACAGAGACCTGGTTCAAAACTTGCATTACATTTAATTTGGAGAAGTGAAGAGTTCTGAACACTTCATAGAGCCTTAAATCCTCATGTGCACCCACAGGCAAAATTTTGTGTGGGTAGATAAAAGCAAACTCTCTTACGTAATTCCTTGCCTACGTGATGTTCTCACAGAACTCTTTATAAGCAAAAGTTACAATTTTTTGCTCCTGTGTTTCCTCCCTACAACCCAAATACGCTCCTGCTTATTCTTCCCAGCTGGCATTAACTGGGTTTGAGCTCTGAATTTCTATCCACCCAGGGCAGTGCTCGGCTCACCAAGCATATTTCACCTGTGCTTTTTGGAAAGATTCAGTTCTAAGCTGGTGTCTGACACAGTGGATCAGCATACTGACACATAAACCCTGCTCACACTACGGTGTGATTTCTAGCCTCTGTCTCACAGCCAGTTTGTGGAGTCCGTTGTTCCAGATAAAAGGTGCTGCTCTTCAGAGAGATTATGCTGAAGCAAAGGGAGCAGATCTCCAAACTATAATTGCAGAGTGGCACACAGGGTACCCTTTTAAAGCTGTACAAAGGAATTATGAACCTAAATCCTAAAAGATTAAAGACACCGTTGCACTCAGTTATCAAATAACACTTTTCTACCTACAAGCAACATTCTGATTCTAACTAATTTCACATCTTTAAATACCAGTACAAATGTTTCAAACCAGTATTGTGCACTCCTTTTGTGTATTTTATTTTTCCTTTCTGCACATAATATTTTTCCTGTATATTTGGAGGGTTAAATATATTGCAGTGTGACCAAAGGAATCTTTCTGAATGTGCTTTGGAAAAGATTTGTTTATGCAATTTTACACGTCTGTTTAGGAAATTCATTTCCAATAATATAATTGTTATTGTTTTCAATCTCATAATTGTAATACATCTTATATCAGTCCTAGCCAAGATAACTTCTCTTTCATTTGAATGAAGGCAGTAGGGAATGTAACAAGATTTCCTATTCTCCAGGTTGACTTCTGTGGTATCAGCCAGCAGAGCTAACAGTGCCCAAGCAAATATGTAAGTTTGTAAGTCCAAAAAGTCTTTTTTTTCCTATATTGCATTAACTGGAAAATTATTAATTGTTTTCTTTTCAATGCAGGTGGAAAGAAGGCAGGTGTTAGAGAAAATAAAGGTCTACTAGGAGAGATACACGGAATTTCTTAGATGAAACAATGAGGTGTTAATTACTGCAACACAGCAGCTCTTTTCTTATTTTTTCCTGTTTTAAGTATTCTCTGGTAAATAATTCCTTTCCTTAACTTGATTTTATCAAGTGCTCCAGTGTCCTTCAGAGAGCAATTCATCTTCTAGTAGGAAGAATAGGAAATGGCTAACAGAAATGTCTGCATACAGACCTGAGAGTGTGAAGAGTTTTAGGTTTACCCGTCCAGACAGCACTTGCTTGAACTACAGCTCCTAAGAACACTGAGTGAGGAAACGACTCATAATGGTATCATCTGGATACCAAACACACACTTGAGTAAACAAGGTGAAAAATATTTATATGTACACATTTCTTGCCTTTTCTCTGGGCACATCTGTGTGACAAGAGGTTTCTTGTTTACTCTAAGCAGTTGCAGAAATCAAAAAGAACTTAAGTGAAGCCAGTGTAGCTACATAGTGCACAACTCCTTACTGGGTCTAAGGCTGCTCACTCAGGAACTGACTCAATGTGAGTGTTGAGCAGAACACTAGGACTTATGGACATCAGGACTTACGGAGAAATGATGAAGCAACTGCATTTGTGCTGTTCTTCAAGGCCTCAAAACTACACCCTCCTTACTGCTTAACTGCTACATAAGCTTTGCACCATTTTGAAATCCCCAGATATAGACACGAAACATCTTATTTCTTCCTGCAACCAAGTCCCTAATCAGACTACTTCATCTGAAGAATGAGAATCAGGCTGCTTATGCAATTCCAATATTTAGATTTTTTTATTTAATTCTGATTAGTATTATGTGGCTCCAAATACAATTTTATTAATCTTCCCCAAATTTAATCAAGTGTAGGTATATGTCTGCACATACCAATTTCTCTCCTCTCCATGCAGAACAATGATAAGACATGTAACAACTCTTGAATATGTGTTAATTCTTGTGCACATGCGCCTTGTGCAGGCTCCTTCAAACAAGGTAAAAAAGGGCAAATCCTTTAGAGACAAACAAATTTAACAATTCTAGAAGACTTGAAAAGACTACAGATTTGTGAAAATGTAGTAGCAAGACTGAGGATTAAAAAAAAGCCAAAATAAAAAGCAGGAGAGCACTCACTGTGGGAGATGACAGCTTCAGTGATGAAGTTCAATGAACAACTTTTAAAGTTCATCACAACCCATAGTGATAAATGGGAAGGTTTAATGTAGAATTAGATCTGTAACTCGAGCTGGGGAAATATTTAGGCATAAAAAAGACAGCACCTGTGACTTATCCCTAGTTATCATTAGAAGAGGACAAGGACAATAACCCAGAGTGAAAAAACCCTCAAGCAACCTGTCAGGAAGAAAGATAGAGAGAAGGTCAGAGAAGAATAGAAAACAAGTAGAGACAGGCTGGGAAAGAACAGAAGCAGAGCTGGATTTGGGAGAGATCAGGTGAATAAGCCAGTGAAGGTGACACAGGATGTGGTGATACGGTCTTGTCTCCTGGAACAAGACAATAGTCTTGCCACAGCAGTCTGAAAACCTAGACAGTGTTCAAGCAGCTGAATTAATAATTAAGCTTTCAATCAGATCGAAGTAATCAAAACATATACATTGTCTTAGAGCTCAATATAGAAACCTTCAGCCCTTCTTCAGTGTGAGGTTCTTGTGGCCAAGGGAGACAGCATTCCTACTTTTTGGCTACTTTAAAGGGTAGATATAAATCAGAGGCCCTTCCTATTGTGAAGACAGCTTATAAATACAAATTAGCACATAAGCAGCCCATAAAACTTCTTCTAAGAAGTTGATCCAGGAACTTAAAGATCTGCTGGTCTGAAATCCTCTACTCATTTCCAATTAATTCTTATGCTAGCACTGCCCTTTAGCTTAAACAGCTCTTCTCCCTGCTGCATGTGTCTCTCTACATTCCAGTATATTCACTGAACCAAATGCACTGCCAAGCACCAACAGTTGTGCCAAAGGGTCTTTGCAGGTTCCAGATAGGGATGTCAGAACCGTGACAACCAATTTTTCTTCTTCCAGTTCAACATGTCAGTCAGGGGACATATGGCACACAGTCTCAAAGGCGTGAGAAACCAAGTCCTCTGAGACCATGTCTGAAAGCTGATCTGTTCCCTGGGAGCTGATACACTCAAGTTAGCAGTTTCTCTGATACACAATATGAGATAGTAGAAGGCATGGAACTTTGAGTGAGAAGGTGTTGTTAATTTAGAATGGCTTTGCTAGTTTAGTTCATTAACCTCTAAGTCATACCACAAAACCCTTTTATTCTTCCTGACTTTCTCTTGGGTGAAGGAAGAACAAGTGGGAGATTGTGAGAGAGATCTAAGTTTCAAGAAGGATCTAGGCAGACTTTCCCTCTGATTTGTAATGGCATTTGACTGCTACCACATACGCAGTCAGAGCTTTGGAAGGAGATTTCTTAATTAAACACAACCTTTCTAGTGACAGTCAGCTACAGGAATGAAATGCAGCACACATCTCATGAGGGGGATTGTTATGCAGTTCATCAAATGCACGAGAAAGCTGCACTCCACAAATATTCAATTGGCAATGCTTTGAAGTCAGCTGTTGTTGGAAGAAACGTATTTTCTCCCACATTGCCATGTATGCAGTTAGCTGATTTTTCAAGGATCTTCTAAAGTAGCAATAAGATCACTCCAAGCCAGTATGGCCACTGAACACAGCATCAATGAAAGATCAAATCCAGATTGTTGAAATTTTAGAGCTCAACAACACTGAAACCTAATAAACACAGGAAGGTCTCACAGATATCTTAGAGAGCAGATGCAGTATCAGAAATCACATCACTGACGTTACCACGTATTTTTATGGTGGATTTATCTCCTCAGTATCCACATATCCACTACTATGCTTTATCATACATTGGTGCCACAACACAGTCTGATAGGGTCCTTTTAGAGAAAGAAAGGCAAAATTTAAAGGAAAAAACTGTAAATATAAAAAATACACTTGGACTTGTTTTCACACTTTTTTTGTATGTGTGTACAACTGCATAGGCAGGCATCATGTACATGAGTCCTCCACTTTCTAAAAACAAGTCCTTCATCTGTGTGGCTATTTGTATTGCATGTTTTACTCATTCAGATTAATCCTACAGTTTTATTTAATTTTTCTGTTCTTTCCTGGACATTAAACTCTCATGTTATTTTCTAATTTATTTTAAGGATTAAAATATTATTTTGTTAGTCTAATAATCACTGTAGGTTTTCAGTTATCTTTTTAGTACCTTTCCAATAATTTTGTTTTCCTGAATAAATGTACTTGCCCTGAAAACTAAAAGACTGACAGCACTTTTAACTCAATATTCAGTCCACATTCTATGAAGCCTGGGTGGTTCATGTGTGTTCTGGAGGGTACACCCCCAGAAGCAAGAGGCTAATTCATTCTTCATGCTTATTCAGTCCTTGGCCTTTCTACATTCCAACAAGAATGCCAATTAACACTAATTTAGGTAGTGCATTTTATGATATGGAACCCTTTACTAGAAACTGGAAGGACATCGTTCACTCTTTTCGACATGAAACAGCTGTCAAATGTTAACTCTTAGTGGCACTCACAGAAAAAGCCTGACTTCAGTTTGGGCATGGACAGACACCTTCAGAAGGTCTGTAGCTTATGAAATGTTATTTTTTAACCAAGATATCTGCCTTAATTTTTTTTAAAAAAAGAAGATTTAAAAGAGTTGTCTATGAAAGGCTATATAGTACAGTTTTGGCAAATACACTTAAAGCCCCTGTGGTTATAAAAGGCTACAGAAAACATATAAACCTGTATCAGTCTTTTATTTTTTTAAGCAGTACCTGTAGCATAATAAATAGAAGATTTTCATGTGAATAAAATGGTCAAGCCTCTTGGTCAGCAAACTTATGCAAGAAACTGCACAAGGCAAGCATTTTTTCTCAGGTAGTTGGAAAAGATGAACCAATGAGAAAGCAGTCCCAGTGCATTTATGCATGTGCTCAGACTTGATTTCTTAAAAAAAAAAAAAATTTTTTTTTGGTATAGACACATATCTGTCTGACTGTCACAGAATCATAGAATGGTTTGGGTTTGAAGGGACCTTAAAGATCATCTAGTTCCAACAGCCCAGCCATTGACAGTGTTGCCACCCACTAGACCAAGGTGTCAGGGTTCCACCCAACCTGGCCTTGAATACTTCCTAGGATGAGGCATCCACAGCTTCTCTGGGCAATGTCAATCTGTCTGTCTGTCTATCTATCTATCAAACCAGCCTTAGAAAAGTCTAAGATGTTTGTGACTGTGTATTTCAACAGCTGGTCTCTAAAGTGATTTATAGGATAAAGTGGGTTGCACATCTAATTAACAGCAGTTATCCAAACCTGTTAGTTCTTAACCTCATTCAACCTGTAAGAACTAGACTTCAATAGTGCCAAATTGAATGGGGACAAAACCAACCCACAGGCACAACTTATTTTCAAGTTTAATCATGTTTTCTGTGCTGTACTTCTTTCTTTCGCTGTTACAAAGTTTCTGTAGTAAAGCCTGCTTCTTCCACGCACTCTCTCAACCCACAAGGCAACATTATCATGTAAGTTAAAGCACAGAAAGTATTCTTGAACATTTCAGGGTGTAAACTCCGACAACTCAACCTGTATTTCCAATTGCTTGCAGCAACATTATAACCATCCCTCAATGCCAGTTTTAGTTTGTTAATATGTATATACTGTTAACACTGATCTTCAGAACAAATAACAGATCCACTCTTTTTGATACATTACTTTTAGAAATGTGAAATTGCAACCTTTGGTAATACGACTGTGTGGTAGGTTGACAACACCTACCTAGATGCTCCTACACTGCCCCTCTTCAAAACACTGAGGGGGAATGAGATGAAAAGGGTCATAGGTTGAGATAAGGACACTGAGATCACTTAATAATTGCCACCAAGGGGAAAACAGACACAATTTTGGGAAAATTAATTTCATTTATTGCCAGTTAGAGTTGGATGGTGATAAAATACCTTCCCTTCAGCTCCCCATTCCTTCCAGGCTCAATTTCACTTCTTCACTTCCTACTCCTCTACGTCCTGCCTCCCCCATCCCAAGCAGCACGGGGGGATGGGGAAGCAGGGATGGGGTCAGTCCGTAACAGCTCCTTTCTGTCACAATTCCTCATGGTTTTCCCCTGTCCTAGTGCGGGTCCTTCCATGGACTGCAGTCCTTCATGA
>JAYRBT010000114.1:97054192-97093976 GCA_036023395.1 Myiotriccus ornatus
GGGTAAACTTGCTTTCAGAGTTACTGTATCAGATGGGGATTGCTGGGGGTAACAGTGAACACCGCATCCCACAAGAATGAAGAATTAATCCCTTTGGCTGAGTGACAGTCTTGGAGATAATTAAGGGAATTCTGTCACCATCAGACAGTACGAAAACACAGCTTTTACACACAGCGAAAGAAGGGAACCAATGAGACAAGAAGAGACTTTGCACGAAAACTGAGGCCAGCAGCCTCTCACTACAAGACTGCCAAGTTCTACCCAATGCAGGACTAAACCAAATAAAATATTCATTGAGCCTACTGTGGCCTCCTTCCAAGTCTAATAGCCTTTGCTGGGCCCTTGGTACAAAACACACAAGAACCAGAATGCTCAGATACGTGCCAGAAAGCTTGGTTCAAGAAGGCTTCTGCGGACTATGGTCCTACCACCCTATCTGAGACTTAAAGGAAGATTTCTGTGAGAATAAAGGTCTGTGCAAAGTTTTAAAATCTTGACATCCCAAAGTAGTCCTATTAGCAGCTCCACTTTCAGATACAAAATTATTTTGCATTCAGAGCTGCCCTTTGCTGATGGAGCTGTTACCTCCCTCTTTGGCAGTTCTTTAAAATCAAGTTTTAGTTCAGCATGTCTGAGGACAGAAAACTTTATACTGAGGTGCAAGAGCATGTTCTTGCAGGCTCTGAAATTGAAGTGGGGCAGTGTTTTAATGGATTGGTGTTTCACCTCTAAGCATTTGGTCCCTGTCCAGTTTAGGATAAAAGGCATAGATGAATGTAAAGATCTCACTTATACTCCTTGGCTTTATCTCTGCCACAGAAGCACCACTCATCTTTCTGTAAAATTATAGCTGCTATTCAACAGTGGCATATTAGGGGAACTGCCTTGCCAGCACTACAGGGCATGAGCAGTACTGGTTGAGAGATTGCACACTCCCACCTGCACTATACTTAGTTCTAGCCAACACTGATCATTTCCAAGACATATCTACTAACGTGCATTTCCTCTCAAAATACTAACTAACGGTTCAAGTCAATACAGCAAACTGATAGGCTATATGACTTGGATATACCTGTTTCCCATAATGGGAGGATTTAACTTTAAACAATTTGTGACCTATAAAATGTTCACTGCAATTAATGATTAATTAATTATGAAAGTGCAGACATTTGTTCCAATTACAGTTGTTATCCTTATTGTTGTGCTAAAGCACTGGGCTTGCTGGTACAGGCATTTTTTTTTTAATGGGAGCCAAACAAGTCATCCACTGCTAAAAGCTGGTTTCTCTCCTGAAGCCCTTTCTCTCACATCTTATGTGCTCCTTGACCTCAGGCATCTGTCACAACAACACCTCTGCTCATAGCATGGGAGAAGGTGAAGGGCTTCATCAGAAGCAGATGCCAAAACACTCCTTGTGTGGGCTGGGACAGAGTGATCATCTCTCTCAGCTGCAGTATGATCTGACTGCTGTCCTGGAATCTTCTCCAGCCCTAGGAAGTTCAAGAACTTGACTGCTCAGAAGATTCTGCTGATCAGTCTGTCTCCCATATTGCAAAATGCTGATGGGAAGGCAATTGCAACAAGTTCAAAGGGCCAGATTTTACCCTGCTATCCTTCTGTCAGCTCAGCAACAGCTATTGCATCATACAGGGCAGAAAGAAGACCTACTTTTTAACAGCTTCATATGGGCTTTCTTCAGATCTTTTTATTTTTCAACAAGCATCATTGCATAACAGAAACACAACTGCTTTTTGCAAATGGTAGTTCTTCTGAGAAAGGAAAACAGATATACGGAAAATAATAATGTATTTCCAACACATCTGTGTGAAAGACCTGATTGAAAGACATGATCTGCAGGTCTCAAAAGTGTTCTTAACAGCCAGTGGCCACAGCATCAGGAACAAAGAATCAAAAATGAAATTACAGGTATCTTTAACCCACCCTGTAAAATGGAAAAATTCAATGCCATCAGAAGAAGAAAGGAAGAGGAGAATATCAGCAAGGAAGGATATGAAAGTATGTTAAAGAAACAACATATGCAATGAAGAATGTCTAACAAAGTCTACAAGTTTGTCTACTGTATCAAATATTTTTTTCTATTATCTAAAAGCATTAATAAAAGTGTTGAAAAATTCAGTTAGTTCTGTAAGAATTTTTAGGCCCATTACATTAATATCGTTCTAACTGCTACCAATTGTGGGGGGCCTCTATACTTTATTTACCAAAATTTAAAGATGGCAATGGAACTCATTCCACTGTGTTCAACACTCTTTGCATCCGATACTGATGTTGCGGAAGCTGAACTTGCCCTGTGATCCTAATCTGAACTGGTGGGGATGTTCTTTTCAGAGTAATCATCATCAACAAAATGTTTAAACAACGCTGGTCTCTGGTGATGAAATCCTGGTAGAATTAAAGTCACTAGAAAAACTGCCTGGGAGTTTTGCCTGAAACTTCCAGAGTTTCACCCAGAATACGTGCCCAGGTCATACCTGCCACGTTTCTGAAGCCAGAAGCAGTTGAAAAGCATCAGAAGCAGAGGTGAGCTTTCTGGTGGCACAGCTTTGGATGCCTCTCCAGTCATTGGAGAGCGTTAGTGACAATCAATAAGATACACAGATTTCTATATTTCTAGTGAAATTGTCTGAAATATTTAAATGTGAACACATAAATACCTGCTACTCTGATTTGGATAAAAATGCTAGGATTTCCTTTTCCTTCATTGTTAGTCAGCAACAGCTGCAGTCTTAAAAAGACAAGCAGCCTCCTGAAACCAATCAAAACGCAACAAATTGCACAACCAGGGGAAAAACTTAAGCTGTATTTACATATGCAGATAACAGCAATTTGATTGTCTGAAGTAACTCAGTTTTGGCCCAATTTTGATACAGAGCTGCTTATAATGAGCAGAAGAACCCTATGCATGAAAGTTCTCATCACTAATAGACTGCTATGCTAAATCAACAACGTAAACAGGCACATTTACCTGCTATCAGAGTTTGGGCACAGGAACCATTATCTCAGGTAACAATTACTGTTCACATATTCAACAGGATCAACTACCATCTTGTCTTCTCTCTCTCCTCACCACCTCAAACTACTTGTCTTCTCTATTTGTCTAAAGAATAAAGGATAAGTCTTTAAATACTGAGTATCATGTGTAGAGTTTGCCAGTCTCTTTGGACATGTACAGTAGAGGGCCAACCAGTAATCTAAACAGCTAGTAGGAAACAAGCTATGCCACTCATGCAAGCATATAGGTGCTGAGACACATTTCACTTTTGAATCTCTAAACTCCCATCGGAAATATTGGATGTAAGAAAATGGTCATCCATTGCTGCAGCTGAAAGAACCAGCCCACTTAAAGATCAATCCCCAAAGACTCACAGTTACAGCCCACATCCCTGGAGTGCAGGAAAGAGGACATTTATTTACCATAATTGAGGAACTTCCCCCTAAGTCCTAAATCAGCTGATGCCTTAGGCACTACCAAAATACAAACATTAAACCACCAACAGATCTCAGTGGCTGTAAGTAACTTTAGTACTATGTGGAGATGGACTCGGGGGCACCACTGCACCACGTTTACAATTCTCATGCTTTCCAACCAGACCTGCTTCCTTTAACTTGTGAATGAAAACATTTTAATTATGAATCAAAGAGGAGCTTTGGTTTTCAAAGATTTGTCTGTTTTCCATCTGTTTTCCAAATGTATTAGCTAGAGTAACCAAAAAATGAAAGACTGTTATCCTTCTCATTAAAATTCTCTACTATGATAGTCCAGACTATCACAGCTACTATGATGCAACTAATCCTACCAGATACGTACAAATTTGTATATATCTCATTAGAAACTGACCTGTAGCTTCACAGCATTGTTTTCCCCTACAAAACTTCCTTAGTTTTCAAAAGTGTTTGCTTTCCTAAGAGCCTGAACAGATCTTAGGTTCATTTTACTTTGCACCTTGATAAATTCCTCCCCACAAAGTTCCACATGGCCGTGACTAGATCATTACCAGTATCTGCAACAGCCAGTTAGTCTCCACCTGCTCCATGTCTACAGAAAGGCAGGATCAGCCTCATTCAATAGCCAACTCCTTTAGTTTCACTTCCTTGAATTGATCTTTCTTTTTTTAGTTCTCAAGTTCTCTTTTGCAGCTCTGCAGTCACAAGAAACAGGATCTCAGAAGGTCACCTAGCTCATCCCAAAACAAGATCAAATATGTCAGATTGTATTACCTCATTACTAGAAGTATTTTTTTCTGCTTTATAAATACAACCTTTTTTTTTTCCTATCAGTTATCTCTTAAAATTGAGTAACCACATAGGCTTTCCTAGGGTATAAGAAACAAACAGTGCCACTCATTCCAAGAATGAATAACAACTGTAGCTTGTAGCTAGAGACTGACATACTGCTACACTTTCATTTCAAAAATATTTTTAGAAAAATCATATATTCAGGAATTTTATAATTAACTAACACTTCTGCTGAATTTTCAGCTTGCCACAGGGATCCACACCCATACATTACAAAAATCAGAGATGACTGCCACTGAAATTGTCTGGAATGATTAAAGTACACTGACTCTTCAGTATATGCAGTACACTGTAAATAAGCTTGTCTTCAGCAATCCCCTGCGCAGAATCACTTAAATACCTGCATTTGAGGCAAATGGGAATTGTGCCTCACCTGAAGTTATAATAGTGTGTTTTACCTTGCCAACACAGGGGTTGGACCTTCTCTTGAACACACAGATGTAAAACACGACTGATGATTGGGAGTTCAGCAGGATGACATCAATACACGAGGCAACCATATAGTATCTACAACTATATACAAATGAATCTCTGCTGGTTTTGGCTTTGTAGTTATTGATACAGAAAACACAAAGAGTATGTTGTTTGCTTTTATAAAATACTGCCCCATAATTGTTTCACTCTCTAATCCACAGTGAAAGACACAGGTTAAGCTGCCTTTCCCACAAGTTAGTCAAATAAGTCAACACCATGTTCCTCATCCACAGCTGACTTTGACTCACAATAAAACAGCAGTCTTGTCTCTACAGGATATCTAACATGCATATGTTATTCTTGCTAGCAGCCCATGTCATGCAACTGAACACCTTGTGCTAAGTGCTGTTAAGACACAGAAGAAAAAGATGGTCCCTGCAGAAAAAGCACATCTGCTTTGTCAGTCATGAAGCCTTAAAATACAGCTTCAAGGGATTCTACATCTCACTGTCCCCTATGACTCCATGTTTATCTCTACTTGACATTGTTAAGAACAATGTCATTTTTACTATGAGTGCAAAACAGATGTCACAGCATGTGTGATATCATCGGAAAAAATACCAAAACCTTAAAGGTGAGTGAAGATTCTATAAATTGCTCAATCGTGTCAAATCTCAGAGTATTATGAAGTTAGAAATGTGTCTGAAGGCCTGCTTAAAATGTAGACCTTCGGTGAAAGAAGCACTGTCTCTTCGAAAGGACCAAATTTTGATTTTTAAACTATAAATTTTAGAGGATTTATTTTTAATCAAAATTCGTAGCTCTAATCTGTGTTCACACTTGACATTCTGCCAGACCTGCAGTCTTTTCCAAGTTGTTCAAGTTATTCTTGCAGCAACAGTTGGATACTTTAAAACCATCCATTAAAATCACTGGCCACACTATACTCACACTTGTGCTACAAAGAGAAGAGTTTGATGTCCTAGCTGTGTCCAAGGTGGTGAGTTTGAACCCATCTGTGAAATGAACCCATCTGTGTCCTATGCACAGCAAATGTTCCATTTTATTTTTGTATCAGGCACCTCCATGTCATCTCTGATCCACAAATCCAAGAGTGCTTAGGGCCATTATTGACCAGCATAAAGGCAGGCAGGAGACAGAGCAGCATGATGTTTCGTTCTGGAAACACAAAACTTACTAGCTTTCACTATTCCACTGTGTCAATACTCACATTAAAGCCAATATATTTCTTAATAGAGATCTCTTAAGCGAACAAACAATTTGAACTATCCTACCACTATTTTGTTTCTAAGTTGTGTTTAATGAAGTGCATGACTACCTCTTTTGTGCCACTCCTCTTAATAGCTAATTTTTTCACGCTTTTCATTTAATTTATGTCATTATATGAAAGAACTTAAAATGGGAAGGACCTATTTGGCCAATGATGGTACCTTCCCTTTGGTGTTGAACAGATCCCTACTGTATTTTTTCTAACTTGCAAATGAAATGTGTTTCTATGATTAAAAATAGAATTTCCTTTTCCAAATGGTTTTTCAGAACAGAGGAAGTATGTAGAGGATTTTTTAAGATATTTTTCAGATACACTGGCCTTCAGCTTACATTTTCCTCCCTCCCTTCTGACCTGTGCAGATGTTGTGGATTTCCTTTTGCCACCTGATCCAACAGAAGAGTCAGCTCTTGACTCTAGGGATGTTTCTATTCCCAGTGACATGTGGAAATGCCAGAAATAAAATTACCTGTACATGGCAATATGAGGTGAAGTCAGTATAGCTACAGAAGCATACTCTATAATCACATTTAAATAGGCTATAAGAAACTGACTTTAAATACACGTTTGTTTCTCACAGCATCTCATGTGCTTCCATAATACCTGCATGCTGTCCAAGACTGAACTCTGGAATTTATTGTGGCTATATCCTGATTTGAATGCCTTTGAGAAGTGGATTGGACTGGGCCTCCACATATCCTTTTCAATCCAATATTTCTACAAATGTGTAAATTATATACTATATGGTCTCTAGGTTAAAATAAGCTCTTGGATGAGCATTAACTACAAGGACTAGCTGTCACAAATAAAACTGTATTTTTGTCATCAAATAAAGCATTGTTACCTCCACACTTATTTAATTCAGCATACACATTTGTAACATTTCATTAAGGCACATCAGGTAAAAATGTTTTATGTGGTTTGATCATAACATACTATCTTAGGCACTTAATAATCAAAAAAGCCTATTTGCAAAACACACAACAGGAGGGAAACATGAATTCTGCTTATTCAACCAACTGGATTACTGGTCTTGGTAAGTCTATCAGCCCCATAAAATTTCACGGTCCAGACTATTATCAGGTTTTTAAGAAAAAAAACCACCGAGGATCATCTCAACCACCTTGCACCTTCTCCAACAATTCCAGCACAAAGTCAGTGACTAAAGCCAGTTCAGGTGTATTTGCACACCCTGTACCCATATTGACCATTCTGATGGACAAATACTTTTACTGGCTTATGGGCAAACAAGGAGATGGCAGAAAAGAGATAAAACTCATTAAGTGGAATGAGAAAGGAACCACACCCCTCCACCTGGCTCACCAGGCAAAGGCTAGTAAAGACTCATCTAATACATTTACTCTTGTTATTATTTTTCAGATTACTTCTCACATGGTACCTGAAATCCCTTCAAGCAGTAGCGTCTGTCATAGATTTGAAAAATAACATCATACTATCCACCACCATCAAGGAAACCCTGTTCTTATTTTCCCTCCTTACTTTCTTTTCCTTGTTGGCCCCTAGAAATGGTTTTTTAAAAAAAAAACTCTAAAATTAGTGAGTAGCCTGGGTTAGAAATGCCAGTGATAACACAGATCTGCTCTCAAGCCACGCTGCCAATTTGCAAAGTATCTTTTGTATTAGAAGAGGTGCAATAACTAAGTAATACTAAAATCCTCCTGGAAACTATGCTAAGGCACACGAAAAATAAGGAGCCAACGCTGCTTCACTAAAGGTAAATCATGCCTGACAAATCTGGTGGCTTTCCATGATGGGGTTACAGTGTTGGTTGATGAGGGAAGAGCGATGATCATCTACTTGGACTTGTGCAAAGACTGTGACACTGTCCTACCCAACATCCATGTCTCTAAACCGGAGAGACATGGATTTGATGGATGGACCACTCAGTGATAAGGAATTGACTCAAAAGAGTTGTGGTCAACAACTCAATATCCAAGTGGAGACCAGTGATGAGTGTTGTTCTTCAGAGGTCAATACTGGTATCAACAGACATCTTTGTCGGTGACACGGACAGTGGGATCAAGGGCACCCTCAGCAGGTCTGCCGATGCCACCAAGCTGAGTGATGCAGTGGACACGCTGGAGGGAAGGGATGCCATCCCAAGCGACCTTGACAGGCTTGAGGTGGGCCAGAGAAGTTCAACAAGGCCAAGTGCAAGGTCCTGCACTTGGCCTTGTTGGCAATGCCAAACACAAATACAGGCTGGGCAGAGAACGGATTGTGAACAGCCCTGAGGAGAAGAACTTGGCAGTGCTGGTAGATGAAAAGCTGGACATGATCCAGCAGCGTGTGTGCTGGCAGCCCAGCCAACCACATCCTGGGCTGCATCAAAAGCGTGGCCAGCAGGTCAAAGGAGGTGTGTCTGTCCCTCTATATCACTCTCAGGAGACCCCACCTGGAGTTCTCCATCCAACCCTGAGGCCCCCACCATAAGAACCTGGACCAGTTGGAGCAAGTCCAAAGGAGTGCCATGACGACGACTGGAAGGTTGGATCACTCCTCCTATGCTGATGGGCTGAGACAATTGAGGTTATTCAGCCTGGAGAAAAGATGGCTCTAGGGGGACCTTACAGCACCTCTCAGTACCAGAAGAGAGCCTAAAACAGAACTGGAGAGAGACTTTGCTCAAGAGCATGTAACAATAGGACAAGGAGGAATAGCTTCAAACTCAGAATAGGTTTAGATTAGATATTACAAAGAAATTCTTTACTGTGAGGGTAATGAGGCACTGCAACAGGTTGCCTAGAGAAGTTGTAAATGCCCCACCCCTGGAAGTCTTCAGGGCCAGGCTGGATGGGGATTTGAGTAACCTGGTCTAGAAAAAGGTGTCCCTGTCCACGGCAGGGGGGTTGGAGAAAGATGGTCTTTAAGGTCCCTTCCAACCTAAACCATTCAATGATTCTCCGAAAATCTAAAGAAGGGCAAAAAGGGCAAAAGCATCAAGGTAACAGTGTACTGCAAAGCAGTGTACAGCTCGTTCATATGCAAAGCTAACTGTAACTCGGATAAGCATATCACAAGAGAGAGGAAGTTGCACAATTTTGCACAAGCAGTGAAGTGTATCCAAATCTATTTTCTGCCTCTATGCCATACAGTGACAAACAAGGAATCTCTACAACTGTAAATGATCCTCAAGTTAACCATCCAGGCCTAAATGCAGTTGTCTAACACTGAAAGAATCCCCTTCCTCTCATGTCTTCTAACCAGACATATGAGGTTTTCAAGCAGTGCCTGTTGAGTGCTCGGAAAAACCAGCCACTTAGGCAAAATTTGGGGATTCACAGATCTCGGTGCCACTGAACTAGGTAAAGTTGTCAGAGACGGTACCACCTAAATCTTTTCCGGTTTCAGCTCCAGAAAAATTTTGCCCTATGAGGCTATTTTATTAATTTTCGTTAATTTAAAATTAGATCTTCGGCAAATCAGACAATAGTAAAGTCTGAGTTTAACTGGATAATTTGATTTAAACAAAAGAATTCTGAATTGAATTGTAGTTTATTTTATAACATAAATAAAGGAAGTACTGAAAGCTATTTCTAATAGAAAAATCAAACTATTTCATTTGAAAGGAGAAATACGGGCGTGTTTTTTCAATTATTGTCCTACTTCCAGTTTTTCACAGTAAGAACTTCAAAAAGTCTGCTGTTTTTAGTGAATATGCACTTTATGCTGTCTCAAATCTTCAAATGCTTAGGTCTTAATTCTGTAAGCATTTAAGTAATGAGCAGGAGATGGACAGACCTATGAAATATGAATACCCAGGCTAGGAAATCATACAAGAATTAGGATTTTATTCTGCTATGCTCTGTCTATAAACAGACATCTTGTTTTCTAAAGAATAAGGTTCCTCCCAATGTTTCCAGTAGACATCTGCAATTATTAATATATAATGTAGCTGGTTCTCAAGATTTGCAGCAATGCATTCAAACTTATCTATTGTCTTGTATGAGTTATATAAAAATTTAAGTAGTTAAAGCAAATTGTATGTTCTTCATTTGCACTGATTTTCTTAATTATGTGAGTAAAACCTCCATGCACAGTTTAAGGCAAGCAAAGTGGTTTCAAGGAAGATGAAGAAAAGACGGCTGTTTGTATTTAAAAGATTATTTTCCAGAAGCAGTCAGGATCTTAGCAGAAACGATTATGGATGTGTCAGTTACACACTGCTTAGTGAAGAGAAAGGTTGATTAATACTGATATCCTATGCCTTTAAATTTGGTACTGTTTTGATCATTAGTGTTCCAGGCTACCTGTAAACAGAGGCAGCAACCTGCCTCTAGAGAGAATGGTAAAATACTTCTTGGCTTATGCCATGGGTGTGATACCTCTTGGGGAATGTTGTTTTTAAGCTTACTACAGCCAAGGTACTGGTACAAGGTTGATCAAGAAACTTCTTATAGAAATTACATGCCAAATTCAAATCTAGCATTCACACCTTCGGGTAAAATGATAAAGTAATCAAGAATTCAATTGACAAAGCATGGGTTAATAATTATATCTTAAATGGAATTGCTTTGAAAGGCATACTGGAAAAGTAAGTTAACAGTCGAAAAACCTAGAAACTAACACAAAATGCTTTCTTCCCCTGAAGAAATTCTCTGTTACTTCAGTGGAACAGGATTAGGCCACTGGCTCTGTAAACATAGCCATGCAAATGTATTGTCTCCTTGTACTAACACAGTTGTCTGGCAAATTCTCTTTGCTGTTACCATGGTTCTAACATCTTGATGTTTCAGCAGAAAAATAACAGTATGAGTGAACACTGAGACATTTTTTAGCCATTTTAGGGTCACAGTTAACAGTGAGGTCATTTCTTCTTTAATAGCATTAAGGTATGATCTGAAATCCGTTAAGTCTCATATATGAAAATTCAGGATATGTATCAACAAAAAAATTGTCAGGAAAGCTGTTGATTTTGCTTTCTCAGTTTCTAGTCCTAAACTTTTGTTTTCTCTTCATCTCTTAGCTGGTAAAAATGAGGAACAGGTGGAATTTCCCTACTTGCATCCTTACATCAAAATACTACAGATAACTAAGAAAAGGCCTCATTTCTCCTAGAAAAAAATATCTTTAATGTCCAGTTTGCAGTAGAAACCTCTCCCAGTAAGCAGCTGTGCCACTCTCAACAGCTTTTGAGAACACACGTTGTCTAGAAATCATGTTATCTTGAATCATAAAATCATATATTATCTCAAGTAGGAAGGAACTCATGCATATGGAGTCCAAATCCCTGCTCTTTGCAGGACTACCTAAAACTAAATCATAAGCCTAAGAGCGTCATCCTGATGTTCCTTGAACTCCATACCGGCACTTAGGGAGGTCCATACAAATAAAGTTTTCTTCATAAATGGATCTGTTAGACAGAAGGATTTTGGAATTCTAAGTAGTTTATAAACTTTGCAGACAATTTGGGGGGGGAAATGCTGGGCAATGCACTGTGGGGCCCCACAACTGCTTAAGGAATTGTAAGAGTTTAAGCTTGGCTTCCCCCAGTTCCTGTTTTCTTTGCTGGGGTTTTTTGAGAGCTCCTGGTTCTTCCTTCCTTTCCTCATTTTAATACTTCCATATAATACTTCCATATTTTCATACTCAGTCTATAAAGCCATTAGAAACATATATGGACCAAATCAGTGGAGTTCTTATGTCTCTTTCATACTGGAATACCTATTTTCCCTAAACATTCAGAGTTTCAATTTTATCAGATTTTTCAAGACATATACAAAATTGAGGAAAAGTAGAAGATGGAGGCAGAAAACAAAACCTGCCATGAAGTGAAAGCATTCCACAACCAGTTTAAACACACCAAAACTCATGATATCTAGCCCTTGATGTAAATATAGCATGGTCAATAGCAGAAACAAAGCTTTTAGATACAGGACACTGAAATTCCAGTTCTTAACTGTGTGCTGAGTTTATATCAGCCTTTCAATGGAAACACCTCTAAATCAAAAGCATTTACACACTGAGAATTAATGGCATACAGGCTCTGGGAATCTGTAAACCCTGACTGTTTAGCAGTGGTTAGCAACATGGTGTTGACAAATCTTACTTATTATAAAAAGGTGTAGTATTTTATATATATATATATGTTATTATAAAGGTGTAATTGTGACTCTTGTAAAGTATAGGAAAGTAAACAATTTAGCTAGCAAAGTATCCCATTTACACTTCTCTTAACTTCCTCATACATAAACACAAGTGAGGTTTTCAAGTAGTTACATGAAGTGAGGGTGGCTCCCTAACTTCTGTGAAATTATGAAATCTATGTAGAGCTCATTTTTAGGAATCCTTCTGCAATATAGCAATGCAAAGACAGTTTTCTAGACCACAGTATTTATAAAGATAGCTACCTCATTAACTGTGTTTCTCAAAAAGCTGCTCTATCTTTTCTTTCCTAGCTCCTGAAGTGATTCACCTGGCATCTGGAAACAAAGATACATGTATTGCTCAGTGGCTTCTGATGTATATTTGGTAAATTAAAAACACCTCTAAACCCAAAAATGAAGATGCTTTCACTGAGTAGAAAGACTTGTAATTCTGAATACAAAAGAGCAATTATAGAAGTCAATCTGAATACAATTCCTGGAGGCCTCAGAAGCATACTCTGATATGTGTTATTGGCAGTACTGCTTTGAATCTGCTTGTTCTGCTCTTTGAGTAAGCTGTACTTATGATTGCTAAAAAAAAAAAGAATTTCAAGTTAACCACATTTTACTGAATTTGGCAAGAAGCACAGGTAATAGGAAAAGAGCGTTCCATACAGTTTTTCAAACAGAACAAATACATCACAGTTTTTGCCAAATAAAAATTTATTAACCGTAACAAACAACATATAAAATGACAAATAAAATGTTCAGTGTGAATGAGTCATTAACATATGTGCACTCTTGTCATATGCCCTTATTTTCCAGTGGAGTTGGCTAGAATAACACTGTGGCAATCTGTGCTGGCTCTTGGGCAGGTAGGAGGTAAAGAAAGAAGGTATATGAGATGAGACCAACTCTGCAGAGCTGTCTATGAAGGTTGCAGTGAAATCACTGGGTGTTTTGTTCCATACTGCTTTGCAGTGCCTGCATTTGCTAAATCAGGATGCTCAGTCTTCAAAGTAAACTATTCAAGTGTGCCTTCTCTCCAGCATATTGTGTCACAAAGGCCAAACAGACCTATGGAAAACATCTACCCTTTTCTTTCTTTCCTTTCTTCTAATCATCATCTGCTTCTTCTCAGCCAAGGTCACTGATAAGCAACAACAAAACAAAAAAGGCACTGTTAGATTGGACAGGTCATAGAAAAAAATTTCCATCCTTTTCCCACATACTTATTTAAATAAAATATGAAATGGATCAACCTTGTAGTGGGCAGTTCAGAAACTCTGTCAATGATGGCTACTTGAAGTCTTGCACATTTTGAAGAGCTGGCATACAGAGAGTGTGGACTATCAGATATATCAACTTTAGAAACACGGCAGTAACTCCCCCTGAATGGGCAGTGATCTGTTCATAAAGTGCAGAGACCCCTGAGAAAGTTCTTCAGAGCAGCTGAGTTTGCCCAGACATGTTACCAGCCTTTCTGCAATGAGCACTTCTCCAGAGCTGATAAAGGTGAGGCAGTAACACATTGTTAAAAGAAGTAGAAGAGGCTTTCCTCACTCTCAACATCTAAAGAATGCTTGCTGAAAAATGCTGACAATGTCCTGAAGATAAAAGGGGATGTTCATGCAAAGATCAACCTGAAAATCCATGAATGGAAATGGATAGCTGCTATTGTTTAATTCAGTGAGTAGCTTCTGTGAGCCAATATCAAAATGTCTCTGTTTCCCTAAATAAAAAAAAATGTTTGAATTTGATTTACTCTCAGAAAGCAAGGGACTGCAGGTATGAAGGTTCTACTACATGGCTACATTTCATTCACAGAAAACGCACTTTCAGCAACCACTTACAAGACTGCTTTTTACAGTCTTGTTTTCCATCTGGTTTAATGGCATACTAAGGTGTCTGCTTCACTGCCATTGTTTTTGCCCCTGCATACAAAGAACTGATATTTAGTCACAGGAATTCTACGTACTGACCATACATTTATGTATATTTAGAACACATTTAAGAATATTGTGTGTGCTCTATCTTTTGGGGTTTTTACTTGTAATTGATAGTACACGTAAGACTGCAAAAACAAACTGGCTCTTTGAAAGACATTTTGTTTCCTTTCCTCTTACAATTAGACAATATTCTAAGGGATGGGAGAACTGAAGAGAAAGAATGAGTTCTTAGAGCTGTGAAAGAAAGCTGGTAAAAAAAACAAAACAAAACCAAAACCAATAAAGTAGCACAAGTAGCATATAAAAATAAACCTACCTGAGCTTGCTTTGTTTTTCCAGCTGGTTTTTGGGTTCGTGAAGTACTCCTGACTTCATTCAAGTAGACCTCCTGACTCCTCTGTGTAATCCTTCTCAACAAGCTTGTTGTCTATGTCCACTTCTGAGGTTGTTCTCTTTTTTGAGGTCAAAGGTCCAATGGTCATGGAGTTCTAATTTTCCTTAGCATCCAAATTCTGTATATTGGTTTACAGAACCTCAGTTTTTCCACTAGTAGGTTCCTTTTAACTGAATGTTTGATTCTTTTCCCTGTTGTGATATTGTTACTCATTCCTCTCATCATAACCTCTCCATCTTATACTTGCAATGTCCAAAAATCACCTTAGTTTTTGTGAGAATGCTGCAGCCTGGCCTGCGCCCACTATCCCTGAGGACTGAAGTACACTATTTTCCTGGAATATGGAGGTCCGATAACTCCACACAGAGTAAAGCCCTTAAGGTCAAGTAGATCCAAACATGTAGCATAATTTAGAATGTTGAGAAAAATGTTTATACATCACTGGAAGTGATGAGATCTGGAGTCTGATGAAAACTGGAGTTTCAGATTGGGTGCAGGTTCATCACAGCCAAAAGATCAGAGGACTGTGAAATTCTTGACGAACTTAGTAAAATTTTTTTCTCTTAGTAAATAAGTAACACATCGACTGTGCAGGCATCTTACCACTGCTGGAACAGATAGCTTTTCCTACGTGTGAGGATAGCTTAACTTGACCTGCGTAAACTCTGGGTGTTTCCTAGCAAGACCTGGAACGGACTTTGTGCTTGCACATGCTGAAAAAACACAAGCATTACTTTTTAGTGTCAACTCTAAGGCCAAGGAACTTATTTTTGTGGATTTTTAAATCAAACTATGACCAAGACACTGTAGAAATATCATTCTGAATGCACAACTTGTCTTAGACATACCAAGAGCACTATAAAGATACACAGAAAATAAAAAGCCCTGCACTCAACCTCATCATTTTCTATGACATAACAGTACTATTTCTTCCTAAATATGCACATACCCAAAAAAAATCCTGAATATTTATGGACAGG
The DNA here is from genome assembly GCA_036023395.1 of Myiotriccus ornatus. Taxonomy (NCBI): domain Eukaryota; kingdom Metazoa; phylum Chordata; class Aves; order Passeriformes; family Tyrannidae; genus Myiotriccus; species Myiotriccus ornatus. Next base: position 97,069,642 of record JAYRBT010000114.1, read on the forward strand.
ATATGACAGCCACGATGTATGCAAAGTTGTTATAAACACAGTTTCATATTTAAATATGGGCCTTTTCCTCTTCAGACAACAGAGGAATTGCTAGGATCTCTGAAAACGTTACTAAAACAAATCACCAGTGCTGAAAACTAATGCACTGGATTTAACAACTAATTCTGGGGAAAGAGATAAGAAATAAAAGGATGAGCCACCAACTCATAGTATCACAAGAGGCCTGGGAAACCCCTTTCAAGGGTATTCCTTACGTGAGAGAATGCCCTCTGCAGCACTGGAAGGAATGCCAGAACATCTACTCCCTACAGTTTGTCCTCATAACAAACCTTGGAGATTTTATCTTTCTGCATTTTGACTACTTCGTTTGAATCAAGAAACTGTTCAGAAAGTGACAAAGACGGACTAGGTTAAATGCTGTAACATGGTACTTATTCACACCACATTAGGCAGAGGAACACTAAAATTAGGCATAAAATTTTATTCCCTTGGTAATATCCTCCGGTATTGGCTAGAGACAGGAGGAGAAAAGGGGATTTCCCTTGGAAAAATAAAGCAAGCTATTGATATGCAATATAAATATTAAAGTATTACATCTTTCAAGTAAGTATCATTGTTTCTATGGGGGGGGCGAGGGGGGGCAGGACATGGAAGAGACGACATCACCAGAGCCTGCAAAAAATTAGCCATTCAGTGAGCACTCTAAAGGCTTTTTTTGCATTACTACTATACTCTCCATTACATTTTGTCTGTAAACAATCTTATTAATTACAAAAACATGAGAGAGTAAGATGTTTTCTTTTGGTTTTACTGAAGACACATGAGAAATGTGTTTGGCCTGTCACTTTATCAAATTATATTACAAATCTGTTCCAAAGCCCTCTTTCCCCTCCTTGCTCTTCTTCCTTTGGGGTTAGCAGCAGGCTTATGAAAAGTAGGAACGAAACAGCAGCCTTCTTAAAACCTGTCGTGAAAATAATACTTTTTTTTTTTTAAAAAATTTCTGCTTTGCACTGATTCTCATCACCACTGCACCAAGCGATGGACAGCACTTGCCGAATTCAGACTGAACCAGCTGAAGCCATGCCAAATGAACATACATCTGTAGCATAGCATGCCCTTTTTAATCAACTTCCTGATGAAAACTGCCATGCTCACATAAGGTATGAGAGATGCAGACCTTTAATACTTCACAAAATAACAGACCCCACTGCTGATTTGGTCAGAAATCTGTGACCTTACAGATAGCTATCAGTTTGCCTGGTGCAGAGCTGTAATCAATTTGGTTGTGATAGACCCTCTAGAAATGTAAAATTTATCCTGAAGGAAACTGGTTTCTGAAACCAACTGCCCAGATGCATTAGGCAGGTGCGAGTTTCAGCAAACCAAAGGGTCTACTGGCAGACACAACATTGATTTCTTATTGTTTACAACCTACCAGACAGTTCTATACTGACCTGATTGGATGGATCTCTGTGATGCACCCTGCAGCCCTGGTTATTTCCACAACCAAGTTGGCCAGTTTCCTTACTAAGTGACTGTGTTCCACATCTGCAGCTTCAGTGCAAACATACTGCAATAGTTTATACACACTGCAAATCTGAACCGAGATCAGATTTTAAATCCGATCTAATAATAATGTTTACTGTTTTCATGACCAGAAGTATGATCCCTTTTAAGGAATCAAAAATCCTATTACGATTTTTGGCTGTCTGTCTCTATATCCCACCCCCCCCCTTCCCAACACAAGACATTTCCACTTCATTCCAATTTCATTACATTTTGCTGCTTTTTCCTCTATGGCTAAAATAGGCAGAGTAGTCCTAATCAAAGCAAAATACTGTGAAAGAGTCTAAAGAGGTAATCTTTGTCAACAACCTACAAAAGCTTTGATTTGCTCTTCCTGTAACTTTTTCATCTAGGATATGTATAGAACATGATACTATTTGGTTTGCACCCATTTTCATTCCACAGAAATCTGGCTGCACTTCTGTTTAAAACCTCATTGAAAATCTCATTAGCATTTCTCATCATTCCTATTATGAGAAAGAAAAGGTCAGCAAGTAATCCACAGCCATAAACTTTTCTGGTACTATACTATCAAGAACTACAAATCTTTATTGAAAGTTGATCAACATGATGCACATGTCCATTAAGCTCAAAGTGGTATAAATCCAGTATTTCCATGAGGATATTCAGTATTACATATCTACTTCATATCAAAGTACTTTTCCATCACTGAATTTCTCAACAAAACAATGACTGTTCTCAGAGTTGGTCAAGAAATAGATTCTATCACAGACAACTTTGTTTTATAAATGTGCAATGCACTTAGAAAGAAATGCCCATGCTGATTTCCCGCGGAAATGCTGATGGATGAGAATTATATTTTCATTCCTTTGGAGTCTACATAAAAGCCTGACCAGCACAGAACAATTTTCAAACAGTACCTCCTCTGCCATTCATACAGCAAAGTTTCTACGCCTAGTTAATAAACTGCTGCATATGTGTATGCATGTATGTGTATGTAATCAAAATACTCCTTTGCATATCTTATTCATCTCTTCAACGCAAAAATTAAACAAAATAGAAAAGAACAGGAAAAAAAGACCCTCAAAATAGTCCTTAACAAATCTGAAAAAATAATACACCTCTGGTTACACTGAAGTAGCGCCTCTTCTTTCTTAATTGTCTTTGTCTCCAAACACACAGTTGCTCAATTCTATAATATGTAAGATCCGAGACTACAGAGTAAAACAACAAAGTCACACTATGAACTAATAACTACTACAATAAAACTGATGCCCTTTTTGAAATTGTAGGCATATAACTGAGAATGTGAATCTAAAACTAAGAAACCACTGCAAATGTTTAGCATTACCCTTGTTGGTGAAAATAAAGGGGGGAGAGTGAAGAACATTCACTCTCCAGAAAGTTGAAGCTGTAAAATAAATACAAAATTGAATCCACCGTTAGTTTAAAATGTACCTAATTCTACATTTACTCATCATAATCATTTACTCTTCTCTTTGTTTCTCTTGATAAATCAATGTAGCTTTTAGAAAAACACAATAATTACTTTTACCCCAGTGAAAAATCCTGTTTCATTACAGACAGCCTTGCATCACTCTGTATTCCTAATGTTCAGTGTTATGCTACCATCTCAATTGTTTTTAAATGCCTCATATTGCAAACATATTCACTAGACTACACCACAGCAACCAAGTTTAACCTTATCATACCAAACTTGATCAACCTTAATAAATCATCAGGGGTACCTGCTAACTGCCTCCTAAGGGTTAACAGTTTCTTCCTATATATATATATATATTTTTTTCTTTTTTGCAAAGTGACATGACAAAGACTTTTATTTGTTTGGCAATTTTTGAGAATAAACTACCACACAAAACTGAAATGACAATTAAAAAAAAAAAAAGGCAAAGAAAGGTAAAAACTAAACATTGTTTGGAACTGTAGCTGTTGTTCTCCAAAACAACATAATTAAGGGTAACAAAAACCCCACACCACTCAAATTAAAGCAAATAATTTATTAAACTGTTCTACAATAGTCACAAGAACTATGTAAAGACAATTAACGAATAAAAATTTCTACTTAACCCCAACCTTAACTGCAGCTTCAAAATTAGGTCAGTTAAAATGAAAATCACCATTTTTAAGGAGATAAGGAATCATTAAAATTGGATTAAAATATTCCTAAATGACTACACAAAAAAAGTAAATGTAACTAAATGTTAAAGTCCCCCATATTTTATACACAGCATCAGAATTATATAAGAAATGCCCATCAATGGATTCTCTGTTCGAGAAGTGGGATTCCAGTCTGACTCAGTGTTATTATCTGGCAAAAAAATATGTAATTCACAGATAGCTTGTTTATTTTCTTCTTTTGTTTTCTCCTCTCAAAAAAGAAGCCTTTGTAAGGACACATATATAACAGAGATATTTGGAACTGAGAGAATCACTAGTAATTTGTCAGTCAACAACTTAGGTTTTAGCATTACTGGTGAGTTTGTGTTAAATAAGCATTTTTTTCCTTTCAGCCAAGAAAACGCATACCACACCAATCAAAGCTAATCACAGCTGGGCTTTCATTGAAACAGTAGTTGCTAATTTTACAGATCTGCCCACATTGTTCTAGAAAATAGGAGGCAGAAATCTGACATTTCCAGCAGTCGTTATTAAAACAACAATCACTGAGAGCTTGATCCCGTTCTCACTGGAAGCAATGTCAAACTCCCTGTTGACTTCCCAGAGAGCAGGATCGGGCCCCCTGAGGTGCTCAGCCTCCTCCAGCTCTATGCACAGGAGTATGTGTTGAGGAGCTGGGGTGGGAGAAGTAAAAACCCCAGCTATTCCTTTGTTACGTGCCCAAAGAGTTGAACTTTCCATCACTTTGTCAATAACAGCAAAGCGCCCTGCACACAACAATGATAAAAGGACATATTTACCTTGAGGGAATAGCAAAGGGAAAGCCGCAGAAGTGCAAAACAAAGTAGTCCAAAGGAATTATCTATGCATGCAGTCCAAACGTGCACCTTCAAGTAGGCCACAGTCTGTCAAGCAGTCGTCTCGGCACCAGCCACCCTGCCTTCCATCTTACGAGATTCACCCGGAAAACTGACAAACCTGCTCCACGACAACAAAACTCTCCTAATGCTTTTGAACGCCCACCATTTGTTCTCCATTCATCCAATCAACTTTCCACTGCACATCTTCTCCTGCCGCTGAGGCTCAGAGGCAGGATCCCTTCTCATCTGTATGCTAATTATTTTGCCACATGGACAAAAGTAATAATGCTTTCAGACAGCAAACCAACAGGCCTGAAGTCGAAGGTAGAAATTAATAAGTTTCCACCACTGAAGGCTGAGAAGATGGGCATGCGTGCAGCTCTGTAGCTGATGGATCAGCTGTAACCTCCATTTAAGAGCAGCAGAGAGGCGACGGGCTGGAGGAAGCCTAGGTAGCGTAGCATACATCAAGCCCGAGTTCCCCTAGAGACCACATTACTGCAGCAGAACAGCATCCGTAGCAGATTGCTGACTTACCCCGCCTCAGCCCGCATCCTTTAAGCAGCGCGGCGCGCATCCATCCCGCCGGCCCCGCGGCGCGGTGCAGTGCCCGGCGCAGGCCCGGCCCCCGCGGCGCGGCGGGAGGCGGGCAGGGCTGGGGCAGGGCTGGGGCCGCGCACCCCGGCCGGGCTCCCCGGCGGCGGGGGGCGCCGCGCCGGCGCCGTGTTCCACCCAATGGAGGGGAACGCCAAAACGCCGCAGCCGCCCGGGAGGGGAGACCGCTAAAAATACTCCCCTGCCGCTGTGCTGGCGTAAAATGGTGTCTCCGACAGAGAACACCCCCCACCAAAAAAAACCTCACAATTAGGTCTCTATATGTATCTTAAAAGGAAAATAATGATTGAAAACCATCATTGTTTTGCCGCTGGGGTAGGACTCCAGGGTTTATAGAATTAAGTCAGCTAGATTGCTGAAGCCTCGCTTATTTTACCTGTCCACACCATCTTCTCCCCTTTGAAACAAAAGAAATTAACTATTTACAGAGCAGCCTTCCACGATTAGCGACTTGAGCGGCTCAACTTTATGTGATCAACAGCCCAAACAGAAACCAGGGTTCGCACGCAAAAAGGGGCAGATTTACATGTGCAAACCTTTAACCGCGTTTCCCCAACAATTTGACGTGGATTTTGTGGCTCTCGCTGCCTGCGCTTAGCCAGGGACCGCGTTACTAAACGTGTCAAACACACAATGACTGGGAAGAGGCACCTCACGCCCTGCACGGCTGTGCAGAGGCTTTCCTCCGGCGCTCGCCCGCCCGCGGGCACCCTCCCCGAGGGGCTCGCCCCCGGGCTGCCGGATGTCCCTGCGACAGGAGCGGCTTGACAGCGGGGAGTCGCTTCGTTTAAACCCGTCCCTGAAATGTCATTCGGTAGCAGCGTGACAGGCTGTGATCTTTAGGCGGAGGCGGCGGCAAACCCCTGCCTTGGCACGGCTCCGCTCGCCCCCGCGGACTCAGCCCTGCCGTGCCCCGGCCCCTGCCCTGGGCTCCGCCGCGCCTCCCGCCGGGCCCCGCCCGCGCTCCGCGTCCATGCCCGCGGGCAGGCTGTTCCGCATGGGAAGGACCCTGGCTAGCGCATGCATACAGCCTACACGCCCTCCCTACACACACGCGCGCCTGTCGGTCTCGTTGCCCTCCTCGTTGCCATTGTGGTGCTGCAGCCCCCTCCTCCCCGCACCCCTCCCTCCTTCCCTCCCTCCCTCCCCGCCGCGGCGCTGCTTTGTGCGGGCACCCCCGCGGTTGGCAGGGCACCGCGGGCAGACCCTGCTGGCCACGACAGAAGCGGGGGAGACTGACCCAACAGTCACAAGGAACACCCTCCTCCAGCCCTGGGAGGTAATCCCTCCCGAGCCCGCTGCCTGACGTGTGGAGACCAGACATGTCGGTTACTGTAGAGGTTACCATTCCCTCCCCACCCAGCCTTGCCAGGCAACACTGCGGTCTGAAGGGAAGGCGAGTCCCCGCGTACCAGCCCTTTGCATCCCGAGCCGTCAGAGCAGCTCGACAGCCGCACTCCGATGGCAGGAGAGGGGTTTTTGGAGGGAAGTTTGTCACAAGGATTCAGAGGAGTCAGCCTGCTGGGAAAGGGACTAACAATAGCAGAGCCCTCACGACATCCACGCTTTTGGTGGAAAACGCAGTGTTTCCCTCAGAAAGCAAAAAAAAAAAAAAAAGGAGGACTTACGTGTCTTTTCCCCCGCCCCCGCCCCCTTCATCTCCACCTCGCTCGTGGTTTGGGGGTTTTGTTTGGGTTTTTTTTTCCTTAATTTTTCTCTGTCATCTCTGATTACATCTTCCCGCACTCGCAGGGCTCCCCCGAGGCCGAGGCGCGGAGCCCTCGGGAGCGGCCGGGCCGCAGGTGCGGGCGGGGAGCGCGGAGGGCGCCGCGCAGGGCGGGGGCGGGCGGGGGGAGCGGGTCTGCGGGGAGAAAAGCCTCCTCGTAGCGGGGAGGGAGAGCTACCATGTTTGTGTCGTAGCGAGGGCATGTCAGTTTGGGTTTTTTCCACACAAATCAACGCAGCCTGAGAAGCACACACGTACACCTGGTGATGAAAGGGCCCCCTTAAAAGTGTATAGGGGTATCTACTCCCCTACAGATAAATCTCAGCGTTTCTAACGTCGGGTTTACATGCAGAACCTTTGGGTAACTGTATTCGTGTTTGAAAAATCAAGGCTTGTCTTCTCTCTCTGCTAGAGCTAGCTTCTTTCTGTTAGATCCTGGCTAGCCTTAGTATGATAGTGAAGGCGACTATGTGGCACATCTATCATGGCAGGTATTGTAAAACTTTTTGAAGGAGATTCAGCTGGGGAAAAAAAGCTCATCTTGTCCAGCCTTTGGGATGACACAAAGAAACAGCCTGGTGCTTCTACCACTGAAGACAAAAACAGTACTTGCTTTAATTGGGGAAGAATGTATATAAATCCTATATCGGTGACTGTTGGGGGGGGAGGACGGGAAGGGGGGGCACTGCATAAATTAGAAGCATTTACAAAAAGACCAGCATGGAAAAAAATTTGGGAGACTGGTAATTCATTGCCCTAATTATACTCCAGAAGTTGTCAGGGTATGGGTTTAATGTTGTGGGTTGGATTCTCCCGCCCCCAGCCTGTGTCTCGTCAGTGCGCATTATCCATGGGGAAAAGGAGATGCAGGTCATGTTTAAGCAGCATTAATGAGAGCACAGTGTTTTTCCTGCAGGTTAAGTAAGCCAGGTTAGCAAATTTCAAGTGAAGTATGGTTGAAAACCTTCCATTTCTTTTACTTTCTGGCTGGTAGCAGTTTCTAACAAGATTGAAACATTAGACAAACACAGAAAGCAGAACTCAAGCATCAGACGAACCCACTACTGTCAATAAGGGAGTACAATTTCAGCTTGACAGGAGTATTACAAGAATATACCCGCTAACGAGCAGCCTTAATTGGCTTGCATATTGTGGCTGTCACTGTTAAAACCTGTTCCTATACAATCCTATTTTATACATCCTTTAAACATATAGTTCTCTAAAGCAGTTAAAGAGACAATACTTTACACACTGATTTTGGGTGGAAAAGAAAGGAGAAGAATAGTAAATAAAAAGAAAATAGGAAACTATTAAAAATATTATATCAGTGACTAAAAAACTATGCAAAAGTCATAGTAAAAAAAGCAACAGACTTTTTCGGTTTTAGTGCACTTTGTCAGTTTTGAACCTAAATTATTATTTATGCATAGATTACAATGGCTGCAGAGGTTTCACTGACATTTACTGTACTCAAATCCTTTAAAACGTAATGTTTTCTTTAACAGATCCCTCATTTTCCTCAGCAGAACACTTTGTCTTTAAAGTGCCTTGAATTTCATGATTTGCAGGAGCTCACTGCTCATCCCAGCAAATCCTTCTCACACTAGAGTTTATTGTGTGTCTTCAGTTTCCAGTACAGGGTCATGGTCATAAGAAATACAAACGAAAGAGAAGACAGTTAAAAAAAAAAAAAAAGTTACTGCGCATGTGCAATTGGTTGATATTAAATGATAACAATGTAACTTCTAGATAATAAAGTCAAAATGCCAAATAGGGCAGAGTCCTAGTGCTATGTAAAGTGCCTTACCTTAAAGAAGTTATTCCCATCTGATTTAAATCTGCCTAACCTACAAATTTGAATATAAAATACTGTTGCAACTGAAGACTGCAAAAGTCATTTATATGTATAACGAGACCTTAAAAAGATCTTTCAGATCAATTTTCAATCGATAAAATGCTTCCTACTGTCAAGCACCAGAAAATGGGAATTTGCAGTGCAGATGCAAGAAAGACCCTAGGCACAATAGTGCTGGTGAGGGCAAACATAATTTTTGAGGTGGTGAGCTGGATATGCTGGAGTTTCGCACAAAAAAAAAAAAAAAAAAAAAAAAAGAAAAAAACCCCAAACAGATAAATGAAAGCACTTAGCTCAACAAAGCACTCCTTACTAGGATGAAAAAGTCTGGCAAAGTATGGTGACACCTGTAATGTCCCTCACGTTCTGAGAGTTAAACTGCACTGCTGCAAGGAAGTGCTGTTTAAACTGCACTGCCCCATGGATCGACCCCAGAAAACAGAATGCAAATGAGGACAGGTTTTGGAGTAGAGAAAGAATTTAAATGCATTTAAATGAAGAGATCGGCGCTTTACCACAGCCATCTTCCCGCCACCTAATTAGAAGGCATGAAGCCTCTCCTGCCTTTACCTCCGGGAGCAGTCGCTGGGCGCGGGGCCGGTGAGCGGGCAGACAGCTCCCAGTGAGGACAGCTCCCGGTGAGCGGGCAGACTGCTGGCGGTGGGGGACAGCTCCGAATAAGCCGGACAGCTCCCGGTGCGGACAGCTCCCGGTGCTGAAGGAACCGCACCGCCGCGCCGAAGGGGGCGGCGAGGGCTGGGGCTGAATAGCGCTGTCTGCAGAACAATGGCAGCCAACTCCAAATCCTGCTATAATCACATTAATGAGATTAATCAGTGAATTAGCAGCAGTCAAATGTCAGGGTGGCGGGGAGGGATCCAACCAAGCTCGGTAATTAACTTTTGGGGGGCAGGGGAAGGGAATCAACTGAGTTTTCTGTTAGGCTTTTCCCGAAGTTTAGCAGGTTTTATTCACCAGCCTTAGGAAGATGCTGACAATTCAAGTGGAGGGGGGAGGAGGGGATAAGACAGAGACCTCAACCTTTGCGTGCTAGAAGACAGCCTGCTAATGCACAGTATCCCATTACTTCCAGCTGAAGCCCATTGAGAAAACTAGCACCGTTTCAGACACCCTCCACTCCCCACAGCCGCCAGAGCTGCACTGGGCTGAGCTCTGAGTGTGAAACTAGTTCTGTGAGCTAACTTCCACCGCAGATTCCAATAGGCACGATAAATATGGCGGATGCCAAAACAGCATTAGGTCTTATTCCCTTTTAAAAATGTACAAGATACTCTTTCTGAAATCAGAGGGGTAGGAAAAAAAGAGTACCCTTTAAGGAACTATCAGCAATAGATTATCATGAAAAGTTAATGCTAGATCTGTTGCAGAGTGTTTTCTAAACAAACAAACAAAAAAACAAACCAACCAAAAAACAACCAAATCAAACAAAACCACATAAAAAAAAAAGAGGAATTTTATTCAAGTAATTTAGAATAAGCTACTTAATGTAGATAAGTCAGAGATCTGGTCTCTAGCTGACCTCAGTAAGAGTGAAACTTCTCTCCACATGAAATCCAGCACTCACGATCATTTCTCTGTTGCAAGTGCAAAATTATATATAAAGAGATTTCCCATAGATTATAAATAAAATCCAAAAGTATTTATTTGCAAGAAAGAGAGTACTGCATTTCTCTTTTTCTAGCTTTAAAAGGAGTATTATCAACCACGCAAAGCATTTATCATGTAAAAAGGCTACTTTTATGCACATTACTTCTACAGAGAACAAATAAAGGTTTAAAAAACCCTCCTCTGCCTAGATAAGGCTGTGCATGTTGTTCAGAACTCAGAAGAAAATGGCATACTTCTGTTCCATTGAGTTTAATCTTTGTTAATAACAAATAAAAGAAGCAAACCTGTGTAATGCCTCTTCCATAAGACACTAGATAGTTTCTTTTTTACTAATGTAAGTAGTTTTCTTATATACTCTTTTGCTACTTTTTAGCACTAAATTAATAGGATTAAGAAATCTGCACTAAACATGCGTGGACTATGGTCATACTTATCAGAACTCTTTTAGAATTGAAGTATATACTACGATGTTTTCAGGGAGTTAACTGAATTAACCACCCATTATTTACAAAGCTTTTTCTCTTTACAGTATTAGAGATACAAAACATTTAAGACAGTGTTCTTTCAAAAATGCTACTCTTATACAAGTATTCCCCTTTAAAGCACAAATCCACTATTTTCAAAAGTCATTTTAGTGTAAAACATAGTATCTTATAATCTTTTATTTAATTGAATTTGGCTGTCATTGAGCATTCCAATATGTGAAGTTTCTGTCTCGGGTTCTCCATATCAAACAAGTACTGTCCACATGCAGCAAGTTTATATAAACAACAACATGCTTCATGCATGCAACATTATGCGTTCATATAGTAAACACACACTTTAGGATTTTTTATGAGCTATTCTACAGCCCAAAACAATTTCAGCTGCACAGCACTATTGCCAGAAGAACTTGAAAAGAGCAAACAATGGACATTTAAGTACAAGCTACAGAACAACTGCAAAAATCACAATAATCTTTCCAGTTAGCTACAAGAATCAACCCCCACCCTGCACAAAACACCTGCATCGTTAACCATTTACAAGTTAAACATAAGCAAGACATTTCAGCATGGTTAAGAAACACCCTGTCTTACTACAACTTTGAAAGGATGAGGAGTAAGAAGCATACCACAGAGACCCAGAAAAGGCTGCTTTTTTCTTCACTGAACACTGAAAAGATACCCCATATTCCAGGGAATTAAAAAAAAAATATATATATATATATATATTAAAATACACCCACCAACACTGAGTAAAAAAACCAGGGGGGCTTCAAGAAGACTGCAGGGAAAAAGCTCTCACTCTCTTTAGTGTGCAGAAGCTTAGGGGGAAAAAAATGTCGCCCTGGCAGGAATGACAAATGCAGTAGGATAGGCTAGCAGGCCTGAGGGATCTGTTTTACTTCCACATACATCCTCTAATGCACGCACTCCCACTCATCCTCTCGAGATGCCTTTTTTTTTTCCTCCACTTTTTTTTTTTTCCACCAGCTCCAAATCCCCGGCATATGACCTTCTGTTAAATAGATAAAAAAAAAATTTGCTTATCAGTCATGCAAATGAGGCTGAATTCATTTTCCACAACAGATGGCCTCATAGATAATGATGATGGAAGAGAGAAAATTGAATGTCTCTCACAAGGTGGTCATGGCAACCAAGAGCAGAATAATATCAATAATAAGCTCACTGCATAATAAGGTTGTCAATCCCACAAATCAAAGTCTCCAGCTAAATCAGGTATCCCACCCCCCACTAGTTATCAGGTAAATAGAGAAATAGAGAGCGTCCTTTTCCTTTTTAAATAAGGCACTGTGAAAAGAAATGGTAGCTCCAGCGCTTCCAGGGTACAAGGAAAAGGAAGGAGCAGAGGAGATTTTTCTCTGATAATTGTGTTTTATTTAATGACTTGAGAAGGGGGATGTTTGGTTTATACTTTTCTTTTTTTCCTTTTTTTTTTTTTATTATTTCCACAGAGGTTTTATTTGTTGGAGGGGGGTGCTGGTTTGTTTTTTAATAGCAAGGCTAGTATTTTGAACTCGATCTGCTGCCGAAGCCTTGCCTCCCCTCCTTGTGTCTGATGTAGAGTGCTGCATTGATGCAATAGCAGCTCGCCTCAGGCTTTCACCTTGGCTCCCTGGGGGCCATCCTGCAAAATGAATCAGCAGCCATCCTGAGCAGACTGATTAAAATGAAAATGGCAAGGCACATGTCTGGGCGGAACTAGAGCTGAGCTGCGCTGTGCTGCCTGTCTGGCAAGCATGCTCAATATAGCTTTTGCTAATAATGGCTTACCGCCTTTCGGGTTTTTAAAGGTATTACCATCGCCCCTTCCCCCAACCCCTAAACAGATAACGGTGCTGGGGTCTTCCCCCCCTTCACTGTATACTGCTCACAGCTAGACTTTGCCAGACTGACATGCAGTGATTGTGAAAAGACACACTTGCTTTGCAGGGATTTTCTTCACAGATGTGCTGAAATACCAAGACAATATATTAACATGCAGCTATAAATTATTCCCAGATATTAGCTGGAAAAAAACCTCAGATGAAGACGAAAGCTCAGTCACTACCAGAAACACCATTTTTTCCACCCCGTTTTTTTACACCTCAGCTTGCAGTGGCACCTTGTGCATTATGCATCACAAGAAAGTGACTGCCAGTAAATGCAGAGCAGCTTCCTGGAGCTCTCTATGCCCTGTGTTTGACACACTTGAGCTGTATTTCTAACCCCCCCACCATCCCCAAGCAGATAAGTGTGTGCATAGAGAAAGAGCCATTTTAAGTGCGCATCTCCTGCAGTCCTTCAACAAACAGAAACATTTCACAATATTCATTGTGCAAAACCAGCATTGACAAAATATCAAATATCAGTTCATGCCTGCTTGGGATCTGAAACCTGGGCAGACTTGTTTCATGAGATGTGGGGATTGGTCTGCCTGGAGATTTTTGTTGGTGGCTTTTTTAAGCAAACAGCTCAGCAGTGTATCTCTGGAAACTGGCGAGTATGCGCTGTACATATGCACATACACCCTGATGTGCCTTCAGTTAAGTCGTGTTTTTAAGCCACTGGGATTATTTTTCTCCCCCTGCCTTTTTCCCCTCCTGCCCTGCACTCTATCCCTGTTACTGCAGTGTGAACCAGAAATCAATAGGGCTGCTCTAATGGAGGTTCCAGCTGCAGTTGGCTGTGCAGACACACACACACACACACACACACACACACACTCACACACTGACGTCTGTGCAGCTTTCTCAGCCGATTGGGCACCACATCGGATGTTCTGTGGAGCAAAGAATAGGAATCATTTACAGTCTGCTAAAAAAAAAAAAAAATGGTACCTTGCATTTCCCTGTCTCCAAGAGCATCAGGCTGGGCTCGCCGTGCGGGCTGATTGCAGTGTGTGAGTGAGAGCTCTGCTTGGAGTACGTGCAGGGTACCAGAGGACACCCCCAGATTACCACAAAAGCTGTCGGGCACAGAATCCCACAGTTCATACTGAATGTTTTCATAAGGTTACCCATCCACATTGTGAAAGATATGAACATAGAAAAATAGATACAAAAAATCAAAGCAGTTTAATTGATAAGATTAATAGAGCTCTTGTGCCCTTTAATGTGTTTGCAAGTATTTCTGAGCTCTGAAGAGTATTTTAATGGAAGTTTTATTTTTAAGGCTTTTTTTAGGAATTATCCACTAAATATTTAATATTTTGCTGTAAGTTGCTTGCTTGCTTACCCCTCCTTCAGTAGAAAATATTTAATTTGCTGAATATTAGCTTCATTTAATTTTCTATGGTCTTTGAGTGTTTTTCATATATATATTTATGTGTGAAGCTACTCCCATTTAGTTAAACATGTTTGGGTTTATCCCCTTTTAAACAATAAATTCTATGCTCTCTTGGTTTCCTGATGCTGTAGCTGTTTATCTCTGAAACAAGAAACAACTGTGTTGGTGAATATATAAAAAAAATCCTAATTCGCTACTCCCAAAATAAGGTATTCCTGGGATCTGCGGCACTGCAGAACACCTCCCCCACCACCCTGTCAATGTATTTCAACTTCAGTTTATTGACAGCAACTGCCCCAGCCGGAGTCTGGCTCCAGTGAAGCATTTATATTCCTTCCACTCAGCCCTGTGGATCTTTTGCAGGGCTCAGGATGCCAACCCAGAACCTGCTCTGGAGAAATAAAGTCTGGGAAAATGAATGAATCATAAAGCCATATTGCACGACAAAGTCATATCCCAGCCTGTGTTCTACAGATCTTTCTTATGCAAGCTTTTAAAAAAATGTGGTTTAAACCTTAAAAATGCTGGCATGTGGCAAGCTACTAAGTAATGGACTGTAGGAAACCTTGGAACAAAAGAGGCCAGGAAGCACAGAAGTCCACCTCTCTCAACATTAGCAATTACACAACCACAGTACCCCCTCCCCAAATATTTATCTAATCTCTGTTTTAATTATTTATACTAGTTGCTTTTTTTCTGCTGTCCTTGGCAGTTTGGAGCACATATTAACTGTTCTCGGTTTCTCTGTGTGGAGACATTCTGCCGAGAGTTTTTTCCTCCCTCCTTCCCAATCCTTATTAAATTTTAACCCCTTGTATACTGGACAGAAAGCTCAGGCTGAGCAAGTACTGTAATTGCTGTCCATTAAAATGTCTATGCTATCCAGAACTATCGGGTATCCTGCCTATCCTAGCAGCAGACTGTTTACCAGATAAACACAGCATCATAGGCAAAAGTTAAAGCATACTGTTTAACTGCTGTCCTGAAATATGAAATTATAGTCTGAACTCTAATCTGTATGATAAAATGTGCTTCTTTTTATTTTTTTTAAGAAAAAAATAGCAGTTTTCCACATAATGAAGCTATTAGGGTACTACAGCTTGGCTCATGCTGTATTTATTAATATCAGTGAAAATGAATAGTGGCAACTGCCCAAGGATAGAAAGCCCTCACAGTGCCACTAATCCTTACATTCCTTAAGCTTCCCTATCTTTTCCTAACACTGGCATTTAGCATGCCCAGGAACACCAGCCCATGGCATTAAGATAGCCACTAAGCCTGAGCAGTTACTGAATATCTGTGCATCGGGTAACTACTTTTTGATCTGAAGTTGAGCAATGCTCTGGTAATTAATGTCTGGCTCTTACAAAGTCTTCAGTTGGGAAGGGGTATCATGGGCTGGTTAGCTAACTAGGTTCTTCATAAGGATTAACCGGGAAAGCTGGTGCTAACAAAATGTTTAGGAGATACCAACCATTCCAGTAGTACAATCTCCACCTGTAAATCCATGAGAGCATCTGAAAAAGTCCTTCGCAGTCTGTAAAGGTCTTGTCAATTTACTGATAATTTCTTCTGTTTTCCCAACATTGTGACTCTCGTTAAACCATGAGGCCAGTATTCACAGAATCACAGAACGAGTCAGGCTGGAAGGGATCACTGTGGGTCATCTGGTTCAACCTCCCTGCTCAGACTGGGTCATCCTAGAGCACATCGCACAGGGTTATGTCCAGACGGTTCTCGGATATCTCCAATGAAGGAGAGACCATAACCTCTCTGGCCAGTCTGTTCCGGTGCTTGGTCACTCGCACAGTAAAGCTCTTCATATATTTAGCTGGAATTTCCTGTGCATCAATTTCTGCTTACTACCACTTGTTCTATTCCTTGGCAACACCAAGAAAAGCCTGGCTCCATCCTCTTGACACCCTCTCTTCATGTAATTACAGACATTGATGAGGTCTCTATTGCCTCTTCTCAAGGCTGAACAGGCCCAGCTCCCTGGGCTTCAGTTCAGAGATGCTTCAGTCCCTTAATCATCTTCATAGCCCTCCACCAGACCTGCTCCAGTCTCTCTTGTACTGAGGAGCCCAGAACTGGACACAGTGCTGCAGATGTGGCCTCACCAAGGCTGAGTTGAGGGGCAGGATCACCTCCCTTGACTGGCTGGTAATGCTCTTCCTAATGCATCCCAGAATACCATTGGCCTTATTAGGATGCCACAAGGGCACACAGCCAGCTCATGGACAGTTTTTTGTCCACCAGGATACCCAAGTCCTTCTCTACAGAGCTGCTTTCCAACAGGTCGGCCCCCAACCTGTACTGGTGCAGAGGGGTTGTTCCTCCCCAGGTGCAGGACCCGGCCTTTGCCTTTGCTGAATTTCACACAGTTCTTCTCAACTCTCCAACCTGCTGAGGTCCTTCTGAAGGGCTGCACAGCACTCTGCATATTGACCAGACTTCTCAGTTTGGTGTCATCAGTGAACTTCCTGAGGAGGTTCTGCTGCTTCATCTAAGTCACTGATGAGTAAGTTAAACAATACTGTGCCCAGTACTGAACTTTGGTGAACACCACTAGTGAGAGGCCTCCAACTAGACCCTGTGCCACTGACTACAGTCCTTCAGTAAGGAGGTGTAAAGATCACTTTGATGAGACTCAGCGGAATATCATGCAAATACTGCTCCAGCAGAGCACAGGGACATGGTGGAAAGTGTACCTCCTAAGCGGGCTTCGCTCAGGCAAAAAATAAACACAGTTAAGACTCAGAGGAAAAAAAATTATTTTATTTCAAGAAGACCTTTTATCAGTCATGAGATTCTACACAAAATATTGCTCACACTGTACCCAAACTAGTAATTTACAGGCAAGTGGGGAATAAATATTCTTTAGTATGTAAAGTAGGGGTGCACTGCTTTGTTCTTTTAGCTATGAAGTTTTTATATTGAAACTGTCTAGTGTCTGGTCCTCATGAACCACTGAGTGAAAAATAAAAAACATGCATATGAGTGGATGTGCATGATGTGCAGGAATCCCATAGGATATTGAGTAACTGCTTGCTGTTAGCTCCCAAGCATCTCTTTTCCTCAAATGCATGGTCCAAAACATCAAAAGCCATTGCAAATGGCAAAAGAAATCACGGGGATCAAATACCTAGTCCTAGACAAAATGCTGGTGGCTCCATATATACACTTAGCCTGAGCATTCTCCATTTAGAGCCATACATATGAGGAAACCATTTTACTGATTAGAGTGATGCAAACATTTAGCATTATTTCAGAGAGAAAGTACCTAAAGTAGCAGGTATCTCAAGGATGACAGCTTCAGAATATTCACACTGCAGCCTTCAGATGTATATGTAGGTAGTATTTCTGATATTTAGCAAAGGACTAAGTAGTATTTTCATCAGTGTTGCTGGCCTCAGGTGCTCAAAATTACTGACCATGTCCTCAAAGTGTTTCCATGAAGGCACGTCAAGTTGCAAGCAAATTTTGCCCATGTTTCCAGCTGGCAGAATGCAAAGAGCCTGGTCTAGAAGCCAGTCAGACACAGTCAAGTTAATAAAAGGCCTGCCAGCTGGAAAAATCAGCTGAGCTAGGTGATGACTATGTTCACTCAGGATAGACATAGTCCTAGTCCCATTAGATAAAGAAACTGCAAAATACTGATATATTTGAGTCAGATGAAGAAAAAAAATTTATTATGGATATAAAAATTGCAGGAAAGAGTTCTGAGCTGTAACATGCCTTCCTTTTTTTCCAGTGACTTCAGCAGGAAGAAGGAGCAGATCCACAGAGCTATTAATAAATTGGAGAATTCAGAAGAAAAACCCAAACAATAAAAACAACTAAGGAAATGGAGGGAACAGCTTATGGGAAAAGATTAAAAATAAACTCATAGAATGCAAATACAAACTGAAAGAATAGCAGACACCTCAAGGATGATGGCAGGTCCAAAACTGCAAAAAAAAAAAAGGCAAGTTAAAGGTACCAAAAAGGGATACCTCATATATAAATGAGAAGTCAGGGTAAGTTGTTGTAGTTCAATTCCAAGGCTGTGAATGACAAGGAGGCATTGAATATTGTGATGGTGTTCTCAGAACAGTGTAAGGAAGTAAAACTGGACCAAACAAAGCACTGGAAATTATACTACAGGGAAAAATCCTAAGATGTCAGGGGAGGGGTTTAAACAATGTAATACGTCTTTTCAGCCTCTGGTTTTCATGATTCCTAATTATAATTGTTATCCTTGTTTAAGTGATAAACCTCACTGTAAACACTTTTGACTAAGTAAGAATCCATAGAGGGCATTAAAAATCACAAACTGAGAAAAAATTATATAAAGAAAACCCCTTATAGAATGTTTAGGATTCTCTCAAAACTGAATACATAAACTTGGCAGAAAGTAGTTTTCTTCATTACTTTACAAAATTAACAAGCTTAAGGCTTTCACAGTTCTTGAAAGGACTACAGTCCAAGGCATGTGTTACATAGAGGGGAGACTATTTTACAGCAAGTACAAAACAGTCATGTAGTTTTGATTTGAAAATCTTGTCAGACCTGCATGCTTTGCTTTTCCCAGTGATGACTCGAGCATAGAAACATGCTTATATTCTTTGCTGAATTTGGACCTAAAATTGCTACTAATATTTTATTAAAGCATAATTGTATACTGATAAGAAGTCGTGCTGCCTATTCATATATGTTTATTTGTATTACTGCAGCAGTTCAGAGGTTAATCAAAGACTTGATGAACACAAAGACAAAAAATTGTGATCTGAAGTTCTAAACACCTTAAAGAAGATGACCAAGTAAATAAAAGATAGCTAAAGAAAGGTTTGTGACAGAATTTATAGATTCAACACTGAGATTAGAAATTAGAATTTCATTGTTTCTACTATACTTTCCACAATTGTTTGTAACAACTTTTTCTATGATAGGACTTAGGAGAACAGACTTCATGCAGTGAGTGTGTCTTCCAAGGGGATGTGAAAAAACTAAGGGAGAAATAGCCAACTAGAACCGGACAGGGTATAAAACAGGTATCATAGCAAAAAGGTTGGGAAGGAACTTATAGAAGAGGAAAAAGCCAATAAATTGCTTCTAAATGAATTCTTTGAAAACAAGAAACCTCAAACCTGAAATAAGTTAGTAACTCCACAAGCAGCATTATAAAGAGGCTGAAATAGAAAGCACACATGCAAGTGGCATCAGTGATTCATCTGTCACTTGATATACATTCTAATCCACATCTTTACGAGTTCCCAACTCCTCCTCCTTCCTTTGGCATCACCTTGTCAGCCACTGTGCTGAACCTGGCTAGCTGGCTGACCTCCTTTCCTCTCTCTCTTCCCCACTTCCCTCGAATGAAGATCAGTGCAAGGTCCTGCACCTGAGAATAAACAACTCCACACATCAGTCAGACTGAGGGCTGACAGAAGTTGGGCAGAAGAGTACTTGGGAACTTGGTGGACAGCAAGTGAGTAGGAGTCAGCAGTAGGCCCTTCAGGCAATGAGGGCTGTCTGCACACAGGGCTGTACTAAACAGAATATAACCAGCAGGATGATGGAAATTATTGTTCTCTTCTAATTGGAATGTCTGAGACGGTATCTAGAGCATTCCACTCTGCAAGAAATACATAAATAAACTGGAGCAAGTCCAAAGGAGGGCCACCAACTCAGGGAGCTGGAGCACATGGCATATGGGCAGACGCTGAGAGAAGCTCAGCCTGGAAGAGAGAAGGCTGTCTTCAGAAGCTGCTGTCTTCAACAGTATTACAGGCGGTTACGTAGAAAACTGAAGCGAACTCTTCTGAGAGATGGCAAAACAGCATGAGAGGCAATGGTCACAAGTTGCTACAAGGGAAGTTCCTAAGGAAAATATTCTTCACTGTGGGTTAAGTCAGTCCTCGAAAGGTTCCTGAAAAGGTATGGGATTTTCAGCTTTGGAGACATTCAAAGATTGACTGTGCAAACCCTAAATATGCTACTCTAACTGTGAAGCTAGGACAACTTTGAGCTGGGGGTGGTACCAGATAACTTCCAGAGATCCCTTCCAACCTAGATTGTTTGGTGGTTCTAGTCACATATTTAAAATTAAAGTACAAGGGCATTTTCGAAGTTAAGGTTCAATTTCCAGTTAGAAAGTCTTCATGTTAGGCTTCAGAAAGATGTACAACCATTTTTAACTATAATGCGCTTGCTAGAGTACAGGTTAGTGGTAATAACATGTATGAGGGAAACACTGACTGTGCATTCCCAAACTAAGCATATTGAGTATAGTCAGAAAAAAAGGTGGCATCGGTCTGCTGTAACCTGACCAAGTTTTTATATATGTACACTATATACCATCTCTCTGAACTTACATATCTGTACTCAGAATACCTCAAATAATAATGCATTAACAAAAACTGAATTAGCACAAAAATACATTGGTTATGTAATTTATAAATTATGACATTATTAATTGCAGTTAAAAGTAATTTTTGTAGTCAAGACTCATAGGCAACATAAATCTGTAATGCAAAGCATATTCTCTGAAATGAATTAGGGATAAAATCTGTGAACTATAAAAGAAAAAATATCTGCAGCATCAAAAGTGAAAGAGAAACTTAAAGGAAGTAAGAAGATAAAAGTAAAACAAATAGATAGTATTTACGAAGAAATAATGAACATTGTGCTCTGGGGTAGGGATAAGATTCCAATACAAGCATGCAATCCAAATGTATAAGCTTTTAGGTAAAGTGAAAAGTATTTTCAAACTGTTTCTGTGGTTGAAATGGCAGCATTTGAAAAACAGAAGAAAACTACAGTGGGTATCACATTTCTATAAGGCATTATTAATTCTACTGGTTAAATTCCCCCTTTTACCCACTTTCAATGTGATAGGGCCATTTATTCTTCACTGACTACCTTGCAAAAACAAGTACAAGACAAAAGAAAACATCTGTTTGCTCCAAACCCTGAAAATGTAGGGGTTTTTAGCTACATCTGTGCAACACACAAATTCAATTTAAGCCCAAACACGAGTAGTGATGGTGTCAAGGAACTCTGTTTTACCCCTCAAATTAAACAGAATCAGAGTGTAATGGAGGAAAGATGCAAGTCCCTAAATATTCACACACTAATTCTTGAATTAATTTAGTATTTTCTATTGGCAATATTATGTTATGGGAGAAAGCCAAGTCTGATGCTATTTTTCTTTATGTACAGGAAGTCTCAATTCCTGGAGGAATAGCTGCTTTCTCTCATCTAAACATAATTTGTTATTATT
Organism: Myiotriccus ornatus; assembly: GCA_036023395.1. Lineage (NCBI taxonomy): Eukaryota > Metazoa > Chordata > Aves > Passeriformes > Tyrannidae > Myiotriccus > Myiotriccus ornatus. Next base: position 97,091,027 of record JAYRBT010000114.1, read on the forward strand.
TTTCAAATTGTCTTGGAAAGGGACTAAAGAAATTCTAAGACATGTATAGGTGACCTTTAGGTAATTAATTCCATGACCAGAAGCTAAAAAGAGCAATAGGATTTTAACCAATGGGCAGTGCGGAGGATCAGACTGGTTTATGTTCCATGGATGTTATCTTTATATTTTCTGGTAAGTGTGAATGATAATTTAACAGTGATTGACAGCATCATAAGAATTGGTGCTCTGATTGTATTTCAGGACTTATCAGATCAAAACTTTTAGTGAATAAAAAAGTCTTACTTTTTACAGAAATGAGGTTAATCATGTAGATTGTCATTTATACAGGTAGAGTCTGAGAATTTTGGTAGTCAATCACAGTTGTGTACATAATACCCTGGGATTAGGAAGTGCATAAATAATTCACACATATAACTCTTAAGAAAATTAGTAAACCTGTACTGTCAAAAAGAGGACACTGTCATGGATATCAGTGAAATAACACCTATTGCAGAAATCCTGACAGCATGGAAAAAGATGTATGGTTAAATGCATCACATACCAAAAAAACACAACAAAAAGCGTAAAGTTATCTTGTGATATATGTATATGGCATCACATTCACGAAGTTCAAAGTCCTGATTAGATACATCACAACTTTCAATGCAAAATATCAGCAAAAAATTCTACCTACCAATGGGAGAACAGTCAGACTACCTAAAATTAGATCAATACTTTAAAATAGTATCAAGTAGATTGTTTAGGCAGAAGTTATTTGGGTACATGAAATATATTTTTATTTAGAGAAATTACAATTAGCCAGAGTCTTGTAAAATAGAATTTTCTCTGATTTAATGAAGAGGCCTTAAAGATTTAAGAAATATTCTACTTTTAATGATGGTTAATTATCGTTTAATTGGTTAAGAAAAACATTCTAACTTATAAAAGTTAAATTACTTGAACTGTAAACTGGTGCAGGTTTTAGTTAGAGAAAGCCCATTATTAAAGAGTAGGTAGATTAAGAGGGAAAGCATTTGATCAAAACTGATCATGCCACCATAGGCAAATGAGTTACCAGCCATCAGTAGTATTACAGTAATTTGCCATGTGCTCTCTTCCAACTGTGTCTAATTAGCATTTTATTTCAATATTCACAGTAAGTTATTATGACATAGCTGAAGTGAAGTGAATACACTGCAACAGGAAGCTAAAAATACATGCACAGTATATTATGGCTCATTTGATGTCCTGAAGCTCATTACTTCATGGTAACCTCACCATTTTCAACATGTTCAACGCTAACATAACATGAGTCTGGTTTGTCTTTCTTCTTCAGCATGCTCTCTTTTTTGTCTCCTTCTCCTTCCTCCTTAGACAGAATTTCAGGATTGGGAAGAAGAAAGAGGAGAGAAATCACAGACTGGCTATATGACCAGGATTTCCAGACACCCTGGATAAGTGGGATCTGGACATGCCTTGTGGAGCTGATCTGTGCAATTGCTAACCATCTGCGTGGTGTGCGCGCGCTAGATCAGATGTGCGCATATGTAGCAAGTTCAGTGCATGGCACACGGCCCATATTTCCCTCTGAGATTCCCTGGATGCATGCCCATCCTTTAATTCTGTATACCTCAAACAACTCCTTCCATTCTCCTTTCTCGTGGCATACAGAATGTAAAGAAAGTTGCCCCATAAATTAAAAAGGATGGTAAGAGAACAGCAGCCATCAAACAGTTTTTTAAACTTCACCAATAACACTGTCAACAACATTAGCTGAAAATTCGTTATTGAAAACAGCAGCAAAGGTACTATACACATAGAACAGCACAACCAGCTGAGAACAAACACCACACACTTCATCACAATGAGCATGGCTCAGGCACTCAGTATTATGTCACTAATGTGACTTTCTGTAGTCCCTTGAGTGCCTCTGGTTTGCAGAGTACATCCCGCTAAATAGCACTGGTATGGCCCTAGGACATGTGCCGTCTGGCCTCCTGCAGCCACTGCTCAGTTGAATAGAATGGAGTCAAGCTAAATGACAGAACCCTCAGCATGGTTGGTGGAGGGGGCACACAAAAGCACAAAGAATATCAAGCAAGCCGACTCTAAATTGTACCAATTCTGTCAAGCAACTATCTATAATATATTCTGTCATTGAGACTGTCAAAATGTGCTAAATCCCCAGTTTAAGTGAAAATAGTGCAGATATTCTAAATTATAACAACTATGGCAATGTGCACCAACAGAAGATCTTGCCTTTTTTTACAGGGGGTTTAAAAATTTGATGCCACAAAGAGGCTCAGAAGACACACTTTCTCCTTTGTACTCCTTCCTCTATTCACAGAACTTCATTTTTCTGTATGTTAGAAAGTCTCTCCTTTTCTACCCAGGAGTAGAAGCTGTTCCTGTCCTACACTTGGCTGGACTGTCAGTGCAGTGCTAACTTTATCAGCTCTGGGGAAAAGATTTGTTACTTAACTTGTACCCTAAGGCTGTGCAAAGGATCTGTATCAAGACGTTGTCATTTCTTCACCTTCTTATGCTTCTGAAGTATTTTCACTATTTGCAATTTTCATCAATTTCTTAATTCACGTATTTTCTGTAATTAACTCAAGTATCAAGCATAGCTATATAATTATATATTAAACAAAACCCACATTAATTTGATCATGAATTTGCTGTACCAGAAGAATATTTAAGTGTTTTCGGCAAAGCTGAAGCAATTAAAACTTATTTCACACTACACTGTTCCCCACTTCAAGGAAAGTAAGGTAAAAATAATAAATAAGAAGCTTACACCACTTTTCAGATGGTGTAATGAAACCACAGTGGTTTAGTTTCAGTAACTCCTTAAACAGCTAGGGGAAAAAAAAAACCCTAAAAAATTTTAAGATGGCAAATTTTCCAATGAAAGACTAACAAAATTTTCTGGAGTCCAGGTATAAATTCAAAGTGAACAGATAAGGTT
>JAYRBT010000114.1:97094076-97105126 GCA_036023395.1 Myiotriccus ornatus
ACTAACTTTTTATGCCTGTGACTAAGGACTTTATTTCTAACCTCTATTATTGACTACCCTAAAACGGTATATAAAAATTCTTTACTAGTATCATTCACACAGATTAATTAACAAGTATTAATAGTGGCAGAGGTGCTAAGAAAATGGTGCCTTTTGTTGTTACAGCTGTTCTCAGTCTACCACTGTAGGGGCATTGTAAAAGGAAAACCAGGGTATAGCCCCTTCTTGAATTTTGAAAGTACACAGAAATGAATTAACATCCAAACGGGATTTCTGCATTTCCTAAATTTTTTAAATCCTTAAGGAAAAAAGTAATCCATTATTTATAGCTCAAAATAGGACATGTTTTCTCTGAAACTGGTAGGACCTAGACTGTCACCAGGTCAAAAGTTTGTAAAAAGCTGAAGATGCAGATGAACAAAAGCAGAAGCAGCTTAACATCACAAATACCATTTTGAGTTTACTGTAGAAGTATAGCAAAATCAGATGTGTTTGTTCAGCAATGAATAAGGTCGTGCAAACATACTATTATATGAACATCTTGTGTAATGTCCTTACGGTTAAACCCTGCTCCTTTTATTATATAAATATATTGGTTACTATTCCTGCACCTGACTCGTACAAAACAGGCTCAGGAGGCATATTCTCTCTGAGACAGGTGCACAGCATGTGGCTCACAACTGGGTTAAAAGAAAAGCATGCATATGTATGTTGCTGAGCACAGGGAGAAAGGAAAATGGATGAAAGTTGATCTGATACAAGAGAAGCATGAAATGAAAGGATATACAACACATGGAAAGGGGACGGACGCATGAGTATACTAAACAGAAAAGGAAGTTCTGCGCATTAAAATGGAGAGTATGCTAAAATTATTACTGCCTTACTCACATATATAAGAAAGATGATTTTCTTTGAAATGAATTAAAACTGTCAATAGGTTATAGAATGCTATTTCTCTTAAACAAAGCAGGAATATTTCAAATAAGGACTCTTTTGTGAATGAACTGAAAAACAGATAAAAGAGCTGAACTCAGAGGGAACCCAAACAGAAGATGCACTAACAAGTTAGGAAAAAAACCCTCTCATGTTCCTTATCACTTCATCTTCAACAAAGTCCATCTGTACAAGAGCTCTCATTTCTCTGCTAAAGGAAGGTTATACAATGATTAGAAGCAACCATATCAGCAGAAATCCCACAATGAATCAAGATGACAATTCAGCATTTTCTCAGCTCACTTGAAGGAGTAGGAATGAATTATCAAATGCACTGTAGAGATTAGCATACTTCTACATTGTATTCAACTGCTTTTTGTTTTCTAGGTATGTCCTGTCCAAAGACTGGGCATCATACACGAGTCTACAAAAAGCATGAAAATAAAAAAGCAACAAAATAAATTATTTGCTAAAGCTACAAGGTAATTTACAGATTCAACTGAGTTTATCTAATTTTCAAATATATATATTCTGGAAATAAAGACTTATACAGACTCATATGAAAGAACTATTCTTTACCTGCAGTTCTTCACAACTCAATGGCAATCTCTCATAAGTTTCAAGACAAATACAATTCAAATCAACAATGTACAGTTAGAAAAACGCAACTACAATAAACTTTGAAGCAAACCCTCTACCAGCATTCCCTTTAAAGATATTCCTAGAACAGGAAGTGTCATGCCTAGACTCCAGATTCTCTCTTTTGGTAACTTCCAAGTGCAATTTAACGTAAACATTGTAAAACGCATAAGAAGGTTGACAGTAGTTGAGACGTTCAGCTATTTTCAATTTTATGCTAGTCTCTGTTTTGGTATAAAACTTCAGAATTCCACCTGTGGCTAGACTAACAAAAGCACAAACTATTCAAGCAAACATTTGCCAATTGTTTCAGTTCTGGAGAATTAAGAGTATTCTTTTTTCATAAAAATAATTTCTATTGTTATCTTGAAAATCCACTTTACACAAATAATTTTTGCAAAACAGTACATACAAGAAAAAAATATCCAGGTCTTCCAATTAAGCTGACATTGTCATTCTGGGGGTGGGGTGGCAGCAAGGCTGTTCTATCTAAACATTTCACTTTTTTCCATGGGTTAAACACAGCCTGTATTTCCTTTTTACCTTCAGGGTATGCTACAAATCTTGTAATATGTGACCATGCAGGTAGGAACACACCAGTCAGGCTCATGGATATTAGATACACACAGCTATTAGTTTCAGCAGTCTCCTATTTACAGAATAACAGATATGCATTCTCCATTGGCTTCTGCACAGCCATACTCCGAGCCAATCCCACTGCACACTGAAAACACATTAGTCAACAAATAACTACTCAGCAGATGCAAGTCACTTCATATTCTAGTACAGATTCAAACCAGCCATGAAAATATTCCGCTTCGTCCCATTGATACATTCTGTCTTATGGTTTGTTTGCAAGTAATGGTCTTGTACATAAAAAAAAGCGTAGACAATAGCAAAGCGATTGGAGCTTTCATTAGGAAAAGTTAGAGAAGTTTCTTATATTTGGGGAATAGGCAGAAATCAGTTTAGAGTTTTTATAGTCCCTGCTAAGTGAATTCATTACCTTCAAGTTAAAAAAAAAAATCTTAGAGCTAAGTGAAATACAACTTACCCAATACAGAACAATCCATGATGAAAACAGACGTCAGCAGCCTAGAAATCTGCCTCTTTATAAAACATGGTCTACATGACACATCCAACACTGAGAAAATGCAGATTAAGAAAGAGGTTTCTATTGGGAAGACTCTACCTTCAACCACATAACTCTCGTGTAGATCTGTATTTGGAGTATGCTTTGTAATGTCTGGCATATGAAACGTTATTTGTAACTCCATGCACCTGAACTTGGACATAGTCTAGAATAAAACTATCAGTAGGAATTTAATCTCTATTTTTACAGAAGGTGAAGTGTTATTGGGAGGGAAGTCAGCCACAAGGAAGATAAGCAGGATGTAAAGCAGGATGGGATGCAACTTTTCCTAAGAGACCTATTACAAAACTATTTAATTGGTCAAGTAGTATGTAGAATAAAATAGACAGCCATAGAGTGACAGGAGCCAAGGGAATGGTATGAAGCTCTGCCAGGGGAGGTTTAGGTTAGATATTAGGAAAAGGTGCTTCACCCAGGGGGTGGTTGGGCAGGGGAACAGGCTCCCCAGGGAAGCAGTCACGCTACCAAGCCTGACAGAGTTCAAGAAGCGTTTGGACAACAGTCTCAGGCACATGACCTGACTTTTGGGGATGGTCTTGTGAAGGACCAGGGGTTGAACTTGGATGAGCCTAGTGGATCTCCCTTGCAACTCAGGATATTCTATGATTCTATGAAAGAATCCAAACTGAAAATACGTATATTGTTAGCACTGTTGGGACAGAGAAGCTACTTTCAGATCAATGTTTTATTTTCCTGGTTTTTACTAAGCAGCTATTCATAAGCAGTCAAACTCCTCACTGGCTGGATAAGTAATACCTTGTACACAGTCAGTTCTGAAAATCAACAAAATTCATGCTAGCTAGGCCTCTGTGGGAAAAAGAAAACAAACAAACAAACAAACAACAACAACAACAAAAAAAACACAAAAAAAAAACCAACAGAAGAAGTAATAAACTATACAAAAACCATCATGACATAAGATAGGGAAAGAAAACACTGCCCATCTACTTTCTTCATTTCAAACTCCTGACTTTTATTCGTTTTCTCTGCCCTCCTCACACACATCCTGATGGCTCTTCCCTCTTTCCTCCAGTGCTTGCTTCTCAATAGAGCTATGCTCATTTTCTACTCCATTTTCTAGCTGCTGCCATTTTTCTCTTTTTCTTTCCCTTTTCCTATTAATGTTCAGGTCTTTCTTAAAGCTCACCAAGTTCTACTACACATAAAATCTTTAACTACCAACACCTTGGTACTATCCGGAAGGCTGTATTAGTATTTCATTCACAAGGATCAGCTGACTATGATGAATTGTCTATATAGAGTCCCCTTACCCCTTTAAAATAATATCCTCATTTCTTTTTTAAGAAACACAGAACCCAGATATAAAGTTCAACTTTTTTCATTTCCATATTTTATAATAAAAATGACAGCAACAAAATAGGGAGATTTCATAGGGGGCTGGGAGGAAAAGAAAGGCAAGTGGGAAATGCAGTAGTGGAAAGCATGCAAGTGGGAAAAACAAGAAGACTTTTTTTCCTCCTGCAGTTTGCTGCAGAACCTTTTTTTCCCTCCTTGTTTTCCTTATTTTTTTCCAGACAAGGTCCAGAAATAATAGTATATTCTAATAGAAAACTTTTGATTCATCTTGTTCTGTTACTCCCATTTTTCATTCTTTAAAATTACTAAATGCTCAATTAGAGATAAGTATGGAAGTGAAGGACAAGTGGGATATCTCTTTCAAAGAGAAGAAACTTCATTTCTGGCAAATAAAGACAGTATAGGGTACAATCTGAATGAGAAAACCAAAAAAAACCCACAAACAATAGAAAAGTGGAAGAACTGTCTTTGGAAAATTGGGAAAATGGGCACAAAACATGAAGATATTTCTTGTCCCAGATCCATTTACTACTGTATAAAAATCTGAAATATCCCATTTTGAAATAATTACACCACAATCCAATTTATAACTTGGCCAGAGTAAATTATGTTCATGAACAAATGCAGGCAGTTCTACAGTTAGAACTGTAAATAACACATGAAGTATCAAAGACCAAAACACATCCTGTCACACAGGCCTGATGAGGCTTCCTCACTTCCCATCTCAATCTCTCACATTTTACCTGCACTGTTTCTCTTACTGCCTCTTCCTCTCACAGTGACCTCCAGCATTTCAAGTCCTACATCCTTATATGTGAGTTACTGGCTTCCACAAATAAGGGCAAAAATTAAATTTTGACATAATTTAATTTTAAACTTTCTAGAAGACTTTAATGTGAGCTATCAAGAAGTATATGCAGTATAATATTTATCTATGCACATGCTGGACAAAGGAAAAGACAAGTGTAGGGCTGTGAAAGAAAATATTTGCTTTCATTTGGTTGCTAGCAGTGTCCCGAATATGTGTGTGTTCCTTTCAAAGCCAGTAACTGAGCAGTTTAGAAGAAAGCAGCTGTTTGTTTTGTCCTGGAAGACGGAACCGTCTGCAGTGAATGGGGGATATCTCCTTCCCCAACAAAATCTGTGAATACTAGGTACAAATACGCTTCGGACATAGCTGGGGCAAGGACCACAGAGAGGAATATGAGAGCAGGGGAAAGATGCACAAAAGCAATCACACTTCAGAGATGATGAAAAGAAAGATATTTTTCCAGGGATCAGACAGGATCATCTATAATTTGCTGCAACCCAGGGAGCCTCTGAAAGTCACCAAGATAAGACCAAGACTGAAAGACTGACCTGTGAAGATGCAGTTGGTGAGAGGAAGATGTGCTGTGTTCTGTTTCACCCAGCTGATGCATTTCTCTCTGCTTTACTTACCTTGTTATAAGAAAAGGTTTTTATCAGAAATAGGTTTTGAAGACGTTTTTGTGTATAACCACTTTAAAGATGGGGACAGGCAGAACAATACCAGCGTAACTACCAACTCAAGAATCCCATGAGAATAAGAAAACAGGTTGTGCGTTTAGCATTTACATCACTCATGAGGTTAGTAGTCCTGAGCTATTAGTAATGGCATGGTATTTCACAGTAAGATGTTAAAACTTTGCAGTTCATTCTACTACTCATGTTTTTTAAAAGGTGGAAACAATAATGTTATTAGAAACCTTTAAAAATATATTTTTTGGTTTTGCCTTCAAGCCAAGATTCCCAATTTAGCATGCTCCCAAAGCAACAGTCAGATGAAAATCTGACATGAGGCTGTCACAAGGTTAGGTATCTTGTGAATCAATATGGCTAGAAATTAGACATTTGGATTGTTAGCTTCCACATGCAAAACACTATGTAAAAACATGCCATGCTTAAGAACTACATAATCTTGGTATTTTAGAACTATAAAATATGGATCTAACCACATAGCAAGAGTGCATATCTTACACCATTTTCTAATGATACTTCCACGTATGTCAATGTTGTGTAACAGACAGGCTTCGTTCTTCAGTATTTCTATTCTTCTCCGTGCTTTCTAATACTAGTAAGTAAAAGATTCAGACTCAATCTCCAAAATAGTTTCACCAAAAACCACGCACTGCTGTTTGGATGGCTGCAGCTATTTCATCATCTCTAAGCAGGACAGAAATTACATGTTACTTTCAAAAAGGAGATAAAGTAAACCAGACAGACTGGTTTGGCTGTATGTTTATAGCATTTTTTTAAAGACAGGTTTCACCAAAACCCACAAAACACCAAAGGATTGTGGGCAGTCCTGGAGAACACCAAGTTGAACATGAGCCAGCAGTGTGCCGCTGGGACAAAGAAGGCAAATGGTATCCCAGGCAGCAAGGAGGAAGTCTGTAATCCTTCCTCTCCACTGATGAGGCCACTCCTGGAGTGCTGGGTCCAGTTCTGGACTCTTCAGTGCAAGGAGGACATGGACATACTGGAGAGGGTCCACGGCAAAGGGCCACAATGACAAAGGGATGAAAATATCTCTCCTAGGAGGAAACGCTAAGAAAGCTGGGAGTGTTCAGCCTTGAGAAGAGAAGGCTCAGGGGGATCTCATTCACGTATGAAAATACCTGAGCTGCAAAGAGGACAGAGCCAGACTCCAGTGCCCAGTTACAGGATCAGAAGCAAGAGGCACAAACTGAAATGCAGGAGCCTCTGTCTGAACATCAAGAAATACTTTGCTACTGGGAGGGTGATCCAGCACTGGCACAGGTTGCCCAAAGAGGTGGTGGAAATTTCCCTCCTTGGAAGATACTCAAAAGCCATCTGGGCATGGTCCTGGGCAACTGGCACTAGATGACCCTGCTTGAGCAGGGGGGTTGGACCAGATGACCTCAAAATGTCCCTTCCAATCTCAACTGTTCTGTGATTCAGTGACACATGGAGGATTCTTTCTCTACATAGTGTTAATCACCTGCAGGACTGTGCTTAACACTTCTAATTGCAGTCTGGAACTTACTGCTTAGAAATATTCTTTCTGGGGGCAATTTATTTAGAAGAATAGCTACAACACAAAGTAGAGATATGTTTGTCATTTTAGGCCACGTCTATCACAAAGTAATTTCTCTACAGGGGAAATTTTCTTTCTAGCCACCTGAATTTTCTCAGAGAATGACTCTACTTGCTCCTTTCCCCTGGTAGGGGTTTGTTCAAATGTTGTCCAATGTAAGACTGAGGAGTTCAATATTAAGAGACCTTTGCTGACTACTGAATGTCACTGGAAGTCCATGTGTACATAAATCCTGAAGATATATTGTCTTTGTTTTATATATGCGTGCAAAGAGGAGCAGGTCAGGGACTTAAAACCTATTTCAAAGAAAGAGAGGCACATAAAAGAAAGGTAAGGGACATGCAGAAAAGGTGGATATGACGTATCTAATTAATTATTAATGTGCAAGGAAAAGAAATGCAGTTCTGTATTGGTTCAGTCTCAAACTAAAAATTATGTCTAAATTTGTGGAATAGAAATATGCAGAAAAGATCAAATCACAAGACCCTATTTTTAAACCAATAAGATACTGGAATCAGGGTACTGCATGCAGGAAAAATTAAATCTCCACTGGTATCACACACTGAGTAAGAGTCTAGCAGCTCCTTTCCTTCCAGTTGGTCTCTGACTCTGCCCATTCACACACTTGTTCGGATGCTATACAACAAATTTAGCCATGTGGTAGAGGTTGTCATTTGAAAAGGAAGCAAGCATGAAAGCTTGCAAGCCTTACCCGTATTATCAGTGACTGTAGCGCTTTGCTAGAGACCAAACACAGACATTCTTCAGTGGAAAGGAGTAAGTGCAAAACGTTACCCCTTTCCATTCATCTAATACCACACTTAAAAACTTTTAGAGTTTTTTAAATGTCAGGTATCCCTACAGAGGAGAGTCTTAGTGCTAGACTGAGGTACGTCAGAAAGATTTTTCTCTCACTTGGCAAAAGTATTTTGGAAGCCCTCTGGATCGAACCTCTTTCTCAGAACACACTTATTTTTTAATAGAGGCATACAAAAGATTAGTGCTCGTGGAATAAGATTATGCAGTAAATATCTATTAAGCTCTTTAAATATGCTGCATTTTAACCAACACGTTTTGTTACAGCTACACGTTTCACTAATATGGCAATATTTTCCACAAGTAAATTTATGCCTACTCAAAAGGGTCATGTGTTTAAAAAATATTTTGCAAATGCAGGCAAAATCCACACTTTCCACAAGAATGCAAATTCCAGATTTGTGTATCTTAACAGGAAGTTAAAATACTGCAACTTCTTAGCAGGATTCAGCTTTCTTCTGATTTGCTGTGAAAAATACATACTGCAGTCATGCAACAACATGAGGCACCAAAGCAGCAGATTAGATGGCGGGAAAGGGCAACAATAAAGCCACAAGACACATCCTTTAAGGTGGCACCTTCCTCATGTTCTAAATGATGTCCTTTGGACTCACTGAGGCAGACAGCTTCAGCTGCATATGATGTTATGTCCTTGAGAGGGTGAGACTATGGTATAAAATACACCACTTGGCAGTCTCCATTTAAACTTATCCATATGGACTAAAATCAGAGGCACTTTTTTTAAATAAAATGCATTGCACATTAAATCCATATTTGAGATCAGCTGACTTTTCTTCATTATAGTCCCATTTTTGAAAGGAAATTTAATGTCTTTCTATGGATATAGTTTAAGCTGTATTTTAACTTGCGAATCTCTTAGTTCACAGTATCAACTTTTTTTTTATTCCAGCCTTTTAAGAAACTATTCCAAATTAAGAAGTGAAACTGCAAAAAAAATATTTTAACTTTAGGAGAGAACATCTCTGCATGCAAGTCTCACTATAGTAAAAGCCAAGATGCATTTATTTTAAATGTAGAGTTCACTTCTACTGGTATAGGTAGCCTGCGCAGTTATGTTAAGTAGAACACTGATGTGTTTTGCCAGGTTTAATCAGACCGAAAACCTCACAATACCTGATACTTTACTTTAAAAGCTAGATGCAGCAGACAATGAAAAGTCTCGTGTTTGAAGAAACCCATTTTCCATTGAAATACTTTGAAAATAATCCTTTTTTATACAGTGGTTGAGCATCAGGATCTCTAACACCAGTTCTACATGCAGTTCACTGCATCCTAAAGGGCACTTGAAAGCCTTTCAAAAACTCCCACTGAAACTGTGCTCTATCCTTTACTTACTCCCCCTCCCTCAACTCACAACTGTTGAGGAAAACAGCAATGCCATTACAGCTCACTAGAAGGTTAAGTTGCTAAGAACTGAGAGACAGGAAATAAAAGAAAGATAAGTATAAAAAAATTTTTAAATCACTGTGGGATTTTTTGTTTTCTTTTGCGCTTACAGTTTCTGCATACTTAAGGAATAATGGCTGTGAGAGTAATTATCACTGCTTCTAGGATACTCACATGCGTGCAGAAGAAATAAAGAACTGGGGTTTTTTCCAGTTATTACCATCTTCAGCTAGAATGTAAAAGGACTCTCCATGTAAGCAACCAGGTTTCTTTTGGGGTTTCTGTAGAAATGAGAATCTCTAACATATGTCGCCTTTTCCCATCTAGATACGAGCACTGTTGGAAGTTCAGAGCAGAAAAAAGAACATGATCATGTATGTACCTCCGAGAAATGTTTTACTAAGATTCTGCAGAAAAGCACCCCATATGTTGCTTTACCCACATGTGCAACAGAAAACTGTCAGCCTGTGGGAGCAGGCCAGGGAGCCCTCAACACGTGTTCCCAGCTAAGACTAGCAGACAGCTTTCTCTGTGTTTAAACTGACCTGTACCTGAGCAGTGTTCACCGTACGTTTACACAGAGCCCTCAGACATACCTACCAAGAGGCTTGCAAAATGTCAGTCAGCAGCTGAAGATATCACTTCTCCTGACAAAAAGATGAAGAAAACAAAGAATCCCGGGGCAACCCACCAGGAACTGAATTAACAGGGGCAGCAAGCAGGTATAACTCCTTTGAAGGGCTAACTGTACCGATAAGCTGATGGATTACTTTAAGCACTTAGATCAGTTTCCTTACAGAACAAATAATGAGGTTTTAAAGTCCTATTCAAACCCTGTGAAAAAGCAAAACTTAGGGAACAAAATATCTGAAGAATTTTGAAAAGCCATACAGAATGTCTCCTTAGGTTATATGCCACCACCTGCTTCACGTGAAGACACAAAGGGAGGAATAGGCAGTTGATGCCTTATAAGGACAGGTGAGCACTTCACAATTAACTTACATGACTGATAACAGGAATGCAGTCTGTAATTCGTGCTTGGCTCGTCTCTTTCCCATGTCAGTACATCAGGTTTATTGTGTGATTTTAGCCACAGACAGACCAGAAAACATAAAAATTTATTGCACTCCGGGACAGTTCCATGTAACACACCCTTCAGCTCCCACGGAGGAAGGTGGCTTTAAGCCGACCCCCACCTCAGTGCAGTCCCGTTTATTAAAGGGGAGGGAAATTAAGGCGGCTGACAGAAATCTCTCGAGACCATCTTTGGGACTGTACAGTCGACCAAAAGATTTATTTTTAACCACACTGTTTCTAAGTAGAGACTGTTTTCACTACATCTTTGAGCGTGAAAGTCTAAAAATGCTGGTTTTGTCCTAGGTACTGCCTTTCACTCCTCACAATTCTTTATTTTAAGGTAACATCGTCACGGCCGCCTGAACTTTATCTCGTTTCTTTACAGATTCCACAAATCCTCACACACCTTTACTTCTCTTCCTCCCCCTGGAGTCTTCAAATGTTTGTAAATACCGTGAAATGCCTCCCCAGCTCTGTCCTCAGGATCCTTCGCCCGTCTCCTCAGGCTGCCGCGCGCGCTGCTGCGCCAGCCCCGCGCCCTCCCCTTAAAGGACCGAACCTTCCAGCTGGGTTTCTCACCAGGGCAGCAGGAAAGCAGCGATCCCGGAGTTACGTACAGGCCCAAGCAC